>OY979450.1:14476711-15103662 GCA_963855545.1 Ethmia dodecea | reverse complement strand
GTATATTTCTCTGGCCAGCACTGTAACCCTTTCGACGCACGGCAAGATGAATTTTGATATAGAGTGAGGTAGGTATATAAGATTTGTCGTCATTGCGGAAGTGAAATAGGTAACCTATATTATTCACATATACGAGTAAGTACCTATAACGTAAAATTATAGTGGGTTTTCCCCGAAACGTGACGATTGGGTTTCACTAGTACCATTAATATAAAAAGCTTATATTAGGCACGGTTATTCAGTTCCAAACTAGACACAGCCTGTACTACGGGTACTAAACAACAAATATAAACGTTTCGAAACAGAAAAATAGTATATAATTATTTTTGTACCCTTAAAGTGACAGATGTTTTTCTTCACCGTCGAGCTGGTGATAAAAATATAAGTTAGTTTATGAAATGGTCATTGGTACAATCAAGAAGCTTTACACTTGTATAGTGCGAATCTGACCTCTAAGGCGATTGTAATAAGAACGTTACAAAGTCCAATGTGTCAATCTCCACTAGCTCTTAACTGTACACGCCCTCACTAAGATAAACATACATCGATACCCGAGATGTTAGACAGTTCTGACCTTTGCCCGTCAGTATGGTTAATCACGGAAACCCGAAAATGCTCTTATACCCAATTAGGCTTCAAAAGCTGAAGCCCCAAGAGATCGCAATAATAAAGGCTCTGATTAATAAACTTTGCGGGCCTGGGACCAACTTCATCCCTCAGCGTTTTAAGCAACGATGAGCAAAGTTTTTTTTGCGTCCATATATTTTTGCCTCCATACAAAAAAAAAAGGATTTTAGCTCCGTGATGTGAATTATGTAATACTAGCACCGCCCCGCGGTTTCACCTGCATAGTTCCCGTTCCCGTGGGAATACGGGAATAAAATATAGCCTATGTGTTATTCTGATGTATAAGCTATATAATTGTAAAATTTCATTAAAATCCGTTCATTCGTTTTTGGGTGAAAGAGGAACAAACATCCATACATACAAAATTTCGCCTTGATAATATTTGTAGGATGAGCAAGGTATTAAGCACTTCTGCTTGAGATACAAAATTTGCAATACAGCAAAAGCTAACTATAAAATTACATGCTACGAAGTCAGGCTATTAATCATAGTTATTAGTAAGATTGGTCATTGAAAAGAGCTGCCCTTGAGTTTGTTTGCTCGTTAACTTTGATTTCTAAAATAAAATAAAATAAAATAAAAACTTATTTATGGCTGGCTTACTACCTGGTAACGTACATTAATTTACTATTACTTACAACTAAAACACTAATATGTATCGCTAGATAGCTGGCAAAAAGTGGTAGTCTCAGCGTATGCTACGTCCGTCCGTCCGTCCGTAGCTCAACTGGGCTATTCCCCTAGTCCCTACCAGCTGTCCCTCCTGGTAGGGACATGGGCTACTGGGCTACGGACGTCCTCTGGCCGGTTGACGCTCACAGTCATACACTAATAAACTCATAAATAAATTAATATATTTGTATAAAACTAATATTATTACTTACTATTATGCTAACTTAATAATATAATAATATATAATATAATCTCACGCCTTTTATCCCCGAGGGGGTAGGCAGAGGTATTCCATTACTGGATATACCCACATTTCACGAGATATATCGGACCCCTAAACGTGATAGGTGGTGAGCCCATCGCCGGACTGGGTCTGTTTACACATGTCTCAGAATTAATTCTGAGACCTGCGGGTTTCCTCACGATGTTTTCCTTCACCGTCGAGCTAGTGATAAATATGTACGTAAGTTTTGAAAAACTCATTGGTACATGCCAGGATTCGAACCCGAGCCTCACTGATTTTCAATCAATGATTGATATGCTAACTTACTATTATATTATATTGTGTGGTGTTAACCCTGATCGGGGCGTATGTGTTAATCATCATAATATAATAAGATGGCGTTTATTTTTAATTGAACTTTAATACCAGTTGACCTCTTTACTAAAAAACTTTACACCCTTAAATAATTTTAATGCTAAAGAAAATTGGTTTGTTTGTTACGCTTTCACGCCCAAACCATTAAACCTATTTTAAAAATTATTACCAATTTACCAATATAAATCTACATTATTAGCTAGTAACATTATTCTATATTTTTCCCCGTATACCCACGGGAACGGGAACTACGGGTGTGAACCCCCGGGGCGTTCCAAGTGAGAAAAAAGGCAAGTTTTTTAAGCATAAAATCTGCAAAGAGATGAATTAGATAATACCTTAGTGGAGGCATTTCTTAAGCTTCGAATAACTTAAACGTATATAATGTCGTCAGTAATTTCTTAAGGTATTTCTAAGAAGAGTTTGTCTGACGTAGATCTTATTATAAACATGCAATTCAAGAGAATCTTTATTTATGAAAATATCGTATTTTTTACGCGCACCTAGCAAAACCGTCCATGGTCATTAAATATGAAAACGCGCTAAAAACATCGTCATTATACTCGTAGTACCAAAGTACTACGAGACGTAGCAAAAAAGTGCTACGCCGTAGCTAGGGAGCTACGTTAAATTGTTGCTGTCAGTTAAAACTCGTAGCAATAAGTGTACGTCTAAATTAGGGTATGATTCACTTTGTGGAGTATAGTTTTCGTACTAATGTTCAGTGGCCTAATCGGGTATTTCACTGTATCTAAATTAATAAAATATATCATTGATTAAATATCTTGTCCTTTGGGACACTCCTCTTAAACGCATTTTGGTTTAAATTTATTAAAAAAAATAATTTCACGCATTTTTTCAACGAAGGGGTAAATTTTAAAATTATACAATTTTTTTTATTATAAAACAATCAAAAAAGCCATCCCATTGAGTACCTACTGAAAATGATGTTATCACAAAATCAGTACTCAGTAAATTTTCCATCGTAAATAAAAATAAAGTTTGTTGAATTTGTGCTAAAACTTATCACGTTAAGGGGTTCGAAAAATATTTTGTATTTCCATAAGTAAAATACCTCCAGTACCCATAGGGGATATGGCGCGGAAGTATTTTTCAAACGACTTCAAAAAAGCAAGAGGTTTTATGTTTGTTACCTCAGAACTTTCGACATTGAGAACCGATTTTGATGATTTTTTTTATTTGAGTGCTAGCGCTTCCCTTGTGGTCCCATTTCAACTTCACCAGCTCTATGTTCTTTAGAATATTATTAACTAGCAGCGCCCCGCGGTTTCACCCGCGTAGTTCCCGTTTCCGTGGGAATACGGTGATAAAATATAGCCTATGTGTTATTCTGATGTATAACCTACATAACTGTAAAGTTTCATCAAAATCCGTTCAGTAGTTTTTGCGTGAAAGAGGAACAAACATACATCCATACATCCAGACATCCATCCAAACAAACTTTCGCATTTATAATATTAGTAGAATAGAGCATAATGCTTACTCTTAAGTAAGCTCACTATACCCTTAGATGGTTTTTTTTTTCCGAAAATATCCATCTTCATTTTCACAGTAATAGATAGATAAATAGATAAATAATTTTATTGCAACACAATACACACACATAAATTAAAGAGAAAAAATCGGTTGTCTGTAAAGTCGGTTTACTGACGATAGTTGAACGAGACAACGTCATATGAAAATACTGATAGAATGAATTGTGCCTCTTTGTCGCTCGTTGCACGCTCTCGCTTGCACTGGAACGACGCATACGTCACACTTTTTCGGGAATGCCGCCGGCTCCATCAATTTATAAGACGTTGTCACGTCAAAAACAAAAAAAAAGATAAACATATTAATCACTATACAAATCAACTAAAAAACAAAGTAATCTGTAACGCAAAAAGAACTCGCAGTCAACAAAGAACTCGTCACATGCAACGAGCAAAACCCCAACGTCATTACCCCCCCCCCCTTCCCCCAGTTTTTTAACAAAACTCCATTAGCCGAACAACCACCGGGACTCGACAATAAAGTAAATTACTGGGCTATGTCTGTCCTCAGCCCTTGCTTTGTGGAATGAAAGAGCGCAAAACGGCCCTTTATATTCTAAAAAAAAAATAACGCATTTTATCCCCGAGGGGGTAGGCAGAGGTATTCCATTACTGGATGTACCCACTTTTCACGAGATACATTGGACCCCTAAACATGATAGGTAGTGAGCCCATCGCCGGCCCGGGTCTATTTACACATGTCTCAGAATTGATTCTGAGACCTGCGGGTTTCCTCACGATGTTCCTTCACCGTCGAGCTAGTGATAAATATGTACGTAAGTTTTAAAAAACTCATTGGTACATGCCAGGATTCGTACCCGAACTGCTACTACTAGCGGTTCCCATTCCCGTGGGAATACGGGAATGAAATATAGCCTGTGGTACTCAGTGATAATGTAGCTTTCCATTGATGAATGTTTTTTTTAAATCGGTCCAGTAGACAAAAATACAAATCTTTCCTCTCTATAATATTAGAAAGTAAAGTATAAAGTATATATTTATTCTGAAATACTAAAGACATCCATCTATGAGACATGGCTGTGCAATGGCTATGCAAATATGGCTTTGGGATTAAACCTACAATGTCTGACGTACCCCAAGTTTCCAAAAGGAAAATGAAACTAAAAGAACAACGGCAGCTTTGGTACCCACTGAAATAGACACCCACGGGGTATCACACTATGCTTATTTTATTGACTCATAACAAGTCGAAATTTTCCATATTTTTAAATTAATCTAGCAGTTGAAAATATTGAGTCAAATAAAACAAAAAATCATAGAAACACGAATCGATCGATTGGGAAATCTATTAATACCAAAGAGATTAAAATATAATATAAGGCATAGAGGGGACAAAGCGAGGATTATTTGAAGCCAAAAGTTATTCCAAGTGGAATAAGTCTAGTACAATTTCGACCGAATGACAGCTCGCGTTCATACTAACTGACATGACAAGGACATGACGCTTGAGCTTCAAAGTTTTGTATGAAAATATTCCCAATGCCCCCTCTATGCTATTATATTTTAATGTCTTTGATTAATACAAAAACTTTTTTGTTGTTGTGGTAAAATTGAACGTCGTGTCATCACGTCAACCGTGTCATTCACTAGGGATGGCCAAGTGAAAAAATAAATTGATATTTATCGTATCGACATTTCTAAATACTATAGATAAAAATCGAGTGAAAAATATCGACATATCGTCAGTTTTTACATTATTATTTATACATATTCCAAAATTCGTAAAAAAAGGACGATAAAAATAGTATTTTTTTATAAATGCTTGAGTCTAAACAAGTATTTAGTACTTAACATGAAATGAAACAGAATTGCGTTAAAAATATAATAAAATTGATACGAATTCGATACTGTAAAATAAATGTCGATATATCGCCATTAAAAATATCGACGATATATATAATATTGTGATAATTATGTATTTGGAAAAATATCGATATTTTAGTATAGGTATCGATATTTTTTGCCCAAGCCATCATTAACTGCCACTATGTGGCATAGAGTAACTTATATGGCATGTGGTAGGCAGTGCTATTTTCTAACAAAGAGGTTGTAAGAAAATCATTTTCTTTCCTAGAGAAACTTTTTCTTTACACGTCTTTGGTACCTAAAATCTCATAATAACCTACAAAATACACTAGGTAACGAATAACTTTTAAACCTCAACTTATAAAAATGTAGTATGATTACATATTATCTTAGTCTGTCCAAGAACTATCGATTTTACACGGTTTTGTCTTCCGTGGGCAGGTGTAAGTAGGGTACCCAAAACACATGGACTTTTGCCAATGTTATTTGCTGATTGGTTGAAATAAATCATAACGTCATTTTCAACAACCAATCAAAACAGTTAACACTCCGTCATTCGTCATTTTGATTAACAATCTGTCTGCAAATTTTAATTTCATTTGCGTATTAAGCAGGCCTAGTAGACCCAACACTCCAGTCAAATATAGCTATCAAGTTAATTCATGTTAAAACAATCGAAGTGCCGTATCTATTATTAAATCTGAGTCGGACACTCGGCCAAGTCTGATATCGCGTAATTGAATCCGCGACGGGTTCTAATAATAGAGTTTAATTTGCAGAGAACTCTGGGAACGAAATTTGCACTTATCATTGCTGCGTACTGATTTATCAACGGGCTCTATCAACAGCAAATCATTAGGAAGATACTCGGTATTGTTTTTTTTAATGGAATGGTATTTTTAGATATTGTTATGACTGTTTAGAAAAATTACTCCTAAAAAAGACGTGTGGCACTCGGGGACTGCCGCGGTAAAGCTATTGCATAGCATTTTGTATCAACAAGACTGCCGAAAAGAAACGACGTTAGACAATGCACGGCCTTCAAGCCACACCTCCGTGCCCGTCGGAGTGGGGAGCGTGAGGTTTTTTTTCGTTTCGGAATTTCTGGATTCGGTCCCCGCGCTCAAGGCCCTCGATAAAAGCTATGCAATAGCTTAAAAATTTGGTTGTCTACAAAGTCGGTTTACGGACGATAATTTAACGTTTTAACGTCATAAGAAAACGTATTGATAAAAAATTGCATACTGGAATGGAAAAATTCTGACAATTATGTGGCCGCTAGCCTAACATCATCTCCGAAACGTTTGCGTGGGAGACTATAGCCCATACTTCCTCATAAGTGACGAATTTAAAAAATCTAAATTCTTTCACCAATCGAAAGCTAGAATATTCCTGGGTAACATAGACTATTTTATACCCGTATTCCCACGGATACAGGAACTACGGTGAAATAGCGCAGAACCTCTAGTAATATATAAAAAACCCTGTATGTTTTCCATTTTTTAATCGGCACCCGAAAGTCCTATACCGTCTCATCCAGCACTCACATCGTACAACACATACAACTCTGGACTACAAAATAAAGTCCCAGCTACAAACAAATTCCCAAACTGGCAACCACAAGCTTGTGGCGACGAAAATGCAAATAAAACTTTTAATTACGCACACTCTCGTTAACGAAATCCTCGAAGTATTCGATACCTTCACGAATACAAGCCACAACTTTGTTTGTTTAGGTAATTGAAAATACGGTGTCATTTTGCCAAGAGTCGAAATTAACTTTTCGCGGTATGCGACAAAATCAGGTTGAATTTCAAAATGTTCACATATTATTTGAGTTTAATTAAATATCACAAAACAGTGCCTCTATGGTCAATATTGGAAACAGTAAGGTATTTAATATTACAATAGAGTTTGACTAAATAGCTTATGGAGAGTTGCTCATGTAATTATCCAATACTCAAGCAAAAATTACATAAAAATGGCTGCTATAAAATTACAGACTACTTAGTAGACCAACATGCATGGGATTAACCGACTCGACGCTCTGTAAGGCTATTAATTATAAGTATTATTGTAAATCATATTTATTAGTAAGACAAGAGATTAAAAAGAGCTGCCCTTGAGTTTCTTGCTGGCTCTTCTCGGGGTACTGCATTTGGAACCAGCAACTCGTCGGTTGAAATGGGTTGCTCTTTATATTCAGCCAACATCCACGGACGAGTTCAGAGTCCTTTGTTATTAGACTTTTATAACTGTATTTTTTACCTACAGAAATAAATGTTGACTTTGACTTAGATTAACATATTAGCTCTTACCGCGACCTCGTTCTTGGTTAAAAAGTATTCTATGTATTCAAAGTCAAACTCAAAAATTATTTATTTCTTTAGGTTCAAGTTGCACTTAGAAACGTCAATGGTCTAATAACAAGGCACATTAAACTCGTCCATGGAGATTGGCAAAATGTAAACAGCAGCATATCTCCACCGATGAGTTGGTACTACTTGTATTCTGACGTATTAACTATATGTAACTGTAAAGTTTCATTAAAATTCCTTCAGTAGTTTTTGCGTAAAAGAGCAATAAACATCCATCAATACTTGCAATTACGCAAACGGTAGCGTTTTTTATCCTAATAGGACATTAAGTTTGTAATAATCAACCTTGGTCTGGAATGCCAATTCATCAAATCCCCTTTTGATCAACAATGATTACTTCAAAGTTTAATCAAAAGAAAACGTGGTATTTAGCCAACTCAGAAGGGAAGACCTTAATCGATGCCCTATAACCAATATAATATGTAGGTATGTCAGCTGTTCTAAAAATATTCTTTGACTACCCTCGGGAAAAATTCCCAGTAAAAGGTATTGAGCAAATTCTCCACGTAAACTTGATATAATCCCAAAAGCCTGAGTCGTCACAGAAGTAACATTGAAATTTATAGACAGATGAATATCCCCGTAAGCATTCCTCGTAAGTGATGAGGGTCGACAGCAAGACCATAGAAGGAATAAGAAGGCATATTCCCACCTTTCTTATAATAAATTCAGTCAAATGTGTCGTTACACGAAAATTCCGCCTTGTCTCAGCCCTAAAGTAAGGTCGGGTCAAACTCCAAAGATATCAAAGTAAGGATAAGTTATATTCATACTGCGTTCATTTGAAAATTGATCCGCTGCGAGTGGCTACTACATGTACATACTTACTTCTTCAGCGTATTAATTATAAATATAAATTTATATAATATAAATATAATATAAAAATATAAATATAATCTCACGTAAATAATCGTACATATTTATCACTAGCTTGACGGTGAAGGAAAACATCGTGAAGAAACCCGCAGGTCTCAGAATTAATTCTGAGACATGTGTAAACAGACCCGGTCCGGCGATGGGCTCACCACCTATCACGTTTAGGGGTCCAATGTATCTCGTGAAATGTTGGTATATCCAGTAATGGAATACCTCTGCCTACCCCCTCGGGGATAAAAAAGGCGTGAGATTATATTATTATATTTATTATATATTATAATCTCACGCCTTTCATCCCCGAGGGGGTAGGCAGAGGTATTCCATTACTGGACATACCCACATTTAACGAGATATATTGGACCCCTAAACGTGATAGGTGGTGAGCCCATCGCCGGACCGTGTCTGTTTACACATGTCTCAGAATTAATTCTGAGACCTGCGGGTTTCCTTGCGATATTTTCCTTCACCGTCGAGCTAGTGATAAATATGTACGTAAATTTTTGAAAAACTCATTGGTACATGCCAGGTATTAATTATAAGATACAATTATGACGGCTAAAGATGATACGGAACGAATACTAAAGAAAGAGACAGCTATTTGTCGAGAGTTGCGCATTAAATACGACTAGGTGAAAAATGCAGATATTGCGACTAAATAAAATGTGGTCAATTACCTACATTTGTCGGCCTCATTTTCCGCGCTCTAGTAACATCTACGTCTTTTTATATATAATATCTTTGTCACACTCGAACTAACCCAATAAAGTAGGGCGGGTCTCCACTTGCCTGTTAGGCTGTTATGATATGGAATAGTAGGGAATAGTGGATCAAGCCCTGCTCTGTTATCATGCTACACGCGCCATTTTGACCCGAGCCCGGCTAGACCCTTTTCCGACTATCCTGAGCATAAATTTATGAAGGCTACTTTTCTGTGCACAAATCGACTGTGATTGAAAATATTGGAACGACAAATAGGATAAAAAGCTAAGGATATACTGACTTGTATTTTTATTTAGATCAGAAATATATATACAAAATTAAATAGTAAACACACATCATAAATACATTATTATTATTTTGTATATTTGGGAAGTCCTTTTACAGGAGACGGAAAGTGTGACAGTGCTATTGAAAGGAGAGTGAATGCAGGAAACATAGTCAACAGAGCATTGGAGTCCTTTATGAGGAGCCAGAATGTGACCAAAAAAGCACGGCTAAACATAATGGAGTGTTAGTACCTACGTTGATGTACAGTGAGTGGTGGGTATGGCAGAAGAAATGCGCTCGTTAAGAAGCATTAGTGGAGTAAGATTGTCAGAGTGAAGAATATTGTGATTCGAAAGAGTTGCGGTCTGAAAGGCGATATAGTGACGAGGATTGAAAAAGAAATGCTGAGGTGGTTTGGTCATATTTACCAGATGAATGAAAGGAGCTTAACGAGACAAATATTAGAGGTTGTTGTGAATGGGCAAGTCGGTAAAGAACGACCTAGACGTAGTTATATCGACCAGATCGGCGATGAATTGAAGAAAAGCCAAATAAAAAGTACCCGAAACCGACGATCATGCATGAGTCGTTTGATGGATGTTGATGAAGCACGAGAGATCTGCCAGGTTCGTAGTAAGCTGCAGTCTATTGTCTCTGCCTACCCCAATGGGAAACAGGCCTGAGATTATGTATGTATGTCAAAAAGTCAAAAAAAGTCAAAATGTTTTATTCAAAATAAGAACTTACAAGTCTACTTATTGAACGTCATTTCAACCACCGCTTCAGCATGTATGGTTGAGGACAAGAAGCGGGGGCAAGAAACTCCTCAACACAATAATCTTGTAATCAATTGTTACTTAATACTAAATTAGGTTAAATAATTTCTTTTGTTTTTCGCTTATGTATTATTGTCTCATAGTAAAGAAGACAAGTCCAACGAATCAAGCTAATGGAAAACTCTAGAACATTCGACGACGCTATACGCCAATACACTGATAAAGTGCGCACATAAAAAATACGCCAATACTCCGGAAAAAGTAGGTTTCGTTCATTGTGGAAGTTTTCAAGTTCCCCAAATCGGGAAAGTGCTGATGTAAACGCGGATGGGCTTCCTTCCGAGGTTGCAAATAGTCCTCGCAAATGGAGAAATCAATACTTGTGTTTACATAAGGTTGTGTCTTGGAACTGTACGAGTAACTACGGTAAGCCAAAAGTAAGGTAGAATAAAAATATTTTAAAAATATTACTTCTTTTTCTTACAGAACTACACCGCCGAGTGTAAAAAATTGTATTATTATAAAATATTGTTCTTGTTAACAACTAATAGATGGCGGCTTATTCTTAGTGTATATACGAATTTAATTGACTAAATCAATACTGTTTTACTTTAATTGAATACTTTGTTTTGATTGGTTGTGTAATCGGCACTTCTGATTGACTGCCATCTTTGGTCTTGTAATGGACTCGCAAGAAATAGTACCTAAAATTTTAGAATTCAAATTGAAAACCGAACGTTATTAGTTATTTCAAAAAAAAAACTTAATAAGAACTCTTTGACCAAATTTAGTAAAAAAAATCTTAATAGATAGCCACATAATTTACAGTAAATTAGAATTATCACGCTCCAAAGGGCTCTCGAGCTTCCAAAGCCACAAATAGTTTCCAAGAGGTGTTTTTAGTTGCCAACTCTCAAACAAGGGCCTTTAAATTATTACCGTCACAAATTGTAGTCAACCTTGGAAGTTGTCGGTTAATGCTACATTAATTTTCCGTTGGTAGGTTTCGTAGTTCCACAGGTTGAACAGTGAGCCGTTTCATGGGCGCGACGAGTGCCCCGCTTGGGCAATACAGTATACAATACAATACAATACAATAATACATACAATAATAATACAATACAATACAATACGGTACCTCTGACTGAAAAGGTAAATTTTTAGACGTTTTGAGCTGTTACTTCGAAAATAATAACAGTACATTAGTTAGCAAAAGATGCATCGACGGACAAACCTATAATAGTCCATAAATGCCTAGTTGGCAATAGCCTTTTATAGTAATTTTCCCAAATAAATCGCGGAAATTAGAACTAAATAGTACAGTCAAGAGCACGTAGAGCTTGACACGTTGGACTTTGTAACGTCCTTATTACAATCGCTTTAGAGGTCAGACTCGCACTACAAGTGTAAAGCTTTATGTGTTCTTGACTGTACCTACCTATACCTAGGCAGAATTTGTGTGTGTTCATTTGTTTTTTTTTTAAATTTAAACAGCTTCTATTTTGCAAGCCGTTCGAAATTTATATAAACCTTGAGTATGAGTTGACTATGTATTTTTTTGTCTGCTAAAACAAAAAAATATGCATTTTCATAAACTTTTCACATGTATGTGGCCAGTACAGAAATTTTAATTCATCTGGAAGTCAGGTTGTCCCAATAACGCTCAAATTTCCAAGCATATTTGAGAAAATTGAGTTTTGAATTATTAACTATTTGCACTAGCTAATTTATAGAAAGAAGGCAACGGAATAGTAATATATTATTTTGGCTTATTTGGAATAAAGTTGATAATCCAACTATATTAAATAGCCTCCCGAGACCAATTCGACGTTTCTTGTTTGCCTGTCCCAGACATATCCGTATTATCGCCGCGGTGGCAACGCTTCTACTTGTAGAGCGTTTGCCCTACTTACCATTTCGTTATTGAGGGCAGAGACGTTGAAATATTAAAGGGATACTTGAATAACCTGGTTTGTAGACTAGTATTACTTAACGCGTAAGTTATTAGTTATTTAAACTGTCAAAAATAATCTTGAACATAAATCAATCAATAATTTTTTACACTTGACGACATTATGATTTTAGTGGTTTACATATTATAAAACACTCTAAAGAAGTATATTCACTGACACAACATGTTTCTTAATAATTAGTATCACAATTAAACGGACTCCAGCTAAGTTTTTTTTATTTGAGGCATTGGAAATTTAGCCATCAGCAATAAACATGATACGAAATTAAAGATTTTGTAGCTCTGCTTCAAAAATACAATAAGTTTCTTCAACACTTATTGAAATGTCACTTGTTTATCAACAGTGAAGGATAGTACGCTACCACAGGCTACTACTTTTAATCATCTGTCAAAAAGATTTTTTTGGGAGCTTGACTTTTTAATTATTAGTTATAACGTCATAATTTTGATATTGAATAACTTCATTTCAAACGAAATATATATTATTATATTTTAATTTGGTATGATTTTAAAATAAAAATCAAAATACAATCGTAAAGGTATGTTGAGTTGAGATAACCTTTCTAAAGAATGGTTACTCAAAATTTTCGCGTTACAGTCAACCACCCTATTCTACGACCCATAACCCTCGTAAAACATTCTTAACTTAAACAAAAAACCCGACACAACCCGCATTTTCCCTCCAAAACAAACAGAAACTCACCGAAATCTGTGTAATATTCCAACCAGAACAGAATTAGCTTTCACTCTCGCGTATTTTCGCGCGCATTCTCGTTACCTGAGAAAAAAAAACAAACATTATTTCTCGGTCCATTTGGCGGGGATTACCGGGAATACTGGATGATTTTTTTTAGGGTCTGGAAAAAAATATGACGTATAAGGTATCTAGAGCCCAAGTTATATACGGGATTAATTGTTAAATATAGTCATGTTTAATGCAATTTACAAAATTTAGAAAACTACGCACACTACTATGTAGCAGCTGGCGGTTGTAGGTAGATTGCGCATGAATGGAAGCTACGAGCCTGTTTCTTTTTAAAATAATATTTCAAATATTTCAGTTTGTAATATTGACTACGAATGTATATTAGTTTAAGCAAGAAAAAAAAATAAGTAACAATGCCAAATAAATTTATTACACTTACCTATCACACCATATTTTTTTTCAGACGGTAAAAAAAGTCACCCTGTATAGTGCGGGCACCTGGCGTACCCTGCTCTGCCATAAATTGTGATTTGGGGTGTTAATAGCAAATTACTTTTGGCCGAAAGCGAATACGTGATTGAGATTGTGTGACGTCACGTAATGCCTACTTTGATATAAATTGCCACCGCGGATCCCGTCTTTTCTTGAAAATCCCTTTCATAGTAATATTGACCTTGGCTTAACTTGATATTACGAACTCAACAAAGAAAGCAGAATCGTTCGAGGTGTTCTGAAGTGATCTTTCAAACATGCTGGAATTAAGTTTTATTTACGTACATATATAATACTAGCTTTTTATTTCACCCCCTTAGGGGTGGAATTTTGCAAAATCCTTTCTTAGTGGATGCCTACACTGTACCTATTAGCTATCTATGTGCAAAATTTCAAGTCTCTAGACCCAGCGGTTTAGGCTGTGCGTTGATACATCACCAATCAGTCAGTCAGTTTATCATTTTATATGTAGGTATAAATTTATAAATTAAAATACTTCATTTTTACACATTTTGGGTTCGATTCTGCATTACAGCGCCTAAACTTATTTTAGTTTAGTCCTGTCATTTTCTTTCTCATAGAGAAGAAAAGAGACGAGTGATATTTAGTCCTGTCAAATTAAAATTAGTCCTGTCAACTAAGGCATTTCATAACGTGTTTAGTGCATAAGGAAAATAAGTCACGACTAAAATACAGCCTCTGACAGGAATAAATTCTGTAGGTTATCTTCTATCCCTTTTCTTTTTTTGAGGTAAAATAAAGACAGGAATAAACTAAAATAAGTTTAGACGCTGTCATGCAGAATCGAACCCTTTTTCTTAGTGTACCTATACTTCAAAACCAATTGCGAGAGAGAAAAGAGGAAAGATTAGATTTTGTATTTTTGTATGTTTGTTACGAATAAACTGAAAAACTACTAGACCGATATCAAAAATTCTTTCACTAATGGAAAGCTAGAAGATCTCTGAGTAACATAGGATATTTTGTATCCGGTATTCGCACGGGAACGGGAACTACGCGTGTGAAACCTCGCAGAACCGCTAGTAACCAAATAAAGTGATTATAATGCCTTGTGCAATGGTCGAAATCGCCGAGCTATTATCATTAATTAATGGCCAATACACAAATATTTTGTGTAGGTGTCTTATTTGTAGGCAACCGCTATGAAGGGATTATTAGAAATTCCAACGAGAACAAGAATAAACTGGATCCGCGCGGACAACTAGCGCTAAGCGCTATTTATTAATAATCTAAATCTAAGTGCAAAGAAAAAAAGTCAGCAAATCGTCGGTGGAGATGGGCTGCTGTTTACATTACCCAATCTTCATGGACCAGTTTAGAGTGCCTTGTTATTAGACCTTTCTAAAGTACTTTTTGTACCTACAGAAAATAAATGACTTTTGACTTTTATTAAACCACATTTTATAGCTTTAAACTAATTCAATGCAATTACACCCATGTCGAGGGGGCTCCAAGCACTCTTCTCGCTCGGCGGGTGTTACGCAACCATCCAATTTAATAATACCGCACGCCTCGTAGATTTAAAAGGATAAAACCAGCTGCTTTAGAGCACAATGGATTTTTTGTAGCGTAAAATCTTATTAAACTCTTTTTTGGTTAGCTACATATGTAAGGAATTTGTAGGTTTTCAGGCTTAGGCTGCACGAGAGCCCCAACACAATCGTGCGGGCTATATCCCTTCGTATAGGCACTAATATTATAAAGAGGAAAGATTTGTATTATTGTATTTTTGTATGTTTGTTGAGAATAAACTCAAAAACTACTAAAGCGATTTTAAAAATTCTTTCACCAGTGGAAAGCTAGAATATCCCTGAGTAACATAGGGTATATTTGATTCCCGTATTCAGACGGGAACGGAAACTACGCGGGTGAAACCGCGCAGAATCCCTAGTTAGTTATAAGTTATTAACTTAAGTTAAAGATATTATTTAAACTATTATAGATGTGTATGTTTTATCGGTTTTTTGTCATAATATAGTCTATAAGATACTTTGTTACTAACTTGTATGGACAGAGAGCAGTGACAGCCTTACGGTTAAAGAGCCTGCTTTACATGATGTTAATCAGTAAGGTTCGGGTTCAAATCTTGGCATGAACCAATGAGTTTTTCAAAACTTACGTACATATTCGTCACTAGCTTGACGGTGAAGGAAAAACATATTCTGAGGCATAAACATCGTGAGTAATTCTAAGGCATGTATAACAGACCCGGTCCGGCGATAGGCTCACCACCTATCACGTTTAGGGGTCGAATATTCTCGTGAAAGTGGGTATTTTCAGAAATGGAATACCTCTTGTGGGGTAGACAAGAGGTATTCCATTTCTGAAAATAATAAGGATAAAAGGCTTGAGTTTTTTCTTAAACTGCTCGCTCAGCCTGTAGTCTCGATTTTCTTTTCATGTATTGAAACGGAATTTGCAGGAATTTTACAGGGTTTTTATAATATCAGTAATGAAAATAATGTTAAGATATTTTAAACATATTGAGCGGAAGACAAGAATGAAAGGCGTTTAAGGTTAAGTATAAAAGATTGTAAGCGAGTTGGTACAGGGCGAACTATAGGCATACAAACATCGACGAGGTACTGAAGAAAATCTTGACTTAGAGAGTATTTAGGTACCCGAAACCAATTCGGTTGATGCATGAGGAAGAAGCTCGAAATATCTAAGATGTTTTGCTATTTACAATATTTCTGCCGCTACTTCGGACCCATAGGTGTCGAAAAGTGATACCGCAGGAATATTGACACCGCTGTAATATTTTTAGTATCGAAAATCGTTAATAAGAGAACTGCGGTAGCCCGTCAGGTTTGTGGTTCTAGTCTGCGTATTCTATCGAAAAAAAACGTAAACTTATCTACTATCTATGCAGTGTGAAATTGAATTTCGAATTCGTAGATTTAAATAAGTATATAAATGCCATAAAAACAAAACTTGTAAAAAAAACAAGTCTCGCAACTTAGTTCTTTTACAGTAAAAAGTTGTGAGATCCATTTAATACTTTAAACTAATTTATTCAGTCTCTACTACTACCTTCTGTCTCAATTTGTTATGTAATTAGCTAACCTAACATCATCATAGTGACCAATATTAAAAAATAAATGTTTTAAATAAATAGATTTACTTGGTAAGGACAAAATTAGGAAACTTTGACTAGTTATAATTATTAAACTTCAAATTCAAATAGGATGAAATTTGAAATACACTGTGTTCATATAATGCCTGCTTGGATACTGATATACAGGGGTCTAGTTTTATCCACAAAGAAGTTAGATATAGGGTGTGGAAAATGGCCTGAATTGCTTGCGCTTTCTTATTCAACTTGGCGGGGGCATTGCCGTGCCCACAGATAAGTAAGTGCTGAATACACAAAGCTTCACCTTAAAATTCTTTATTATAATAACGGCTTTGCTGCAGACAATCCAAATGGGATGATATCTCCGACAGAACGGCTTAAATAATGAAATTGGATATTTGAGACGCGTCGTCTAGATCATGACGGCATTTGTCATCGGCTTCTAGAAGAAACCATCATCAAATAAATTCATAATCGCAACTCCTCATACATCCCAATTAGTATATTAATATATGATGCCTTCGTACTTTAGTTGTGTCTAACCATAATAATAAGAATAATAAATAATAATCTCACGCCTTTCATCCCCGAGGGGGTAGGCAGAGGTATTCCATTACTGGATATACCCACATTTCACGAGATACATAGGACCCCTAAACGTGATAGGTGGTGAGCCCATCGCCGGACCGGGTCTATTTACACATGTCTCAGAATTAATTCTGAGACCTGCGGGTTTCCTCACGATGTTTCCTTCACCGTCGAGCTAGTGATAAATATGTACGTAAGTTTTTGAAAAACTCATTGGTACATGCCAGGATTCGAACCCGAGCCTCACTGATTTTCGACCGGCTCTTTAACCGTGCGGGCTATCACTGCTCTCTGCTGTCTAACCAATTTTCTTAAATAAAGACTAATAATAGTACCATATGGAAATGGTACTATTATTAGTCTTTATTTAGGTACCACTAAATTCAGCTATGTTAATACATTTTCGGAAAAAAATTACACATATTAAATATAGCTGAAATCGATTAAGTACCGAAAACTAATTTCAGGAATTGAATTTATTCTGTTACATATTGTATACGAGTAGCTACTTGGTTGCATCTATAATAAATTTTTTGATGGTTACGAGAATGAAACTAAGAATGTAGGTATTCTTAAAATAATAGATACTAGCTTTTTTTCTCGCATAAGTCAAAGTGTTACAGCCCATGTCAATCCTACAGAAGTAAACTTTCCATTGGTGGAAGAATTTTTAAAAACATTACTGTAGTTTTTGAATTTGTACGTTACTAACATACAAATCTTTCCTCTTTATACTATTAGTTTAGATATTAAGACCTTATATAATATTCTTATGATTATCTGTTCTCGTGCGACTAATAAATCTTATAAATTAAATAGCTATGTACTCAAATATGATCGTAATTATGTGCTTAATAAGATGCCTCTAGACATTTTCATTGTTATATAATATCTAGCAAAATTAAATAATCCGAGTATTATAATATATTATTTATTAGCTTTGATATTAAATTTCTTATAATCTCGTTTGGAGTTCTAGAAATACGAGTATAAATTCTGCAGAAATTATCTTTAATATACAAATAGCTTGGATTAATTATCATTTATCATTATTTAGCTAATATTATAGAATAGGTAAAATCCATTCAGTTACTCATGTAAAATTATGTTAGTATTATTAGATATCAGATATTGCAATATATGATGGTTGAACTGCTGTTAAACATACTACATGTTATAGAAAATTATTGAATTAATTCAACATCAGTTTTTAAAATTTAAAATAACAGCAAACAATAAATGTAATCTGAGCATCGAATCAGGCAGCAACTCGGGAACTATTTTATTTTTTATTTACTATCTTACACACTACCTATGTTTCATCCATCTGATCTATAAACTATCAGTATGCCAAATTTCACCTGAATCCGTTAAGCCGTTTCTGAGTTATAAATGATTTAACTACCCAACCTTGTCTTATAATACTAAATAATAAAAAATACTATAGTTTAATAAAATCATGTACCAATGAGTTTTTCAAAACTTACGTACATGTTTATCATTAGCTCGACGGTGAAGGAAAACATCGTGAGGAAACCCGCAAGTTCCAGAATTAATTCTGAGATACGAGCCGGTCCGGCGATGGGCTCACCACCTATCACGTTTAGGGGTCTGTGGTGTATCTCTATGCTATGGTTTTTGACGTGCTGTCAATGTCTTGACTTACGTATTATATCATTGATCGAACTATAACAAATATGTTTTATTATCGGTATATATCAGTGGCGACGAGGCAGAACCCATAAAAACAAACCGAAAACATGGATAAATTAAAAAAACATCGAGGTACCCTACGCGGGTTGCTCACACGACTCGATAACTACATCGAACAGAAGGCAACGATGTCTGACGAGGACATCACCGCTCGCTCTCAAGGGCTGAAAGAGACGATTCAGTCACTACGGGAGATACACCAGAAAATCGAGGACCAGACTATCGAGGCTAACGACGAAGCCAGTCACATACAAGAACAAGAGTACAGGTACGAGTTTGAGGAACTGTATTCAACAATTACAATGAAATTTTTGATGAAACAGAAACAACAGCAGCAGCAGCAACAAAACCAACATAAGAACATACCAAAAATAAGTTTTCAACCGCTCCAAGAATCAGAAACATTTAACAACTTCAAGAAGAGACTGGAAGTGTACTTTAGATTGAATGAAATCACCAACACACAGATGAAGACCAACATCTTACTTTCCACCTTATCACCAGGACTCCATGAGAAGCTCTGCGATCTAGTATGTCCAGAAGAGCCGATGAATATGACGTTTGATCTTATTGCCGAAACACTTGACGACTATTTAGACCCAAAACCAAGCAAATGGGCACTTCAACACAAGTTCATAACAAGAACGCAAAAGTTACAGGAAACGGCAGCTCAATACGCCGCAGAATTAAAAAAAACTTACTACTAATTGTGAATTTAAATGCCCACACTGTGAAAAAAATACATCAGAAAGCTTTCTGTCTTTACAATTCATACGAGGACTGAAAGATAGTGACGCACGAACGAAAATCCTACAAGACCGAACAGTATATTCATTCAAATCACTAACACAAATTGCAACATCTATCGAAATGAGCAAGGCAGAAAACACAACCATGATAACTAAAGAACAGCCAAGCATCAGTAACGAAAATATCAACAAAGTATCTACAAATACGAATACTTACCGATCCAAGGCACCTAGCTCAAGAGAAATCACATACAGAGACCTAAAAGGCAAATGTTTCCGCTGTGGATCTACTCATGAATCCAACAGATGTAGTGCCATCAACGTCACTTGCCGAAAATGCAATAAGGTCGGTCACCTTGCCCGAGTTTGCCTGCAACGCCGCTCCGACACAGATTCCAACACAACCAGACCGAATTCACATCAACTAGAAGAACCACCAGTAAGTGATAACGATGACTGGAACGATATAAATTTGATATCTGAGGAAACGTCTGAAAAGTACATGATAACAGTACAAATCGAAAATGTTATGCTTAAAATGGAATTCGATACTGGAGCTACATTAGCGTCAATGTCGATGCGAGACTACAGAAAACTAAATATTGGAAAGAAGCTATTCAAGACAGATATCAAACTTAGAACATATACTGGAGAAATAATCAAACCAGCAGGAGTCACATACGTTCAATGCAAATGTCAAGGAAAAGAATTCCATGGAAAACTGTATATCATTAATGACAACGTAGACCCTATTTTCGGACGCAGCTGGATGAAGGAACTCGAAACACTAAATCTAGCAGACATTAAAAAAGTACAACATACTGAAAACTTAGAATTAGACCAACTTTTAGAGCTTTATAACTCCTCAGTCTTCAGATCCGACCTGGGTGAAATACCTAATTACAAAGGACATCTAAACTTGAAAGAAAACTCACAACCAATTTTTGTTAAGCCACGAAGAATACCATACGCCTTAAAAACAAAAGTAGATAAAGAGATAGAGCGACTATGCGAACAAGGTGTCATTACAAAAGTTGACCACTCTGAGTGGGGTACCCCAGTAGTACCAGTTGTCAAACCCAACGGCTCTATCCGATTATGCGCTGACTATAAGGTCACTTTGAACAAAGTAATTCAAGACGAACAATACCCGATTCCTATGATCGAAGACATTTTTGCAGAGATGAACGGAGGCAAGCTATTCTGTTCACTCGACATCACGCAAGCATATCTCAACATGGTGATGGACGAAGAAAGCGCAATGTTACAAACACTCAGCACACACAAAGGCACCTACAAAGTGAATCGACTCATGTTCGGAGTAAAAGTGGCACCGAGTTTATGGCAGAAATTTATGGATAAACTTTTACAAGGACTAGAAGGAGTTAAGTGCTTCTTTGACGATATTATTATACAAGGAGCTACCAAGGAGCAACTACTACAGAGGCTGAAGCTGGTGCTAAACAAACTAAAAGAGAGTAACCTTCGAGTAAACAAAGACAAGTGTCACTTTTTCAAAACAAGTATCAACTACCTAGGACATACGATCGACAAACAAGGACTACACAAAAACCGAGACAAGATAAATGCCATCATTAAAACAGAACGCCCAGTAAACACCGCAGAGCTGAGAACATTTCTTAGAATGGCTAACTTTTATAACAAATTTATATCTAACCTGGCATCAATCACAAACCCACTGAATAATTTGCTAAAGAAAGAATCAAGCTTCCGTTGGTCTACAGAATGCGAACAAGCTTTCATCCAAATTAAGAAGGAAATTCTAAGCGAAAAAGTACTGATACACTTTGATCCCACAAAACCCTTAGTATTAGCTACCGACGCATCACCACTGGGACTTGGTGCGGTGCTATCACACAGGCTCCCCGACGGATCGGAGAGACCTATAGCATTTGCTTCGAGAACATTATCAGACAGTGAGAAGAGATACAGTCAGATAGACAAAGAAGCTACGGCAATTTACTGGGGGTTGAAAAAGTTTTTCTACTATACCTACGGCCGAAAGTTCATACTAGTCACGGATCACAAACCGCTGACATCCATCTTCCACCCACACAAAACTCTACCGGCGATGAGCACGATGAGGCTATTCCACTACGCACACTTCTTATCTGGATTTGACTACACCATTGAATACAGAACCTCAACAAACAACTCCAATGCTGATTATTTATCCAGATTCCCTATTGAAAACACTAAAACCAACAAGATTGACCAAAATTACAATTTTCAACTGGAGCAAATAAATACTATTAATATTAACCCTGACACAATAGCAAAAGAAACTACGAACGACTCGGAATATGTATCGTTACTACAAGCACTAAAATCTGGCACATCACTGAGAACGCTCGGGTTCAAGGACAATGAATTTACCCTACACGACGGATGTATATTTAGAGGAACACGAGTTCTTATCCCTAAAACACTTCACGAATGCGTACTAAACGAACTGCACCTAGGTCATCCAGGAATTGTAAAGATGAAACTCCTGGCGCGTAGTTTCGTCTATTGGAAAGGGATTGATAATGACATCGAAACGAAGGTAAATTCATGCAGAACCTGCAGAATGCTACAAAATGAGCCAGTTAAAGCACCACTACACCAATGGGAACAACCTGAGGGCCCATGGCAAAGACTTCACATTGATTTCGCCGGTCCTGTTCAAGGGTACCAACTTTTCATAATTGTGGATGCATTCTCAAAATGGATTGAAGTTATACCTACGAAGTCAACTACAAGCTCTTGGTGTATTCAAAAACTGAAAGAATTATTTTGCACCTTTGGAATACCTCAAATTTTAGTTCCAGACAACGGACAACAGTTCGTCTCGGACGAGTTCGAACGTTTCCTTAGAGACAGCATGATTCAGCACAAGACTTCCGCCCCATACCACCCTGCAACCAACGGACAAGCCGAACGGTTTGTGCAGACGATCAAGAGAATTCTGCGAAGCCTAGAGGGGGAAGGAGGTAACGTACAAGAGAAGCTTGTGACTGTGAGAACTCGTCTCCGAAGAACGCCAAACGCTGACGGCCAGACGCCTTATCAACTCATGTTTGGCAGAGAAATACGCACAGCATTGCACGCCATGTTTTTGAGAAAACCAATTAAAGAAACTCCACCCAGATACCAAGAGACCAAAATCAAGCAGTTCAATCCAGGCGAACGTGTGCAAGCACGTGACTACAGCAATCCCTCACAACGCTGGCAGTTTGGAACCATCACGAGACGGTTGGGTAGACTGCACTATGAGCTTCGCACTGACAGCGGTTTTGTCTGGCGCAGACATCTCGACCAGCTCTGTGCCGCTCCCTTGATCCGCAGCAGCTAGGAGGGGAGAATTGTGGTGTATCTCTATGCTATGGTTTTTGACGTGCTGTCAATGTCTTGACTTACGTATTATATCATTGATCGAACTATAACAAATATGTTTTATTATCGGTATATATCAGGGTCCAAAGAATATCTCGTGAAAAGTGGGTATATCCAGAAATGGAATACCTCTGCCTAACCAACCTTTTTTTAATTACAAAAATTACAACAATTTTAATTAAAATATTAGTAAAATATAATTGGCAACTTCATAGCTTAAAAGCCAATTGTTGCGGTGCTAGTGCTATCGCACATAATACGAGTATCATTAAAATACCATACCAGCACACCCGGATCCGTTTACGAGTAACATCCGTGGTGAAAACGCGGCATAAACCTATTATTTATGCAATCTCGTCTTCAGTACTCGATATTCAAAGCCTAATACAATCCTTTATCCATTATCTCGCCATATTTTCAATTTATCTTGATAACCATATTAGGTACTTCTACCGATATTAAGTATATCCTGACTGCTATAAGATGGAGACTTATTGCAAATAGAACAGGTAATTTGGTAACAATAACATTTTAATATCAATTTTAGTTTACCTTACTGTCTTATACCTACCTTTGGGTTAGGTGTACAAGTAGGTATTATCATCACGATAATGGTAAAATAGTATATTACACACCTAGGTAAGTAAAAAAAATTATCTCAGATCACATGTAATTGTCGACCGAGGCGAAGCCGATGTCTACAAACATGTGATCTGAGGCTTTCTTATTTACTGTGTGTATACTTTTTTTTCTTATTGACGGAAGCGGAAAGCGGCAACTTTAGCGCAGCTTGCAGATATTTGCCGCTTTCCGCCCGGGGAGATGAAAAAATATTCTACAGGACATATTATAGCCAAAAATTACTAACTTCAATAAAATTTTCTTCTCTTTTGGGATTCAACAAAAGAATTGATTTTCAAAAACCGTTTAAAAATATTTTTTTGGTAAATCATGTGCAAAATTTCATTGGTTCTAGCTGTCTGTCAGTCATTCAGTGTTAGAGGTTGATTAAAATTACAGATGTGGTATTATGATTGATGTAGGTAATTTATACACTTTTGTAGATTATTAGTAGAGAGCAGTGATAGCCCGGACGGTTAAAGAGCCGGCCGAAAATCAGTGAGGCTCGGGTTCGAATCCTGGCATGTACCAATGAGTTTTTCAAAACTTACGTACATATTTATCACTAGCTCGACGGTGAAGGAAAACATCGTGAGGAAACCCGCAGGTCTCAGAATTAATTCTGAGACCTGCGGGTTTCCTCCTGCTGCGGGTGTAAATAGACCCGGTCCGGCGATGGGCTCACCACCTATCACGTTTAGGGGTCCAATGTATCTCGTGAAATGTGGGTATATCCAGTAATGGAATACCTCTGCCTACCCCCTCGGGGATGAAAGGCGTGAGATTATTATTATTATTTTGTAGATTACTTAAAACCTCTCAACCGCCATAATTTAACTTTAAATAGGACTACACATAAAGTATGGTCTATTAAATAAAAAAAAAGAATCATCAAAAGGGATTCATAATATCCGAATAATCTTGTAACAACCGCAAGAATGAAACCAGGAGCCATTTTTGAAGTCGGTTGAAAAATATTGGTAAGTTTGATGTCAAGAAAAACACGATAAGAGAAAGTCACAATTGATCTTCAGAGAACACATCGTTTTCACTTGAGCCTTCCAATTTGAGACGGCTCGTTAGTCCGTGTCATCGCACCCTTCTGCGTTATTGAACGTGCCACTCTTCTTCGAAGTATGTTCAAAAAACGAATGTCGAAATCTATCTTATGACAAGTTTTTAAAAAATATGCCTGCAATCAATATATGAGTTTTTATTTATTATTATTATTTTTATTCATACTGCGCTCGTTTGTATATTGTTCCACTACGAGTAGCTAAAACATGTACTATCGACACTTGAAAGCTAAAATTTTTATTATCCTGCCTCTTTTAGAGTTAAACAATCAGAAGCCAGTAAAACAGTTTTTTTTTAATTCCGATCCATTCATCGACCCGTAATGGTAATAGGTAAATATGAAAGAAATCCTTTCTTGTAATTGTCATTGTTACTATGAGAAAGGGCTTTATAGCCACGAGGTGGGAAAAGATAGCTGCTCCCAAAAATGACACTTAGGTGTATCAGGCAGAATTTTTACTGATAGTACATACTTACTGACATCTAAGCGTATTTATGGGAGACAACAATGACGGCGGAAGATGATATGGAATGAATGATAAAGAAAGAGACAGCTATCTGTCAAAAGTTGCGCTTAAGACTTGAAATACAATGCGACTAAATAAAATGTGGCCAATTAACTACATTTGTCGGCCTTAGTTTCGGCGCTCTAGTAAGATATCTACCTCTTTTTATACACAACTAGCGACCCGCCCCGGCTTCGCACGGGTGCAATGCTAACACTAAAACCTTTCTCTTAAATCACTCTACCTATTAAAAAAACCGCATCAAAATCCATTGCGTAGTTTTAAAGATTTAAGCAAACATAGGGACATAAGGATATAGGGACAAAGAAAGCGACTTTGTTTTATACTATGTAGTGATACTATTTAGTGATATCTTTGCTTGCAATCTGTATTACGGCTTATATAAAACCTCTGATGATGTCTGACCAAAAGAAGAGAACATATTAGTTATCAGACAACTAACGCATTCTCGTGGTAAAATTATAGCCCATGTTACTCCCAGAGAAGTTATAAGCTTTCCAATGGTAAAATATTTTTTTAAATCGGTCCGGTAAATATTTTTTAAAATTTTTTTGTTTGTATTTGATAGGCTCCAAAAATTTTTGGAGCTTATCAAATACAAAAAGAAAATCAAATATTTCCTCTCTATAATATTAGTGTAATGTGTCGTGTATCTCTGAAACGGCATAAAACAATTTGGATCAAATTTTGTGTTTTGGATTAGGTTCTTTGCTTCTTAAAGTCGGTTTTTTACTCTTTAGAGTTGTTTTTCTTCTTTAGTTTATCTAAATAGATGTCTTTTCAACCGATTTCAAAAGGAAGAGGCTATCAATTCGATTGTTTGTTTTTTTTTATGTTTGTCACCTCAGAACTTTTCAATTTGGTCCAGTTCTGACAATGGCATTCTTGAGAAAAACCATATCAGTTGAAGTCGGTTTTTTACTCTTTAGAGTTCATCATCATGTACTTGTCCTTATCCCATTATTTGGGGTCGGCGCAGTAAGTTTTTTCCTTCCATTTAGATCTATCATACGTCATATCTACATTCACTTCCAGGTGGCACATATCATCCTTCACACAATCTCGTTACTAATTACTCTTTAGAGTTATATGTTATTAATCTACCACATTAATTTAATTCCTGAGAATATTCTGGGTACTTGAACCCAAAACGCCGAGCAATTCTCGGTCGTCCAGAAACTGAGGGTGAAAGAAGTGCCCTTTTATTTCTTGCTGGTTCTTCTCGGGCTACTGCATTTGAAACCAGCAACTCGTCGGTGGACATGGGCTGCTGTTAACATTCAGCCAGTCTTCATGGACAAGTTTAGAGTGCCTTGTTATTAGGCTATTGACTTTTCTAAGTGTAATTTTCAATTACCTACAGAAAATAAATACATACAAAATACAGAGAAGATTCATATCTAACAAAAATTGCCAATTTAAGCACACCAACATGGCTTGTACCAGTTGTACCTAACTGTGTACTGATGAAATCGAGTAACTACCCGCTTAACCAGCTTAATCGCCACAAAAACGACCCCGGCCAGCTTAAATATGCTAACGATAATGATGAATATTTTCTGCTTGCTCTTAACGCATTAATGTGATTTATGAGTGAAACTGTCGGGTGAAATAACGAGTTTCGTGAACAACGATGTAAATTGTTATTGTTTAAGTTACATCATTATGTGTTCAGTGGCATAAAAAGTTTTGATTGTGCTTCGCAAAATGTTGGTCTCCTATATTTCAGAAATGATGCTCTTTTGTCATTTGCTTTTCATCCGTAAGCTTGTCGTAAGTTAAATATTGCTTCCATTATTCTGTAGTTCTCAAAGCTGCGGCCAAGTCTGTTTTAACCAAGCTTATGTTTATTCGGTTTCAAGTTGCATTTTTCTAGGAACATCTGTTGAATACTTGTTAACCTTTAGTGAACTCGGTGGACCTTTTGGCTTAGTTGGTAGTGAGCCTGCGTTTTAAGGTAACAGGTTTATCCCACCCGATGTCAAATATTTTTGTGGATTAAGATGACTGTTTTACTCTTGAGTGATCGTTTTCCTAAGGATCACATTATTTACTTCAATTTTTTTGAGGCAAAGTTCTGATGTTTGATTCCTGCTCGACGCCACCATGATTTTGTGTGTGATCAAACTGATCAAACATCTACTTTCATGTCGGCGTCTATATATATTTAAGTATGTTTGGTACATATAGGTTCTAAAGCTAAGTAAACGCTTGTAAATTGTATTCCACAATAAAATAAAATACTTAATTCGAAAATTTAGCCAGTGTTGCTTCATCGCGCGCTTTACACTCGTAATAAACTATTATATATCGCAACGTCATCCATGACAATGTGTTAATGACCTTCCATACCTAAAGCTTTCGTTATTAATAGCGTAGCTGCCACTAATAGCCAGTCATGAAACTTTGCCCCTCTATCATCGTCCGGCCCGGCGATCAATCAACATGGCCACCACGTGACGGGTCCACCACGCACACGAACGTTGGGAACAGCTGCTCATAATGTGGATGTGATGTACGAACCTTTGCAAATCAAAAGTCATTCATTTTCTCTAGGTACAAAAAGTACCCTTAGTAAGTAAGTAAGTAAGTAACAACTCTTTATTGTACACCAATAAAATATGCAACAAGTGACACAATGATAAAAAAGTACAATGGGCGGTCTTATCGCTTTAAGCGATTTCTTCCAGACAACCTTGGGATGGATGTAACTGAGATAAACAGATGAAGGTAGGTGG
The DNA here is from genome assembly GCA_963855545.1 of Ethmia dodecea. Lineage (NCBI taxonomy): Eukaryota > Metazoa > Arthropoda > Insecta > Lepidoptera > Depressariidae > Ethmia > Ethmia dodecea. Next base: position 15,075,692 of record OY979450.1, on the reverse strand, counting down.
TGCACTAAAGTTACCAATGGATTAAGGTAGATACTTATATACATAAACCGTTTTTTATAAATATATAAAAATAAAATACACAGTACGTAGATTACATATAAAGTAAATATTATAGATACCATAGCATATTATAATTACATGAATATATATATATTATACATATATACATTATATACACACAAGATATGATTTATTATTAAGATGATTCCAATCCGAGGTAATGAATCTTTAATCTGATTTTAAAAATAGGCAGTGATTCAGCACTCCTTATAGACAAGGGCAGACCATTCCACAGCCTTACAGCCTGCACCGTGAATGAGTAGCTGTAAAAGTCAGTAGTGTGGCGTAGAAAGGTCAATAGTCTAATAACAAGGCACTCTAAACTCGTCCATTAAGATTGGCTAAATGTAAACAGCAGCCCATCTCCACCGACTAGTTGCTGATTCCGAATGCAGTACCCCAAGAAGAATCAGCAAGAAACTTATGGCAGCTCTTTTTAATCTCATGTAATAATAATAATAATAATCTCACGCCTTCTCATCCCCAACATGGTAGGCAGAGGTATCCCATTCCTTGATATACCCACTTTTCACGAGATGTTCTTTGGACCCCTAAACGCGATTGGTGGTGAGCCCATTGCCGGACCGGGTCTTTTACACATGTGTCAGAATTAATTCTGGGACCTGCAGCTAGTGATAAATATGTACGTAAGTTTTCGAAAAACTCATTGGTACATGCCAGGATTCGAACCCGGCCCTCACTGATTTTCATCATGTGAAGCAAGCTCTTTAACCGTAAGGCAATCAAATAATGATTCAAGAATACATGTACAAGAATTTCATCGTAGGATTATCAAATGTTGAAAGCTTACCCGTGTAATTTATGTTAGCCTATCAACTCTTAACCTTGACTCGTCCCCAATAAGTCTATAATCCAACACACCAAAACCCTCAGCCTCTGCTACTGAGACTAATTCTGCCGTCCTCGAAACATAACAAGTTATGAGAAGCTCCAACTTATTGCGAATTAGTGGAATAATGTTATTCAATGGTTGTATTGCTTATCTCCACCTCTTGGCTAACTTAGTTAACTGTCTGGCCGAAGCTACAAACGATAAGCGTGAATGTACAGGATGAAAAAATATGCATGCAAAGTTAGTAGGTGTAGCCGGCTTCGAAATGGGGAAGAGAATAAAAAAAATAAAAAAAAATCTCACGCCTTTCATCCCCGAGGGGGTAGGTAGGTGTTCCATTACTGGATATACCCACATTTCACGAGATACATTGGACCCCTAAACGTGATAGGTGGTGAGCCCATTGCCGGACCGGATCTATTTACACATGTCTCAGAATTAATTCTGAGACCTGCGGGTTTCCTCACGATGTTTTTCTTTACCGTCGAGCTAGTGATAAATATGTACGTAAGTTTTTAAAAAACTCATTGGTACATTGGATTGGAACGAGAGCCTCACTGATTTTCGGCCGGCTCTTTAACCGTAAGGGCTATCACTGCTCCTATCAATGAGAAGAAAACAGTCCCATATACGGCTTAAGCTGGCTATCAAATCTAGCTACGAATTGGGGGTATTTAATAATTTTGGAAAACTTAATAAAATTCAACTACCAGTTACCTTATTAAGTACCAATAGTAAACTTTGTATAGGAATAGCCATGGGCGAAGACGAATATAAAATATTATGTTAGATAAATATTCAGACAGAAATCATTCCAAGTAAAGATGAAACATAAGTAAACATCAAAGAACAAAATGAAGAAATGTAATCATAAGTGGATATAAGTTGAAATAGAAAAGATTTTCTTTACCATTCTGAAAGCAAAAATTGCTTATTTCGGCACTACAGTTACGACTTCTACACTCGTCTTCATATTACATGTTAATGTTTATATGGTTCAAGTGGGGAATTCCAGCACCAAATATTCTTTTATAGCTCCTAAAATGTTCTCAGCTCGCGTAATGGCAGCTTTTAGTTGAATATTAACAGGCTTATTATAAAATGAAAGGTCTCGTCTGAGTATTTCTGTTTCGGTCAGCAGTTTTCAATCTAAAGCTATCCAAGCCTTTTTGTAAAAGTCTTCTACATTTGCGCATAACCACAATTCATATCATTGAATTTTTGTTAAGTTACTTTTACCGGCGCGAAAAGAAATCCCGACGCGAAATATAAACAACTTCGCTCTGGATTTTGCAAAATTTCCAGCTTCGAGTACAGAGAGACAGATGGAAAGTGCCACTTGAGAATTAACTGAACAATTCAGCGGTTGCCAGCGGACGTTTTCATAACAAACAGCTTTATTTAAAGCATTGAAGAACCAAGTGCTGCCCAGATTTGATGAGCAAATTAAATGTTTTTGAAAACATTTTATTATCGTTATTCCTTTTCCATTTCACAGCAAAAATGTTAAATTAGTTTTTCGTAAAAGTTTTATTTACCGACTTACCTTGCAGACAGTATACTTTGGACTCTAATCTAAATCTATACTTTTATACTAATATCACAGCTAATATTATAAAGAGGGAAGATTGGTATGTTTGTATCTTTGTTACGAATAAACACAAAATCTACTGGACGCGGGTGAAACCACGCATAACCACTAAATGTCTAAATAAAAAAATTGCCTCGTTAATTTACTGCAGACATTACTTTTGCTGAAGATTTGACATTTTTCTAGAATTCTTGAGAACTAATAATCAGCAGTATTTTCTATGACAATGTCATGGTCAGAATAATGATCGTGCACTTGACACAGATCATAATTGGACATTTATTCTAGACTGACAGGCATCAGCTGACGGCGATAAGCCCCGGAGTAGAGTTTAGGTACCCTAATGGGGTCAGTGTCCATTTTCATGACCCTCCGAATGACCTTCGCGAGATATGTAGGGTACTCCAGTAAGGATTTTCTGAGAACTTGTTAGGAAAATCTGAAATTAAATTGGTAGCTTTCAATGCCTCTGTTCATAAATAAAAGCACATTCAGATTGTATTTGATGGATTTAAAGTTAAATGTGCTATAAAAATATTTTCATTTAATGATTTGACACATCAATTTGGAAAATCAAACGACTGTTCGATCTAATAATAATAATTATAATAAATTGTATGATACAATTCACACACGGTTATTTAGTCCCAAACCAGGCTCAGAAGGCAGGGTCAACTGAGCAAACAGGCTGCAAGCCTGCAAGTAACACAAAAAGTTGAATTAAAAGTTTTAAACGTCAATTACAATTAAAAATAAAGTTTTACTTTTGAGGGAAAATTTAATTACGATTTTGTAAGACGTCAGATCCAAGAAGAGATTATGTTGGTCATTTCCCAAACAAACTAGATAATCTTGGGCTCGGGAATTTGTAATTTGGCTTTTGTGTATTTATTTACTTTCCGTTTATTGCGCAGCATTCCTGTTAAGATCTTAATTATTTTCCTTTGCAAGATCTTCTTGTAGCCCTTCTTAATCTCGGGCTTTTCAGAAACATTTATTTAGTTTAAATAAGAAAACATTTTACATGCGGTTGTATTTCCTGAATCTGTATATTATCTCCGATCTCTGTCCATCAACAAACTGGGCTATAGAAGCTCAGGGCAAGATTAGCTTGATTTCAGAGTGAACCCATTTTAAAAATCATCTGCATAGTTCACAGTTCCTTTTAAGTGATAGCAGAGAAGATATCCTGATAGGAGTCAGAAGCCATATAAAACTTAAATATTTTTCTTAGATCTTCAACGCTGTTACCTACACCAAGTTTGGTGAATTAGAATATCTTCAGTAGAAACTTGTGTTTAACAGTGCTAATGGAGTGCTTATTAAGAATTAACAACTTTAATTCATGAACCGTGGAGCCGTGGTTTTGATGAGTACTTCATTAAATGGCTGTTTAGCGTGATCAGTAGATATTTTATCAAGGTCGTCTCCATTAGCGAAGATAAGGCCTGTATTTTAGTTCCATTTTGAATCTATGAAAAGGTTTTTTATTGCGGCACAATACTGAACAGAACTACGTTTTACATTACATCTCTTTTTGATATGCAGTACTTTATTTATTGGTTTATGGTCTCAGTGGATATTGGCTTCGTTTTCTTCATGTACTTTTGCGGGAATACACTGCATAACATATCATCTTATTACATTTCCACTGCAGTTTCTGCAAAATAATGCCGCATTTGTATTCCACTAGGAATATTGCGCATTCCTAAGATTTTATCTTTAAGAGAACATATAATATTGATTGGAGCAACAGCTGCGTAATCTAGAATAGTTTTTAAAGCTAAATAGCGTCATTTTATTATTTACTTCGGTCATTGACAATGTTCTCCGTTTTAAGTTTCATTAGTCAGTTTGTCATTGTAATATCAAATCAGCAGACGTATTCACAGAGACTCGATACCGTTTCCGTTCGATTCGAGTCGAATCTATCGACATCGGAAACGAATCTATCGACATCGGAAACGAATCAATCGAGATGGGCTGATTTTGGTATCGAAAACTAATGAGCACATATGACAGTTGGTGTCACTTATGACATTAGTTTTCGATACCAACATCAGCCCATCTCGATAGATTCGTTTCCGATGTCGATAGATTCGACTCGAATCGAACGGAAACGGTATCGAGTCTCTGTGAATACGTCTACTGTCCTACAAATCAACGTTTTAGAACGTGCTCTTACCACATTAGTGGATATTATTGCTAATACTAAAGCCGTTTACACACAAGCAACAATCGCTAGTATCTACTTACTTGGAGAGAAAGAGAAAATAAGTACTGGGATTATACAATAGGTATTACTGTTTGGAACAAAGTTTGCTCTCGGAAGTAGAACCCTCCGGGAATGGAAGTTGTATAAGTTGTGTGAGGTGGGACTCATCGGCTGAATCACATTATTGGCTTGCTCGGGTTTCCACTCCGCCGCGGATTAAAATGTTATTTTTGTCCCTTCATTGGCTTAGCGTACTTTTTCGTTTGTTTGAGTATCAAAACTTTATAAGTTGAATCGTAAATTGGAAAAGTTCATCAGTGTCACGTTATAAATAGATACCGGTGAGATATATTTAACTTGTTTTGCAGATCTGCAGCATGCATGGTCCATTAATGGGGTATTATTATTAGTTTATACCCCTAGTAGGTATTTAATTTCTGGAAATACCCACTTTATCAGCTGTTTAGTACCCATAGTAGAGGTGTGTAAATTATGTCCCATAATTTATTTATTATTATTATTATTATTAGATCATCTTTCGTTCTTATTACAATCGCCTTAGAGCTCAGACTCGCCCAAGTGTAAAGCTTCACGTGCTCTTGACCGTACCTTAGAAGTCATTTTGGACCTGCGGGTTTTGTCACGATGTTTTACTTCACCGTCGAGCTAATGACAGACAAATGAATCTACGTAAGCTTTGTTATTATTAAATATGTATTAGACTACCTACAGCTAGTTCATTCATAATTACATTAGCAAAAAAAATATCTCCTTTGTTTCAAATAAAACAAATAAGACATTTGGATCAAAGTACAAGATAACGCTTTTATTGTTTATCAAATAAACAAGTTCTTTGATTTCTCATTTTTATAATATAATAATTATAAGAAGAAATTATAAGAAGGCAGGGTCACTACCAACTGAGCCTATTGCCTAAGTTGGTAGTGTCCCTGCCTTCTGAGCCGGAGGTCGTGGGTTCGATCCCCGCTCGGCGCCAACATTTGTGTACATGAACATGTCTCTTGGCGTCGTGTCTGGTCGTTTAATATTTATTTGAGTATGTCTATCAGTTGTTTAGTACCCATAGTACAGGCCCTGCCTATGGGACTAAATAACGTTGTGTGAATTGTGTCATTATTAATTTAAGTGAATTTAAGAGATAGGAATATTGAAGGTCTGAGATTAACTTAACTACGTAACTAGCAGAACTCCATCTGAAGTAATAAAGGTAATAAAACCACGGAGTTGGCGCGAACGAAGTTGATTCTTGTAGACTACTTTATGATGCCACCAAATGATAGTCTTGTTACTTTGTGGTTTTGGTTGTTAAAAAGTTTTGTGCCTTGCAAAGATTCCTTCCTATACGGAGCTTGAATAGGTGAAATCAATAGGCAACTTGGGGAACAGAGGCAAAAGTTTTAGTGCGTGAGCTTGGTGTAGGCGATTTTGGGGAAAGATGTTGCGATCCTCGTTCTAGTTCGTACCTGGTCCAAAGGATCTCCATAGCTATTTAGCGTGGCAATGCATATTTCTGTGGTCGAGTAGCCTAAGCCTTATGTAATATATAAATTATATTGTTTTTGGTTTACAATAAAGAGGTATTGTATTGTCTGTATCATCATCATTCTCTTGCACTTTTCCCATTGTTTTGAAACCTTTCCGGTCTTCATTCTGTTACTTGTCATCTGCCCTATATGTTTTTTTTTTGCCTTTTAGGGTATCAAAAAAAAAAGTGGTTCTACCTCTGGAAATCCTGCAGTTTCAATAAGTTAGTGTTATAATTATAAGATCCGTTGAGATTCAACAACTATTCATTCCTTTTAATGACTTCATAACATTCAAGCCAAAATACATCCTACTTCCTACTAATATTATAAATGCGAAAGTTTGTACGGATGGATGGATGGGTGTATGTATGGATGTTTGTTCCTCTTTCACGCAAAAATTACTAAACGGATTTTGATGAAACTTTACAGTTATATAGCTTATACATCAGAATAACACATAGGCTTTAGTTTATCGTATTCCCACTGGAAAGGGAACAATGCGGGTGAAACCGCGGGGCGCTACTAGTGTATCATAAACTAAAGAGAACGTAGGTACTTGATCCGACTACAACAAAATGATTGCTGAAACCATAACAAAAAAAAATAAAAAATATTCTCACGCCTTTTATCCCCGAGGGGGTAAGCAGAGGTATTCCATTACTAGATATAACCACTTTTCAAGATATATATTAGACCCCTAAACGTGATAGGTGGTGAGCCCATCACCGGAGAGGGTCTATGTACACATGTCTCAGAATTAATTCTGGGACGTGCTGGTATCCTCACGAGGTTTTCCTTCACCGTCAAGCTAGTGATAAATATGTACGTAAGTTTTTGAAGAACTCATTAGTACATGCGAAGATTCGAACCCAAGCCTCACTGATTTTCATCATGTGAAGCAGGCTCTTTACCGAAAGGCTATCACTGCTCATATACTTGAGTTTTATCTACAACTGCCACTAAATCTCCAGATTAGCTCAGAAAAGATCTGTAGCAGGCAGAGTAATGGACCGAGTAAATAAAATATCATCGACAGAGGCGGGCACGTAATAAATTGGAGGCCCACTCCATACCTGCTCGAGCGTTCTTCTATAGGCAATCATGCGTCAGAAACTCATACAAAAATAAATTCCATATCCAACTATTGAACATAGAATTTCGGCTAACATTTTCCGTAAGTTGCTTGCAGTGGCCGTGTTAAGTTCTGCTTATATTTTGAATCGACTTCAGAAAAAGAAGGAGGTTATGAATTCTTGAATGTTTTTTTTATGTTTGTTACCTCAGAACTTTCGACTGGTGAATTTGATGATTCTGGTTTTATTTGAAAGCTGGTGCTTCCCGTGTGGTATCGTTTTAATTTGGTCCAGTTCTGACAATGTCAGAAAACCATATTATAAGTCTTAAATTTGCATTTAAGTATGTGCGACACAAATGGACGAATAGCTCAATATAACGCCATAATCATTCTTTTTTTAACCTCAATCTGACTGTATATTTTTTAGTATTATTCATTGAAGTCGGTTTTTCACTCTTTAGAGTTCTATGTTATGCTCTTCACAACTTAGTACAGTCAACAAAGTTGTTAGGGTTACATGGCCAGTGACTAAGAACACATTTTTCTGGGGTAGTCCTAATTAAATCTTATTGATTAATGTATATTTCAAAAGGTATAATTGAACCCTATAATTTAGCAAAAAAAAACTATAAATACATTTAAGGCTTTAAGAGAAAACTAAATCTTAGGTTCAGGCCATGTAACCCTAACAATTTTGTTGACTGTACAGTAGACCAAATATTCGCAAGATGTTACATGATCAGTTGGGAAATTATTTGAGTTAAGTTGCAACTGATGCAACAAGATCTAAACAGATAGTTAAACAAAACAAAAATTGTCTCATCTGCAGGCCTACTATCTAAGACAATGTTTAAATAACCCACGCGTCAAATCGCATTTGGCTACTATAATTTAACGTTTGTGATTTCTTGGACCCAAAGTGTGAATCAGCAACAGTAGCAGGAACTACTCGGGTAAAACCACGGGGCGCTGCTAGTAATATTATAAAGAGGAAATATTTGTATGTTTGTTACGAGTAAACTCAAAAACTACAGGACGGATTTAAAAAAAAATATTACACCAATGGAAAGCTAGAATACGCATGAGTAACATAGGCATACGGGAACGGGAACTACGCGGATAAAACCGCGCAGAACCGCTAGTTTTCAGACTTGTCACCAGGGGGGCAATTTCAGAAAATGTCAACGGTTATAGTGGGATGACAATGACATGTCAATGGTCAGTCAATTTGGCAGTTTTCATAGCAAATAACACCATTGACTGACCATTGACATGTCATTGTCATACCTACTACTAGAACCGTTGACATTTAGTGGAATTGGGCCCCTGGTTTATTTTTAGCTCGCCAAAAAGGAAAACATTGAGAAGAAACTCACAGGTCCCAGAATTGATCAGATGCTTACCACCTGTCACGTTAAAGGATTCAAAAATAAACTTGTGAAAAGTGTGTCTTTTCAGTAATAAATACCTCTGCCGACCGCCCGGGATAAACAAATAAATAAATAAATATTTTGTATATTATTTATATTTACTTTGTTATCTTCGTCGTTAATCGCAACAACAAGACAAAGTGGCAATTTCATTCGTTTACCATATATTTTTCTCGACTATTTACTTAGGAAAAAGTCTATTTATTTCACTATAATAGTTTTATAGGCCATTAAGCCTGCGTAATAAAAATGGGTAAATATATCTTCTCAGAACTTCCATTATATTTTGAGGTTAATACACTTCTTTCAAAGCACCTGAATTATTATATTACTAGCGGTTCTGCGCGGTTTCACCCGCGTAGTTCCCGTTCCCGTGGGAATACGGGAATAAATATAACCAATGTTACTCAGAGATGTTCTAGCTTTCCATTAGTGAAATATTTTTTTAAATCGGTTCAGTAGTTTTTGAGTTGGTTAGTAAACATACAAAAATCCAAAAATACAAATATCTCCTCTTTTTAATATTAGTATAGACGTATGTAGGCATGTATACGCGTTCCATTGAAGAAGCGAAGTACCTCCGACTCAGAAGGCAGGGTCACAATGATAGAAAAACTATACAAAAAGTCTGTATGCAACAGGCACCCGCTAGTCGCTAGTAGATATTAAATCAATCCCCATTCTTCATTCATATAACCTAATATTCACTTTATTTAATTACTTAGAGCAGTGATAGCCCAAACGGTTAAAGAGCCGGCTGAAAATCAGTGAGGCTCGGGTTAGAATCCTGGCATGTACCAATGAGTTTTTCAAAAACTTACGTACATATTTATCACTAGCTCGACGGGGAAGGAAAACATCGTGAGGAAACCCGCAGGTCTCAGAATTAATTCTGAGACATGTGTAAACAGACCCGGTCCGGCGATGGGCTCACCACCTATCACGCTTAGGGGTCCAATATATCTCGTGAAATGTGGGTATATCCAGTAATAGAATACCTATGCCTACCCCCTCGGGGATAAAAGGCGTGAGATTATATATATATTAATTACTTTTAACCGAATGTTATTATTGTTTTCGTGTTGCAGACACTCTATAGATATGCTTTTATTACTGGACTGCATGTTTGAACAGCAACAAACTTGCCATTATCATGTCATGATACATTAAAGTCAGTCATTCTGTTATCTGATTCAATTTTCTGTTTTCAATCACACCGTTTTCCAACTACATTTTTAACACGAAAGTGTAATACATCATTCAGAATATCTATTAGTAACAGACGGGCCTGTTGGCTCAATTGGTAGTGACCCTGCCATCTGAGTTGAAGGTTGCGGGTACGATCCCCACTCGGGGCCACCATTTCAGTGCATGAACTGAACATGTCTGTTGGATTCGTGTCTGGTCGTATAATATTTATTTAAGTATGTTTATCAGTAGGTTAGTACAGGCTCTGCCTAATTAGTCTGGGACTGAATAACCGTGTGTAAATTGTGTCCCACCATTACAAAAAAAAAAATGAACTTATACAGTCGTACACAAATATGTAAAGAAAGGAAGAAAGAAAAAGTGTTTATTCATAGAAATATTTTTTACAATACACATTATTACCTAAAATAAGTTAAGTATGACCATAGACCTGAAGGTTCCTTAAAATAATGTTAACATAGTATAGAATACAAGCAGCAGCATAGTATGGAATACACTGTTGTCTGAAGGTGCCGTGAACCACAATCGCTTGTGACCATCTTGACTTGTAAGTACTTTTTTTCAGTATTTCAGATTTAAACTAACTTACAAATTTGAAAAGTGCTACCACGCAATATTCCTCCTTTGCAACTCTTTCGTTAACTAGTTTCTAACTTGACTATTAGGGTTAATTAATAAGTTTGTAACAGTTCTCAAGTCTTTATAATTAATCATTCTATATCATTCTAAACCTTACATGTACAAGTGAAGTTGTACGTGTATTGAATAAAGTTTTCTGGATACTGTATTTTAGAAATTAATTTCTGAATAGTTCAAAGTTCAACAGTTTATGTTTATGTATTTTTTTATTTTTAAAACTACTCTACAAATTGGAAGGATATTTAAATAAACTCTGTTATAAAAACTGGTTAAAAAGAGAAATACATACTAAGGTCATAAGTCATATTTCAAGGTGTGATCGTCCGAAACGATCACTCCTTGAAATATGATAATTATGTAGGCAACCGCTATGAAGGTTTTTTTAGAAATTGCCACAGGAACGGGAATAAACTGGATCTGCGCGGGCACCGCCGCTGGGAACCCGCTAGTACAATAATATAAAGCACCACTGTTACACATGTCTCAGAATTCTGGGACCTGCGGGTTTCCTCACGATGCTTTCCTTCACCGTCAAGCTGATGAGTTATACTTGAGACAAAAACACCTCAACACAACTAACGTAATTCAGATATCGAATAATATTTCTCTTAGTAACCACCCTAATCAACTTCTCCGAACTAATAATATTTCGTTACACACAAGACGAAAACTTATAGCCTAAGATCCGGCCGCAAAAAAGTGTAGGGATCGAGTACATGCTACAAACCAAATTTTTAAGCATATTTATATTAAGGAGAATAAATATTTAGAAAGAAAGAAAAGTTTATTTTGGCGTAAATAAACAACAACAAAAAAAGTACAACTAAATAAAGTCTTATTCTAAAAATACACCAAAAATGGTCACCACTCATTTCATTCATTTACTAGGGTAATAGGGTCGAAATATGGCAGCAAGTATTTTTAATAAAAAAAATCTTGATTTTTGGGACGAAATTTCATTCACTTGTTTTTTACATGAAATATCAGCTGATTTTTCATGATTTTTCAAAGTCTTTATGCATATTGCCGTGAAGTGGACGATATTTTATGTAAAAAAACAAGTGAATGAAATTTCGTTTAAAAAATCAAGATTTTTTTTATATTAAAAATACTTGCGGCCTTATTTCTACCCTATTACCCTAGTAAATATTTATTCTCCTTATTACTACATAGTATAAAACAAAGTCGCTTTCTCTGTCCCTATATCCCTATGTCCTTATGTCCCTATATCCCTATGTCCCCATGTATGCTTAAATCTTTAAAACTACGCAACGGATTTTGATTTTTTTTTTAATAGATAGTGATTCAAGAGGAAGGTTTTAGTGTTAACATTGTACCCGTGCGAAGCCGGGGCGGGTCGCTAGTTATAAGTATGCGTAAAAATTTGGTTTGTAGCATGTACTCGATCCCTACACTTTTTTGCGGCCGGATCTCGCACTATTAGCAGAAACTGAGGCAATTACTATCGGTAGTAATGGTATGAGACGTATGCTCCCGACAAATTATGGATGACTGTACTTAATCACGGGAGGTGGGGACTGGGCTGGGCTGGGACACGGGTGGGGACTGGCAGCGTTCCCGCTGGTAATCTGGTTGCCGATTGCGACTGTATATTGTTGATTTATATTAGTCCAGTATTGTGATTCAATAGCACATGGTAATTACATACATAACGCCTCTTTCCCGTAGGGGTACGCAGGTAATTATTGGACCAAAATTTAACATTACATACATACATAAACTCACGCCTTATATCCCCGAGGGGGTAGGCAGAGGTATTCCATTTCTGGATATACCCACTTTTCACGAGATGTTCTTTGGACCCCTAAGCGTGATAGGTGGTGAGCCCATCGCCGGACGGGGTCTGTTTAAACATGTCTCAGAATTCATTCTATGACCTGCGGGTTTCCTCATGATGTTTTCTTTCACCGTCGAGCTAGTGATAAATATGTACGTAAGTTTTGAAAAACTCATTGGTGCATGCTAGGAGTTGAATCCGAGTCTCACTGATTATCATCATGAGAAGAGGGATCTTCAACCAGGCTATCACTGCCCTCTAATTATGAGGAAGTAATGTTAAATTTCCAATTAGTTTTTCAAACTTACGTACATATTCATCACTAGCTCGAAGGAAAACATCGTCAGGAAACCCGCAGGTCTAAAAATTAATTCTGAGGCATGTTTAACTGACTGTGGAGTCGCAATGACTTTCAAAAAGAGGACTTATAAGCCCCTACATTGAATATAAACTTTTGACTTTGATCTTGAAACAGAAGATTTAGGTAATACATGTTTTAGATTTTTCTAATATTGGATTTGAAGAGGTCTTCCAAGTAATATACAGGTTGAATTCTAAGGCTCATTTTAATTTCAAAAGGCGTTTACGTGGTCCTGTCTATAGATTTGAACTGGTCAAATAGTCTTAACGTAGACTATTTGGCGAGTTCAAATCTATAGACATGACCACGGCCCCGGGTACAGCACACAGTTACTTAGTCGAATTGAGCCTTACCAACACAACCGCAATAGGGTTGCCAATACCCCGAATTTTACGGTTTGCCTACTTTTCACGTCATTTTGAACAAAGGGAAATTTCGTTAATTAAAAAAAACAAGCAGTAAATATTAAATGCCCTCTTTTCGTGCGTTTATATCCGTTCCAAATTCAATTCTCCCGGAAACAAATTGTTTTTCATTTGTGTTCTCAACATTAATTTGTGATTTATTTCCTTGACACTTTCTTATTATTAGGTATTAATTATAGAAATGTACCTACTAACTAGTGAGACAACCTACCTTTTCTGGTGTACTAAGGTATAGTAAATTTTCATTTACATCGAATAATTAATTTGTAACTAACATAAAAAACAACGTGAAACCGTATTTCCGATACAGACAATTTAAATAATAATAAATTAAACACCATCCTAGGCAGAGTATAGGCAGAAAAAACTAATAAACTTATTTTAATAAACAGAGCGCTCGTAGCCCTGCAGTGCCAGTGTGTTTGTAACGATCATACTGGTTAAGCAAAGTTGGGCGCGGTCAGTCAGTGGATGGGTGACCGCCCAGTGGCATTTATATTACGAGCGGTGTTTCGGAAGGCACGTTAAATTGTTGGTCCCGGTTTTCGTTGTGTTTACGCACAATGGAAGTCGTTAAGCCATGTCAGATACCCTTGGGTGGCTTGAAAAATTCTGACTGTTAAGTGGCCACTAGCTTAACACCATCTTCCAATCCGCTGTGGGCTCGCGTGTGAGATTATAGCTCATACTTCCTCATGTGTGAGGAAAGACCCTTAGCTCAGCAGTGGGCTGTTACGGGTTGATGATGATGATGTTGGCCCCAAGTAGTAATCAATAGTTAGTTACAACCCTATCCGCAATGTAAACTGGCGCGTTTACTCAATTCGCCATATCACGAGAGTAGTGCGTGTTTCCACCCATCAGTCCTCAATAAAGCTACAACGATAATATAATAGTTATACCTACAATATGTAACAGAATAAGCGGCAATTCCTGAATTAGTGTGTTCAGTATCGACTATACTTAATCGATTTCCGCTAATGTGTTCAAATTTTCCGAATAATTATTTAGCATAGCTGAATTTAGTGCTACCTATGGAAACGTACTATTATTGCTCTTTATTTAAGAAAATTAGGTAGACACAACCTACTACGAAGACATCGTACCTATATACTAATTGGGGTGTATGAGGAATTGCGCTTATTCTGTTACGCGTTGTATAAATAAACTGCGTTGACTGTGTGGAGAGAAATTTCATGATTCTAGACCCAGATTTGGCTTTGCGTTGTTCGATCAGTCTACCAGTCAGACAGACAGTTTCATATTTTGTATGTCTATATACTAGCGACCCGCCCCGACTTCGTACCGGTGCAATGCTTATAGGTACTAAAACCTTCCTCTTGAATCACTCTATCTATTAAAAAAATCGCATCAAAATCCGTTGCGTAGTTTTAAAGATTTAAGCATACATAAGGACATAGGGACAGAGAAAGCGACTTTGTTTTATACTATGTAGTGATAGTGAAGTGATAAACTGACTGACTGATTGGTGCTGTATCAACGCACAGCCTAAACCACTGGTTCCAGAGACTTTAAATTTTGCACATAGATAGCTTGTACAGTGTAGGCATCCACTAAAAAAGGATTTTGCACAATCCAACCCCTAAGGGGGTGAACTAAACGTGCGCGAGCGAAGCCGCGGGTAAAAGCTAGTAGTCTAATAATGAGGCACTTTGAACTTGTCCATGAAGATTGGCTAAATGTGAATGTTGGTATACATAATTTTTTGCTTTAGATCAAGAAGCTAAAATCATTTTTTGAGTCGCAACAAAAGAATCGACATAATTTTCTGCACAGACATAGGAAGTGAAAAGACACTTTTTATCCACAAAAATGGTAGTACTTTTACGTATATGTCGGATTTTACGTGATAACGTCATAAGAAAACATTAATAAAATTGCATACTGGAGTGGAAGAGAGATAGATGCGTCACAAGCCGAACGGCTAGGCCGATCGTGCCTCTCTATCGCTTTTTCCGCGCTCTCGCTTGCACGCTCGGCTCACGCGGAACGTGACACTCGTGCGTGCAGCCGGGCGTTCATTTATTGTTTTGGGCGTTGATTTATAAAACGTTATCACGTATTTTTATCCTTCGAAAAATGACTTTGACCTAAAGCAAATCCGCAAGTAGAAGCTAGTTTTTATTTCAAAGCAGTTCGTATTTCCGGCCACCGCACCTCAATGCCCAGTATTTACGTGTTTGCTCGCCGCCTAATGTGCCGTGCTCCAAAAATGTCCTGGATCAAACCGCCATCTTGTTTCCCCTTGTTACCGTGATATATTGGTACATATTTTTGGTAATGTTCCTTGGGAGTTGGCGGGTAAATATCTAGTAAGGTAATAACGGAAACGGATAGTGTACATGAAGTTTTTATGGAGATTTATCTTAGTAATTAGAATTTAATGGTGTTCATATATCAATTCGAAATATAGGTAACAAAAAACTCTAAAGAGTAAAAAACCGACTTCAATTTTCAACTTATAAGATTTTCTCATGGATGGCTAGTAAGAACTGGACGAAATTATTATTTTACCTAATTGAAGCGCTCGTAGCCTTGCGGTGTCAGTGTGTTCGTAACGATCACACTGGTTAAGCAAAGTTGGGTGCGGTCAGTCAGTGTATGGGTGACCGCCTAGTGGCATTTATATAACGAGCGCTTCCGTGTTTCGGAAGGCCCGTTAAATTGTTGGTCCTGGTTTTCGTTGTGTTTACGCTCAATGGAAGTCGTTCAGCCATGTCAGATACCCTTGGGTGGCTTGAAAAATTCTGACTGTTAAGTGGGCACTAACACAGAATAAGTAATAGTCCACTAGCTTAACACCATCTCCCAATCCGCGGTGGGCTCGCGTGGGAGATTAAAGCCCATACTTCCTAATGTGCGAGGAAAGACCCATAGCTCAGCAGTGGGCTGTTACGGGTTGATGTTGATGATGATGATGATGTACCTAATAGTACCTATATTACATACCAAGGTAAGTAAAATAACAAATTGCTCAGGCTGAGGCTTTCTTATTTAGGTACTTCCCGAGGTGTGTATACTTTTTCTGATCGACGGAGGCGGAGTGCAGATTCTTCCCAGTTTAGGAGATCAACATTACATCGCTTCATACATATATTTTTTATCAGTTGTTAGTACACAGTGATAAAAATATCAAAAATCTTTCTTAAATTTATCTAAACTACTAGCAGCGCCCCGCGGTTTCACCCGCGTAGTTCCCGTTCCCGTGGGAATATGGGAATAAAATATAGCCTATGTGTTATTCTGATGTATAAGCTATAAAACTGTAAAGTTTCATCAAAATCCGACATCCATACAAACTTTCGCGTTTATAATATTAGTAGGATTCCCAAAGAGATTAAAATATAATAGGACATAGAGAAGGCATTGGGAATATATATAATATATATATATATATAATCTCACGCCTTTTTTTTTATCCCCGAGGGGGTAGGCAGAGGTATTCCATTACTGGATATACCCACATTTCACGAGATACATTGGACCCCTAAACGTGATAGGTGGTGAGCCCATCGCCGGACCGGGTCTGTTTACACATGTCTCAGAATTAATTCTGAGACCTACGGGTTTCCTCACGATGTTTTCCTTCACCGTCGAGCTAGTGATAAATATTTATGTACGTAAGTTTTTGAAAAACTCATTGGTACATGCCAGGATTCGAACCCGAGCCTCACTGATTTTTGGCCGGCTCTTTAACTTTAATTGGGAATATTTTCATACAAAACTTTGAAGCTCAAGCGTCATGTGAGTTAGTATGAACGCGATCTGTCATTCTATAGAAAGCATACTAAGTAGATTTATTCCACTTGTAATAACTTTTGGGCATCCAATTTTCCTCGTTTTTCCTCTATGCCTTATTATATTTTAATCTCTTTGACTATTCCTGTCCTTAATAGATCTCACTCAGAATGGAGTCCACGGCTATTCGTCTCCCAACTCATCAGTATTCTAGAAGGCTACGACAGTGAGTCCGCGTAGAATGATTCGAGTCACACCAAATTCCTTCGCGGCCTAGTTACGGACATTGTAGACAGGATGTTTCCCTTTCTTTGATTGATGATCTAATAATCTTATTATCAATTTGGCAAATTGAATAGTGGGAAATCATTTTGGAAGGAATTTAATGGTCTACCCATGGAGGATGGCAAACGTAGCTTTACGATATCAGCTACGTAATATTTTGAATATTATTAACGAGCATACCCGTTCACCCGCGTAGTTCCCGTTCCCGTGGGAACACGGAAATAAAATGTAGCCGATGTTACTCAGGGATATTCTAGCTTTACATTGGTAAAATATTTTTTTGAAATCGGTTCAGTAGTTTTTGAGTGTATTCGTAATATGGAGGAGCGGAGGTGGAATGCTCCTCCATCGTGAAAAGGGAAGATCTTCCTTTAGGCGAGGTGATCGTGCCTGGGGACCGCGGTCCAACGGTTGATGTTGGACAGTTGTATTTATACAAACTCATTAGAAAACTCCGATAGCGTGGTTTAGAACTCGGCCGTCTATTGGCGCGTTCTATGTAACTCGGCCTTTTATTAGCGCGTTCTAGTAGTGTCGCTACAGTAACAAACATACCTACAAATCTTTCCTCTTTATAATATTAGTATAGACAGAAACTGACTGACTGACTGATACACCATTGCACGCCCAAAACCACTGTGTGTTAGAAAATTCTCACGGGAATGAAAATACAAATTCAAAATTAATTTAAAATGATCTTGGGCAAAGTGGTATCCACAGCCGCTGGGCGTCTGTGCAATATTAAAAAGTTAAAATATAAGGGGTTTCCATACAAGGAACGTCTTTTTATTACTATACGGTGGTTAAAAATCAAATTCAAAATTTATTTATTTTAGTAGGTATGTATATAATTTACAATACACTTTGAAACGTCAATAACAAGGCACACTAAAACTAGTTCATGAAGATTGGCTAAATTTAAACAGCAGCCCATCTCCACCGACGATTTGCTGGTTCCAAATGCCGTACCCCGAGAAGAGCCAGCCAGAAATTGAAGGTACGCAACCCGTTTTTGCTCGAATCTATAAACGGTGTACCTTGTCCGTTTATTTAGTCCCCTCTTGTCCGCGGGCGAAGGCTGATGGAATACCAATAAGCGTTCCAGGGAAAATGTTAAATAAATCAGAGTAAATTCCTAAAATTAAAGAACCTTACTCTGAAATTGTAGACTGTAAACAGTATTATTCAAAAAAGGTCGTTAGAAAATCCTCGATACGTCTCTATAAAGAGTGTCCTGTTACTCATGATGTAGATATGGACAGAAGTTGAATGAAATTACATAGCATTATATCTTCTACTAGCGACCCGCCCCGGCTTTGCACGGGTGCAGTGCTAACACTAAAACCTTCCTCTTGAATCACTCTATCTATTAAAAAAAACCGCATCAAAATCCGTTGCGTAGTTTTAAAGATTTATGCATACATAGGGATATAGGAACAGAGAAAGCGACTTTGTTTTATACTATGTAGTGATAGTGATATATCTGCTTCTCGGGGTACCTACTGCATTTAGAACCAGCAACTCGTCGGTGGAGATGGGCTGCTGTTTTTTTTTTAGAGTGGCTTTTTATTAGACTATTGACCTTTCACAGTGTACTTTTTGTACCTATACATAAAATAAATTATTTTTGAGTTTTGACTATAGTGTAGTACTTACATGCTGAAATTTTATTACCAAATACCCTTCCTAAAGATGCTAACTGTGCTAACAATCCATCTGCCAAATTAATTGGTTTAGGTTATGCTAGAACTGCGACCACAACAAAGCCGAGCGAGTGAAGTGAGTGCGCAATGACGGCAAGCGAGCGTCAAAAACATACGTTTGCTATAGTTGGTATAATTGGTTTTAAATTACGGATCTTTCTCGGTTGTCGCCTATTTAAAGTTAGGGTGCTTTTTAGCAAATTTTCATGGATACCACACTACCTTGAAAGGTCTGCCCCCTTTGCCAAGTGGCATTGCACGATCTAATCGCATGTTCTTTTAGATTGACAAGTATGGGATTGACATATGCACTTGCTAACGAGCGCTAACGCTATCGGAGCTGCCCCCCTAGCCAAGTGGCATTGTACAATCTAATCGAATTTTCTTTTAGACTGACAAGTATGGGATTGACATATGCACTTGCCAACGAGCGCTAACGCTATCGGAGCTGCCCCCCTAGCCAAGTGGCATTGTACAATCTAATCGAATGTTCTTTTAGATTGACAAGTATGGGATTGACATATGCTCTTGCCAACAAGCGCTAACGCTATCAACTCCCCTAGCCAAGTGGCATTGCACAATCTAATCGAATGGTCTTTTAGACTGACATGTATGAGATTGACATAAGCGTTAGAGCTCGTAGGCAAGTGCTTATGTCAATCCCATACTTGTCAATCTAAAAGAACATTCGATTAGATTGTACAATGCCACTTGGCTAGGGGTGCTGGTTACGCTGGACATGCGCTGGACTTACCGATTAAAACCCGATAATATTCCTTCTCGCTGCTTTGTACCTGGCAAGGCAGTAGTCCAACTTAGGACCGACGCAGTTTTGACAATAACTTTATATTAATCCTTCCTCTAAGTCGCGTGTCTGGAAGCTGATGAATATATAGCAGCCATGAGAGACGTGTCAAATAGCAAGTGGAAATCCGCCGTTAGTTTTCCCCCCTAGGAGATTGATGTGAATAATTTATAATGTACGTGTGTACGTGAAGATAGTATAAACACTTATTATGAAATCTATCGTTGTAGCAGCAGTGATTAGCTTCAGTAGTTTTGGCTTTACTTTGATCAGTCAGTCGATCCAAGTCAGTTTTCTGTACTCATTATCATATTTTTTTGGCTTTTTCCAATATTTTTTTAGTATGATTAGTATGTTTTTGAGGTTATAACGTCTTATAAAAGCGACGTTGATAATTGTCTCTACTCCGCCAGTATTATCTATACTTCAATAAATACTTATAATATTGTAAAGAGGAAATAATTTTTAAATAATTTTAAAAATTCAACTTAGGAATATTCTAGCTTTCCATTGGTGAAGGAATTTTTGAAATCGGTCCAGTAATCTTTGAGTTTATTTGTAACAAACATACAAAAGTCGCTCAATCACAAGCTAAGGGTGTCTATGAAATGCACGTAGCAGAAAACAAGGCTGTGTTTTTCACACAATCCATCCATCCATCTTTTATTTTGGTTCTCCTGTTTTGTACTCGTATTCTTACCAGAAAAATCCCAACATCCACCTTATTATGACGTAAGATATTTTTTACAAACATAAGTACCTACACGAAAACTGTTTTATACCTACACCCGTGGGACTTTCAAAACAAGCGAGTCTTTTCGCCCATATAATTTGTTGAAAAGGGACCCCGCTATATAACCTCCGTATTCACATCCCGCTCACTCATAAAAAGTTTCTCGAACTCGTAAGTTATTTCTACTAATGCGTTTTGTTCGAACCCATGCCGGGCCCTCGTACGTGAACAAGTTACAGGAAATATGGTTATTAAATTCCTAGGGGAAGTACTTATGTATGTACTTTGTTTGGAGTTTTGTACGGACGCCTTCATAAGAAAGAGATTTTATTAGACTAAGGCTTATTTTCATACAAAAATCGGTTGTCTGTCAAGTCTGTTTACTGACGGTAGTTGAACGTGACAACGTCATAAGAAAATACTGATGGAATGGATTGTGCCTCTTTGTCGCTCGTTGCGCGCTCTCGCTTGCACTGGAACGACGCATACTTCACACTTTTTCGGGAATGCCGCCGGCTCCATCAATTTATAAGACGTTGTCACGTCAAAAACAAATTCGTTTTGAATTACGACTTTGTTCGCTTTGGACGCACTATGCCTTAATAGAAAGGTACTATATAAAATTAAATCTCTTTATATAAGCACAAGATATACATCTCACTTACAGTTCCGTACTAATATTAAAATGCTAAACTCTGTCTGTCTAAATGTCAAAATATTGCCCGAGCTGCATTATTCGAACCCATCATCCGTTATTATAATTTAATTTCGCGATATTGATTCAATATGTCGGTTCAAATTAAATATTAACTCTGACACCTGCCACAACATGATACCTTGTTACCGTTTATTTAATGCAATATGGAAAAGTGTGGCGTGTTTACCTTCGGAGCTCAAAAAATAAATACAAGGATCGAGTGAACAGGCATCTTCCGGGCATACTCGTCCCATCGTAGGCCCCTTGCTCTCGGGCTAATCTGAGCTCAAGAGTAAGGCCATCATTAATAAAAAAAATCGGTTGTCTGTAAAGTCGGTTTACTGACGATAGTTGAACGTGACAACGTCATACTTTTTCGTGCATGCTGCCGGCTCCATCGAATTTTAAGACGTTGTCACGTCAAAAAAAAAATGACAAAAGAAAAATTTATTAAGCGTTTTAGAGTAACTTTGACAGCAATGAACTTTTTGAAACACTGGTTACTATAAAAAATACCATCGATGAACGTATGGATGAACGTATGGATGAAAGAAGAGTAACGAAAGAGATTTATGGTGCGAATGTTGAAGGATGCAAGGAAAGAGGACGCCCCAGAAGGACATTCACGGATCAAATAAGTGACGTCCTTCAGAAAGCTGGGGTCCGGAGTGCGAAGAATAAAAGAGCGTGCATGAAAAGGCTAATGGATGTGAAGGAAGCGAAAGAAGTATGCAGAGATCGAGCAAAGTGGCGATCCGTCGTCTCTGCCTACCCCTGTGGGACAATGGCGTGAGCCTTATGTAAATACCATCGATAAATAAAAAAATATATATTTGTGACTTCCTTGACTTAAAAGATATTCCTCATAGGTATCATATACAAAGTCAAAACCCGAGTAGAATACAAAGGCAAAGTAAGATTCAATATCACAACATCAAAAGATCGCGTGAATACGAGTAACAAGCGAATGTTTTACTCTATCTAAAATGGGGCATGTTTTAAAAGATTGTGCCATTTCTTGCCCTTTTCAATGTTAAATTGATAAGGAGCCGTCACGAGCACTCCAAAGTCCTATCAAGGGGAGCCATGCGTGTAATGGTACCAGTGAACTTTACAGCCAGGGATACACTTTCTGCGACAAGTGTCGCACGTCGCAAGCGACGTTGGGTGAAGTGGCGCGAAGTGGCCGGACTTCTCTCGACATATCTGGCAACAGCGCGACTACCTTGGCGGGTGTCATGATATCGACTGTCTTGTGAAACAGTCGCACGACTTCGCCTGACGTCACTACGGACATAAGTCAAACAGGTCCCGTATAAACGTGAACCTTCGACCGTCGACACATTAAATCAGAGAATTAAATTAAAAATTATAAAATCAAATTTAAATTCATTACATTTACATTAGCACACAAAATAAATCACAGATATGTCAGGCGACATCGGCAGGCTTAGCTTGACATATGGCAGGACGCACACATGTCGTGAGACATTTGTCTCCTAGTGTATCCCTGGCTTAATACTTTATTTGAAGTTGCCTTTTCCTTCCAGCGGTTTCTGTGGTGCCTTGAACGATCAGTCAGTCAATCAGCCAGTCAGTTCTTCTTTTATAGAGAAAAGAAATATTATGAAGACAGGTTAATTACATACAAAAAAATGGTTAAGATAAATTTTATTCAACAATCCGATTTCATAACAAATACGAAAGTAAGAATATTATTTGTCAACAACCCTATTAGTTCCTACTTGGCTATGCAAATAATGTTAGAGTTTAGACTTACAGTAATTACCATGTACTTGTCCACAAGGACTACTTATTTGTAAATGTAGCTGTAAGCTCCCCAAATAAAATAAATAAATATATGACTTTAGTTTTGTGGAAGAGCAGTGATAGCCCGAACGAGAGCAGTGATAGCCCGAACGAGAGCAGTGATAGCCCGAACGAGAGCAGTGATAGCCCGAACGGTTAAAGAGCCGGCCGAAAATCAGTGAGGCTCGGGTTCGAATCCTGGCATGTACCAATGAGTTTTTCAAAAACTTACGTACATATTTATCACTAGCTCGACGGTGAATTAATTCTGAGACATGTGTAAACAGACCCGGTCCGGCGATGGGCTCACCACCTATCACGTTTAGGGGTCCAATATATCTCTTGAAATGTGGGTATATCCAGTAATGGAATACCTCTGCCTACCCCCTCAGGGATAAAAGGCGTGAGAGATTATATATATATATATAGAGTTTTGTGAATTTTTTTTTTTGCTGAACTAGAGGAAATTTATATCAAACATCATTGTCATTCAAATAACGGCTTCCAAAGTTACTTGCACCTTGCAAATCTTTCAATTCGAGTGCAAATAAAAATTTAATAACCTTTTTTGATCTGCTGTTGTTATTTTTTTTTTGACAGTAATCAGTTAATCAAGTCGTATGTCCTAACGATTTCTCTTTGAGTTAATATCACCAATTCAATGTTGTATGCCAATGCTTTCTCTCTCTATCTATTAAAAATGTATATGAATACTTTATTAGCCACCGCAATATTGATTTAATCCGGATTATTTTGGGATTCATAATTCAATAACCGCGATGCAGGGATTCATCAACAATTCAATAATATTCAGCAATTTTGTAAAGTGTACCAACAAAACAGCCTGCAATATTAATGCCGCAAAATGAAACATGGAAATAGCTCCAATATTTCCGACATTGGCATTCATACCTTTTTTTAGTTCTGTTTGTATTACTTATCTTTAGAGAATAAAGAAAGAGGAAAACAATGGAAACATATAAAAAACTTTCTATAAAAAAGCGTCAATATAATTCTCATAAGATTCATACAAAAAATCATAGCTAAATATTTCTACTGACAGGCTTTCTTTATGCATAAATCTTACACAAGTACAAAATTCGGAAGCTGATGCTAAATATTTTAGTCTTTTCTTAACGAATAATTTACGAGTTGACCAAAATGATGATGATACAAAAAAAAATTTAAGGTTCCGGTTACCTCACTCACTCAACGAAACGCAATGCATTGCTTTACGCTGGTTTTCTGTGAGGCCGTGGTATCACTCCGGTCGAGCCGGCCCAAGCGTTGTAACGATATTGTTATTAGTGTGTCTTAGAAGACAACAAAATCTTTGAGGACCCACTAGTAGGTGTTTGGAGACACATTAGTATTCGGAGACCCACCCTGGTGGGTCTGCTTGGTAGGTCTTTAAAAACCAAAGAGATTAAAATATAATAGGGCATAGAGGGGACAAAGCGAGGAAAATTTAAAGCCAAAAGTTATTCCAGTTGGAATAAGTCTAGTACAATTTCGACCGAATGACAGCTCGCGTTCATACTAACTGACATGACGCTTATGCTTCAAACATGCTTCAAAGTTTTGTATGAAAATATTCCCAATGCCCCCTCTATGTCCTATTAAATTAAAATCTCTTTGTTAAAAACGAAGCCGAATTTTAAAAACACTTTTGAAGTATAACGTATGAAC
This sequence comes from Ethmia dodecea, assembly GCA_963855545.1. Taxonomy (NCBI): domain Eukaryota; kingdom Metazoa; phylum Arthropoda; class Insecta; order Lepidoptera; family Depressariidae; genus Ethmia; species Ethmia dodecea. The sequence continues at coordinate 15,051,009 of OY979450.1, read as the reverse complement.
TGTCACCCCAAGCCTCAAACATTTACCAGAAATGCAATCTAAAGCACTTCGTGTTAATTTCCGAAAATCAACAAAACTCAATCGAAGTTGGATAACGGCATTTGAAGTTGATAGCTCCTGGAGCAAGTGCAAACAGCTGCAACTTCTCACTTACCAGCAGAATGGATCGAGCACCTACTAAGTTTAATTGCTTTACTCTCAACACCAACAATAAAAGCTTAGTGTTAACACACTTGTGGACTATTCGGAAAGAATCTATTTGTATTGTTACTATAGTTTTAGTCTGCATCCATAGTCCAGGCAATGAAGCGGATTTTTGTATGAAGACCCCAAAAATATTCCTCAGTCGATTAAACTTTGCAGGACTGTAGTATAGTATGAGACAATACTTCCATAAAAAATTCCAAAAAAAAACGTAACCGAAGTTGGGTATTTTCACTGAAAAAAAAATAAAATAAATAATCTCACGCCTTTCATCCCCGAGGGGGTAGGCAGAGGTATTCCATTACTGGATATACCCACATTTCACGAGATACATTGGACCCCTAAACGTGATAGGTGGTGAGCCCATCGCCGGACCGGGTCTAGTTACACACACTGAAAAAAATGGTTTGTTGCATTTACCAAATTAGCGAAGGTTGGCTGAATTACATGGAAACTATGATAAATATAACAAAACCTCGCTATTGAACTTACAAAACTAAAAAGTTTACAAAAAAAAAAACAAAAAGGTTAAAGTCGGTACCAGAGTTCCGGTGTAAATCAACAAAGAGTATTGTACATTTTACAAAACAAATAACAACAATTTGGTTTGGTAAATTTTATCATAGAAATATGATAAATATAACAAGACTTCGCGGTTCATCTTGCAAAACTAAAAAGGTTGAGGTCAAAATATAGTCCCTACCAGAGTTCATAGTGTAAATTAACAAAGAGTATTGTACATTTTACTAAACTATTCTCAACAATTTGGTTTGGCTGATTTTATCATGAAAATGTGACAAATATAACAAGACCTCGTGGTTGAACTTACAAAAATAAGATTGATGTCAAAATATAGTCCGTACCTACTAGAGTTCATGGTGTAAATTAATAAAAATATTGTACATTTTACCAAACAAATCTCAGCAATTTGGTTTGGTTTATTTTATCATAAAAATATAGTAAATATAATAAGACCTAGCGGTTGATCTTACAAAACTAAAAAGGTTGGGGTCAAAATATAGTCCCTACCAGAATTCATAGTGCAAATTAACAAAGAGTATTGTATATTTTACAAAACTAATCTCAACAATTTGGTTTGGCTGATTTTATCATGAAAATGTGATAAATATAACAAGACCTCGCGGTTGATCTTACAAACCTAAAAAGGTTGTGGTCAAAATATAGTCCCTACCAGAGTACTATATGCCGATAGATGACGCCACACGTATGTAAACCGCGCTATGGTTTGGTTCCCCCGCGCATCATATAAGCTCGCGGAATACATTTGATTGTTATCTACTCTAACGTAGTCTAATCTTAGCTTCGGACTCACCGTCGCTATTGCTTAGTATGCTCAGACTAGCGTCTAAGACTTAGTTAGGTCTTGTCTGTATCACTAAGTATGCCTAGTGAGATATTAGCTTGGGAAGTGTGCTTCGCAGCCGTGGACGCCTTCTCAAGCCCGTTTTAAATCTGTTCTATAATTACCTCAAAGTTGTGAAATACATTTGTGAAGAACCTTATAGAACCACCTAGTTCCTGCCCTTACAAAAGTACTTTGGTAAAAAAATATACTAAATTACTTTGGTGGGAAATGTTACTAAATTATTTTGGTAAAAAAATATACTAAAGTACTTTGGTGAGAAATGTTACTAAATTACTTTGGTAAAAAATGTTACTAAGTAAGTACTAAAAAAGATTGGTGTAATCTATCAAATAAATTTGGTACAACGCCAACTTATTTAGTTTGGTAAAATCAACAAAAATTCGTGATAGGACCGAAATCAACCGCTAACTTTGGTAACATTTACACGGAATCTGGTAAATCCAACCTAACATTTTTTTCAGTGCATGTCTCAGAATTAATTCTGAGACCTGCGGGTTTCCTCACGATGTTTTCCTTCACCGTCGAGCTAGTGATAAATATGTACGTAAGTTTTTGAAAAACTCCTTAGTACATGCCAGGATTCGAACCCGAGCCTCACTGATTTTCGACCGGCTCTTTAACCGTCCGGGCTATCACTGCTGCTAATAAGTATTTTTACTGAAATACTTATTTATTTGATATCTTTGTTGGGAAAAATGCTCAGTAAAAATTTTCTTCGCCAGCAATATTCATGTGTGTTAAGAAAGCTAAGTGCGAAATATCCAAAAAAATCTCCTGGTAATAAAAAAACGCAGGCATACATAATATAATGTACCTTGCACGGGAAAATTGCTCAGTCCATTTTTTTAACTGGAATGTCATTTAATTGTCGCTGTGGACTTACAATAGGAAAAACCAAAATAAAAACCGTCTCGGTATATTATTTTCAAAAATTATCAACGACAAAAAAAATTTTTTTAGTATAAAAACCTAACTTCGGTTAGGTTTTTTTTTTAATTTTTTTATGCAAGTATTGTTTCATACTATACTACAATCCTGCAAAGTTTCATCGACTGAGGAATTAATGTGAGGAATTAACCTTTATTGCCTAGACTACCACTCTTTCCATAGATACCAATACCAACTTCTGTGACAGATTATGACCGACAATGTGCGAGGGAAGACCCTTAGCTCAGTAGTGGACTGTTACGAGTTGATAATGATAAAATTTATGGCACTGTTGTCTGAAAATTTGTTTTTCTGCACTAATATTATAAAGAGAAAAAAAATGAACTTTTGATTTTTGACCGATTTTAAATATTATTTAACCAATAGAAAGCTACATTATCATCCAGTAAAATAGGCTATATTTTATCCCCGAATTCCCACGGGAACTCGTATTATATACAAAAAAAACTTCTAACCTCGACTACCACATGCTCCAACAATTAACGGAAAATAGTCCACCAGCTGTGATATTTTTCGCGCCGCCATTTTGAAGCGATTCACTTCGATGTCATTTGGCAGTGCCCGGTGTGCTGCAAACGTTGCAATCTGCTGTGCAATGTACCTACTGACTATATTGCCCTAAATACCAAATCGACATACCGTCCCCTAGAGTGAAAACCTCGTATATGAAATTTTATGTATTTTGTTTTATTACATATTTGGAAAGAAAACCACGTAACGGACGTTCTAGTATCATAACCATGTCTATGATGTTTACTTGAGTAAAACTAGAACATCCGTACCGAGGGCAGTATAAGGAAACAGGGAAGTGTAATGACTTTCAAGAGGCATACGCTTCTATAGACAATGACGATTAAAAAATATGCTGACATATTGTATCACAATGGAAGTCGTTAAGCCATGTCAGATACCCTTGGGTGGCTTGCAAACTTCTGACTGTTAAGTGGCCACTAGCTTAACACCATCTCCCAATCTGCGGTGGGCTTGCGTGGGAGATTAAAGCCCATACTTCCTCATGTGTGAGGAAAATACCCTTAGCTCAGCAGTGGGCTGTTACGGGTTGATTATGATGAGAATGATATCGTATTCAGGAGGACTCTTCGATTATTATTCACTATACTAGCGGTGCCGCTCGGTTTCACCTGCGTAGTTCCCGTTTTCTTCATTCAGCTGTCTGTTGGAATTTTTTTTTATCGGTCCAGTAGTTTTTGAGTTTATTCGTAACAAAGAAACAAACATACAAATCTTTCCTCTTTATAAATATTATTAGTATAGTAAGTATAGATATAGATGATGATAAAAAAAATATGCCTACACATTTTATTCAGGAGGACTCTTCGATTATACTCGTAATCAACTATATTTTTGAAGTTTTTCAGTACCATTTTTTATTACTTGAGTTTATTTAGAAAACTTTGTGTCATAAGTTTCCTAAGATGATAAAATTAGTCTTATTATTTACAACTCTAATTAATTAATTAGTCAGCACCGCGCGGTTCCAATGCGCACCGTAACAATTAAAAATCTATTGTGTCTATGATTCTTGGTTTGAGATAATTTTGAAAACTAAGGAATAAAAACAATATTTGAAAAATTAATAATAACCTTTTAGTACGAAAAACGTATTTGTCTAAATTGCCTCCATATACAAAACGGTAATTTCATAGACAAAGACCCAATATTGAAATTTAAACGAATATTTTTTTAATTTTCTGGTATTCTACAAAGGCAGTGTTGAAAGCTACTCACCCAAATCTACGCCGCTATGTATGTATATAATATTAATTATTAGTGGTCGAGCGCGGTTTCACCCGTGTTCCCGTGGGAAAACGGATATAAAATATAGCCTATGTTACTCAGGAATATTGTAGCTTTCCATTGGTGAAAGAATTTTTAAAATCGGACCCGTGGTTCTTATAATATTAGTATAGATACAGACGTAAAATACATGCCCTGTAATATTGTAGACGTAAATAGTCCTCGTTTCAGCTTAGTGAGCCTCTTTTCGAATGGAATACAGAAAATGAATTTAGAGGTTAGTTTTCTTTTTGTTTTACCTGAGTGCATGAGAAGTATTGTAATGTCCTCCTTTTGGATTTCTTGGTATGAGTAAAGTCCTTTTGTTTTGCGGTCGCCTAAACGGGCTTTGTTAAGATGTGGTTATTGTGTTGTGTGTTGATAGTTTTCATATAATACAACACAATTACAGAAACCCGGTGGGCTCACGACCTATCACGTTTAGGGGTCCAATATATCTCGTGAAATGTGGGTATATCCAGTAATGGAATACCTCTGCCTACCCCCTCGGGGATAAAAAGCGTGAGATTATATATATTTAATTACAGAAAGGCCAAATCTCTAGTGTCTTAATATTGTATACCTACTACGGTATAGAGCGGTAATTGGGAATATGTTCATACAAAAAAAAATCTCAAGCCTTTAATCCCCGAGGGGGTAGGCAGAGGTATTCCATTAATGGATATACCCACATTTCACGAGATATATTGAACCCCTAAACGTGATAGGTGGTGAGCCCATCGCCGGACTGGGTCTATTTACACTTGTCTCAGAATTAATTCTGGGGCCGGCGGGTTTCCTCACGATCTTTTCCTTCGCCGTCAAGCAAGTGATAATTATGTACCTAAATTTAAAAAAATCATTGGATGCCAGGATTCGATCCCGAGCCTCACTGATTATCATCATGTGAAGCAGGCTCTTTAATCGTAAGGCTATCACTGCTCTTTCATACAGTAATCAAAATCATTACACACAGTATAAAACAAAGTTGCTTTCTCTGTCCCTATATCCCTATGTCCCTATATGTCCCTATGTATCCTAAATCTTTAAAACTACGCAACGGATTTTGATGCAGTTTTTTTAATAGATAGAGCGATTCAAGAGGAAGGTTTTAGTGTTAGCATTGCACCCGTGCGAAGCCGGGCGGGTCGCTAGTTTTAAATAAATTACAAACTTATTTCGACGAGTAGCACTAAAAATACTATTATCTGCATATTCAACATCCACTACTGTTACTAAACCTATTACGTTGATAGCGAGTGTTTGGTTTATATCCGTTGAGGAGTCCCGTCCCGTCGCCCAGTTGAAACAATTTTTAAATCGTATTTGTTTGAGGGGAATATGAATATGCGTACAAAAAAAACTTACGTGACGACTTGAGAACCTCCTCCATTTTTGAAGTCGGTTAAAATCTTTGATATCAAACGTCAGTTCAGTTAGTGCGAACGCGCGAACGCAAGCCATCATTCGGATATATCACACTAGATTTATTACCTCTTTTTGTTTGCTTTGGCCGATCTTTGCCCTTGTACCTATATTAAAATCATCATCGTTTACATGCCCTTTTCACATTATTTTGGGTCGGCACAGTATGTTTTTTTCCTTCCATTAAGATCTAATATACGTCATATCTCAATTTACTTCCTTGCACATATTAACATCCTTCACACAATCCATCCATCTTTTCTTCGGTCTACCCCTCTTTCTATATCCTTATACATTAATATCAAGCACTCGCCTTACAGCATTACTCTCATCCCTCCATCCATATTTAAATCTCTTTGTTATGAAAGGTTAATGATAACAACATGAAATTGAATTTCTGTTATCAGATAACCTTTACCTTTGACCAAAGTCCTTATACAGGTTGTCCAAGAAAATATAAAAGTATTTTAAGAAAGTGATTAAACATGAACTGAAAACCGGCCAAGTTAGAGTAGTTCTACTAAAAATGCCTTAAGAACGTGTTTTTAGAACATTTAACGAAAATAAAGATATAAAGAATATCTCGTAAAAAGTGTGCATACCCAAAAATGGAATACCTCTCCCTACCCCCTCAGGGATAACTTGACATAATTTATTGTTTATATTATTTATTTTTTAAAAAGACGAAATTAAAAAAAAGCATCTATAAACCTGTTGCAGTGTATGAGCTACAGACGGATAGCGGAGGAGGATCTAGTTGGCAGCAAGCCGAAAATGAAAATAAATTTTTCTATTAAGACAAAATTGTCATCCAATGGGAGGGGGGGATATAAAAAAATATCAACTGATTAGAATCATTACCAATTAAGCCATAACATAGAACTCTAAAGAGTAAGAAAACCGACTTCAACTTAATATGTGGGTTTCTCATAGATGCCATTGTCAGAACTGGACCAAATTGAATACAATACCATAAAAACGTACAAACTCACGCGTTTATAATATTACTAACATCAAGGGATACTTCCTCTAAGGGCCTTAATAGAGCATACCTCCTTGATCTCTTAATAGATTACACCTCCTTGAACACCTTGTATACAAATCCAGGTAGCCGGCCGGCCGTCCGTTAAGAGCGCCCCAAATTGTTCGGACAGTTCATAATGGTACCCCGCCACTTCGTGTAAACGGCGAATTAGATGGACACTCTCTCTTAATTACTCTTTTTTAGATCATGTCTCCCTTTCGACGTGGTAATTACAATCTTTTTTTAAAACAGTGATGGCTTTTTGGCGGGAATCGAAAGAGGATGTAATTTTTTTTTTATTTTCATTTTGGTGTGTGTTTTGGGTTTTGGCTTATAATAATGATAGTGTGTTATGTGGCAAATGTCCGTGATAATGAACAGTGAATTGGAAATTCTATAAAAATGCGTGGGATGGATGTTTTCAAGTTACCTCAAGAAGCCGCTTCAATGTTCAGTAAAAGCTTAGTGCAGTATCGTTTTACTGTCGATTACCAAGTGACATTTCAATAAGTTTTAAAAACTTATTGTATTTTGTGCACTCTGCAAGCAAGAAGCTGCAAGAAGAGCAAGTGCAAGCAGAGCTAAAAATCTTGAATTTCGTATCATGTTTAGTGCTGATGGTTAAATTGCCAATGCCATATAAGAAAAAAAATTACCAAAAGCTACTGTCATTTTTAATTTAATGTTAAAAGAGGTACCTATTGACAGTCGAGTTATCAGCCTAAATTTGACACGAATTCACTAATGTTTTCTGCTACAAAGTCTATGAAGAAAAAATATAGTTCTATACACTTCTTATTATATTATTTGGTATTATCCAGTCCAGTAACAGAATGAAGACGCAATAGGATACTATCAAGGACAATATATGTCTCGTTGCTCTGTGTCTTGTTCGTCTGTTACACGTTAATGGTTGAACTGGAGAGAAATGAAAATAATAGTATGTTTTTACTGAAGCCTGAAAAGGCTTCCTGAGAAAATTTTCATCTTTATATTTAAAATTTTAAAAATAAGTTTAGTACATTAGTAAATGTTGGTATCCATATTGTGTTGTTTTTGGTGTACAATAAAGAGTTATTGTATTGTATTGGGCGATCCTATTGCTTTAAGCGATTTCTATAAGATACTAGCGATACTAGCAATAGGATCGCCCAATACAATACAATAACTCTTTATTGTACACCAAAAACAACACAATATGGATACCAACATTTACTAATGTTTAGTACATTAGTAAATGTTGGTATCCATATTGTGTTGTTTTTGGTGTACAATAAAGAGTTATTGTATTGTATTGGGCGATCCTATTGCTTTAAGCGATTTCTATAAGATACTAGCGACCCGCCCCGGCTTCGCACGGGTGCAATGCTTATAAGATTTTCCTGAATTTTCTTTGCTATAAACCTCACGGAGCCCGAGACCTTTCCAAAGAATGCAAAACCGTGGAAATCGGTTCGTGCGTTCTGGAGTTACAGGAAGGAAAACCCGACTTATTTTTATATAGTAGATTTAAATTAGATAGACAGGTATTATCAATAAATGTTATTTATTGTTGAAACTGAGTGCAATCTTGCCTTGGTTATTTTTAAGCTGCAACTTGTAATGCTTAATGTAAATAAAAAAAACCTATGTTGTAAGTATCAAAATAAAAAAGAAAATATACCAAAAAACATATCCGGATTCCCCGAAAAGCCTTATTATTCTGACAGAGGTAGTCGAAAATATTTTTTTCAGCTTTAACTCTAAACTTACCTTTCAACTGTGTTCCCGCGCTCGCATCGCCAAAAAGCGGACGACTTCCAAATTCAAAACACGAAAGAAACACGCACTACCAACAAAAATATTTTATTAAACGAACACTTTTGAAAAAGGAATTCGGCGAAAAGTTTTCTCGCACCGGGGTGGAAGGTGAGAGGCACAGTCGTGGTGCCGACGCGACGGGCGAACGAACACTAACCGGAGTTTGGCTTCTACCCGCGCGGGCTTCGTGCAAACAACCGACTAGTGGACGGCCCACCTTATTTGCAGAAGCAAACTACATTGGTATTGAATGGCCATCAATACCTATCGCGGTTTGAATGAAATGAGAGTATAGTAAAACTTTGAAATAGTAGTTTAGTGCAACTTAACAATTAATTTAGTCCTTTTTATAGCCAAGTGTGAGTTTATGAATAACTAGATGTTTCGCGAGATTTCACCCGAGCTAGTCCCGTTCCCGTGGGAAAATTATTAATCCAAGAAAAGTAAACTTTCCATTGGTGAAAGATTTTTTAAAATCGGCACAGTCGTTTTTGAGTTTATTCGTTACAAGCATACAAATATAGAAATCTGTCTTTATATTATTGTACATGCCGCTTAAAGTGATAATCTGTGAGCATAGTTATATTTTTGTTATTTTTAGTTTAGGCTAGCACAAGGATAAAAATGTCATAGTTAAACTAAAATAACTAAGGCATGTGAAACAGCAACCCGGCCAGCGATATGGTCTTACCCAAGTCTTACCAATAAATCTGCGATCGGCCGCGACCCATGGAAGTCTACCTATAGGTCCAAAATACACTGATGAAAAATGGATAGGTACAGACAGTCAAGAGCACGTAGAGCTTGACACATTGGACTTTGTTTGTAGGGTTCGAATCCTGGCTACTAGCTCGACGGTGAAGGAAAACATCGTGAGGAAACCCGCAGGTCTCAGAGTTAATTCTGAGACATGTGTAAACAGACCCGGTCCGGCGATGGGTTCACCACCTATCACTTTTAGGGGTCCAATATATCTCGTGAATTGTGGGTATATCCAGTAATGGAATACCTCTGCCTACCCCCTCGGGGATAAAAAAGGCGTAAGATTATATATTTTATAACGTTCTTATTACAATCGCCTTAGAGTTCAGACTCGCACTACAAATGTAAAGCTTCATGTGCTTTAGACTGTACTCAAGAAATAAAAACTTTGGCCAACCTTCTCAGGGATAAAGCAATTTCCATTTCATTTGTAAATAAAATAGGTATACATTTACAGGTTTGTACCACTTTACTAAATTACTTAGCTTTTATAAATGTCGATAAACTTTTGACCGAAACCGCGTGATTGATTCAAATTAATTTTCAAGAATTGGGTAGTTGACAGCATCGAAATTAAATTGCGAGTAGTCATACATTAAAAAGATTATTCCAAAACACCTCAAAATATGTATTTCGATTTTCAATTTACAATTATAGCAAATTTAAAAATAATAAAACAATCAAAAAAAGTGCTGCAATTAAGTACTACAAACTATGACGTCACGTTTTGACAGATCGTAAAAAGTAACTGATTTGACTAGGTAGGACACAGCCCTATATCATAGATAGCCCTGGATTTGTCAATAGGCCATATAGGCGCGATGCAGTAAATTTCAAAGGGGTCTATTAGGCCGCATCTAATTACACTTCAACGAAAATCATAAGATCGAATATTATTACATCGAAAGCTTAGTGGCCCTTTAGCCTGCAAGGAATCACAACGTATTACGGTCACATACTCCCATAGGTACATAATACGAGTGGACATGGTCATTTTAAATTAAATGCAAATATTTATTCAAATTCAAACAATGAACAAAAAACTATTTTTTATTTTTCATAAAGTAATTTTCTAGATAGCATCGATTATTAAAAATTTAAAAAAATAAACTAACACGCTGTAACAATTCATGTAAGTTATTTTAAAATATTTTTAAATTTAACATACATACATACATACATACATATGCTCACGCCTTTTTCCCGAAGGGGTAGGCAGAGACAACAGCCCGCCACCTGCTACGATCCTGGCATACCTCACGTGCCTCATCCACATCCATCAATCGGTTCATACAAGCTCGTCGGTTTCGGGTACTCTTTATCTGGCTTTTTTTCAATACATCGCCGATCTGATCGATGTAAGTACGCCTAGGTCGCCCTCTGCCGACTCGGCCACTCACAATCCCCTTATATATTTGTCTCGTTAGACGCCTTTCATCCATCCGCTCGACATGTCCAAACCACCTAAGCATTCCTTTCTCAATTTTAGTCACTACATCCTCTTTCAAGCCACAACGCTCTCGGATTACACTATTCCTCATTCTATCAATCAATCGTACTCCACTCATGCTTCTTAGCGATCGCATTTCTACTGCATTTATTCGACTCTCGTGCTTCTTCTGCCATACCCAACTCTCGCTACCATACATTAAGGTAGGAACCAACACCCCATCATGAACAGCCAGGCGTGCTTTTTTAGTCACTTTCTGGCTCCTCATGAAGGCGTGCAATGCACCGTTTACCATATTACCTGCATTCACCCTCCTTTCATTATCACTATCACACTTACCGTCTCTACTAAACTTACTTCCTAAATACACAAATTCTGACACTTGTTCTACTTTCTCACCTTCAATCATAATATCGCACGCAGAAATGTCCATATTCTTCTCCACAACCATAACCTTCGTCTTGCTTACATTTACTTTCATACCTTTCCTCTTGAATGCCTCATTCACGATAGTTACCGTGTCCTGCAACTCATGCGCTGATGGTTCAATTATAACTTGATCATCAGCGTACAGTAGGCATTTGACCGGTACCTCTCCCATTCGTACTCCACAATCACGCTCTTTCAAATCTGTCAGACAACTATCCATGAAAAGGTTGAACAGCCATGGTGATGCTACACATCCCTGTCTAACACCCATGGAGATGTTAAACCAGTCTGTGTAGGCTCCATTTATTCTAACACAGGCTCTGGAATCCTTATATAAGGATTTCAGAGCCCGCACCAGAATAGGGTCCAACCCATGCATGGCCAGTGTTGACCACAATTCGTTCCTCCTCACTCTATCGTAAGCCTTTTCCAGGTCTATAAAGGCGCAATAGATTTTTTGGCCCTTAGCCAAAAACTTCTCGGTAACGCACCGTAAGGAAAAGACTTGATCCATACATCCCATCCCCTTTCGAAAACCTGCCTGAACGTCCCATATTTTCTCATCTGTTTCGCTTACAACCCTGTCAATTAAAATCCTTGCATAAAGTTTTCCTACCACACTTAAAAGACTAATGCCACGATAGTTTTTGCAATCCTGCTGCGACCCCTTCACCTTAAATAGTGGCACAATTACCGCCTTAGTCCAGTCATCTGGCACTCGACCTTGTGCCAGGCAGAGGTTAAATAGGCGTTGCAGCAGGCCTGCAACTAGCCCATCGCCAGCCCTTAGCATCTCCACGGTTACTCTGTCATACCCTGCAATTTTTAAATTAAATTTAACATTTTGATGTATTTCTGTTTCTTATTATTAATACGTGCGCACATAACAAGGCAGCTCTTATTATATTTGGACAGTCTAGGGTTGTCATCTATAACAAGACTGTAGGGGTCTCGTTGACTCCAAGTGTTTAAGTCACATGCCTTTTAAATAATCAAATATTTTTGCTTCCAAACATGTCAATCTCATAATTTGAAGATAAGTTTTTTGTCCTCTCACGACTTCATCTCGAAGTGTTCAGCCCGTAAGATTGACTGTCTGTTTGCAAATAGCTTTCTTTTTGTAGCATATTGTTTGGAAATTTGTATTTCTTAATTATCATTAAGCTTCATATTAGTGTACATGATAAATGGTTTGGTGCAAAGTCAAGCAGTTTGGCGGAGGTAATATTATAATGTATTGCAAAAAATTACATCTAGTCCAGGCAATGAAGCGGATTTTTGTATGAAGACCCCAACATTAATTCCTCAGTCGATGAAACTTTGCAGGATTGTAGTATAGTATGAGACAATACTTGCATAAAAAAATAAAAAAAAAATCCTAACCGAAGTTAGGTATTTTTACTGAAATACTTATTTATTTGATATCTTTGTTGAGAAAAATGCTCAGTCAAAATTTTCTTCGCCAGCAATATTCATGTGTGTTAAGAAAGCTATATGCGAAATATCCAAAAAAATCTCCTGGTAGAAACAACAAAACTCAGACGTTTAAGTACCTTGCACGGGAAAATTGCTCAGTCCATTTTTTTAACTGGAAATGTCATTTAATAGTCGCTGTGGACTTACAATAGGAAAATCCAAAATAAAAACCGTCTCGCTACATTATTTTCAGAAATTATCAAATTATCAACCAAAAAAAATATTTTTTTTTTAGTATAAAAACCTAACTTCGGTAAGGTTTTTTTTTTGGATTTTTTTATGCAAGTATTGTCTCATACTATACTACAATCCTGCATAGTTTCATCGACTGAGGAATTAATGTTGGGGTCCACTACCTTTATTGCCTAGACTAATCTGTAAATAAACAACTGACTTCAAAAAAGGAAGAGGTTCTCAATTCGACTGTATTTTTTTAGTATCTATTATTCGTTGAAGTCGGTTTTTTACTCTCTAGAGTTATTCTTTTTTCTTTCTTCAAAATGTATTTATTTCAATAGGTAAAAAATTGTTAAGTACACTTAAAAACGTCAATAGATGGAGTTACCGACGCGGTGCAACTTGAAGAACAAAACGATATAAATATTATTTAATTATGCGACACCGGTACAAAACATGAAGTAAATAATATTATGTCGTATGAGGACATTGACCTATGAATATTTTAGGGCGCTTCGTCCACTGCACGCTATTCTGTATTCCATCACGATTCCATCTTTCAAACAATAAAATGCCAAGTTCTCTTCACTGAAACGTAATGTTAATAGGATCTTTATATATAAAAATGATAAACTAACTGACTGATTGGTGATGTATCAACGCACAGCCTAAACCACTGGGTCTAGAGACTTGAAATTTTGCACATAGATAGCTTAGACAGTGTCGGCATCCACTAAGAAAGGATTTTGCAAAATTCAACCCCTTTAGGGTGAAATAAACGTGCGCGAGCGAAGCCGCGGGTAAAAGCTAGTTAATTTATAACGCGATAGCCGTAAAATGATTTTCACTTCTCATGCTCTAAAAGTACGCCAATATTGCCCTACGAAGCGGGACTAAAGTGACCACTTTAGTCCCTAGGGAGTATAAAGTATTTTTTTTTAATTTCCTTAATGAGAAAAAGACAACCTCAAACAGCCAGTAAATATCTGTAGAGTGTGGACCATCTTCATTGCGAAAATGTGAAGAGTTTTAGTTCCATGGTTTTTCCGCGAAGAAGGTGGCGCCATGTGTTTTAAATTGTTTACCTGCAAAGAGATTTAAATCTCTTTGTTAATCTGTGACAGCCTGACAGGTTTAGAAGAAAAAACTGACCGCGAAAATTTCTGAATTTTTGTCGATTGTAAATTTGTTGGGTTTTAAATAAATTTGTACTAAATTGACAATTTTTCTCGCACTCAAAGTGAAAAGTACAGTTTCCACCTCGAGACTAAACGCCAACTTAATATACCCTCGGTTTCATGACTCCCTCGCAAGCTCGGGAGTCAAACCACCTCTGGTATGTAACGGTTTCGTTTAGTCCCTCGATATAAAATATACTATTATTATTAAGTTACAGACTTTCATAGACATTGGCAAACACTTATACGCGCCACAGCCTAGCTCGTCAGCCATAATGCGCGGGATTGTTGACAGACGTACTTCCAATCGAGTTCGCATGAATCGATATTTATCGGCTAAGACAGTAATAACATTTTTTGATCGTGGATTATGTCGTTTATTTTATGGAACATGGACGGTAAAAAAGAGGCGCACAAAATCTCGCTAAACAACAACAGTTGCAACAAAAGTTACTTACGAGATGGCACAAAATTAGGCTAAGGCTAGACGAGCGCAGTAATGGGCCATTTACACGAGGGCAATCCAGTAAGACAATCCACTAAGACTGCATACAAAAAAAACTTGAGGACAATCCATTCCACTGTCCCACTCGTGTAAATAGCTCATGATGCGCGTCACGTTAAATTGCATCGTAAATATAACTTTTGACATTGCATTTGGTTTCATACAGCTACTAAGTCAAGCTTAAAACTAGCTGTGCCCATTGTGCTCCTTTCCGAGATACCCGAAATATTTTTTTACATAGTTACCATTTAAAAAGTGTTTTTCGGGGACAAGTCAGCTAAGTAGCTATAGTTGCGTGGGCGCTAGACGGTCCTCTTGTTTTCGCAACTATGGTTGCGTAGGCGTTCAACTGGATAAATCTAGCAATTCTTGTATTAATGTAGTTATGTATACTAAAACCTAGAAATGCTCGTTAACCCAATGCTGCCCAGGAGCCCGCCGGCGGGCTGGCACCAAATGCCGCCATTCCGTCAAGCAGCGGCAGCCCGCCGGCGGGCTGGCCTACCCAGACAACTTTAAACCTTATTTGTATCACCATTAAATACATGATATTGAATATAATTTACTACCGTGATCTAGAATAAATTCGGAATCCGTTGATATCCAAAGCTACACATGTTTTTAAGCTATTGCATAGCTTCTATCGCGGGCCTTGAGCGCGGGGACCGAATCCAGAAATTCCGTAACGAAAAAACCTTACGCTCTCCCCACTCCGACGGGCACGGAGGTGTGGCTTAAAGGCCGTGCATTGTATAAAATAAAATAAAGTGAAGTAAAGTAAAGTAAAGTAGCCGAAGCCGAAGCCGAAGCCGAAGCCGAAGCCGAAGCCGAAGCCGAAGCCGGAGCCGGAGCCGGAGCCGGAGCCGGAGCCGGAGCCGGAGCCGGAGCCGGAGCCCGAGTCGAGTCGAGTCGAGTTAGGGGTTATTGAAACAACATAAAAACAATCGGAGCAGTGAACAGATCAGTCTTGTTGATACAAAATGCTATGCAATAGCTTTACCGCGGCAGTCCCCGAGTGCCACACGTCTTTTTTTGTTTTTATTTATAGAAAACCGCTTCCAAACACGCACCATGTGACAAGTCATAAAAAAAATGGCCACTTCATAGTAAATTTTCGGTGTCGGATTTCAAGTGGTGTTCAATTATAAACATAAGTGGCCTCTAAAGGTTGAGTTGTTTATCTTAGACGATAATACGATCTTTCTAGTTGGTGTTTAGTAACATTGTTTATAAATTTGAGTACTGTGGTAATATTGGTAGCAATTATTCTGTGATTATTCTCGAAACAGGTCCGAGTTTTTATTTACAAACAGAAATGAATGACTTGGACTCATAGTACCCCTTTGTTTTTTACATGTGGCAGCACATAATCTATCCATAGACAAAAATACATTGACAGTAGGATGATAGTCAAAGTAGTTTTTTTTTGGTGATAATTTTTTTGGGAAAGTTGAACAACGCGCGGAATTTTAATTGCACCCGCGCGCCCCCAAAAAAACGTCAAAATCAAATAACATTTTATTGTGGTTTTACGGGCTTAAATAAATTTTTTTTGGGTACCTCCTGAATAGGATATTTAGTTTAATACACATATTTTTTAAAAGAAAATATATTTTTTATAATGTACCTACTTTTTATTGATGAATTGAATCTTACACTTTAGCTAAGACTAACTTATTATAAAACTTAGGTGCTAGCAATGCATCGATTCTAGACATTCTAGAAAAAGAAGAGCGTTGCTTGATTACGGTTGCAATACGCATGGCTGAATGCGTAACTATTTACGTGGAGAGACATGCTTTGTCACGCTTGGGCCGGCTCGACCGGAGTAATACCACGGTCTCACATAAAACCAGCGTAAAGCAATGCATTGCATTTCGTTGAGTGAGTGAGGTAACCGGAGGCCCCAATCTTCCTCCCCCCCCTCCCCCTACTCCCTCCTCAAAGTCCGGCAACGCAGTTGTGACTCTTGAGTTGCAGGTGTCCATGGGCGACGGTATTAGTCACTTACTATCAGGTGACACGTCTGCTCGTTTACCCCCTTTTTCTCTTATAAAATCTATATTAAATGTTTCTGTGGCAAGCTAATTTTCAATTCATTATACTATAAATAAATAAAATAAATAATCTCACGCCTTTCATCCCCGAGGGGGTAGGCAGAGGTAT
Source organism: Ethmia dodecea (assembly GCA_963855545.1). Lineage (NCBI taxonomy): Eukaryota > Metazoa > Arthropoda > Insecta > Lepidoptera > Depressariidae > Ethmia > Ethmia dodecea. The sequence goes on along the minus strand of OY979450.1, from coordinate 15,034,281 downwards.
TCCATTACTGGATATACCCACATTTCACGAGATACATTGGACCCCTAAACGTGATAGGTGGTGAGCCCATCGCCGCGCCGGGTCTATTTACACATGTCTCACGATGTTTTCCTTCACCGACGAGCTAGTGATAAATATGTACGTAAGTTATACTATAATATTCCAAAAAGCAGTCGTTTAAATTCAGCCTTACCCCACGCTTCACCGCCGCTGCCGCTATTGTTGTGCTTCATCTTACAAAGCGAGATTGTGTCCTTTTTCTACACGTCCCTGTTCCGATATTTCCGATCCATTCCTAAAGGTCGTTTACTCGTCTCTTTTCCACAGGTGTAATCAACTAACTGGTTGTTTTGTTCTGTCTCATAGTCTTAATTAAAAACGGAGCAATTAATTTGAGTTAGTTCCAATCGAGTGGACTTGGTAGTGATGTAATTAAATTCTCCGAGTGTTTCAGATTGTACAGTTTGACCGTGGTTCCGAAGGTGGGGAGGGGGGGGAGGGGGGTATGCGAAGGATAAACGGCATGTTCTTGACGGGCGAGCATACCGATTATGGAATTATGGCAGCGTATTTACAAGACTTCTCTCATCTGCCTCCTCGATATAGGTAACTAGCAGCGCCCTGCGGTTTCACCCGCGTAGTTCCCGCTACCGTGGAAATACGGGGATTAAATAAAATGTGTTATTCTGATGTATAAGCTATACATATAACTGTCAAAGGGGACAAAGCGAGGAAAATTTGAAGTCAAAAGTTATTCCAAGTGGAATAAGTCTAGTACAATTTCGACCGAATGACAGCTCGCGTTCATACCAACTGACATGACGCTTGAGCTTCAAACATGCTTCAAAGTTTTGTATGAAAATATTCCCAATGCCCCCTCTACTATGCCCTATTATATTTAAATCTCTTTGATATAACCTAATGTTTTATTTTTGACATTTGCTATAGATAATTGTAAAATGAAAGTCTGAATCAGTTCATTTTTGGGGGAGTGTCGTCACAGTGTCACCCTGTATAAGGTCCTTTTAAATCAAGTGCAAGTATTTTCTTGAACTTTTGTAACAAAAAAATAAAAATAATTTGAAAACAGCTTGTATTAGGTATTGGGAACCCTGCCTCGGTGTGATGCGTTGGAAGAAATCTTTTATTTATAATTATTCAATTATTTTTATGTACCTATAGTTAAAATTGTTCCCATTTTAGAAACATGCTGCATTATAACGCCTCTCTTGTTGGCTTATTTTGATATTTTCGAGGCCATTTTTTTGGGTAGTATGCGTGTATTGTTGAGTACAGTGTGTTATTTTTTTATAATTTTTATAATAATCGACGTTATCTAGTAAAGTATAAATAAGTAATATCCCCCCCCCCCCGCACTACATCTACTCTGAGAACGGTCTCAGTTAAGCCACACCTTGGACACAAGCGATAAAATGTATGAAACAAACGCGTTGCTACGCACAGTCGAAGCTCGTGTAGGTGAACGCGTACCATGCTTGTGTGAGACGCGTACAGTCAAGAACAAGTCAAGCTTTACACTACCAGTTTAAGCTGAGCTCTGATTTATACTGCGCGCCATAGAATATAGGGCCGGGTCAAAGTCCAAAGTCTCAAGCTTAGAGTGCTCTTGACTGTACCATGCTCTGCGCACCTTGTCGTCGCGCGTCCTTGCCAGCCGGTGACTGTGAGGTTACCAAACGCGGGGTGGCGGCACTTTTAGCGGGAGGCAGGGAGTGGCCAAGTATGGCCACTCCCTGTACAGTACAGTAGTGTACAGTAGTACACTAGTACTATTTATTATACTGTGGTTAAGCGGTGGAGCTAGTAGAAACTGTAGGGTGGAATTTTAATGAGGCCAAGCCACAAGAAACTCGTTAGACATTTCTCTAAGAAGAATTACTGGAACAATTTCACTTAACTTTAACAAGTGTGGTGTGATAGAAAATGCATCTAACTTGACCGCAACTCAACTTGGCAACTTCGGGCCCACAAACTTACCTTGTTCAAGTTACAGAACATTGTTAATTAAAATACTCTGCTTAAGTGCTTTCCGAATACGTATTAAGTTTGTTAATTCTGCTTTGAGTTTCTTTTTAATTTCGGGAGTTTAGTTTTTTCATTAAAGTTTGCTTCCGGCTTTCTATTAATTCGCTTTCATCGTCAATGTTAATTTGAAAATAAAAGGAATTGAATATGAACATGCGGTATATTTAGAGGAGATTGAAAGAAAGAAAAAAGGAAAAATATTTGTTTGGCACCTATTCAAATTAAACTATTACAAAGAAAAACCACCCTCCCTAGCCAAGTGGCATTGCACAATCTAGAAAGAAAGAAAGAAAGAAAGAAAAACATTTATTTGCTTGGACAACACACATACACGTACAATACATACAAAGAGAAAGAAATAAAAACCTATACACAAGAGATTGGCGTGTAGCGTATCGTGCAAGCAAAAGGGCCATGACTCAGCACTGCGTCACAGCTGGGAGACTGCGACTGGCTGTTGATTCTGTCACAGCCCAAAGGAAGCCGTCGCGCAATTATTGTACAGAATCAATAAATAGCCACAAAACAAAATTTTAATTCGGTCAATTGTGAGTAAATGTCATGCTATAGTGATTGAAATTATATAGAAAATATAAATAATGATAGTAATGAATTAGAAAATATTTAGAAATATGTAATAATAAATAAGTAATAAAATTGACAATAATACTTAGATGTCAATTTCGGAAAGTAGAAAGCGGGTATCATGCCAGTTAAAGTTGATGTGCGAGCAGATGTAACTTGTATTTTTTTTAAACGTGCAAATCGTCTCCGTTTCACGTAATGGTGGGGGTATATTATTCCAACATTTACTGGCCTGATACCGGAAACTACCACGAAAAGCTGTGGATTTATGTGCGGGAATAGAGAGCGGAAAGGAACAGGTTCTTATTCTGATTTCGTCACGTTGACTACGCCAGGTGAGTTTTTCAAACAAATACTGTGGCACTTTTGTCTTTGTTATGCCAAACATCAGGGTAGCCAAATGGAATTTAAGTCGTGCGTCCATTTTCAGAATACCAGCGCTGTTAAGATATGGAGTAACATGTGTGCGTGGAGGTATCTTGAAGCAAAATCGTGCACAGGCGTTTTGAACACGTTGCAGTAAACGAAAAGACTGTTGTAGAAGACAAGGACCATATAGTTGTATACAGTAGTTAATTTTAGATAGGACCAGTGCATCACATAGTCTAGAACGAAGTTCCAGGGAGATATGATCACGTATTCTGTACAAAACTTTCAATCTGAAGAAACAATTACGAGCTACTTCAATAACGTGATTAGTGAAGCGTAAATGGCTATCAAAGAGAACGCCAAGGTTGCGGGCTTCTTCCGTGCGCTCGATGTTGACACCCGTTATGGCGATATTGGGATTGCACTCCACGATTTGAGAGACTCGTCGCTTCGAACCCAATACCATATATTTGGTTTTGCCCGGATTAAGAACTAACGAATTCTTGGAAGACCAATTGGCAAGATTGTGTAGGTCATCATTTATGTTCTCAGTAACACGATTTATGTCGCTAACACTCAGCGGCATGTAAAGCTGCACGTCATCAGCATATAAGTGAAACTGACAGTGCCTGATCGAGTTTGTAATGTCAGCTGTATATAAAATGAATAAGAGAGGTCCTAAAATTGAGCCCTGCGGGACTCCTCGATTTACAGGACACAAGGCGGAAGAGGTGCTACTACCATCAGGATTAGTTATAACAGTTTTTTGGAAACGTCCAGCTAGATAGCTGTTGAACCATTTCACGGATATTTGATCGAATCCATAATAAGTAAGCTTAGAGAGCAGGAGAGTCGAATTGATTGAATCGAAAGCGCGAGAATAATCAAGTAACACTAGTATGGAAGCCTTACCAGCATCTTGGGAGGTGAGAATGTTGTCCACAACGTTAAGCAAAGCAGTTGTAGTGCTGCGGTACTTCCTAAAACCTGACTGCCGGTCAGGAAGAAGGTTACACTTATCACAATATCTAGCAATTTGGTTGTAAACAATCTTCTCAAGAATTTTGGATAGGTAGGGTAGTATGCTAATTGGACGCAGGTCTTTGATGTCTGTACTATTTTTATTTTTGGGGATAGGTTTAATTATTGAGATCTTCCAAAGTGAAGGGAACTGAGACGTTTCTAAAGATTTATTAATAATAGCAGTAATAAAAGGCAAGGTATGAGGAAGGGTCAACAAGACCATGTCCATATTAACGTCGTCAATACCTCGAGCATTGGACTTAATATCCAGAATTATTTTACCCACCTCATACTCATTCACTAAGGAGAAGGTGAAACTATTGTTAGAGTATCGGTGGAACTCAAAAAATGATAAATCGGAAATAGACGCATTAGATTCGCCGGGGACATCCAAAAAATGTGCATTCATAGCATCGGGGTCATTCAGATGAGAGGGCAAATCTTGAGATTTATTAAGATGAGGTAGTACTGTGTTTTTAAGATTCTTCCACAAACGCTTAGAGTTATTCAAGTTAGAGTTAATGAATTGATCGTAGTAAGCCCTCTTCTCAGAATGCAAACTAAAATTCGCTAGATTCTTAAGTGTTTTATATGTCGCTTTATGTGACTCATCTTGAAATATACGAAATTCCATGTGCGCCTCATCTCTTAAACGCATTAGGTGACGAACATTACTTGTGAGCCAAGGCGTCTGCCTATCGCGTATGACAATAGACCTAACAGGTGCATGCTTTTCGAAAATACTTTAAATTAAACTTCTCAACCATTTCGTCAACGGATACACACTCAGTAAGCTTTGCCCAGTCCAACAGTCTAAGATCTTTATTAAATTCATCCATGTCAATATCCTTTAGTGGCCTATAGGTAATATGCTTAACAGGTAATTTATCTTTTTTAAATTTAAATTCCGCAAAAACCATCGCGTGACCCCCAAGTTCGGGACAATGGTGTGTACTTACCTTCATAGGAGTTAGATCAGTGCAAATTACGTCGATGAGAGTAGCTGATGTGTCAGTGAAGTGTGTAGGTTCTCTTACACAGTTCGAAAGATTTATACATTTCAAAAAGTCATTAAGGCGTGCGCATTTGGCATTAGATTCATCTTTGAGGTTGATGTTAAAGTCACCTGTAAGTATGATATGATCATATCGAGAAAAGGACGAAATACTATCCATAAGTGCGTCAAAAAAAGTGTCGATGTTTTGCCATGGCGGGCGGTACGCTGTACCAATTATAATTTGTTTACAATTTATGGACAGCGTTAACCACATTTGCTCAACGTTAGAGGGAGAGGTTGGATGGGGACAGACGCGTGCCTTCAACCCGTTCCGTATGTAAAACCCCACCCCGCCCCCGCGTAGGCGCACGCTGCGCGGACGCGGTATGTGACGCAGTCGATAGCCAGACACTGCAGGTGCGCAGGCATCTTCGCCGCATCTCATCCATGTTTCATTCAGTGCAAGAATGTCCGGTAGGAAATTTAGTATGGCGATATGTAATTCCTCATACTTAGCATTGACTGAACCAGCGTTATAAATACCAATTTTCAAGTATTTGTTCTTACCCATTTTTAAATGTAAAGATGTGAACTGTTGCAAGGAAATGATTAGACATTAAAATAAATAAAATATCATAATATATAGATAAGTGTGAAAGTTGGCGGTTTACCATACGCTTTATGATTAATATCTTGACAACATGAGTCTTTGTCCCTAATGCTTGCACGAACGCTTCACTAAATAAAAGAAATATAAGATACAGTGTATAATATCTACGCACAATAGATGACAACGGCAGTATAATAAACTTAGCATTGTGAAGGTAAATAGTATTGTGATAGTGCATGAGAACAAGTGAGACAGAAATTTTAAAGTACAATGGCGATAAAAATACAAAATGGAGTAATATAAGTAGCAATGACATAACACAGTGAAAACAGTGGTCAATAAGGTTAACAATAGACTTGAATAGTACTAAAGCTACCAATGACATTATAAACGATGGAAAAACATAAAACATCTTGAACAAATCTTTGAAAAACAATAATAAATTAAAAAAATAAAATAAAGTGAAAATAAAAGTGAACATTGAACAAGTAATTGAGACGATCAAACTGATAAGGGACCAAAAACCCGCGCAAGGTCAGCCTCCGAGCGTATGCGGTGTTTGGGCGCATCATCACCCGAGTGCTGACGAGCATATACTCTGCCGTCTCGGGTCCACACAAAGCGCCAGTTGTAGTGGTCCTTGAGATCACGCGCCTTCCGAAACAATTGCCGATTCGCACGTGTGAGTCTCTCGTTAACATAGAATCGCGAGGCCGGGCCAGGCAAGCCCGTACCCTCGGTGTCAGCTCCGCGCCGCACTCGCGCTGCTTTGAGCAGCTGATCGCGCACCGCGCGTCGCGCCAGCCGCACGGCGATGGGGCGCGGCCGGCCCGCGGGCCCGTACTCGGCGGCATCTGCGGGCGCGCGGCCCACGCGCGTCGCGTCCACGATGTCAACGTCCTCCAACTGCACACCGAGCTTACGGCCCAGGGTTTTCACCACGTGAACCACGCTCTCACCCCTCTGCTCGTGGACCCCAGCGATCTCAATATCACCGAGCAGCATGTCTTGATCACGGTCGGCGAGCTCCAGCTTCAACTCCGCTATGGTATTAAGGAGGGATTTTTCGGGATGCTGTGTCTCACTATTTTCGAGCTTATCCACGCGTGCGCAAAGATCGTTAATACGCAAGTCGCAATTGTCTATTTTGGCATTAATATTAGAAACTACATTTCTCAATTCCTTCATCTCCACCCTGGTTGCTCGTAACTCATCCGTGAATAAGCGCATCTCCACGATCAAGGCCTGCAAGTCTGTTGTCGCTATAGTGCGATTATGGGCAGTATCATTAAGAGTTTGATTGCCGACGTCGGACACATCCATTAAAAACGAAGCGTCCATTGATTGCGAAGACTGCTCTGGGACAGCAGGACCCGGAGCTGTCGTGTCCATCTCAGCTGATAGGTCGACTAATAACGGGGACTGAGTCGACTTCTGAGTACCGGGAATAAATCCTGATTTATTATTACGGAATGTAACATGACATGCACGCACCGGGGTGTTCAAGTTGCCGGTTTTGGGTTGCATATTGCGACAAAGTTCACATAGCCAAGACAATGTATGTTCCGGCAACATTTTATAAAAAATCTCGTCAGGCACATTAGCACATAATATATCGTATGTATGTTTACACTTACAACAGTTAAGAAAACGAGTGTCAGTTATAATGTTATTACATCCTCCGCATGTTAAGGTGGACATTTCGAAATGTGCGGTAAGTACGCAAACTCCGCACTCACACACTCACTCACTGGCGCTGACGTACCGTACGTACAAGGAGATGATCACACGCAGAGCACACGATGACGGCCGAACAGCTGATTCGTTATGAATCGGGTCAGCTGACGCACGGGGTAAGTGACCTCTCCACGGTCACTAGCACGACAGGACAAATCAACTTTCACTTTTTTAAATTTGTTAATAAAAACACTAAGCTCACGTTCACTACAATTTCAATAGCACTATAACAATAACATAGAACGATAGAATAAACTGAGAGCTTTAATTTAACATAAGTTTAGACTTGAAATATTAATTTTTAACTTGTGATTTCGACTGTTAGATCGGAGCGACATAGAATCGTTGTTTACTCGTTAAGTGCGAATCTAATCGAATATTCTTTTAGAATGACATCTGTGGGATTTATTTAATTTTTATTTTTATTTTATTTTATCTATGGGATTGACATTAGCTTTAGCGCTCGCTGGCAAGTGCATATGTCAATCCCATACATGACAATCTAAAAGAATATTCGATTAGATTGTACAAATTGTACAATCTAATCGAATGCCAAGTGCCAAGTGGCATTGTACAGTACAATGCCACTTGGCTAGGGGGTTTAGGTACCAAATTTACGAAAAATTATAAAAACAACACCATCGCAGAACTGAAAGCATGTGTAACTAATAAACTCTCCACCTTTCACGTTTCAGGATTCGGCACATATTCTGAGCTTCTGATATATTATGTATTGCAGAACGCTGTCACCCATCCAATGTCTTACCTCGCCCAAGATTACTTACCCAAGTGTGACCATTACAAACAATCCGGTATCGCAATTCTACAAGCCCTTCGCTTTCAGATCCTTTACGTGGGAAAGCCATGCTTTGGCACACTTGGGCTGGCTCGACCGGAGTGATACCACGGCCTCCCAGAAAACCAGCTTAAAGCAATGCTTGCATTGCATTTCGCTGAGTGAGGTAACCGGAGGCCCCCCACCCCTCCCCCCTCCCCTCCTCTCCCTTCCACCTCCCCCTACTCCGTCCTCAAAGGCCGGCTGTGACTCTCGAGTTGCAGGTGTCCATGGGCGACGGTAGTCAATTACCATCAGGTGACCCGACTGCTTGTTTGCCCCCTTTCCTCTTATAAAAAAAAGGTTCAATTAAGTTGCTTTAATTTCTTTGATAAAGGCAAATTCGTTCAAAGTATTTATGTCGCCTCTAAAACTCAACCGAAGTGCTAAAGGTATCTTTATAATGCGACGTAAAGTTTGACAGACCTGTCTTATTGGTCCACAATGGGCTATCAGACCCACGTTTTACGGCCGTTTCTCGTATTTATTGGGCTTTGAAATGTTTAATTACAATACTTCTTTGGTAGGTACCTGTGCTGAAAAATCCGACGGGCCAGCAGGCGTATTCACGGAGGCTCGACACCGTTTCCGTTCGATTCAAATTGAGTAAAAACTTCCGAAGTCGAATCTAGGCGTTTCTGACAGCCACGGAAAATTTTCCGAATCCTTATGTCAAATATGACATTCGTTTTCGATACCGACATCTCTGAAATAGCCCATCTTCGACAGATTTTCCGACTCCGAGTCGAATATCGATGCTCCGTGAATACGCCTGCTGTTGGCTCCCTGTTGGCTCTGCTGGTGGTGACTCTGCTTTCTGAGTGGGAGGTCGCGGGTTTGAAACCAGCTGGAGGTTTAACGCTAATCGCTAACGGTTGATGTTTTACAGTTGTATATTTATACAAACTCATTAGAAACCTTCGATAGCGCGGTTTAGAACGGCCGTCTATTGGCGCGTTCCATGTAGTCGCTACACGTCTATATGGCGATGCCTTTTTTAAAAGCGTCAGTCAGTGCAAAATTATGCCTTAATCTATAAATTACTTAACACAAGTGGTTAAATACTACCCATTTCAATTCACTTCTATTTTTACATATCTAACTTGTTTCAAACAAATTTAATTCCACAAGGCCTCCATTACAAGTGGATAGCTTAACTAAATTAAAATATAATTCATATAAACTACTACCCACACATCCAGGAGATCATTAAAACTTTCAGATAGCTTTTTTAATAACATTACCAAAATAAACATCACTTCTAGAAATATCCACTTTCCGCCAGTACATTTTTTGGACCTCTTTACGTAACTGGAAGTGAGGGAATGTTGTAAAGGGAATGTTGAAAACCCTGTAGGTGGGTGCCTACACCCACCTACAGGGTTTACTAAAATGTGTCTACCCTCCTTATTTATGGACACAGCTTGTAAAAATAGAGGTAGCCCATTAAAGGAGGTCAGATCCGATCACCGATCACATTCGATCTCGACTCTCGACACGAGCAACATCTCTCATTCTCAACTACCCTCATCGTCCTCGTCATCACCTAGTGGCAGTAAACATCGCTGCCCCTAAACTGGTGACCCTCGACATCTGGACATCAGCGCAACCTTCACTCAAGGTCAGCAGCAGCAGTCGCACAGCAAGCCAGAATATCGCCCAATCAGGTCCATAAGCAGCCGGACGCATCGTGCTACCTGGTCCTACAGAGGCATATTACTCACAGCGACAGCACTCGGCCCACGAAAAGTTCACGCTGAACTACGGGCACTTCAACTGTCGTCGCAGCAACCCGCTCAGTCTCGACTCGCCGTAGACTTGGAGCAGGCTGGCACTTGCAGGCTACGAAGCATCGACGCCACACAAGAAAACGTATGATGCAGATAAGAATAACACGATGGGGGTTGCGGGGGTAGATGCTCGTGTCGAGAGTGCATAACATAACAAAACAAACAAACATCGAAGAAAACATAATGGGGGTACATGCACAAAATGTATCGTCCACGCGCAACCAACCGCCACCGATGCAACGTGCGAGATAATGCGAGAACTAACTACCCGACCAAGAATCAAGCACAGCAACGCTAAGAAAACATGAAGCAAACAAAAAACATGCAAAATACGACTGTCGTGTATATGTATATGTGTGTATATATGTAATATCAGGCACGATCACCTCGCCTGGCGGAAGATCTTCAATTTTCACGATGGAGGAGCATTCCACCTCAGCTCCTCCATACTGGTGACCCTCGACACCTGGACATCAGCGCAAACTTTTGGAACACCTGGACTTCAGAAGCATCATCGCATCGCCATCACACATCACTCCCACAACAACCTTCACTCAAGGTCAGCAGCAGCAGTCGCACAGCAAGCCAGAATCCGCCCAATCAGGTCCATACACAGCCGACGCACCGTGCTACTTGGTCCTGCAGGCTCATCACTCACAGCGACAGCACTCAGCCCACGCACAGTTCACTGCAGCCCACGTCCGGATCTACAGCGGCTGGTCACCTTCGCCGGCGTGGCGGTCTCTGCACACTGAACTACGGGCACTTCAACAGTCGCAGCAACCCGCTCAGTCTCGACTCACCGCATACTTGGAGCAGCACTGGCACTTGCAAGCTACCTACGAAGCAACGACGCAGCACAAGAAATCGAATCGTCTTGGAGGGGGAGTGATGTAGCGACACTACATAGAACGCGCCAATAGAAGGCCGAGTTACATAGAACGCGCCAATAGACGGCCGAGTTCTAAACCTCGCTATCGGAGTTTTCTAATGAGTTTGTATAAATACAACTGTCCAACATCAACCGTTGGACCGCGGTCCCCAGGTACGATCACCTCGCCTGGCGGAAGATCTTTCCATTTTCACGATGGAGGATTCCACCTCCGCTCCTTTATATTGTTATACATAACAGTAACTATTTCTGGGACCTGCGGGTTTCTTCGATAACACGCTAATCTACATCTACACTATCTACACTTCTACACTATATACTAATATAATAAAGAGGAAAGATTTGTATTTGTATGTTAGTAACTAATAAACTCAAGAACTACTGGACCGATTTTAAAAAAAATGTCAACAATTGAAAGCTACATTATGACTGAGTAACATAGACTATATTATATTCCCGTATTCAAACGGAACGGGAACTATAGGTGAAACCGCGCGGAACAGCTAGTCTATATCTATGCTCCTATATACTAATACTAATATACTAATCTATACTTCTATACTTTATTTTATACATAAACTAATAGGTATTATAAAGAGGGAAGATTTGTATTTTTGTGTGTTTGTAACGAATAAACTCAAAAACTACTTGACCTATTTAAAAAATATTTCATTAATGCAAAGCTAGAAGATCCCTGAGTAACATCGGTAATAGTTTATTCCCGTATTCTCACGGGAACGGGGATAAGAAATGTGTACGTTAGTTATAGAAAAACTCATTGGTAATGCCTTCACCAGGATTCAAAACTTAGACTCACGCATTATAAGAAGCGATCCTTATGATTATAATAGTGTTTACTATGAATACATTAATATATAGGCACCTATTCTATTTTCAATTTAGTTATAGTAATTGTGTTCGCCTAATTCATTTCCTCCCCATAATGAAAATTATGATTAATAACCGAGTTGCCTGCACTGTACAATTAGCAGAAGGCCTACTTTCATTTCGGAATTAACGTTATTTTGGTATAAATATTATTTATAATTGAGTGAACGTTTAGTTACAATTACCTAGAAACGAAAGCTTATAATAATAATAATATAATATAATCTCACGCCTTTTTTATCCCCGAGAGGGTAGGCAGAGATATTCCATTACTGGATATACCCACATTTCACGAGATATATTGGACCCCTAAACGCAGTGTCTGGGTGAGTTGAGTGCACTTATACAGGACAGTAACATTGAGGCTGTATTTATGCTAGGAGACTATAACGCTCACCCTTCTGCTCCTTTCTTTAATGAATTGTCAGATTTTTGTACGGATAACGATTGGATTTGTGCCGACGTCATAAAGTTATCATCTGATACCTACACTTTTCTCAGTGAAAGTCATGGCTGCAAGCGCTGGCTTGACCATTTCATTGTGACTAAATCCGCTTGGGAGACAGTGTCAAAAATTAGGGTACTCAATGACGTTTACTGGTCAGATCATTTCCCTATAGAGATGAGTTGTAACTTAGGTGTTATCGGTTCAAAATTATTAGTTGAAAATGATATATTTAATAATAATTCTGTTATTTGGGGTGTAAGAGAGCAGGAAGAAATTTGTAAATATTATGAACTTTGTAACAATGCCTTGAAAAACATAAACTTTCCAATAGAATTGCATAAATGTGCTGACAAATTATGTAATAATGTGAGTCATAAGAGTACCATTGATGAAATGTACAAAAAAGTTGTCCAGTTGTTAAAACAGGCTTCAATAGAGAGTCGGAAAATTTCTGATAAGAAAAAATATGTAGGAAAATGTATATATGGTTGGAATAAACATGTTAAAGAAGCTCACATGAGGGCTAGACTTGATTATCAATTGTTTGTTGACTATGGTAAGCCAGATAATGGGCCTATTTTTGAGGCAATGTGCCTAAGTAGAAAAATATTTAAGTCCCGTCTTAAATTCTGTCAAAATAACCAAGACCAAATCCGTATGGATATACTGGCCTCCCAACACTCAAACAAGCAATTTAATAAATTTTGGAAAGGCACTAAGAACTTAAATGGAAAAGTCTGCCTTCCTGTGAGCGTTGAGGGAGTATGCGAGCCTAAAAATATAGCTAATATTTTTAAACAACACTTTCAAGTGAAATCGAATATGTGCGTGGAGTCTGAGGCTAAGAGTCGGCAGGTGACGCTTCCTGTGGGCTTTTCGGCTAAAAGTGTTGCTAAAATTATTAAAAACATGAAAAGAGGGAAGTCACCTGGTCATGATGGGCTAAGTATAGAGCATCTACAGAATGCGGGTGTCCACGTATTTAGAGTACTTGCCATGTTCTTTACCTTTTGCATACGGCATACGTATCTGCCATCAGAATTAATGAAAACTATAGTTGTACCATTAGTAAAAAATCCTACAGGTGATGGGTCAGATAAGACTAACTATAGACCGATATCTCTTGCCACAGTGATTGCCAAAGTGTTAGATGGGTTACTCGATGTAGAACTAAGTAGTATGCTACAGTTACATGATAACCAGTTCGGTTTTCGTCAAGGGCTCTCTACTGAGAGTGCGATACTAGCCCTCAAGCACACAGTCAATTACTATGTCAAGAGAAAAACTCCTGTCTATTGTTGCTTTCTAGACCTATCAAAAGCTTTCGATTTAGTGTGTTACAAAAAACTGTGGAATAAGCTGGGGGTGGCTGGGGTTCCTGCCGACCTTGTAGACCTCTTCTCCTACTGGTATAGTAAGCAATCGAACGTAGTTAAATGGGGGGGTGTTTACTCTGATGAATATTCGTTGGAATGTGGCGTGAGGCAGGGGGGTCTAACCTCACCCCGGCTATTTAATTATTATGTAAACCAGCTAGTCGAGGATCTCAGTAGTATGCATGTTGGTTGTCATGTCGATGACATCTGTGTCAATAATCTTAGTTACGCGGATGACATGGTACTGCTGAGCCCCTCGATTGGAGGATTAAGAAAATTGTTAAATGTATGTGAGTCATATGCAGCAGAACACGGCTTAAGGTACAACGAAAAAAAGAGTGAGTTCATGATATTTAAAGGTAAAAATAAAATTACTCCTTCTGTACCACCCATAACCATAAACGGTGTACCTTTGAGCCGTGTTGTTCAATTTAAATACCTCGGTCATATAGTGACGGAGAGTTTAAGTGACGATTTAGACGTGGAAAGGGAGCGCAGGGCATTGTCGGTACGCGGAAACATGTTGGCGCGTAGGTTTGCGCGGTGTACAGCGCCAGTCAAAATAACGCTATTTAAAGCGTACTGTCAAACTATGTACACTGGCAGCCTTTGGGCCAACTTCACGCAAAAAGCCTACAATGCCTTGCGTATTCAATATAATAATGTATTTAGGGCCCTGTTTCGACTCCCTCGATACTGTAGCGCATCGGGGATGTTTGCCGACGCTAGCACCGACGATTTTTATGCAGTGATGCGTAAAAAGGTTGCGTCACTTGTGCGCCGGGTGCGGGTGAGTCCAAACAGAGTCCTACAAATGATTGGAGGTAGAATGGATTCCTTTCTGATCGGCAGATTCTGTGAATTACACGTTCAGAGAAATCACTGAGGCTGCCGATTAGGGGGAATCTCACCTTTTCATTCACCATGCATCCCTATTCATTTTTGTTACTAACATAGTTCGTAAGTTTAACTGTACTAACATCTATGGATTCCTGTTATCTGAAAATAAATTTTTTTTTATTTTTATTTATTTATTATTAAACGTGATAGGTGGTGAGCCCATCGCCGGACCGGGTCTGTTTACACATGAAAGCTTGATCTATAGAATAAATCAAAATGAATAATATAATATGCAATGCACCCTGTGAGTTTACTCGCGTAAGATCCGTTCCTGTGGGAAAATTAATTATAGGCCATATCACTGCCAGAAAAGTATGCTTTCCATTGCTGAAATACTTTTAAAAATCTGTATAGTAGTTTCGGAGCATCACTATTACTATCGTACATAATATAAAACAAAGTCGCTTTCTCTGTCCCTATATCCCTATGTCCCTATGTATTCTTAAATCTTTAAAACTACGCAACGGATTTTGATCCGTTTTTTTTAAAAGATAGAGTGATTCAAGCAGAAGGTTTAAGTATTAGCATTGCACCCGTGCGAAGCCGGGGCGGGTTGCTAGTTATATATAAATTCAGTATATATATAATAGTAAGTACTAGCTGTTGCGCGCGGTTTCATGAGCGTAGTTCCCGTTCCCTTGGGAACACATGAATAAAATGTAGCCTATGTTACTCAGGGATATTGTAGCATTATAATAGTAAAATAATTTTTGAAATCTGTATAGTAGTTTAGGCGTAATTGCGTAACACACAGACACACAGAGTTACTTTATTAAAAATATTTAAATAAAATAAAATAAACTTTTATTACTTCTTAATAATACTAACAAAAATGAGACACTCCGAGTAATAAAATACTCGTATTGGGGTTGTCTCGCTCGTTCCCCGTGACAATTCTAGCGGAGTTAGTAACAAAATGCCAAATGAAGTGCTAGTTTGAAATCATTCTACCAACAACGTTAAAGTCTATTCCTAACGTAAATGAAATATTTTTTAAAATTTATAAATATTTAAATTTAAATTAATATCGATCGGCATATAATAATTTTTTAAATTTAAAAATATTTAAATTTAAATTAATATCGATCGGCATATAAATAATGTATTCCATTCCTGGAAATTCAATTTTCACGAGTAGATATTTTTATATTTTTATTATTTCAGACAAATATAAACGTGACAGGCATTGTTTTAGGACGTTCGAAAACGACCTTGGCGATGTATTTAAGAAAAGTCAGACTCGGAGATTAAATCGGCTTACTTTATGTTTGACGAATCGAACCTCAGTCGATTAGCCTATTGTATCTTAAAGGTCGTCTGGACGAAACCTCAAAGTAAGCACAAGTTTTGCCATTGACGGCTGTCTATTGCAATTGCAAAACCTAACTCATAAACCATGTACCTAAAAGTGTGTTATAAACTTAAACATGCTCTTAGTTGTAACTATTCGCAAAACATAATATAATTCTAAGATTAATTCATGGCTGAATCTGTAGAATTATAGGATATAGCTGTTTAGCGCGGTTTTACTCGCTTAATTCCCGTTTTCGTGGGAATTCAAATTCAAAATTCAAAAAATTCAAAATTCAAAATCGTTTATTTTCTATTGGTATTAAAATATACACTTAGAAACGTCAATATTTTATAATAACAAGGCACTCTAAACTCGTCCATGAAGATTGGCTAAATGCAAACAGCAGCCCATCTCCACCGACGAGCTGCTGGTTCCGAATGCAGTACCCCGAGAAGAGCCAGCAAGAAACTCAAGGGCAGCTCTTTTTAATCTCATGTCTTACTAATAAATATCGTTTACAATAATAATTATAATTAATAGCCTTACATAGCGTCGAGTCGGTTAATCCCATGCATGTTGGTCTACTAAGTAGTCTGTAATTTTATAGTAGCCTTTTTTATGTAATTTTTGCTTAACTATTATTTTAAATTTGTCAAGAGGCAAATTTTGTAATTCAATGGGAATCTTATTGTAAAAACGTATACATTGACCCTTAAAGGATTTGGTAACTTTAGATAATCGACTAACACAAGCAGCCAGTTCATTCTTATTTCTAGTGTTTATACAATGTCTGTCACTATTTTTTTTGTAAAGTGATATATTCTTTTTAACATACAATACGTTTTCGTAAATATACTGTGACGCCAGTGTCAGTATATTAATTTCCTTGAATTTTTTCCTTTAGAGACATCCTAGACCCCATTTTATAAATTGCACGAATGGCTCGTTTCTGCAAAATAAATACGGAATACGGGGATTAATTATTATAGCCTGTGCTGCCCTAATAATGTTGCTTTCCATTAGTGAAAGAATTAAAATTGGTTCAGTAGTTTCGGAGCCTATTCAATACAAACAACCTAACTACACTTCCCACCAGAAAAATCGAAAGCAAGTTTGTTTTGTAAGGATTATTTGAAATTCTAATTTTGAATTTAAAATTTTCGCTTATCACTGTAATGGTCAAACTGCCAGCTAATCAATCATGTGAATTTTTTCATGGAATAAAAACTCTTTTTTGTTAAATTAGGACAGAAACAAAAAACAAAAAAAAATGTATTTTAAAAATTTTGATTGTTTTTAAGCGCTTAACTGGACAACGGCTGGACCGTGGCATATTTTTATAAGGGTGTTATTTAAATGGTTAGCATAGTATTCGTATTTTTGTGAGCAGAAAAATATAATCTGTAAGCAGAAATAGCTAATTGGTCAGCAACTCATGGCCAGCAAACATTACAAAACCTATCAGCAATTTATGTCATTCTGGATGGCTGGAATTATTTTTGAGCTGGAATGAGCTGCTACTGTTTAATAAAATTATGGTAAGCACTCAGAGGGGAAGCCAAAAAATATTTTTTGAGCTTCATTTAAAAGTAGCAAAAATAATCTCAGAAAACTTGTCATGGGCGTGTTCAAAATGGGCGCATTCTTTACATAGATTAGGAAGGATGTGGTGGTAGTGATGGTGGTGGTGTTAGTGGTAGTGGCAATGGCAGTGGTGGTGGTGGTGGTAGTGGCTGTGGTAGTGGCTGTGATAGTGGCTGTGGTAGTGGCTGTGGTAGTGGCTGTGGTGGTGGTGTTGGTGGTAGTGGTAGTGGGCGTGGGAGTGGGAGTGGGGCGTGGGAGTGGGGGGTAGGAGTGGGGTGTAGGAGTGGGGTGTAGGAGTGGGGTGTAGGGAGGAGTAGGAGGGGTAGGAGGGTGTATGGGGCGTAGGAGGTGGTAGGAAGTGGTAGGAGAGCGTAGGAGGCGGTAGGTAGGTGTAGGAGGCGGTAGGATGGGTATGAAATGGTAGGAGCGGATATGAGGGGTAGGGGGGTATGAGAGGTTAGGAGCGGGTAGGAGGGGGTGGGGGTGGGAGTGTGAGTGGGGGTGGTAGTGGGAGTGGGGGTGGTAGTGGGAGTGGGAGTATAATTTTTACGACATGTTTTCTCTGCTGTTCAATCATGAAGTCTTACTGACCAAGTAGTTATTTTGCGGACCAAGTAACTATTTTGCGGACTGAATGTTTATTATGCAAAACCCATGTTGTGTAAAGCTGCCTATTTCTGATTTAATTTTTGACCATTATCAAAATTATTTGCCTAACAAGGATTGCTGCCTAATTTTTTTATTTGCGAACAAAATCTTTGTATGCCGACGAAATGATTTAAATGCAGATTTTTTGTGGCTAACCAAATTTTACAATTGCTGCCCATTTAATTATTTCTCTTTTTATAATACTTATTATTGAGGTCAATAAAGTTTTTTAGGAAAAGAAATAGTGGGAAAAATTCCAACAAAATTATGAATCGTTCCCAACTGTCGACTTAGCTGGTCATAATATTAAAGTTATCTAGCCAAATTCCTTTATAAAAAGTTATATTTAGAAGTTTATGAATTTCTTTATGTACAACACGACCTATATTTTTTGACATACAACCTAAAAACTTATAATTAACTAAGTATGACGCCGTGTAACCTTTTTGATTTTAAACATATTTATTACGTACATAATATTTTAAACTCGCTTTAATATGCGTCTTAGCATTGTCTCTCTTAAGCTGGGGTCCCACGGTCCGCTATTCTACGGATCAGCTACACTCAGCCGACGAGCACGGACGGCGACGCACCGCAGGCAGGGCCGGTCCAACGGTGCGTGTCGGTGTGTGTAGATGTTTTTATGTTGTCATAATGCAAAGCGAAAGAAAGAGAGAGAAGAGCGCACCTTTGAAGTTACCGACTCACGATGGATACGGGCGCACCGCCACAGACGTTCTGTGCTATCACGGACGAGGCCGTTCCCACGGTGCGTCGTGCGAGCTGGTCTGCGTGCATCCGCGATTTTACGGACCGTGGGACCCAAGCTTTACACTTCTCTACTTACACTTACACACTAGTAGTAAGTCGTAAGTCACGTTCAATTGGGAAAATTATAGTCCACGTTACTCCCAGAAAGTCTAGTAGTTTCGGAGCCTATTCAATAAAAACAAACAAAAATACAATCCTTCCTGTTTTTAATAAAGAAAAATATTTAATACCAACAAATTAAATTTTGTGTTACTTACTTACTTATTCACTTACTTTACTTACTACTCAAAAAACCGTGCAACCGTTGGGTTGGTTATCAAATCCAGCTTCTCAGATAATCACAAGCCCACTCGACTGGATTTAACAAGCACTTAGTAGGCCACGAGTATTGCTCAAAGCTCTATTCCACTAGAAGCAGTACATGAGACACTAAGAGCCAGCGGCCAGCGCACACCACACATTGTTGAAGACAACAATTTAATATAAGCCTCAAGGACTTGGACATACGGTCAATAATTGCATGAAAGGAACGAAGAACGGGGGCTCCGATATCCGCGCGCGTATTTATTCTTTCCATGTAATTATTGACCGTATGTCCAAGTCGTTAAGGCTTATATTAAATTGTTACTGCTCGCTGGGCCTAAGTAGACATGGGACTGGACGTTATGGGACACTGGACATGTTGACACACAGACTTTTTAGGAGACTATACCTTGTCAGCCGGAAGGATTAAATATGTTTTTACCCAACTTCAAAAAGAGAAGGTTCTCAATGCGGCACGTATGTTTACTTTTGGTAGGTATGTTAATCGTTATTTTCGTCAAGTTAGAACCGATTTTGATTTTTTTTATATGGGGGCCAATTTCACTAAATGTCAACGGTTACATTTGGATGACTGACATGGCAATGGTCAGTTGATGGTGTTATTTGCTCTGAAAAGTGCCAAATAACACCATTGACTGACCATTTATATGTCATTGTCATCCAACTATAACCGTTGACATTTAGTGGAATTGGCCCCCTGGGTGGCCCCATATAAGTTTCGAAAGAACTGAACTCCTCAGACATCAGCAAACCACTTGCTATCAGCTTAATAGGGTTGGTAACGGTGGTGGGTATGGATGATGACTATGAGCTATGAGCTTAACTCTCTACATGGCTCGTTGGGCGACTCTTAGCTTATCTAGGAGGCCAGCAGTTAGGGACCACGTTTCTGTGCCATAAGTCATCACTGGCAACACACACTGGTTGTAAACCCTCGTCTTTAGAAAACTGAACTAAAATAAATGTCTAATTATATCGCATTACTAAAGCCACGCTTGCAGTGGAAGATTATACGAGTTAACATTGTAGTAGATGCACGTGCACTGAAAGGCGTTGATTTATATTGAAACAGTCATTGATACGATTGCATTAGAAATAGCTGAAAAGAGTTTTATTTAAATTCCAAATACCTACTTAAGCAACTACATAATGGAATTCTATTTACATAAAAATTAATAAGAATTCAATTTAAAAATAATGAATTAGAATTGCATTCAAATATCTTTGATAATTCAAAGTGTGTTTTGAATAAAAAATAAACAAAATTAATACAAATTGAAAAAATGGTTACTTCAATAATCAGTGATGCAATTAGGAAGCCAAGTAAGTATTTAAAGCTGTTTAAATAAATAAATTGTTTTCATCATGTCGTGTAAATAGATAGGTAGTTGATTACTCTTTTAACCATTTTTTTTTAATTACTTTAATCACAAGTTCCAATAATATATCATACTAGCTTTTACCGACGGCTTCGGTCGCGCACGTTTATTTCACCCCCTTAGGGGTTGAAAGTTTTACTATTTATCTTAAAACGTCATTACACAATTTATCAGTAATAAAAGCTTGTCGCGAGATTTAAGTAAGTAGGTCATATTTACCTAAGGTGAAAATTATAATTTTTTTATAACACATTTGCTCGTAAAAGGTGTCTTATTTCACCAATTTCAATATCGTATTGTATCTCATTACGCCCAAGTGCGGTAAGTGTAAAGTAAAACGCACGGTTTATCAAGATGCTCCGTCTTAAAACGAACGGTACTTTTTAAAATCTCAGCAGAGTTTTTATGTCAAAAAAGTTGTCAACATTTTATGATTAAAATTAACTTTGGGAGATAAAATATAATAAAGAAATATTTATGTACATAATTATTTAATTTAATTAATTTTGACAGTAAATTACAACCAATTAATCTGTAACAAAAACACAAAAATATTAATTTACTTTATTAGTAATACTGGCTGTTTTTTGTGCCTTTACCTAAAAAAAATGATGATGCGCTCCGCGCGCTTTTTCTTAGCGCTATATTGTTTTTATTCGTTTACTATAGTCGGAGTTTTATTTTATTTCCTCGCAAATGTGTTATAAAACGTCGTATGACATACGTGCGCTTTGATAATTACAGCCTCTGCTTGCTTGTATTTAGCAATATCGCCTCGGCTGTAATTTTCAACCTACCGCACTTATATCATAATGTACTATTATTCAATCGGTTATACCTAACTGTTATTTAGTTTACTTGATTATCTAAATAGGGCTAATCTCGCGACTATAACAGAATGAATTATTTTTTTGAATTTTCAGCCTAAGTAAATAGAGTAAAGCCGTATACAGAAAGAAAGCTGAAAGCTTGTCGGCGCCGATGGGCGCCGATCGGCGCCGGTCCATTCTACAGAAAGCAAGCAGATTGAAGCAGAGCGAGCAAAATGTCGTACGATGATTGGCGGGCGGCACCAGCGCTGACCGGCGCGAGTCGGCGCCGGTCGGCGCCGATAGGCGGCGGTCGGCGCTTGTTCATATAAATGCCTGCGCCGGTTACCTGCGCCGATGGGCGCCGATCGGCGCTTATCGGCGCCGATAAGTTTTCGGCTTTCTTTCTGTATACGGCTTTAGTACTTAGTTTTCGCGACGAGCTTTTATTACATAATAAAATGTTTTAATGAAGTTTTAAAATAGTAAAAGTTTTAAAGGAAAACTTTATTGTATTCTTTTTAGCGCATTAAAATGAAAGCTTGTTTTAAAAACATTTTTTTTACTTTTAATGTATTGTTTACCTTTTAGTTATCGCTAGATAGGTTTCTCAAACTGTTCATCTCATTCAACGCATCAGTACCAAAGTACTCGTCAAGACGAATCATACGAGCCCAAACTCGATGGGATTGTGTCGTTTACTAAAACTCAAACTCATTTATTCTGTAGGTACTGAATATACACTGTCGTTACTGAGTGTCTGACTGTTATATAGGAAATATATGGCCATCTTCGAGCTCCAATATCAGACCCTGGTTACCATCTAACACCAAGTATTTGTCAAGACAAATAATACTACCCAAAACTCTAGAGGTTTAAGCTGGAAACAAAGTATCGGACGAGGCTGACGGATGCGGCAGACAGCTGCGACTGATACGTGTACACAGTCTTTTGAATTCAGCACGCAAGATTTCTGTCGGACATCCCAACGCTCAAGGTTACGTCTACGACTTACGTCCGATAGTTTGCACAGGTGTACATTCATTATCTAGTTCGCAGCTCTCAGCCGCGTCCGTAAGCCGCGTCCGATAATTTGTTTTCACTACCTCCTGGCTCCTAAATATTGCATTTTTTTTGGGTGTTCATTTGAATTGCTCATAAATATCAATTAATAAAAACCGTCGGACTAGCGCACGAAGGGTTCCTTACCATCTACTATATAAAAATAAGTCGGGTTTTCCTTCCTGACGCTGTAACTCCAGAACCCACGAACCGATTTCCACGGTTTTGCATTCGTTGGAAAGGTCTCGGGCTCCGTGAGGTTTATAGCAAAGGAAAAATTCAGGAAAAATTTCAACAGAAATGCGGGAAAATCTTATAAGCATTGCACCAGTGCGAAGCCGGGGCGGGTCGCTAGTTATGTATAAAAACGGCAAAACATACTCGTTTGTTGTATGGGAGCCCTTCTTAAATATTTATTGTATTTTGTTTTTAGTACTTGTTTATTATTATTTTTGAATGATTTTATAATAGGATTCCTAAGGCCAATAAAATGAAACACAATTAATTTTTAATTGTTCTGGTGCGCATTGGAACCGTACGGTGGTTGACTGATTTAATAATTATTATTTTATTTTAAGAAGAAAGATTTGAGGGTAGGATAACATTTGAATCAGTTTGTCTCAGAACACCGTGTTTGATTACTGTGTTTGATTGCACTTAACAACACGCTTGCATTAGAAACAGCCGAAAAGAGTTTTATTTAAATTCAAAATATTTAATTAAAGAAATTCTATATAGGAACATAAAAATAATAATTCACTCTAAAAATAATGAATTAGAATTGCATTCAAATATCTGTGATAATTCAAAGTGTGTTTTGGATATTTATCAAACCAAAATTAATACAAATAAAAAATATGGTTACTTCAATAATCAGTGATGTAATAAAAAAGCCAAGTAAGTGTTTATGACTGCTAATTTAATAACCGATATATGAACCGATTGATGGATGCGGATGAGGCGCGAGCGGTGTGCCAGGATCGTAGCAGGTGGCGGTCTATTATCTCTGCCTACCCCTTCGGGAAAAAGGCGTGAGCGTATGTATGTATGTATGTATTGCTAAATAAATAAATTGTAATTGATATAATTGGAGCATTAATTTTAGTGACATTTATTTTAATTGGATTTTTATAATATTGTTATTTATAATTATTATGTTATATTGAATTAGACTAATTTGTACAATACAATACAATGCAATACAATAACTCTATATTTTACACCAAAAACAACAAAATACGGATACCAACATTTCTAATGTTTATTTTATAATAATAATAATAATATAATCTCACGCCTTTTTTTTTTATCCCCGAGGGGGTAGGCAGAGGTATTCCATTACTGGATATACCCACATTTCACGAGATATATTGGACCCCTAAACGTGATAGGTGGTAAGCCCATCGCCGGACCGGGTCTGTTTACACATGTCTCAGAATTAATTCTGAGACCTGCGGGTTTCCTCACGATGTGTTCCTTCACCGTCGAGCTAGTGATAAATATGTACGTAAGTTTTTGAAAAACTCATTGGTACATGCCAGGATTCGAACCCGAGCTTTACTCCGGGCTATCACTGCTATTTTTATTTTAGTGACATTTATTTTAGATGATTTTTTAATGTTGTTGATTTGAGTTGCCAGTGATGACAACATTTTAAATATTATGATGATAAATAAATAAATTGATTTAAATTATTTTCATCGTGTCGTGTGTCGAAATCTTTTTTAATTACTTTGATCACAATTTCCAATCATGTATTTTACTGACCAACCGGGGATTGGTAAACTCATCTTCAGAAAGCGATGTTTACCTAATTATATCAACGAACAAAATGTAACAAATCCGTAAAGTCAAAGTCAAAAAACATTGATTTTCTGTAGGTACAAAAAGTACACTCAGAAAGGTCAATAGTCTAATAAAAAGGCACTCTTAACTCGTCCATAAAGATTGGATAAATGTAAACAGCTGCCCATCTCCACCGACGAGTTGCTGGTTCCAAATGCAGTACCCCGAGAAGAACCAGCAAGAAACTCAAGGGCAGCTCTTTTTAATCTCATGGCTTAATAGTAAATATGATTTACAATAATAATTATAATATGCACGCGCATGTAGTCTGAAGTGGCTAGTTAACTCTTTGATTGTGAAGAGCATAAGAGGGTTACATTGTTGGCCTACTTTCATAATTTATCGTTACCTTGCAAACAATGTAAAGGTCACACGAGGAATGGAATATTTCAACAACTAAGTCCTTTAATTAGAACAACCGAAAAACTATACAATTTCCACCTTCAAATATTTACGTACTATTAAAACAAAAGAGTATTTTTTGTTTCTTTGCATGCGGAACGGAAACTACTGAATGGATTTTAGGGACGTTCTTTTTTTTTCAGTTTAAAAAAAATAAAATAAATAAATAATCTCACGCCTTTCATCCCCGAGGGGGTAGGCAGAGGTATTCCATTACTGGATATACCCACATTTCACGAGATACATTGGACCCCTCAACGTGATAGGTGGTGAGCCCATCGCCGGACCGGGTCTGTTTACACATGTCTCAGAATTAATTCTGAGACCTGCGGGTTTCCTCACGATGTTTTCCTTCACCGTCGAGCTAGTGATAAATATGTACGTAAGTTTTGAAAAACTCATTGGTACATGCCAGGATTCGAACCCAAGCCTCACTGATTTTCGGCCGGCTCTTTAACCGTTCGGGCTATCACTGCTGCAAGTTCATAAACCTCTCCTCTCCTCGTCCTCTAATATATAAATATTGAATCGTTCCAGAACATTTTGGAATACGTCACCTGCAAACCCTGATGCTGTGCCTCGGAAACATAGTTTCGTTCGCTATAAAAGTCAACATGAGCCTCGCCATAGTCGCCATGACTGACCCGACGCAAAATAACGTATGTATATTTTCAACGCATTTCCTCAAAAAATACATTTATGAAGACTGATTATTCAAAAGTTAAAAATTACGCGTCATACAACAGAACGTGCAGTTAAATAGGTAGTCTTCCCTAAGTAATTATTTTACTGCACCTTTCATCATTTTCATAATTTTCATAAATGAAAATTAAAATGTATTTAATTTTCTGTAAAAGTCAATAGTCTAATGAAAAGGCACTCGTCTAAAACTAAACTAAACTAAACTCGTCCGTTAAGATTGGCTAAACAGCAGCCCATCTCCACCGACGAATTCCACCGAGAAGTTTCACATTATAAAATAAATAAACTGATAGGTCAAACCTCTTTGGAAGCGCTTTTGCTCCATACATTTGTCTCACTCTAATACTAAATGGAAAATGAGTCCCACGACGTAGTTGTAATTTTCACTCTTATACGAAAGTCGTAGATGCAGGTAAATTAAACAAGATTGAGGTGAATATGAGTAAGACAGTTGTCTACAAAAGTCCATAACTGGTTGAAAAGGAAAGCGAAGCCACCAGAAATAACCACTCTAAAGAGTAAAAAAAACCAACTTCAATCTTCAACTTATATGGTTTTCTCATAGATACCGTTATCAGAACTGGACTAAATTAAAATAGGACCAATCTGAAACCACCAGCTTTCAAATAAAAAAAGAATCATCCAAATCGGTTCACCCAGTCCAAAGTTCTGAGGTAACAAACATAAAAAAAAAAAAAAAAAACATACAGTCGAATTGATAACCTCCTCCTTTTTTTGAAGTCGGTTAAAAAAGAAGCGTCAGAACCAGAAAAATATGATGAGATTACATAAAAAAGGAGGCCTCCAAAACTCCAACAGTAAATAGAATCTAATCTCGAAGTTTTATTCATCCCAATGCAAAGTTGTCTGAAAGAGCGCTAAAAGCGATAAGACCGCCCGTTGTACTTTAACTAATGTTTATATCCATATTTATATTTGTTTTCGGTCTACAATATTTTTTTAATGAATATAATAATTAATAATAATAATTGTAACCTAACGAGCTGAATTGATAAGAAAAAAATAAGCAAATAGTATTTAAACCCCAGTTCTACAATGTTTAAGGGTCCAACCTTACACGCTTAAGAGAGGTAAGTCATTTGAAACAAATAAAAACACCACGACCAACTTGAGATGTCCCTCCATAATCAATTTGATAAATGATTTTAATCCCTTCATTTTGTTATCAAGCCCCTTTGAAGTTGCTACAATAACCTTTATTCTTCTCTTCTTCCACACAGAGCTTCGACTGGAGTGTGGAGCAACAGAGCCTGATCCTGACGTCTAGCAAATGGGGGTACTTACTTCCACTGTTGCCAGCAGGCGAGCTGGCACGAAGGTTTGGTGGCAAGCCCATCGTGTGTTTGTGTTTTATTTTTCTTGCCGTGCCATCACTTCTGCAGCCTATTATTGCTACATACGTAAGTTTTTTTTTTTTTGTTATGATAAAAAAAGTAGCAAACGAGGAGACGGTTTACCTGATCGTAAGTGACGTCCGTCGCCCATGGACACCTGAAACTCAAGAGTCACAACTGCGTTGCCGACCTTTGAGGTGGGAGTAGGGGGAGTGGTGGAGAGGGGAGGGGCAGAGGGGATTGGAGCCTCCGGTTACTTCACTCACTCAACGAAACGCAATGCATTGCTTTACGCTGGTTTTCTGTGAGGCCGTGGTATCACTCCGGTCGAGCCAGCCCAAGCGTGCCGAAGCATGGCTCTCCCACGGAGTATCTTCGAAGTTTCTGTCATAATTGAGAAATAAGGCTTGTATAAAACTTGTCGTTAAGTCATGACAAATACCCTTGGGTGGCTTGAAAAATTCTGACTGTTAAGTGGCCACTAGCTTAACATCATCTCCCTATCCGCGGGGGGCTCGCAGGGGAGATTTTAGCCCATACTTCCTCGTGTGAGAGGAAAGACCTTTAGCTCAGCGGTGGGCTGCTACGGGTTGATGATGATGAATGAAGAACGCGAGATTTACTTTCGTAGCATGTGGCGGTATTCTATCTATGTTTACCCCGAAGAAAAAAAGACTTGAAATTATAAAAGTGTGAAAATAATTTGTTAAGATCAAAAATATGATATCGCTTCTTCCAGGGGGGTTGGCAGTCAGTGTGTGCATGTCGGGTTCTCCAAGGATGTGCACTAGGAAGTCTGCTGCCTGCTATAACAGCCCTGGTGACTCAGTGGGCTCCTCTCGATGAAAAAAGCCGAACCATGTCCTTCATCTATGGCGGTTAGTACTTCTTATCAATACTTTTTTTTGGGTTTTCACGGGTGCACGAATAGATAATCCTATTATGTCTGGAAATAGTTACCAGACCAGACACGTTCACAACATACTAGAGATGGTAAAAACTTTTTGTCTCAGTTTTGTGGTTATGTGTTAGGACAAAACGAATTGTAAAATAAGTAATTTTAGATATCATACCAAATATTTTTTAAGATATGACTAACCCAGTAGTCTTTCCTTGGTATTCGAATAAGGATAAATTCAATAATCTTAAACTTTGGATAGGTATACAAAGTTGCATTCGGAATAATAAAGTTACGGTTCACAGCTCAGTCAGACTAAAAGCAAAAGAACCTGACCAGGGACCTGTAAAAATTTGCTAGCAGACTATCAAATCCCATATTAGCCGTTTGTAGTTGAATAAAGTCATAGCGCTTTTCAACACCTAAACAGAAAAGTTAACATGATATGTGTAAGGCTGTCAGCTAATTTTAGTATAATTGTCTTTTAGGAAACTGGGTAGTGTAATGCAATATTTTTAATATTTCAGGAGGACAGTTGGGTACAGCAATACAATTATTAGTGTCAGGCTTCATAGCAGAGTATTGGGGATGGGCAGCAATCTTCTACATAGATGGGGTCTTTGCGTTAGCTTGGCTCCTTCTATACATGTTTTTGGGCGCCAGTTCTCCACGAAGTAGCCACTTGATCAGCAACGAAGAGCTAAATTACATTGAAAAGTCTCTCAACCAAGTTGGTGAGCAAAAGGTGATTTTTTTATATTTTTGGTTACTAATAGGATAAAGCTGTTCTTTGGGAGCCAATAGTTTCTGCATTTGAGGTCACTTTGGTTTTGTATTAGATGAGATCTTATAGTAACTCCACAGTTTGAATGAAGGAGTTCTAAAGAAGTAAGTGCTAATCGGTTAAGAACTCTCCATGTAACGAAAAATATTAGTGCATCAAATCGTATTGAAAGAACAATGGCAAAAGTCCATGTGTTTTGGGTACCCCACTTACACCTGCCCACGGAAGACGAAACCGTGTAAAATCGATAGTTCTTGGACAGACTAAGATAATATGTAATCATACCACATTTTTACAAGTTGAGGTTTGAAAGTTAT
This sequence comes from Ethmia dodecea, assembly GCA_963855545.1. NCBI lineage: Eukaryota > Metazoa > Arthropoda > Insecta > Lepidoptera > Depressariidae > Ethmia > Ethmia dodecea. Next base: position 15,005,611 of record OY979450.1, on the reverse strand, counting down.
TTGTTACCTAGTGTATTTTGTAGGTTATTATGAGATTTTAGGTACCAAAGACGTGTAAAGAAAAAGTTTCTCTAGGAAAGAAAAAGATTTTCTTCCAACCTCTTTGTTAGAAAATAGCACTGCCTACCACATGCCATATAAGTTACTCTATGCCAGTGAATGATGGCTTGGGCAAAAAATATCGATACCTATATTAAAATATCGATATTTTTCCAAATACTAAATTAGCATATTATATATATCGTCGATATTTTTAATGGCGATATATGACATTTATTTTACAGTATCGAATTCGTATCAATTTCAATATATTTTTAACGCAATTCTGGTTTCGTGTTTCATTTCATGTTAGGTACTAGATACTTGCCGACTCAAGCATTTATAAAAATATACTATTTTCATCGTCCTTTTTTACGAATTTGGCAATATGTATATGTAGTAATAATAATGTAAAACTGACGATATATCGATATTTTTCACTCGATTTTTATCTATAGTATTTAGAAATGTCGATACGATAAATATCATTTTTTTTTTCACTTGGCCATCCCTAGTGAATGACATGGTTGACGTGATGACACGACGTTCAATTTTACCACAACAACAAAAAAGTTTTTGTATTAATCAAAGACATTAAAATATAATAGCATAGAGGGGGCATTGGGAATATTTTCATACAAAACTTTGAAGCTCAAGCGTCATGTCCTTGTCATGTCAGTTAGTATGAACGCGAGCTGTCATTCGGTCGAAATTGTACTAGACTTATTCCACTTGGAATAACTTTTGGCTTCAAATAATCCTCGCTTTGTCCCCTTCATGCCTTATATTATATTTTAATCTCTTTGGTATTAATAGATTTCCCAATCGATCGATTCGTGTTTCTATGATATTTCTGTTTTATTTGACTCAATATTTTCAACTGCTAGATTAATTTAAAAATATGGAAAATTTCGACTTATTATGAGTCAATATAACAAGCATAGTGTGATACCCCGTGGGTGTCTATTTCAGTGGGTACCAAAGCTGCCGATGTTCTTTAAACACTCAGTATTTTACACAGTTTTTGCTCTAAAGATCTTGTCTCCTCAAAATAAGTAGGTAACTAAGGAACTTTGGACCTCCAGCATTCATTCTGGAGATAATCACTATCATATAATCACTATCAGACCCTACCAAAGTAATGTTATGTCGTAGAACCATGGCTTTAAAGTGACCTCAAATGTATGAAAATGTAACTAAGGGCAAGTTTTGGTATCTTCGAGTATTTATGCGGAAATTAATAGAATTTTTTTTGCAATGGAGGTGTTTTGTCACCATAATGTCACAGTAAAATAGCCGGAAGCAAACTTTAATGAAAAAACTAAACTCCCGAAATTAAAAAGAAACTCAAAGCAGAATTAACAAACTTAATACGTATTCGGAAAGCACTTAAGCAGAGTATTTTAATTAACAATGTTCTGTAACTTGAACAAGGTAAGTTTGTGGGCCCGAAGTTGCCAAGTTGAGTTGCGGTCAAGTTAGATGCATTTTCTATCACGCTTGTTAAAGTTAAGTGAAATTGTTCCAGTAATTCTTAGAGAAATGTCTAACGAGTTTCTTGTGGCTTTGTCTCATTAAAATTCCACCCTACAGTTTCTACTAGCTCCATCGCTTAGCCACAGTATAATAAATAGTACTAGCGTACAGTTTGGCCAATCCCTGCCTCCCGCTAAAAGTGCCGCCACCCCGCGCTTGGTGACCTCACAGTCACCGGCTTGCTAGGACGACACGACGATGCAATGCGGTGAGCAGAGCATGGTACGCGTTCGCCTACACGAGCTTAGACTGTGTGCGTAGCAACGCGTTTGTTTTATACATTTTTTCGCTTGTTGGACACAAGCGAAAAAATGTATAAAACAAACGCGCTGATTTTGTGATATGATGATTGGTGTGATAATGTCTATAGACGATGTTTCTGTAATCGCAGAAGTTAAAAACTCCATGGAAGGCGATCCTGACTTCAGTCCCAGTGTGGGCACTGGTGATATCAACCAGTGGGTTCCACTGGGGTTATTGGATGCTACTCACTGAGATGCCTACTTACATGAGCCATGTACTCGGCGTAAAGTTATCATCTGTAAGACTGATTATTTTTGAGTTACTTGCTTACGAGTTTTAACTTTGATTATAGAAAGTAGCGATAGAAAGTGATCCGAATCGATGTCGACATGCACATGAAGCTTTACAGTTGTAGTGTGCGAGTCTGACCTCTAAAGCGATTTTAATAAGAATGCTACAAAGTCCATTGTGTCAAGGTCCACGTGCTCTTGACTGTACCAATGAGTTTAAAAAAACTTACGTACATATTTTATCAATAGCTCGATGATAAAAAAACCTCGCGAGAGGAAACCCGCAAGCTCCAGCAATTGATTTGGAGGCATGTGCAACAGCACCGTAGGTCATCTATAGGCTCACCACCTGTCTCATTTAGAGGTAAAAAAATAAATCCTTTGTGACCTGGGGAGAAAATTTTTATTTTCATTGTATTTTTCTACAGAACGGTGTGTTGTCTGCTATTCCCTACTTGGTCTCTTATATGACTTGCTTTCCCTTTGGATACCTGGCAGACTATGCTTTGAAGAAGGATTGGGTTTCAGTCACTGTCTGTAGGAAAATCGCTGATGCTTTCGGTAAGGATAAGATTACCTTAGAATCACCTTCACCACCTTCCCTTAGAATATCAGAAGTAAAAGATCATCATTTACTTGCCCTTTTCCCATTATTTGGGGTCGGCGCAGTATGTTTTTTCCTTCCATTTAGATCTATCATACGTCACATCTACATTCACTTCCATCTTGCGCATATCATCCTTCACACAATCCATCCATCTTTTTTTGGTCTACCCCTCTTCCTATAACCTCCCACATTCAAATCAAGCACTCGCCTTACAACATTACTCTCATACCTCCTCATTATATGTCAAGAAGAAGTAAAATATTAAAGAAGAAGAAGAAGAAACAAGTGTGATATAAAAAAAAAGTTGAACATGAAAAATTTAGAACACATAATTTTAGTCACAATAGTTTTGGTTTTTGAAGACATCCAAGTTTTAAGCTATTGCATAGCTTCTATCGCAAGCCTTGAGCGCGGGGACCGAATCCAGAAATTCCGTAACGAAAAAACCTCACGCTCCCCACTCCGACGGGCACGGAGGTGTGGCTTAATTCAAAATTCAAAATTCAAAATTCAAAATTCAAAATTCAAAATTCAAAATTCAAAATTCAAAATTCCAAATTCCAAATTCAAAATTCAAAATTCAAAATTCAAAATTATAAATTCAAAATTCAAAATTCAAAATTCAAAATTCAAAATTCAAAATTCAAAATTCAAAATTCAAAATTCAAAATTCAAAATTCAAAATTCAAAATTCAAAATTCAAAATTCAAAATTCAAAATTCAAAATTCAAAATTCAAAATCCAAAATAGGAACTTCCTTTCCGAGTCCGAGTCCGAGTCCGAGTCCGAGTCCGAGTCCGAGTCCGAGTCCGAGTCCGGGTCCGGGTCCCGGTCTCAGTCCCACTCCCACTCCAACTCCCACTCCCACCCTACACCCACTCCCACTCACACACCCTTACACTCCTACACCCACCCTCACTACAACCACCATCACTCCCACTACCACTACCACCACTACCACCACCACTACTTTTAATGGTAATAATAAATAAAATGATAAAAGTTGCATAATCCAAAGTCCTTCTTAATCTTTGTAAGGAATGCGCCCATTTTGCGCATGACAAGTTTGCTAAGATTATTTTTGCTACTTTTATATGCAGCTCAAAAAATATTTTTTGGCTTCCCCTCTGAGTGCTTACCAAAATTTTATTAAGCAGTAGCAGCTCATTGCAGCTCAAAAATAATTACAGCCATCCAGAATGACATAAAATGCTGATAGGTTTTGTAATGTTTGCTGGCCATGAGTTGCTGACCAATTAGCTATATCTGCTTACAGATTATATTTTTCTGCTTACAAAAATACGAATACTCTGCTAACCATTTAAATAACACCCGTGTGGCTTGAACGCCGTGCATTGTCTAACGTCGTTTCTTTTCGGCAGGCTTTACCGCGGCAGTCCCCGAGTGCCACACGTCTTTTTTTTCGTAATGAACAGAAACACTACACAATATTTATCCCTGAATCGTAATCATAAAATAATAACATTTTGATCGTAAGATATTTCCAAGGAGGATTCAAACTCTTTTAAAGTATTGATAACGTTTGTAAGTAATACGGATCACAGATTTTTGTCCCATTACGTAAAATGCACTGCACTTTTTCCAGCTTTTCTTGGTCCTGCATTCACCCTTATTGCGATGTCATACGCTCCAGCTGACGCCACCATCTTCGTTATACTGCTCTCCATCGCTATTGGACTATTTTCTGGGATATTCTCGGGGTCTACTGTAAGTTTCATTTCCATTATATTCTCCCACATTATCTTTAGAAATAGTTATTGTTATTGCAACTAGGGAATGCAAATCTCGCGAGATTGAGTGAATAACAATACTGCGAGATCTCGCCAATTTCGAGATCTCGCGAGATTGACAGTTTTGTGTGTTTTTTTGCAAATAATCACAATATTAGAATAAATTAACAAAATATATAAGTATTTTATGATAAACATTTATTAACACGATTTTATTCAATAGACTTTTATGCAACAAACATTGTTTGACGTATCTATCTAATGAATTAAGTACATTGAATTTAAGATTGTTTAAAAAAAGTTTGCAGGAGTGGCTTATAAATAAAATGTTTTACAATGCTCACGAACTGTTAGATTTGCGTAATTTTTGAGAAGTTTTTTTTTCATTGACCATTTTATATTTTGCATGTTACATTTTTTTTTAACTGAACATGCACATACATATTTTATACTTTTAAGCTATTGCATAGCTTCTATCGCGGGCCTTGAGCGCGGGGACCGAATCCAGAAATTCCGTAACGAAAAAACCTCACGCTCTCCCCACTCCGACGGGCACGGAGGTGTGGCTTAAAGGCCGTGCATTGCATAAAATAAAATAAAGTGAAGTAAAGTAAGTCGAAGTCGAAGTCGAAGTCGAAAGTCGAAAGTCGAAAGTCGGAAGTCGAAGTCGAAGTCGAAGTCGAAAGTCGAAAGTCGAAAGTCGAAAGTCGAAAGTCTAAAGTCGAAAGTCGAAAGTCGAAAGTCGAAAGTCGAAAGTCGAAAGTCGAAAGTCGGAAGTCGAAAGTCGAAAGTCGAAAGTCGAAAGTCGAAAGTCGAAAGTCGAAAGTCGAAAGTCGACAGTCGAAAGTCGAAAGTCGAAAGTCGAAAGTCGAAAGTCGAAAGTCGAAAGTCGAAAGTCGAAAGTCGAAAGTCGAAAGTCGAAAGTCGAAAGTCGAAAGTCGAAAGTCGAAAGTCGAAAGTCGAAAGTCGAAAGTCGAAAGTCGAAAGTCGAAAGTCGAAAGTCGAAAGTCGAAAGTCGAGTCGAAAGTCGAAAGTCGAAAGTCGAAAGTCGAAAGTCGAAAGTCGAAAGTCGAAAGTCGAAAGTCGAAAGTCGAAAGTCGAAAGTCGAAAGTCGAAAGTCGAAAGTCGAAAGTCGAAAGTCGAAAGTCGAAAGTCGAAAGTCTTTGCATGTTACATTTTTTTTTAACTGAACATGCACATACATATTTTATACTTTTAAGCTATTGCATAGCTTCTATCGCGGGCCTTGAGCGCGGGGACCGAATCCAGAAATTCCGTAACGAAAAAACCTCACGCTCTCCCCACTCCGACGGGCACGGAGGTGTGGCTTAAAGGCCGTGCATTGCATAAAATAGAATAAAGTGAAGTAAAGTAAGTCGAAGTCGAAGTCGAAGTCGAAGTCGAAAGTCGAAAGTCGAAAGTCGGAAGTCGAAGTCGAAGTCGAAGTCGAAGTCGAAAGTCGAAAGTCGAAAGTCGAAAGTCGAAAGTCTAAAGTCGAAAGTCGAAAGTCGGAAGTCGAAAGTCGAAAGTCGAAAGTCGAAAGTCGAAAGTCGAAAGTCGAAAGTCGAAAGTCGAAAGTCGAAAGTCGAAAGTCGACAGTCGAAAGTCGAAAGTCGAAAGTCGAAAGTCGAGTCGAAAGTCGAAAGTCGAAAGTCGAAAGTCGAAAGTCGAAAGTCGAAAGTCGAAAGTCGAAAGTCGAAAGTCGAAAGTCGAAAGTCGAAAGTCGAAAGTCGAAAGTCGAAAGTCGATAGTCGAAAGTCGAAAGTCGAAAGTCGAAAGTCGAAAGTCGAAAGTCGAAAGTCGAAAGTCGAAAGTCGAAAGTCGAAAGTCGAAAGTCGAAAGTCGAAAGTCGAAAGTCGAAAGTCGAAAGTCTTTGCATGTTACATTTTTTTTTAACTGAACATGCACATACATATTTTATACTTTTAAGCTATTGCATAGCTTCTATCGCGGGCCTTGAGCGCGGGGACCGAATCCAGAAATTCCGTAACGAAAAAACCTCACGCTCTCCCCACTCCGACGGGCACGGAGGTGTGGCTTAAAGGCCGTGCATTGCATAAAATAGAATAAAGTGAAGTAAAGTAAGTCGAAGTCGAAGTCGAAGTCGAAGTCGAAAGTCGAAAGTCGAAAGTCGGAAGTCGAAGTCGAAGTCGAAGTCGAAGTCGAAAGTCGAAAGTCGAAAGTCGAAAGTCGAAAGTCTAAAGTCGAAAGTCGAAAGTCGGAAGTCGAAAGTCGAAAGTCGAAAGTCGAAAGTCGAAAGTCGAAAGTCGAAAGTCGAAAGTCGAAAGTCGAAAGTCGAAAGTCGACAGTCGAAAGTCGAAAGTCGAAAGTCGAAAGTCGAGTCGAAAGTCGAAAGTCGAAAGTCGAAAGTCGAAAGTCGAAAGTCGAAAGTCGAAAGTCGAAAGTCGAAAGTCGAAAGTCGAAAGTCGAAAGTCGAAAGTCGAAAGTCGAAAGTCGATAGTCGAAAGTCGAAAGTCGAAAGTCGAAAGTCGAAAGTCGAAAGTCGAAAGTCGAAAGTCGAAAGTCGAAAGTCGAAAGTCGAAAGTCGAAAGTCGAAAGTCGAAAGTCGAAAGTCGAAAGTCGAAAGTCGAAAGTCGAAAGTCGAAAGTCGAAAGTCGAAAGTCGAAAGTCGAAAGTCGAAAGTCGAAAGTCGAAAGTCGAAAGTCGAAAGTCGAAAGTCGAAAGTCGAAAGTCGAAAGTCGAAAGTCGAAAGTCGAAAGTCGAAAGTCGAAAGTCGAAAGTCGAAAGTCGAAAGTCGAAAGTCGAAAGTCGAAAGTCGAAAGTCGAAAGTCGAAAGTCGAAAGTCGAAAGTTGAAAGTCGAGTCGGAGTCGGAGTCGGAGTCGGAGTCGAGTCGAGTCGAATCGAATCGAATCGAATCGAATCAAATGAAATGAAATGAAATAGTCAGACCAACCAAGACAGTCAACTTTATGCTATGCAATAGCTTTACCGCAGCAGTCCCCGAGTGCCACACGTCTTTTATAATATACCTTCACTGTAAGGACATCTAGCTATCATATTTTTTTACTTCTAAGTAGTCACCTTTGACTACGCACGTCAAATAACAAATGAAAGAAACAACCAGTCTTGTCTTCTAATATCAAACAAATTTTTTTTAGTAATAAAATAGTTCTTTTATAACAAACAAAACAACGAGAAGTCAAAAAAAAATAAACTTATTAGGCGCTGCCTCCCACGCACCGAACGAAACCGACAGATCGCGTTAGTCCGCGCTTTAAATAAGACGTTTTTATGCTCTAGTGCAATCTCGTTAAACTCGCGAGATCTCGCCCTTTTTTCGCTGAAATGTGCCTTGAAATATTTTTTTCGATATATTTTTAATTTTTGTAATCACTTATGATTAGCTACTAATGGGGGGTTTTTCTTTTTTTTTTTTACTCTTCCCTGTTCTCTGGATAGATGGCACTGAACTTGCTAAGTTACTGCTAGGAACGGAACGTCACATAATTTTTTTGATATCGTAAAACGAAACGTATCTATAAGTAAATGTCACTGTCACACACAAACAAAACAAAGATAAAACAACAAAACCAAAACTTAACGAAAACAACGAACAAAAAAAACTGAATTTTAACAAAGCGCGAGAAAACTAGGTTACATTCAGAAGCAAGCAGCAAACGAAAGTGTCGTAATCACAGATTATAAAGATTAGGTCGTTCGCGAGTAATATAAGTTCACAGAATAAGGAAGTCGCGGTTTTAAGTTACTCTATGGCTTTGAGTAAGCTCTATGGTGACGTGCCGCATTTAGTAGTAACGTAGTCAATTCAACGCCATCTACAGAGTTCTTGCAAACTATGTTTTTTTTATTTCTCAAAAAAAAAACCTCTCATTGAAGGACTGTCATCATAATAATCATTATTTTTTCAAGTCTCTGCTTCTACTTAGATGTCCAAAGAAAATCAAATTTCAAAATAAAGTCTTCAGATACATCATCATCACATCTTTATTTCATTTCAGTTCACTGCTGGATGTAGCTTTCGTACTAGGTATCTAAATCTACAATAATATTTTAGAGAGTAAAGATTTGTATTTTCGTATGTTTGTAACGAATAAACTCAAAAACCACTAGAGATATATGTTTTTTAAATTCTTTCAACTGTAAAAAGCTACAAATTATCACTGAGTAACATATTATGCTATATTTAATTCCAGTATTCTCACGTAAAAGGGGAACTAGACAGGTGAATCCGCGATTACCAATTTTATGTTTACAGTTCATATTGACCATCGGCTCCGATACTCCTGATAATCATCTGATGTAATTATACTCTATTTTGATACTGTTGATTAATGAGCATACTTTCATTGCATTCATATAAAACGAGCTCAGAAAACTTCTCAACTTGACTCCTTCTGGACGACATATGTAATGTATGCGGGTAATTTGAGTTAGTTCGGAATATACGCTTGTGACGGACGGACGTTGTTTCATTCCCAGGTTTAATTGCGAATATTATAGTGGCTAACGAGGCTGGTTTTCTTTATTTTACGCGTGTTTTACCCGCCGTACGTAAAATTTGACTTTTAAAATTTATATTCGGCAAAATGTCAGTGGGAAAAGTGTCCGAATTTGATGTCAAGACCGGTGCATGGTCATCTTACGTGGAACGCTTAGAAATGTATTTCGTCGTTAACGGAGTGAAAGATGAACTTAAACTGCCGACATTAATTGCAGTGATGGGAGACGAAGCGTATGAACTCTTGGCGAACCTCGCAAGTCCGGCAAAACCCTCGAAAGACAAAATAAAAAGAATCTACCCTCTCTTTTGTCTATACATCTTACTGCTCATATGACGATTATTTTTAACTATTATTTAAATCGGATTGGGGTCTTTTTATTTTATTTTTTTAACTATTAATAATACGCAGCAGCGGTTGAGTTGTTACGTAATCACTTACAACCAGCGCCGTCGGTACTTGCGGAGAGGTACATTTTTAGACAGCGTAGGCAATGTACCAATGAGAGCATAGCGAACTATGTGGCGGAGCTAAAGAAACTCACTCGGAATTGCACATTTGGTGCAAACTTAAATGAAAATCTCCGGGATCAATTTGTGTGCGGTATCAGGAGTGACGTCATCCGGCAGAGACTTTTTGCGGAATCCGACATATTAACATTTACGGACGCAGTGAAGATAGCTTGTTCTTTGGAAGCGGCGGAGCGGGATGCGGCCGCGGTGGAGGACAAGGCGGCGGCGCCGGTGCCGGTACAGGCGGTGCATGCGCTGGGGCACGCGGGCAGCGGCGGCGGCGCAGTGCGGGGCACGGCGCGGGGACCGCGGGGCGGCGGAGGAGCGCGAGCAGCGGGCCGTGACCCGCATGGCAACAATATTGTGAAGGCAACTCGCACCACTGGGGACGGCTTTAACCGCCAGTATTTTTGTGGAGGATGCGGAGCCACGGACCACAGTTATAATGTCTGTCGTTTCCGGGAGTACATCTGCAGTAGGTGTAAACAAACCGGACACCTACGTCGGGTATGCCCTCAAAACGGGGGCGGGAATTTCCGACAAAGCAAGGGTCATCGTTCCTCGCTGAACTACGGCAAGGTGGTGGAAGAAACTTCGTCGGGCGATGAAGCAAGGCCAGAGGAAGATTTTCATCATCTTTGCTTAAATGACTTCAAAGCAGTAAGTTTACCGATAGTCATTGATAATGCGGTGATTGATATGGAGGTAGACACAGGCACAGCAATATCGTGCGTCAACAGGGAAACGTACGAAAAATTTTTAAAGAACAATAAAATTGAAAATTGTGAAGTAATTCTTAAATTCTATGACGGTTCAAAAATTAAACCATTAGGGGTTATTAAACCTCAAGTAAGTTATGGTGGTCATAATAAACGGTTAGAGTTATTTATTATTGAAGGTGGCACTACCTCACTGTTGGGTAGGCAATGGTTGTCGGAACTTAAAATAAAAATACCTACTTTTACTAGCTGTCATAGCTTAAGTTCTAATAATGTTATGTTGACGGACAAAATAAATGCTTTACTTTCTAGATATGAAGAATTGTTCAGCGGCGGTTTGGGGCGGTACACAGGAGGCAAAGCTTCCTTACGCGTGCGCGACAACGCGGTGCCTATCTTCCATCGAGCGCGGCCAGTGCCGTACGCTCTGCGCGAGCGCATCGACAATGAGCTTGATGTAATGCTGCGCGAGGGAATCATCGAGCCCGTCGACTGCTCCGACTGGGCCTCGCCGCTGGTGCCGGTAAATAAACCTGACGGTTCTTTGAGAATTTGTGCAGACTATAAAGCAACATTAAACCCAGTATTATTAATTGATAGATACCCCTTACCCAAGATAGACGATCTCATGGTGAACTTAAGCGGGGCCCAATATTTCTCCAAAATTGACCTGTCACAAGCTTACAATCAAATAGAGCTTGATGAGACCAATAAATACACGGTAATTAATACACATAGGGGCTTGTATAAATACACTAGGTTGGTCTATGGGCTATCATCAAGCCCAGGCATTTTTCAACGCATTATGTGTACGTTGCTAAAAGGGATCCCAAACGTTGAAATATTTCTTGACGATGTTATAATTGGCGGGAAGAATATTCAAGAACATTTACTAGCTTTGGAATCAGTTTTTAGTAGATTAAGTCAGTACGGATTAAAGCTGAAGAGTAGCAAATGCGTATTTTTAGTTAACGAGGTGCGTTATTTAGGTTATATTATTAGTAAGGAGGGAATTAAAACGGATCCGTCAAAAGTTGAGGCAATACTCGGCATACCTAGTCCAACCAATGTTACAGAGCTGCGGTCCTTCCTAGGCTTGTTAAATTTTTACGGTAAATTTATTAAAAATATGAGTGGGAAATTATTTCCTTTATATGAATTATTAAAAAAGAACAAGGAATGGGTTTGGTCTATGGAGTGTGAAAAAGCGTTTCTAGAAATAAAAAGAGTGTTATCTAGTGCAGAGGTGCTGACTCATTATGATTCAAAGAAACCGCTTATTGTGACTTGCGATGCGAGCGCGCACGGGGTGGGGGCCGTGTTGTCGCAGCCCGGGGAGGGCGCGAGCGGCTGTGCGGAGCGACCGGTTGCCTATGCGTCACGTACGCTTAATGAGGCGGAGAGAAACTATTCGCAAATCGATAAGGAGGCGCTGGCAATTATATTTAGCGTAAAGAAATTTCATCAATATCTATATGGCCGACGATTTATATTAAGAACAGATCATAAACCATTAGTGTCTATCTTTGGTCCTAATACTGGTATTCCGACGATGATAGCCAGTCGAATGCAGAGGTGGGCAATTATATTATCAGCTTACTCGTTTGATATCGAGTACGTGCGCACTGACGAGAACGGCGCGGACGGCTTGTCGCGGCTCCCTCTCAACGCAGAATGCACACAAACCTCTCGCAGGTTTATGCCGGAGCAAACTTTCTTGCATTATGTGCAAGAGGCATTTTTATTGGATCATAATATTATGATTAAACAACAAACGGCACGAGACCCCTTGTTGTCGCGAGTATTAAGTTATATTCGCGATGGTTGGTCAGCTAATTGTGATATATCAAATCTTCAACCATTTTTCAATAGAAAAAAAGAGTTGTATGAGGAATTAGGTTGCGTAATGTGGGGCCATAGGCTAGTAGTACCGGAAAGTTGCAAAGAAAAAATTTTATTAATGATTCACGAGCCGCATATGAGAGTCGTGAAGTCAAAGGCATTAGCCCGTAGTTATGTTTGGTGGCCGGGGGTCGACGAGGCAATTCAGCGTATATGTCGCGATTGCACGGTGTGCGCGGCACACGCGGACGCGCCGCCGCGGCAGGATCCCCACATGTGGCCGTGGCCTAACCGACCCTGGATTAGATTACATTTAGATTTCTTGGGACCAATATCGGGAAGAACATATTTAGTTATTGTGGACGCCATGTCAAAGTGGCTGGAGGTATTCAATGTTTCGAGTACTACTTCATCTGCACTTATTAATCAGCTGTACGAGTTATTTAGTAGATGGGGTTTACCTAAACAAATTGTAAGCGACAATGGCCCGCAGTTTACTTCGACAGAATTTGAAAATTTTACTAAAAGTAACGGTATAGAACATATTTTTACAGCCCCATACCACCCGGCATCTAATGGGCTGGCAGAGAACGCGGTTCGAACTATAAAGCGCGTTATTAAAAAAGCACTACATGAAAAACAGAACGTAGATAGGGCTATTTGGTCATTCTTAATACATTATAGGAATGTGGAACATTCCACAACAGGTGAAAGCCCCGCTATGCTACTTTTAGGTAGACGTATTCGAACTCGGCTTGATGCAATTAAACCGGATAGGGAAGGTAAGGTCCGACGCGCCCAAAGTCAGCAAAAACAAGCAGCGGGAGGAGTAGTCAGAGAAGTAGGTGAGGAGGAGGACGTCTGGTATAGGCAATTTTTAAAAGGAGAAAAATGGGCACCAGGTCAAGTGGCCGATTGTTTAGGACCTAATAATTATAAAGTAGTGGGAAATAATGGAGAAACTATACATAGACATATAGACCAACTACGGAAACGGTCTAGTAGAGATCGACTGTCTTTAATATCCACGACTCCGTCTATTTTGGGTGAGCGTTCAAGCACGGATTCTCAGGGAGCAGTCAATTCGGGCACAGGGGGTACTCCAGAGGGTACTCGGTTGGAGGGGTCGCCGGGTTCGATGGATTCTTCGGATCGATCCACCAATAAGGAAGCACAGTCAGTAGATGAAGCTCCTCTGGCTTCACCAGAGTGGCAGTTTAGCTCTCCTGTCCCGTCTCCACCCCAAACTCGCCCTATTAGGAAATGTCGTATTAAGAATGTTAACTATAAGTTATAGGAATAATTTAGTTAAGTTAGATACTTACCTATGTGATAGAAATAATTAGCTGTAAGTAATAGCAATAATTTGTTAAAGTAAATCTATGTAAAAATTTAGAGTGGAGAAGTGTAATGTATGCGGGTAATTTGAGTTAGTTCGGAATATACGCTTGTGACGGACGGACGTTGTTTCATTCCCAGGTTTAATTGCGAATATTATAACATACATACGTCTTTTGCCTTTTGTATAATTGTTCGTCATTGATCAATGCAACAAGCATTATTTTATTGTTATCTGTAGATAGACATCGCATATTTTACAATTAAACCACATTCTACTTATTTTGTTTAACAGCTGGTTCACGTGGACATGTGTCCAAATTTCTCCAGTGTAACTTTGGGCTTGTCAGTTCTCTTTGGGAGCGCCGTTGCCCAGGGCGCGCCCTATACTGTCAGCGCTTTGGTGAAAGATGTGGTAAGTCATCACAGAGTTTCTTTTGTATCTACTGATTATTGGTAGGAGAGGTTATTGAGACATGTGTAAATAGACCCGGTCCGGCGATGGGCTCACCACCTATCACGTTTAGGGGTCCAATATATCTCGTGAAATGTGATTATATCCAATAATGGAATACCTCTGCCTACCCCCTCGGGGATAAAAAAGGCGTGAGATTATTTATTTTTTATTTTAGGAAGATTCTATGTGATAATTATTTTGAGGAAAGACCCTTAGCTCAGCACTGGACTGGTAGGGGTTGATGATGATATGACTACCTTGAGTTTTTGATGATTCTTATCTCGGGGCAGGTACTGCGTTTGGAAGCAGCAACTCGTCGGTGGAGATGGGCTGCTATTTACATTAAGCCAATCTTCATGGACGAGTTTAGAGTGCCTTGTTATTAGACTAGTGACGGGCCTGTTGGCTCAGTTGGTAGTGACCCTGCCTTCTGAGTCGGAGGTCGCGGGTTCGATCCCCGCTCGGGGCCAACATTTGTGTGCATGAACATGTCTGTTGGCTTCGTGTCTGGGTGTTTAATATTTATTTAAGTATGTCTATCAGTTGTTTAGTACCCATTTTACAGGCTGTGCCTAGTTTGAGACTGAATAACCGTGTGTAAATTGTGTCCCACAATGTATGTATGTAGGTATATGTATTGACATTTCTAAGTGTAGGTACCTTTTGTACCTACAGAAAAATTATTTTTTTTACTTTTGATTAAAAATTCTTCATAGCAATACTACAAACGCCACAGTTCAAAACTTAAGATTTGAGACGTTTGTATAAGAGTAGTCGTGTTTTCTTTAAACGTAAAAACCAAATACGTTGAAAGAAAAAGTTTCTCTCTCCTAGGAGATAATGATTTTCTTCCAACCTCTTTGGTAAAGACATTGGTAGTTCGGTTTTGTAACCATTAGCTTAGGCCATTCCTAGCCATATCCTTGATAGTATTTTTTGGTTTTATTCAAAAGTTCTTACTAGATTTTAGTTTGTATTATTTAAAAAAAGAGAAAAATGAATACTATGAAACAACAAAAAATAATACACATTTGCATTATTAAGAATTGCGACACTAGATAATAATTTCAAACCTTGAAATTCCGTGCTATCATAAGTTCAGACTTTAAATTATCAATAATTACTTTATAGCAGTGATAGCCCGAACGGTTAAAGAGCCGGCCGAAAATCAGTGAGGCTCGGGTTCGAATCCTGGCATGTACCAATGAATTTTTCAAAAACTTACGTACATATTTTTTCTTTACGATGTTTTCCTTCCTATATATATATATATATATATATATATATATATATATATATATATATATATATTATAAAATTACTTTACCTGTTATTAGACCAAATTGACGTCTTATTTTTAGAACGTCATTGAAGTAGTCTATAAACACTTAGGCATTCACGTTTATTTACAATAATAATGCAATAGGAAACGATTTTGCTTAATCCCCTTATCATTATGTAACTCACTGCGGATTTATACCTACTGGTTATGGTTACTTGGGTACTTCTGAAAATGAACTAAATCCATTTAACTTGTACTTTTATTAATAATATAATAATAAATAAGATAATCTCACGCCTTTTATTTCCGAGGGGGTAGGCAGACGTATTCCATATACCCACATTTTACGAGATACATTGGACCCCTAAACGTGATAGGTGGTGATTTACACATGTCTCAGAATTAATTCTGAGACCTGCGGCTTTCCTCACGATGTTTTCCTTCACCGTCGAGCTAGTGATAAATATGTACGTAAGTACATCAATAAGTAACCAGATAACTTGTTTTTATTAAATGAATATAATTCACTGAGGATTTATACCTACTGGTTATGGTTACTTGGGTACTTTTGAAAATGAACTAAACCCATTTAACTTGTTCTTTTATTCTTAGATAAAATCAAAAAAGGAAGATACGGTACTAGCTTCTATCGCGTGGTTCGCTTAAATTAGGTCCAAGGAGCTTAATTCGGTGCAGTCTCAATAGGGCCGGCGTATCGTCCGTGATAGTCGACGAGAAGGAAACACATAATTGAATGGTAAACCGCTATATAATGCCTTCATGTGCTTTTAAGAAGTGTAAAAATAGCACTTAAACAAAATATAAAACCGACGGGCACGTGTAGTTGTGTGTAGTCCAAATATCACCGATGCTTTCGAGAATACATCGTATCTTCCTTTTTTGCTTTTATCTAAGTTTGTATTGTATTGATTGATCACTGACTGACTTGATCGATGAATGACTTTTCTAAGTGTATATTCAATACCTACTGAAAATAAATGCATTTGACTTTGACTTTGATTGTTTTGTTGACAAGTTTCTTGACCTGCTTCTTCTACTCACCCTCTCCGAAGTTGTGGAGTTGCAACAACTTTAAATCAGTGTTCTTAAAAGCCTTGACGTTTAATAAAACAGTTTGACCTTGACTTTGAAAGACCCTGTCCATAAGGCGTAAGTCAAAGAGATTAAAATATAGTAGGACATAGAAGGGGCATTGGGAATACTCTCATACAAAACTTTGAAGCTCAAGCGTTATGTTAGGTCGAAATTGTACTAGACTTATTCCACTTTAATAACTTTTCGGCTTCAAATTTTCCACGCTTTGCCCTATTATATTTTACTCTCTTTAGCGTAAGTGCATACTTTTGTAAAACTGAAAACCAGGATTTTATTATTTCAGACCAGCCAAAACGAGTGGCGAAAAGTATTCTTCCTGGCAACTGCAATCTTTGTCATCACATACACCGTATTCGTCGTGTTTGGTACCAGTGAGAGACAGCAATGGAACGATCCTCCTGAAGGTATAAACACGTTTTATCTTATTGCGCAAGCGCTTCCATCTACGGTCGTGTGGCAGGACGCGGCAAATTTTAAAATTGCTAAGGTTTCCTTTCACGAACGATCAATTCTCAAAGAGCTATAATAGAAAGAGAAGAGTCATGCCAATGACTTCAATTTTTAACGATAAGACTTATCATAGCATAGAAATCTAAAGAGTATAAAACAGACTTCAATGAATAACGCTAAAAATACAATGGATTTAAGAACCTCCTCCTTTTTTGAAGTCGGTTAAAAAAGAATCATCGAAATCGGTTGGTGTGATATTGAGTTTGTCCATTTGTCGCGCATATACTAAATTCAAATTTAAGACTTAAATGGTTTTCTCATGGATGCCATTGTCAGAACTGGACGAAATTAAAATGGGACCACATTGGAAGCACCAGGTTTCAAATAATAATAATAAAAAAAAAAACAAAAAAAAACATCACTCGGTTCTGAGGAAACAAATATGAAAAAAACATACAATCGAATTGATAACCTCCTTTTTTGAAGTCGGTTGAAAACCCTGGGACTCTTATGTGATGACGATTTTGTTAGACTGTTTATATGAGTTCAAACGGTTGGAATGCATTTGTGCAGATTTTCCTGTACTGATATGTGCTACGCGTTGATAGGTTAGTAAGTCAGCAGCCTTCCACCTAGATTTCATTACGGGATACCTATCTTTTGACGGGCCTGTTGGCTCAGTTGGTAGTGACCCTAACCTTACACTTCGTCGCGGGTTCGATCCCCGCTCGTGGAAAACATTTGTGTGCATGAACATGTATGTTGGCTTCGTGTGTGGACGTTTAATATTTATTTAAGTATGTTTAGCAGTTGTTTAGTACCTATAGTATACATGCCGTGTCTAGTTTGGGACTAAATAACCGTGTATGAATTGTGTCCCACAATTTATTATTATTACTTCATTGCAGATGATGAGAAGAATCCAGAAAATAATGTTAAGGTGTGATGAAAATTCGGTTTCATGTAGCTTGATTTTTTATATTAAATTTCGTTTGGCCCGTACTAGCAACAGCTGTAAACCGTTTTGACATCTAAATGACGTTTTATAAACATAGGTCAGCTATGTTTATTTGTTCGTGAGATATTAAATTACAGGTTATGTATCTTTTTATAAATGTATAAATGAATAATATTATTATGTAATTATTGATATTTTATAAGATCAAGTTAGGTTCGTTGGCAGACTAAAATAATAATATTACTTTAAACGAGCAATTCTTATTCTTGGAAACGGCGCTCACTATTTTGATGAAGATTTGTATACAAATACAGTATTTCATTTTTATTTCAACTAAATTGTTGTATTTCCTGTAAAAAATATGTAAACATTTTTTCCTTAATATTACGGCCACCTACCGGCAGATGGCATGATGTTAGAACGAGCGTAGCCGTTTCTGCATACCGTTGCGGGACGGGATTTTAGTAGGCGCAATATCCAACTGCTTGTGATATTGCTTTATTTATGTAACTAGATTACTGATGACAAAAACAATGACGTCACAGCACACTGTGACGTCATGTCACCCCTCCCCCACGAATGCTACCTAAGAAACAGTCAACATACACGATACTATGTAATTTAAATTCACTGCACAAAATGTTGCTGTGCGAGTAATAATAATAATAATAATGATAATATAATTATCCAATATTATAATAGAATTTAATTTGTTCTTTACCTAATTTAATATAATACAAATAACTAAAAATATTTATATTTACTTTGATATATTCAATTTATAATTATAATAATTATGGCTATAGTTTGCGTTAGTATTGTAAATTTTTTGTAGGTTTATTAAATAGTTTCTTAAATTTATCTTGAACGAGTTAAGTGTTTTTAACTCAATTACTTCAATATATTAATTTGAGCCACGTAAACAGGTATTGCCATTGTATTTCTTGAAGTCAGTGCCAAGTATTAGGTTAGATATACATTGCGTAACAGAATAAGCGCAATTCCTCATACACCCCAACTAGTACAAAATATGATGCGTTCGTACTTCAGCTGTGTCCAACCAATTTTCTTAAATAAAGAGCAATAATAGTACGATTTCTAGGCATACTAAGCACTAAATTCAACTATGATAACTCGTTTTTCGGAAAAAATATACACATATTATTAAAAATAGCTGAAATGGATTCAGTAGTCGATATTGAATAATCTAATTTCAGGTATGCGTTTATTCTGTTACATATTGTATGTCATATTATAATAATTTATTTACTGACTCCATTCTGTATACTCTGTGAGTGGGGACTGTAAAACACGTGTTTATTTTATCGTGTGTCCGAATCGTAACTAGTGTCAGAGCGTATGCCCTGTGCTGTCTTGACCTGACTATCTTATAACAACTACAAGTTATTTGATCGATTCACTCTTCGTGTTTTGGTAGAAGTTTTTTTAAACGCAAATAAATATCTAAGTACTAAAGTGATATGTGAAACTCGAAGGAGTTTTTACGATTCCGTACGTCAAATTGAATAACATAGAACTGTATTGAGTAAAAAAACCGACTCCAACGAAAAATAATACTAAAAAAAATACAGTCGAATTGAGAACCTCTTCCTTTTAAAGTCGGCTAAAAAAAGAATCATCGAAATCGGTTATTGTGATAATATTGAGTTATTCGTCCATTTGTCGCGCACATAGGTACTTAATGCAAATTTAAGACTTATATGGTTGCGTAGTTTTAAATGTTTAAGCATACATTGGGACAGAGAAAGCGACTTTGTTTTATACTATGTAGTGAAATAAGGAGAAAAATATCACACATTTTTGGCGACATAAACTTACATATTCAGACAACAGTTTTTACTGCAAAGTTAAGTTTGTCAATCAGTCCAGTTTATCTTTTCATTAGCAATCTTCGATGCTTTTACAGTTTCTGAACTTCAGTAGGTACCTATTCCTGCCGCCGTTGTAACGTAGTGATTGCTTGCTCAGTGAGTAGGCAGTAGGATTTGTTTGACGGCTTCCGCTAAATCGTTTCCCCGTGCATTAACTTTCAGCATTCGCGTTTTTCCGCGATCTCTTTGTTTCAACTAGTAAAAATTCTTGGTCGGACTTTTATTTAATAGCGAAAATGTTTAATCGGGATTGTATTTAGTAAGCGCCAGCGCGCAACTGAACACGCCAGTCAAGCCACCGGGCTCGTGCGCTTTGTAGGTATTTCAACATAGTGACTATAAAAATAATTTTATCAAGTCAAATTCTACTAATTTGTTTAGAAATATTTAACCTCTCAGACCATGAATCACAGACACAATAGATTATTAATTGTGTCTCGGTCCCAATTGGAACCGGCGGTTTTTAACTGAAATTAAGTAGTATCTTTAGTTTAGTACAAAAAACAAAGGTAAAATATCAGTAGTTCAGTCGTAACATAAAAAAAACAAAACAAAAAGGGGTAATTTTGGAATTTTTTTTTCTAGTGAAGTTCATTAGATCGTGTAAGCGAATGCGATTTTTACTAGACTATGTCCTTAAGTAATATACTTATATCTTTTTTTCAGAATTTTAAACACAATTTTCTATGTCTCAGATGATTTTAAAAATCACAAAATTCGGCTTCTGCTGGCCCACCCAGCCATTTTCAGGAAAGTAGCTGTACAGTTAGGTACATACTTATAAGGTTGTGCCCCCGGTGTGCAAACCCGACTCACACTTGGCCGGTTTTCTTATTATATATCAGTGAGGTTCGGGTTCGAATCCTGGGATGCACCAATGAGTTTTTCAAAACTTACGTACATATTTATCACTCGTGAAAACATCGTGAGGAAACCCGCAGGTCTCAGAATTAATTCTGTACACAGACCCGGTCCGGCGATGGGCTCACCGCCTATCACGTTTAGGGGTCCAATATATCTCGTGAAATGTGGGTATATCCAGCTACCCCATCGGCGATAAAAGGCGTGAGATTATGTATTTATTTTATTTTGTTTTATTATCTCACTGTTTCTATCAAGTTATGTTTACACTAGTTCACAAATATAAATAATGTGATGCGTATGGAAATTTCCACTTCAAGACATTATATACTTATAGATCTAATTATAACGTATTCTATTTTTACTTAAGTAAACAAATTTATCATTGTTAGTTGTTTTATTAATAATTTTATGTAGTTATTAATTAATATCTTTGGAAAGGGAAAGGGGTCGTTGCCTTTTATGGGACGCGACTTGCGTGAGTACATTCGCTGCCTCTCACATTAATGCTACAACCCGTGTGGCTGGCTCTGCTGCCGAAACTGCAGCGGGAATGAAGCACATTAAATACTCCAATCTGGAGTCTGATTACGTCTTTATCCCGTTCGCAGTGGAGACGGCTGGCACTTGGGGAACTGAGGCAAAAGCTTTAGTGCGTGAGCTTGGTAGGCGATTCCGGGAAAGAGGTTGCGATCCCCGTTCTGGTTCGTACATGGTTCAAAGGATCTCCATAGCTATCCAACGTGGCAATGCAGCTAGCATACTGGGGTCCTTTGAACCAGGGACGATTAGTGGTGGACTTTTTGACTGATTTTTTTTTTTTTTTTGTTCTTTCCTTGTTACATTGACGAAGCTTGTTGTGGATTCTATGAATGTAATATTGACGAAGCCTGTTGTGGATATTTTGCATGTATTTTTATTATTGTATTATTTCATTTTTATTTTCTTAATAATAAACTATAAGAGTACAATAAATAAAAAAATATCTTAGGTTTATACGACTGGCGGTAAGTCTAAAATATATATGTCTTATGTATGTAAATTAAGTTTTCTTTGATTTTGACTTTGAATTTGACCTTTGAACATATCTTTACATAGCCTTTATCTTGAAAAATCACATATCTACTATTAATATAGTATACAAAAATCTTTTATCATAATGCCATTTATATGACACGATTTTTACCTTTCTATTTCCTCAGTTTAAATATTTAATATGTTGACAAGTAGCAACTCTATGAATGCAGACAAAAGGTCTTTAACTCAACGGTGTAAAAAATAATTTGGAATACAGAGATACAAATTATAAACAATATTAAATCCCCAATTTTCCATTCGTATTTCAGTTTTCAAAATTATTTTTTAAACCGTTGAGATAAATCTAGATAAATTGCGCCCCTCTGTGCCGATAACCTCTAATATTGATATACAACGTCAGTCATTCTGTTTTAGAATAGGGAAATGTGTAGAGATGATTTATTGTGTCATTTAAATTATTTTTATTTACATTTACTCTTTGTATGAGGATTTACTCCTTGCAGAATGTGACAAAAAAGCACGTCTGTACTTGATGGAGTGTTAGTACCTATGTTGATGTATGGTAATGAGCGTTGGGTATGGCAGAAAACCATGAAATTAAAATAAATGCAGTCAAAATGCGCTCGTATATTATAAGCATTTGTGGAGTAAGATTGATAGATAGAGTGAAGAATAGTGTGATTCGAGAGCTTTGAAGTCTGAAAGATGATACCTAGGTATAGTGACTAGGATTGAATAAGGAATGCTGAGGTGGTTTGGTCACATTGAGCGGATGAATGAAAGTCGTCTAACGAGACAAATATACAAGGGTGTTGTGAATGGGCGAGTCGGTAGAGGACGACCTAGGAGTTACTAAATCGACCAGATCGGCGATGTGTTGAAGAAAAGCTAGATAAAGAGTACCCGAAACCGACGAGCATGCTTGAGTCGGTTGATGGATGTAGAGGAAGCACGAGAGATCTGCCAGGTTCGTAGCAAGTGGCAGTCTATTATCTCTGCCTACCCTGATGGAAAATAGGTGTGAGATTATGTATATATATGTAGGTATACATATTCTCACGCCTTTAGGACAGCAGGAATTAGAGACAGAGAAAAACACAACCATTCGTTCTAGTAAACACAGGTGTTTAAAATGATATTATTTATCACCGTAAGTTGACACTTATTATGAAGAACAGTGGCATGGTTCAGAGTTTCTGATTATATTTATAACAGTTAATTAATGTTGATCAACTCGGACCTAAGACGCGATTCGCGCCAATTTGACTAACACTGTAGTGCTATTTTAGGGGCAACGGGTGCGTAGGGTTTCTAATTTTATTTATAAGAGTACATTAGTGTTGATCAACTCGGACCTAAGACGGCCAATTTGACTAACACTGTAGCGCCATTTTATGGGCAACGGGTGCGTAGGGTTTCTAATTTTATTTATAAGAGTACATTAGTGTTGATCAACTCGGACCTAAGACACGATTTACGCCAAATTGACTAATACTGCAGCACCTTTTGATGGTGCCATTCTAGGGGCAACGGGATGTGTTTTTATAACAGTTAATTAGTGTTGATCATCTCGGACCCAAGACACGACAAATGGATTCCAAAGCAAATGTAATAAGGCTCTTATTACTAAGCATCCGCTGATCGCCCATCCCTCCGTCTGTCTTTTAGTAGGCTGTATCTCATGAACCGTAATAGTTAGACAGTTGATATTTTGAGAAAATGTGTATTTCTATTGTCACTGTAATAAATACAAATTAAATCAAATTAAAAAAAGTAAAGGGCCATGAAGGAACGGTGTTCTTTATTTGATTGCTCTATTTTATTATTGGTGATAGGTAGACGCTTGAAATGTTCAGTGTGTATTCTTAATTCTTCATAGTCGCTTTATACAGACAATTTTTATAAACAAACCCACAAAAAAAAAAAAGGGTATAATTAAACGGGTCTCCAAACAAAGATATATATAAGTTTTGGCGTATTTTGATTTTTTTTATTGTATCGAGTCAGAATCCAGTTTTTATGCGACACACCCAAAACATTTGCTATGCGTCTAACGAGCTTCTCGTATGTCGTTATCAGTGAAAGAAAATTGACCCTGGGAGGTCTTTAATATTTTTATAATCTCCCAATGAAGTATAAATGAAAAAAAAATCATTCCTTTGCATCACTACTGAAACTGTGTTCAAAACTCATGTTAAACATGTACTTTGTAAAATGGCATATTACAAACTAGACGACTATTTAAATGACAATGATGCTTGGAACAGATTTCCTCCAGTCCAGCGCAATACGATAGCGAAAAACAAACGAAATTATGTAACCCAATTTAGTAATATGTAACAATTGATTAAAAGAATATTGTGTTGAGGAGTTTCTTGCCCCGCT
Source organism: Ethmia dodecea (assembly GCA_963855545.1). Classification (NCBI taxonomy): domain Eukaryota; kingdom Metazoa; phylum Arthropoda; class Insecta; order Lepidoptera; family Depressariidae; genus Ethmia; species Ethmia dodecea. The sequence continues at coordinate 14,981,813 of OY979450.1, read as the reverse complement.
TCTTCTCCTCAACCATACATGCTGAAGCGGTGGAGTTGAAATGACGTTCAATAAGTGGACTTGTAAGTTCCTATTTTGAATAAAACATTTTGACTTTGACTTTGACTTTGTTCGGAAAGATCAGAACAAAACAACTCGTATCAACGTCAACAATCGTTAAAGAAGAAAATATATAAAAAAGAGATCGCAGCCATTAGTGTAACAGCCATTATGTGGTGTAATTAACTACATTTGTTATCGACAGCTACGTCGCTTACACATCACGTGCTAATAAAACTAAAATTAAATCTATAATCTCATGATTTTATGAAGCATTGTCTGCTACTCTAGGTACTAATTTCTTTTAAGACTAATTCACTGAACCTTTTCGGTACACCCATCAGCCTAGTGCTATTATACCTCTGATATTTTTTTTGATTCGATATCAGAACTCTCATGCAGTTCCTCCGAACGCAATAAATGTGTGTAACATCACTAGGGATGTGTGGATAAAAGGGGGCAAGCGAGCAGACTGTAGTCGACGACGGTAGGCGACGGTAGTCACCTACCATATTCAGGTGACCCACCTGAATATGGTAGGTGACTACCGTCGCCCATGGCCACCTGCAACTCGAGAGTCACAACTGCGATACCGGCCTTTGAGGTTAGAGTAGGGGGAGGGGGGAGGGGGGCGGGTTGAGGCCTCCGGTTGCACTCACTCAACGAATTGCAATGCAAGCATTCCTTTACGGTGGTTTTCTGTGATTGTGTGTGGATTTTTTTATTTCGTCGGACCAAAAGTTCGAAAATCGAATCACGAAGCCGAGTTTATGTGTCGGGCCAAACTAAGGAAATATGTGTTTGTATGGGACACTGATTATAAGGAAAGACCTGTGTAGTACGGGTTTGTTAATCAATAATCGCTTAGATTCGTTGATGTGATAGTTTCCTAATGTCAATTGATTAAATACAGTTTCTATTGTAGTTTTAGTTACACGGAATTAGCTGAAATCATGCAGTTACTCCTATAAAGTGAAACTTGCAAGTAAAAGTTAAAAAAAAATACTACTACTAAAAGAATTCTACTTGTACCAAGCCCTTCGGTACATAATTAAATGAGATTTTATTTTATTTTTATTTTATTTTTATTATTTTCGGATGGACTTTAGTCTAATTTATTCTAACATTAGCAGCGCCCCGCGGTTTCCGTTCCCGTGGGAATACGGGGATAAAATATATCCTATGTGTTATTCTGATGTATAAGCTATGTAACTGAAAAGTTTCATCAAAATTTGTTCAGTAGTTTATGAGTGAAAGAGTAACCATCATCCATCCATACATCCACACAAACTTTCGCATTTATAATATTAGTAGGATAACCATTGCTTATTTACTATTACACTATGTTAGCTATCTAACTTATCTCTAATTTTAAAACTATGTGCTGCATTCCTTCACGCTCTGTCGCCACACTACTATGTAAAATATGTAATAGTTTTCATTTCTAAATAAAACCACATTTTGTTGATTCAGAATTTTGTATTTACAGGATAACTTTAAAATGTATTTTTTATTACCTACTGTTTTTATTTACGTTTTTATTACAACCGATAAAATAAAAACAAATTGTATTTTTCTTTTAAAATCACAACAGTCAACAAATACAGACCCACTAGTAATGTGACAAAAAATTTACAAAACATTTTTTTAAACTACTCACCACTCCACTCGTCCCATGTTCCACGGAGATGCTGAAGCGCGTGAAATACGACAGAGTCTCTCAACATTCTCGTGTAGTCAGTTCATCAGTGCGGATCTGTGTGACATGCGATTAGAGGTACTCGATACGCCGATAACAGCCAGCAGACGAGATGGGCACCGAAAAAGTTGAAAGAAATTTGCGGCCGAGTAAGTATTCTGTTTAATTTATCACTAGCGACCCGCCCCGGCTTTGCACGGGTGCAATGCTAATACTAAAACCTTCCTCTTGAAAAAAAACCGCATCAAAACCCGTTGCGTAGTTTTAAAGATTTAAGCATACATATGGACATAGGGATATAGGGACAGAGAAAGCGACTTTGTTTTATACTATGTAGTGATAGTGACTATGGAGGAGGTGGAATGCTCCTCCGTCGTGAAAAGGGAAGATCTCCCGCCAGGCGAGGTGATCGCTCCTGGGGACCGCGGTCCAACGGTTGAAGTTGAACAGTTGTATTTAAACAAACTCATTAGAAAATGGCGATGGGCTCACCACCTATCACGTTTAGGGGTCCAATATATCTCGTGAAATGTGGGTATATCCAGTAATGGAATACCTCTGCCTATGAAAGGCGTGAGATTATATTATTATTATTTATTATCATTAAAAAACTTCGATAGCGCGGTTTGGAACTCGGCCGTCTATTGGCGCGTTTTATCATGGTTTTATGTATGTCGCTGCAATAATATGATATACAAAAATCTTTCCCGTTTGTAATAAATAATAATAATAATAATCTCACGCCTTTTTTATCCCCGAGGGGGTAGGCAGAGGTATTCCATTACTGGAAATACCCACATTTCACGAGATATATTGGACCCCTAAACGTGATAGGTGGTGAGCCAATCGCCGGACCGGGTCTATTTACACATGTCTCAGAATTAATTCTGGGATCTGCGGGTTTCCTCACGATGTTTTCCTTCACCGTCGAGCTAGTGATAAATATGTACGTAAGTTTTTGAAAAACTCATTGGTACATGCCAGGATTCGAACCCGAGCCTCACTGATTTTAGGCAGGCTCTTTAACCGTCCCGGCTATCACCGCTCTTGTTATCCCGTTTGTCTATCTTTATATTAGTAAGTACCTACAGACGGTGGGAAGTGACTTTATTTCATACTATGTAATATTACTATACTAGCTGCCTGTATCAGTAGGTGGGTATATTCAGTAATGGATACCTCTGCCTACCCCCTTTGGGGATAAAAGGCGTGACATTTTTTTTTACTGCCTGTGGCAGCCATAGCCCTGCGGTACCAGTGCAGTGTTTGTAACGATCGCACTGGTTAGGAAATTTTGTGGTCGGTCAGTCAGTGGATGGGCGACCGCGTATTGGCAATATATCAGGAGCGCCCTTCTTCGGAAGGTACGTTAAACCAAACACCATTTGTCTGTCCCGTTAAGGAGCCCAAATCGTGGTCACTTCCAACCATGGAATAACTGAGGTTGTAAAAAAAGGCTTCAGCGAACATCGATGATACTCTTTTGTCATTATGTAACTTGTCATTATTTAAGTTTTAAATTGTTGCATAATAAGTTAGGTACCTACCTACTTATGAAATATTGTACAAACACAGATGTTTATTACTGATGATAAATTAGTTTTGACCTGATCGTTTACTCATGCATAAAACCAGTTCTGCCAGTTATGAAGTTTTCCTTAATTGTCATACTCTGAATGTTTAAGTGAGTTTCTCAAAGCCATTAGACAGTGCATTATGTTTTATTTACTCAAATGGTCGTGTCACCGAACTTTTGACCGAAGGGCAAGCAAATAACTTAAAAACAGAGGTTGCACTCTTTGTTTCTTTGGCTAACACCATGGTGTCATGCAGGCGTATGCACGGAGGCTCGAAACCGTTTCCGTTCGATTCAGATCGAGTGAAAAATGTTTCACTCGATCTGTCACTGTGTTTCTGACAGCCACGGAAAATTTTCCGAAAACTAATGTCAAATATGACATTAGTTTTCGATACCGACAATCTTTGACAGATTTTTCTTGATTTTTCGATTTCGAGTCGAATATCGAATACCGAAGCTCCGTGAATACGCCTGCAGGAGCGCGATTCAAAAAAATGACATCAAAACATGTCATCAAATCAAAACTTGTCATCGTATAAAATGTTTATAATCTGAGCATAGCCTTGATGGGGCTTCTAAAAACTTCTGTTTATATTATTTCACTAACATTTATAAACAGATATGCTTGCTCGATGGTGATGGAAAACATTGTAAGGAAACCCGCAGGCAACAAAATTAGTTCTGAGGATTGACGGCGATAACCTTACTACTATTCGAAACGGGACACTAGAATGGAATACCTCTACCCACCCCCTCGAGGATACGGCGTGAGTATATCAATAACGTTTTAACGTAAGGGCTCATATAAGTGGCTTGGACAAATGAGTTTTTTAAAAACTTTAGCACATTAATGTTTCATTAGGTTGAAGGTGAACGAAAACATCAAGCAATAAGACCGCCCATTGTACATTAGTTAATGTTGGTATCCATATTGTGTTGTTTTTGGTGTACAATAAAGAGTTATTGTATTGTATTGTATCTGCTGGTGCAGATCCCAGAATTAATTCTCAGGCATGTGTAACAGACCCAGTCCGGAGATGGGCTGACCACTTATTACGTTTAGGGGTCCAAAGGATGGACTGGTGAAACGTGGGTCGGGGATAAAAAGCGTGAGATTTTTTAATTTTATTATCTACTAGCGACCCGCCCTCGCTTCGATTTGGTTTATATGATATTATCAGTATTTGTCTGCTATATTAACAATCCTCTTAAATCACTCTATCTATAAAAAAACCGCATCAAAATTCGTAGCGTAATTTTAAAGATCTAAGCATATAATAGGGACAGACTGGCGGGAAGCTACTTTTCATTTCTCCGGGCGAAAACGGCAAATTTCGGCCCGCTGCGCTAAAAGAAGTTGCCGTTTTTCGTCTCCGTCGAAAAGAAAAAAAAAGTATACACACCTCGGGAAGTAAATAAGAAAGTCTCAGATCACATGGTTGCAGACCTCGGCTTCGCCTTGGTCGACAATTACATGTGCTATGAGACATTTTTTATTTTACTTCCCTAGGTGTGTAATATACTATTTCTTCACACACTTCTCATGCTCTAGAAGTACGCAAAAATAGCCCTACGAAGTGGGACTAATGTGACCACTTTAGTTTCTACTTCTATAGGGAGTGAAAAGTAGGTAATTAGTTATAAATAATAATAATCTCACGCCTTTCATCCCCGAAGGGGTAGGCAGAGGTATTCCATTACTGGATATACCCACATTTCACGAGATACATTGGACCCCTATACGTGATAGGTGGTGAGCCCATCGCCGGACCGGTTTATTTACACATGTCTCAGATCTAATTCTGAGAACTGCGGGTTTCCTCACGATGTTTTCCTTCACCGTCGAGCTAGTGATAAATATGTAGGTACGTAAGTTTTTGAAAAACTCATTGGTACATGCCAGGATTCGAACCCGAGCCTCACTGATTTTCGACCGGCTCTTTAACCGTCCGGGCTACGACTTTTAGAATTTTTGTCGAGTGTAAATTTTTTCGGTTTTAAATAAATTTGTACTAAATTGACTATTTTTCTCGCACTCAAAGTAAAAAGTACAGTTTGCACCACCAAATGCCAACTTAACACGTTCACTGTCCACGACCCCATTTTGAGTCGCAAGTTGACTTTTATGACCAGTCCACGCCTACTGTTGGAGTCGTGTTCTTCTTGTGTCTTCCATAGCTAATAACTTAGTTGGACTTGTGAGTTAAGATTTCAATTTGTTTTGGACGTGTGGGGAAAATACTCATTATTTCAGTACCAAAAAACATGTTTATTCCATCCAAGTACTTAGCAAAGTTGATATTTTAAAAGGGAAAAAAAAGTTGGACTTGGGGTTTTTTTTACAAAGTGTCTATTGGTCAGTGAACGTGTTAATAACCCTCGCAAGCTCGGGAGCCAAACCACCTCTGGTATATTAAAGTGTCGTTTAGTCCCTTGATATAAAATACACTATTGTTTTATAGCTACTACTTATTTAGTGATAGGTAATTGTTTTTATTTTAACCCGGCAGAGGGCCTTGGCGTCCGGCATGCGCAGACGCTGCTGCTGTTCCTGGCGATGCTGCTGGCGTTCACCATGCGCGTGAACATGAGCATGGCAATCGTCGACATGACCGACATCAACCGGCCTGGCGTGAGGACCATTTATAACTAGCTTTTGCAAGTTTCTGGATAATCCTACTAATATTATAAACGCGAAGTTTGTATGTATGGATGTTTGTTCCTCTTTTACGCTTTTGCCCCCCCCCCCCTCCTTGTAACTTCTAAAATAAGAGAATGATAAAATTTAAAAAATATATGATGTGCATTACCATGCAAACTTCCAAACAAAAAATGGTTTGAACGAGTAGTTTTTTGACGTGACAACGTCTTATAATTAGTATGACGTATGCGGCGTTCCATTTAAGGCTTGAAGTGCAAGCGTGAGCGCACAACGAGTGACAAAGAGGCACAATCCATTCCATCAGTATTTTTTTATGACGTTGTCACGTTAAACCGACTTTACAGACAACCGAATTTTTTAATACGTCATCAATCGTAAACCGCAATTTACCTTTCATTCGCTTTTTAAAGATAACGTTACGGAACTTACATGGCAGCCATCTTTAATTTCTATTTTATTTACATATTGTTATAGGGGCAATAGAAATACACATTTAATAATATCATTGCATGTGTATGTGTTAGATCCAATTTTACGGTTACGTAGATAAACAAACCGCTTATTGCTATATAATGTTCGCAATTAATCCTGGGAATGAAACAACGTCCGCCCGTCACAAGCGTATATTCCGAACTAAACCAAATTACCCGCATACATTACACTTCTCCACTCTAAATTTTTACATAGATTTACTTTAACAAATTATTGCTATTACTTACAGCTAATTATTACTATAACATAGGTATAGATACTTAACTAAATTATTCCTATAACTTATAGTTAACATTCTTAATACGACATTTCCTAATAGGGCGAGTTTGGGGTGGAGACGGGACAGGAGAGCTAAATTGCAACTCTGGTGAAGCCAGAAGAGCTTCATCTCCTGACTGTGCTTCCTTATTGGTGGATCGATCCGATGAATCTATCGAACCCGGCGACCCCTCCAACCGAGTACCCTCTGGAGTACCCCCTGTGCCCGAATTGACTGCTCCCTGAGAATCCGTGCTTGAACGCTCACCCAAAATAGACGGAGTCGTGGATATTAAAGACAGTCGATCTCTACTAAACCGTTTCCGTAGTTGGTCTATATGTCTATGTATAGTTTCTCCATTATTTCCCACTACTTTATAATTATTAGGTCCTAAACAATCGGCCACTTTACCTGGTGCCCATTTTTCTCCTTTTAAAAATTGCCTATACCAGACGTCCTCCTCCTCACCTACTTCTCTGACTACTCCTCCCGCTACTTGTTTTTGCTGACTTTGGGCGCGTCGGACCTTACCTTCCCTATCCGGTTTAATTGCATCAAGCCGAGTTCGAATACGTCTACCTAAAAGTAGCATAGCGGGGCTTTCACCTGTTGTGGAATGTTCCACATTCCTATAATGTATTAAGAATGACCAAATAGCCCTATCTACGTTCTGTTTTTCATGTAGTGCTTTTTTAATAACGCGCTTTATAGTTCGAACCGCGTTCTCTGCCAGCCCATTAGATGCCGGGTGGTATGGGGCTGTAAAAATATGTTCTATATCGTTACTTTTAGTAAAATTTTCAAATTCTGTCGAAGTAAACTGCGGGCCATTGTCGCTTACAATTTGTTTAGGTAAACCCCATCTACTAAATAACTCGTACAGCTGATTAATAAGTGCAGATGAAGTAGTACTCGAAACATTGAATACCTCCAGCCACTTTGACATGGCGTCCACAATAACTAAATATGTTCTTCCCGATATTGGTCCCAAGAAATCTAAATGTAATCTAATCCAGGGTCGGTTAGGCCACGGCCACATGTGGGGATCCTGCCGCGGCGGCGCGTCCGCGTGTGCCGCGCACACCGTGCAATCGCGACATATACGCTGAATTGCCTCGTCGACCCCCGGCCACCAAACATAACTACGGGCTAATGCCTTTGACTTCACGACTCCCATATGCGGCTCGTGAATCATTAATAAAATTTTTTCTTTGCAACTTTCCGGTACTACTAGCCTATGGCCCCACATTACGCAACCTAATTCCTCATACAACTCTTTTTTTCTATTGAAAAATGGTTGAAGGTTTGATATATCACAATTAGCTGACCAACCATCGCGAATATAACTTAATACTCTCGACAACAAGGGGTCTCGTGCCGTTTGTTGTTTAATCATATTATGATCCAATAAAAATGCCTCTTGCACATAATGCAAGAAAGTTTGCTCCGGCATAAACCTGCGAGAGGTTTGTGTGCATTCTGCGTTGAGAGGGAGCCGCGACAAGCCGTCCGCGCCGTTCTCGTCAGTGCGCACGTACTCGATATCAAACGAGTAAGCTGATAATATAATTGCCCACCTCTGCATTCGACTGGCTATCATCGTCGGAATACCGGTATTAGGACCAAAGATAGACACTAATGGCTTATGATCTGTTCTTAATATGAATCGTCGGCCATATAGATATTGATGAAATTTCTTTACGCTAAATATAATTGCCAGCGCCTCCTTATCGATTTGTGAATAGTTTCTCTCCGCCTCATTAAGCGTGCGTGACGCATAGGCAACCGGTCGCTCCGCACAGCCGCTCGCGCCCTCCCCGGGCTGCGACAACACGGCCCCCACCCCGTGCGCGCTCGCATCGCAAGTCACAATAAGCGGTTTCTTTGGATCATAATGAGTCAGCACCTCTGCACTAGATAACACTCTTTTTATTTCTAGAAACGCTTTTTCACACTCCATAGACCAAACCCATTCCTTGTTCTTTTTTAATAATTCATATAAAGGAAATAATTTCCCACTCATATTTTTAATAAATTTACCGTAAAAATTTAACAAGCCTAGGAAGGACCGCAGCTCTGTAACATTGGTTGGACTAGGTATGCCGAGTATTGCCTCAACTTTTGACGGATCCGTTTTAATTCCCTCCTTACTAATAATATAACCTAAATAACGCACCTCGTTAACTAAAAATACGCATTTGCTACTCTTCAGCTTTAATCCGTACTGACTTAATCTACTAAAAACTGATTCCAAAGCTAGTAAATGTTCTTGAATATTCTTCCCGCCAATTATAACATCGTCAAGAAATATTTCAACGTTTGGGATCCCTTTTAGCAACGTACACATAATGCGTTGAAAAATGCCTGGGCTTGATGATAGCCCATAGACCAACCTAGTGTATTTATACAAGCCCCTATGTGTATTAATTACCGTGTATTTATTGGTCTCATCAAGCTCTATTTGATTGTAAGCTTGTGACAGGTCAATTTTGGAGAAATATTGGGCCCCGCTTAAGTTCACCATGAGATCGTCTATCTTGGGTAAGGGGTATCTATCAATTAATAATACTGGGTTTAATGTTGCTTTATAGTCTGCACAAATTCTCAAAGAACCGTCAGGTTTATTTACCGGCACCAGCGGCGAGGCCCAGTCGGAGCAGTCGACGGGCTCGATGATTCCCTCGCGCAGCATTACATCAAGCTCATTGTCGATGCGCTCGCGCAGAGCGTACGGCACTGGCCGCGCTCGATGGAAGATAGGCACCGCGTTGTCGCGCACGCGTAAGGAAGCTTTGCCTCCTGTGTACCGCCCCAAACCGCCGCTGAACAATTCTTCATATCTAGAAAGTAAAGCATTTATTTTGTCCGTCAACATAACATTATTAGAACTTAAGCTATGACAGCTAGTAAAAGTAGGTATTTTTATTTTAAGTTCCGACAACCATTGCCTACCCAACAGTGAGGTAGTGCCACCTTCAATAATAAATAACTCTAACCGTTTATTATGACCACCATAACTTACTTGAGGTTTAATAACCCCTAATGGTTTAATTTTTGAACCGTCATAGAATTTAAGAATTACTTCACAATTTTCAATTTTATTGTTCTTTAAAAATTTTTCGTACGTTTCCTTGTTGACGCACGATATTGCTGTGCCTGTGTCTACCTCCATATCAATCACCGCATTATCAATGACTATCGGTAAACTTACTGCTTTGAAGTCATTTAGGCAAAGATGATGAAAATCTTCCTCTGGCCTTGCTTCATCGCCCGAAGAAGTTTCTTCCACCACCTTGCCGTAGTTCAGCGAGGAACGATGACCCTTGCTTTGTCGGAAATTCCCGCCCCCGTTTTGAGGGCATACCCGACGTAGGTGTCCGGTTTGTTTACACCTACTGCAGATGTACTCCCGGAAACGACAGACATTATAACTGTGGTCCGTGGCTCCGCATCCTCCACAAAAATACTGGCGGTTAAAGCCGTCCCCAGTGGTGCGAGGTGCCTTCACAATATTGTTGCCATGCGGGTCACGGCCCGCTGCTCGCGCTCCTCCGCCGCCCCGCGGTCCCCGCGCCGTGCCCCGCACTGCGCCGCCGCCGCTGCCCGCGTGCCCCAGCGCATGCACCGCCTGTACCGGCACCGGCGCCGCCGCCTTGTCCTCCACCGCGGCCGCATCCCGCTCCGCCGCTTCCAAAGAACAAGCTATCTTCACTGCGTCCGTAAATGTTAATATGTCGGATTCCGCAAAAAGTCTCTGCCGGATGACGTCACTCCTGATACCGCACACAAATTGATCCCGGAGATTTTCATTTAAATTTGCACCAAATGTGCAATTCCGAGTGAGTTTCTTTAGCTCCGCCACATAGTTCGCTATGCTCTCATTGGTACATTGCCTACGCTGTCTAAAAATGTACCTCTCCGCAAGTACCGACGGCGCTGGTTGTAAGTGATTACGTAACAACTCAACCGCTGCTGCGTATTTTAAATTCGAGGGTTTTGCCGGACTTGCGAGGTTCGCCAAGAGTTCATACGCTTCGTCTCCCATCACTGCAATTAATGTCGGCAGTTTAAGTTCATCTTTCACTCCGTTAACGACAAAATACATTTCTAAGCGTTCCACGTAAGATGACCATGCACCGGTCTTGACATCAAATTCGGACACTTTTCCCACTGACATTTTGCCGAATATAAATTTTAAAAGTCAAATTTTACGTACGGCGGGTAAAACACGCGTAAAATAAAGAAAACCAGCCTCGTTAGCCACTATAATGTTCGCAATTAATCCTGGGAATGAAACAACGTCCGCCCGTCACAAGCGTATATTCCGAACTAAACCAAATTACCCGCATACATTACAGCTATGGCTATAATTCATCAACCAAATGACTTGTTTATGAATCCACACCCTGTTTCACTAATTTGTTTAATTAGTTGATACTTCCATCTCTAATTACCTAAAATTATATTTGGAAAACAAAAAAAAAACATATGTGTTTGTTTACCTCCATGGAAAATTGGCTATGAGCAAATAAATATTTCTTGCAATAGGAAATTTTATAAGAAGTGTTGAAATTTTATATTCCTAGTTTCAAACGGTTTTACTTAACTTGCAATGTTTTTTAGTTTAGGTCAAATTTTCCAACTGAATTTTGACCACTTACTGACATCTATTGACTGAAATTTAGCAGATTGTTTAAAAAAGTTCGCTAAAAATGCAACAATCTGATACCACCAATCTTATCCTGATGAACGAGCCAGGAGGTTCAATCAAGGTCAAAATGTTTTATTAAAAGTAGGGCCTTATAATTCAAATTATTGAAAGTCATTTCAACTCAACCGCTTCAGCATGTAGGATTGAGGAGAAGAATCATATCAGTTTTATTTTAGTTTAGACGAGTTCCATGCATACAAAATGTTGTGTTATTTTAGTTTCCAAATACTAAAACTACTTAATATTAAAATTTGTTGTAATAGATGTTATATTTAAAAGAATTTTATCAGCTCAGATGTGAAGAAAACATCGTGTGGAAATTGAAAGAACGCGGTCTTAAAAATCCTGAAATCCTACATAAATAACAGCTTTCAAGAAAGCTCGTGCAGTAAAGTTTTATTTTATAAATTTTATGCATACCTCAGACAATACTGTGAGCTTGTGAATAATAAATTATTTGCTTTGTAAAGCTCTGCGCTATTTTAAAAATATATCATCTCACATTCCTCACGATGAAGGGGCGGAGCGTGGAGTGGGTTAAAATTCTCATTTTTGCCATATTTTACGGGTAGCATAAAATATTGCGCAGTGTAACACATCCTTTGTGTTTCAAATATTCATAGATCCGTGTTTTATTCAAGACTAACTTCTTCCGCTCTCGATTTACTTTAAACTGATTTTGCTATTACCCCCGAGTGACATAAATTACAACGTGCAAAATTGTGGCTAGTTTATAAAACTTAATAATAACTTAATAGGAATAATATTGTGCTACGAACTAGCAATTAAGATCATATAGGTGTCATAAAAATCTTGGATAGGATATGCCTTAATTACTAGTATAATTACTACTAGATAAATGTATTTGCTTCTATCTGAAATTCTATTGGAATAGTAAACAAGTTTTATATAGACTTCTACTAGGATTACTAAACACTTGGACACTAGGTCACTATCTTTGTAAACTAGCCTAGTCTCAAGTATTATTTCTATACAGAATTAATACATTGTATTTTTATAAATTGTCCCTGCGATTAAGACTTTCAACAACAAAACTAACTTTTTCGTAGGTATCTTTAATGTTGATAAACATAATGATATTTATTTTAATTCTGATAATAACAAGTCATCTTTGTTCACTAGTTAAGCGTGGCGGTATGCGTGGTAGCGTTTAACCAAGTTGAGTAACTCAATTGGCAATAAAAATATAAAATATAGTGTTATAAGATTTTGTTAGATTTTTTTTATTAGTGTATTAGATAAATATATCGGGAAGTTGCGTAGTCAAGAAGAAATAAATCTATGAATCTATAAGGTCAGCCATCCTTCACACAGTCTGTTACTCCAATGTTCACACCTCACGCGAGAACTACTGAACGAATTTTGATGATGTTTGGTGTGGGGATAGTAACAGAGTAAAGGCTGATTCACGTTACACCGTGCCGGGTCCGGGGCGGGCGCCGTCCAGGCCCTGGACGGGGCACGGTCAAACATCTATAGTATACATTGGATATGAATTTCTTGACCGTGGCCCGGCTGGGGCACGGACGGGACCCGTCCGGGCCTGGAAGTAGGACGGCGTCGAAATGTCAAGGCGTATTGTTAGAATGATTCACCGGCCCGGACCCGGCACGGTGTAACGTGAATCAGCCTTAACTGGGTCAACATCTAGACTACCTTTTACAGCGGGAGAATGTCTCATTCCCACGGGAAAATTAAAAAACTGGGTAAAAAGAGAAATGCGTACTATTCTTAAACTATAACACCTAGAAACTTAAAATATGGTATGTATCGTAGGCAACCGCTATGAAGGGATTTTTGAACGGAAATAAACTGAATCCGTGCGTGCAACGCCGCTGGGCACCCGCTAGTATAAAATAATATTAAATGATATGAGGGTCAGAACTTACTACAAACACCTTATGGTACCTACTCAAACTTTACAACAATAAAAACAAAATGAAACCTTTATTATCCTTTAAAAAAAAATCATTTTATAAATAACTGAGGTAACAAACATAAAAAATAACCAAATTGAGAACCTGCGCATTTTTAAAAACCTTTTTAAAAGAAGACTAAAATAACTTTGATACTTGCTCAGAATAATTGACGGGCCTGTTAGCTCAGTTGGTAGTGACCCTGCCTTTTGAGTCGGAGGTCGCGGGTTCGATCCCCGCTCGGTGCCAACATTTGTGTGCATAAACATGTGTGTTGGCTTCGTGTCTGGGTGTTTAATATTTATTAAGTATGTTTATCAGTTGTTTAGTACCCATAGTACAGGCTCTGCCCACATTTTTATTTTTATTATTAATTATATCTCATGTTTGCCTTTTTAAATTTATAAATAATTCTTTGCACAATCTTGAAAAACTTCCGTCACGTGTTTGCTCCAATTAAAGTAACCGTTGATTAAAAGCGCAGTAGCCGCATTATAATAATGTCATGAATGATCGATCAATTAAACACGAGTTATAAATAAATCAATGTCAACGCTATCGCGGAGGTGCGGTCCGGTTTGATAACCTCATACTAAGTGACTGATAATTCATGGTCTATGACTTTGTTATTACTCTTTTCGGGATTCCTTGAGACCCATATTTGAAATTGTATAATTTTGGATACTCACGTAGCATTTGGCTAGCTTTTTTACAGTAATATTTATGGTCTTTATTATTACAAACCGCGCCGAGAATTTACCTAATAAGTTGGTTTTATCAAAACAACCCAGATTCACTTTTGACAACAAAAGTAAGTGCATGAGTATGGGTCACGTTATCATATTCAGTCATATCATAATATATACACGACAGTTCCATAGGCCAAGTATAACTTTTACATTAAAAAAAAATAGCGCACATAGACAGATATCCAACCCAAGACACCATTACGGCAACGTAGGGCTAATTGGTAAGTATCACCCCCTCCCTAAAACCCACACATACTCACATTCAGACTAGGGAATGCAAATCTCGCGAGATTGGGACTCAAACGAGATCTCGCGAGTTTATGAACAACAATACTGCGAGATTTCGCGAGATTGGCAGTTTTGTGTGTTTTTTTTTTGCAAATAATCACAATATTTGAATAGATTATGCAAAAAATATACAAACTATAAGTATTATGAGATAAACATTTATTTTCACTAATTTCTGCATGAAACATTGTTAATCGTATCTGTCTATAACTTTTTAATAAACTTCTAAGAAGTAAACTTTGACATATGTATCAATCAAATAACAAATGAAAGAAACAACCAGTTTTCTAATATCATAATTATCTTACCTATCATCTTCTTCTAATATCAAACACAAATCTTTTAGTAATAAAACAGTTCTTTTATTAGCAAACAAAACAAAGAGAAGTCGAAAAAAAATTAAACTTATTATCTAATTTGAGTTGACTATTAAATTGAGATATTATTATAAAACCCACCCCCGTCCGATTAGCTTCACTATAAAGTACCTGACAACCAGCCTACACTATCTCAACAGGACTTTTGGTATAATTTGGACCTCTACAAAAGCGTTTGAATGAGAAAAATGGTTGAGGAGAAGAAGTGGGGCAAGAAACTACTCAACACAATATTCTTTTAATCAATTGTTACTAATATCAAATGAAGACGTTTTTATGCTCGAGTGCAATCTCGTTTAATTCGCGAGATCTCGCCCTTTTTTCAACCGAGATTAATCTCGCTAGAAAAGGCCGAGATCTCGCGAGAACGAGATTGCATTCCCTAATTCAGACATTACTATGCTCCCATTCATCACCACTCTATATATAAAATTATGTGATAAAAATGTGTTGCCCTAGTTACACATCCGGGAAGTACATCTTGAGGTTCTGGTGATCCTAAAGCACAGGCTAACGCCTATTTTAGGTGCCAGTCTCCACGTGTACGAACCATTGTATAGATCCCTACAATACTGTACCTTTAAATTAAGTATTTGCGGAGAAGCAAGTAAAGGTTATTATTATTATTATGTGGATACATAATTATAACAGTATACAATATAACAGTGTTATATTACGAGCGCTTCCATGTTTCGGCAGGCATGTTAAATTGTTGGTCCCGGTGTTTCGTTGTGTTTACGCACAATGGAAGTCGTTAAGTAATGTCAGATACCCTTGGGTAGCTTAAAAAATTCTGACTGTTGATTGACCACTAGTTTAACATCATCTCCCAATCCGCGGTTGGCTCGTGTGGGAGATTATAGCCCATACTTGCTCATGTGTGAGGAAAGACTTAGCTCAGCAGTAGGCTGTTACGGGTTAATGATGATTATTATTATTATTATACTCCCTTTCTCAACAAAAGTAAGCCGACGCATCAATCAGGAATCCGCATACGCCTTAACGAGTCCCATGTCTCCCTAGCCGTCTTTGCTGTAGGTACTAAAGGGTAAACATGCTCAGCAACAGCTAGACATACCTTTGCCTTAGCATCTCGTTTCTTACCAGCATCTGTTGACAGAAAAATCACATCGCACTTGTGCCTTTTAAGTTGCAAGTGTCCATGGGCGACGGTATTCACTTACCATCGGGTGACCCGTCTACTCTTTTGCCCATTCCATCGATTTGAACCCCAACATGAGCCGTCGCTCATGTTGGGGTTCAAATCGTGCTCACTAATCACAAGACTACCACTGCTCTTCTATTTCCAGCACTTCGAATGGAGCTACACCGTCCAGTCCGTGATCCTGTCGTCGTTCTTCTGGGGGTACGTGGTGCTGCAGATTCCAGCAGGGGAGCTCGCTAGGCGGTTCGGTGGCAAAATCCTCATCATCATCTCCATCGTCGTCAACTCTGTACTGTCTGTGCTTATACCGTACGGCGCTACTTTGGTAAGTCTATCTGCTTTATATTCCCGTGATTTCACCAACGTAAGTACCGTTCCTTTGGGAAAATTACAGCACAACTTCCAGAGAGTTAAGATTTTCATTGGTGAAAAAATTTCAAATTTTGGTCTTGTTGTTTTGGAGCCTTTTTCTCATCAAATAAACATACTGACAAACTAATTATTATTTTCTTTATATTAGTGTAAGCCCGCAACTCTGTCTTGGTATTTTTGTCTGGCATAAAAACTTGCTTACGGTGTGAACTATCGTCCTGCCAAAAATCAATCAAGACTCAGTACAAACTCACTTTTCACATTCATAATCCAGTCCAACATCAACCGTAGAACCGCGCTTGGCAAAAATACCTTTTCCATGATGAAGATTGCTTTCTTTAATTTATCTACATCGACCGAGTGACCGAACTTCATATCTTCATTGTCTACACTTTTTTCTTGACTTTAAAATTTGTAGAGGAGCTCAGGTGGAATTCTTCTCCACCGTATAAAGGGGAGAACTTCCGCTAGGTCAAGTGATCATCACCTATACAGGGTGTTAGGAAAAATACTTTATTTATTTTTTATTTTTTATGTTAAAAAAATATTAACACGCATAACATACTTTGTTATACCTATAGCACACGTGGTTTAAAGGAACGAGGTACTTTTCCTAACACCATGTATAATATATCCGTCAAAAAACGATCCCTCAAATCTCACGAAGTAATCTTTTTCCAGGGTGGATGGCAACTTGTGTGTGCTTGTCGAGTGCTCCAAGGATTGACGCAGGCCTTCGTGTACCCAGGCATGCATCATCTGGTGAGCCAATGGATTCCCCTTGAGGAGAAGGGTCTGCTTACCACCATCGTCTATGCTGGTAAGGACAAGTCAGAAAATACTTTTCAGCCGGCTTCAAAAAAGGAGTAGGTTCACAATTCGACTGGTTTTTTTATGTTTGTTAGCTCAGAACTATCGACTGTGTGAACCGATTTTGTTTTTTTATTTGAAAGCTGGTGCTTCCCGTGTGGTCCCATTTCAATTTGGTTTTTGATTTGGTCCCAGTTCTGACAATGACATCCATAAAAAAACTATATAAGTTGAAGTCTTTTTTTTACTCTTTAGAGTTCTACATATCTTATTATACATAATTATGTCTCTGTCTATGAAGCTATGGCTGCTTCTCTTTCATCCATGGATGGAAAACAGAAAGAACGAAACACAGTTACCAAAAGCATGGGATAGCTACATTCTCGCACCGCTGTGAACATTAGTAGGTACAGTCAAGAGCACGTGGAGCTTGACACATTTGACTTTGTAACGTTCTTATTACAATCGCCGTAGAGGTCAGACTCGCTCTACAAGTGTATCAAAACCAATTTATTTTGACGTCTTATGTTTAGGTCGGTTTACTTCGCTTGTAAGTTGGGCCGAAAAATGATAGTAGGTACTAATTATTTTAGGATACGTAATAGATATTTTTTATTTGTATTTCATTTATTTAATGGAGGAACGGAGATGGAATGCTCCTCCATCGTGAAAAGGAAGATCTTCCGCCAGGCGAGGTGATCGTGCCTGGGGACCGCGGTCCAACGGTTGTTGTTGGACAGTTGTATTTATACAAACTCATTAGAAAACTGCGATAGCGCGGTTTAGAACTCGGCCGTCTATTGGCGCGTTCTATGTAACTCGGCCTTCTATTGGCGCGTTCCATGTAGTGTCGCTACATCACTCCCCCTCCAAGACCGGAGGTCGATTCGATTTCTTGTGCTGCGACGTTGCTTCGTAGGTAGATATTGATATTGCAAGTGCCAGTGCTGCTCCAAGTCTGCGGTGAGTCGAGACTGAGCGGGTTGCTGCGACTGTTGAAGTGCCCGTAGTTCAGTGTGCAGAGACCGCCACGCCGGCGAGGGTGACCAGCCGCTGTAGATCCGGACGTGGGCTGCGGTGAACTGTGCGTGGGCTGAGTGCTGTCGCTGTGAGTGATGAGCCTGCAGGACCAGGTAGCACGGTGCGTCGGCTGCGTATGGACCTGATTGGGTGGATTCTAGCTTGCTGTGCGACTGCTGCTGCTGACCTTGAGTGAAGGTTGTTGTGGGAGTGATGTGTGATGGCGATGCGATGATGCTTCTGAAGTCCAGGTGTTCCAGAAGGTTGCGCTGATGTCCAGGTGTCGAGCGAGGGTCACCAGAATGGAGGAACGGAGGTGGAATGCTCCTCCATCGTGAAAAGGGAAGATCTTCCGCCAGGCGAGGTGATCGTGCCTGGGGACCGCGGTCCAACGGTTGTTGTTGGAGAGTTGTATTTATACAAACTCATTAGAAAACTCCGATAGCGCGGTTTAGAACTCGGCCGTCTATTGGCGCGTTCTATGTAACTCGGCCTTCTATTGGCGCGTTCCATGTAGTGTCGCTACAATTTATTTCATTTATTTCACTAATAATTTCAAATACAATGTCCTTACAGGCGTACCCAAATCGACAATGTAGAAAATGACATATTATTACATGTAGTGCCCAAAGATATTATATATAGAAAGACGTAGATATGGTACTAGAGCACGGAAAATGAGGCCAACAAATGTAGTTCATTAACCACATTTTATTTAGTAGCATTGTATTTCAAGTCGTATTTTAAGCGCAACTCTTAACAGATAGCTCTCTTTTTCTTTATTATTCGTTCCGTATCATCTTTCCCCGTCATTGTTGTATCCTATAAATACGCTAAGAAGTAAGTATGTACGTACATGTTGTAGCACACTCGTAGGGGATCAATTTTCAAACGCAAGCAGTATGAATATAACTCATCCTTACTTTAATTTTTTTGGTAGTGCCTATACAATTCAAATTTTTATATCTAATGACAAAATTCTAAAATACTAAAGTCAATAATTAACAATAATAAAGTAAATATCAAATAATTCAGCCTTCATAATGTCAACCAATGTAAAATTAAAAATGTCAAACTATGTAAAAGTATTGTTTACTCTCAGTAAGTTTGGCAATGAAAAACATTTCATCCAAGTTAAGTGGTATATTTGACAGGTTATTGATAATATTATCAATTTGAATGTATATCATATCGTTGTGGTAATTTTATCTTCCTTATCTTAAATGTTTTTGGTAAGGAAATATACAGATGTCGATCTAAAATCGGATAAAATAGGATTAGACGAAGACCCCTTATAGATTTTTTATCCACAATCTTCAGATAAAATTTTCATAAAGAAAATATCTATATTTCTAATACTATTTATCTATACTATCTATAAAGAGGAAAGATTTGTACTTTTGTACGTAAGTTACGAATAAACTCAAAAACTACTGAACCGATTTAAAAAATTATTTCACCAATGGAAAGCTAGAAGATCTTTCAGTCACATAGGCTATATTTTATTCCCGTATTCCCACGGGAACGGAAACTACGCGGGTAGAACCGCGCAGAACCGCTAGTTAAAAATGTAAGTAAACATTCGCGTCAAGTTTCAATGCATGATGTTAATAAAACTTGTTCCATAACTGAACATTGTCGTTTTTGCCCGATCCAAGATCCAACCACCAACTTTTCCCAACTAATTATGAATTTGTATCGACGGTTCCTATCAGCATTCGAAGAGGGAATTTGAGAAAACATTATTGTGTACTTACATCTATATATATATATATATATATATATATATATATAGCTATATATACCATACTACCATACCATACCATATCTAGCTATATATATATATATATATATATATATATATATAGCTAGATGTCCCCGTTGGAGTTTAATTATATCTACTGTACTCTATATATATATATATATACATATAATTATATCTACTGTACTCTATATATATATATATACATATATATATAGAGTACAGTAGATATAATTAAACTCTAACGGGGACATCTAGCTATATATATATATATATATATATAGCTAGATATGGTATGGTATGGTAGTATGGTATATATAGCTATATATATATATATATATATATATATAGATGTAAGTACACAATAATGTTTTCTCAAATTCCCTCTTCGAATGCTGATAGGAACCGTCGATACAAATTCATAATTAGTTGGGAAAAGTTGGTGGTTGGATCTTGGATCGGGCAAAAACGACAATGTTCAGTTATGGAACAAGTTTTATTAACATCATGCATTGAAACTTGACGCGAATGTTTACTTACATTTTTAACTAGCGGTTCTGCGCGGTTCTACCCGCGTAGTTTCCGTTCCCGTGGGAATACGGGAATAAAATATAGCCTATGTGACTGAAAGATCTTCTAGCTTTCCATTGGTGAAATAATTTTTTAAATCGGTTCAGTAGTTTTTCTCTACTGTACATATATATATGTATATATGTATATATACATATATATATGTACAGTAGATATAATTAAACTCTAACGGGGACATGAAACATTTTTTGAAACTTATTGTAGGTATACAGTTATCAATGTAGATAAAAAAACAATTTTTTTTTTGTCTGTTTTTTGTCTGTGTCTGGTTGTGCACGCATCACGCAAAAACTACTGGACGGATTTTGATTAAATTTGGTGTGGAGATAACTGAGTAACCGAATCAACATCTAGAGTACTTTTTACAGCGGGAAAATGTCTCATTCTAATCACAGTGAAGGCACACACTTACTTATATACAAAACAATACATTATAGACAAAACGTATTTACTAAGTGAGTTAATGTATGATAATGATTTTGTATACCTCAATGACGGAGGACAACTATAAATCGGAAATATGATAGAATATTTAAGGTGGTTCACCTAACTAACAAACAGTTACTTAAAGAGTTGACTTTATAATCTAAATTTTTTTTTATGATAAAAAAGGGGGCAAACGAGCAGACGGGTCACCTGATGGTAAGTGACGTCCGTCGCCCATGGACACCTGCAACTCAAGAGTCACAACTGCGTTGCCGACCTTTGAGGTGGGAGTAGAGGGAGGGGAGGGGAGGGGAAGGGGGATTGGGGCCTCCGGTTACCTCACTCACTCAACGTAAAGCAATGCATTGCTTTACGCGGGTTTTCTGTGAGGCCGTGGTATCACTCCGGTCGAGCCGGCCCAAGCGTGCCGAAGCATGGCTCTCCCACGTTTAATTTACGTTAGTATTAGTAGCTATGCAACCAGCCCCGTTGTCCCCAAATTACTTGCTACAAATTAATACCAGGGTACCTAAGTAATCACCAAAAATATGACGGCGGTAGACGGCTCGATCGAACAACGTTCATCCAAATGATTTTAAAAACAGGTTTCCAAATAGAAAATATAATGTCCGAGGTTCCATCAGCCGAGAATCTATATATTTATATAAAATGATAAACTGACTATTATGATATTATATATATTATTATATTATATATTATATTATATTATTATTATTATATTACAGGTTTAAACCGCAGACTTGAAATTTGGCACATAGATAGCTAATACAGTGTAAGCATCCACTAAGAAAAAATTTTGCAAAATTCAGCCCCCCAAGGGGGTGAAATAAACGAGCCGCGGGTAAAGGCGAGTCAAGTATAAATAAATTAAAATAGTATAAGTAAAAAGAAGCTGTAAATTCACATCACCTTAATCCACCTGGTTTTCCTCAGGTGGTCAGCTGGGAATAGCTCTCCAGCTCTTAGCGTCAGGGTTCTTGGCTAATTACTTCGGTTGGCCGTCAATTTTCTACGTCAACGGAACCCTGGGGGCGATATGGACGGTCGCCTACCTGGTGTTCGGGTCTGCCTCTCCTGAGCAGTCCAAGTTGATCTCCAAAGAAGAGCTGCACTACATTCAAAGGTCTTTGGGAAGAGATGGAGAGCAGGTGGTAAGATGTTTCATCATTTTGTCACTTTGGTAATTGTTGGTATTGATTTCTAATCATAAATTGGAAGAAAGTAATCTTTGTCTAATGTCATATCTCGAAAAAACATATAGGTAACATTAATTAAATACTTATATCTTATTAAGTCTAAGCTTAGCGAAGAGCTACAATTTTGTAATGTTCTGTTTTATATTACACTAGCGGTTCACGTTTCCGTAGAAATACGGGAATAAAATATAGCCTATGTTACTCAGGGATATTCTAGCTTTCCGTTGGTAAAAAAAATTATAATCGGTCCAAAAGTTTTTGAGTTTATTCGTTACAAACATACAAATCTTTTCTCTGTATGATATTAGTGTAGATTAGCTGTTTCCCGAGGTTTCACCAGCATAAGACATGTTCCTGTATAAAAATTTTAGCCCATGTTACTCACAGAAAAGAATTTAAATAGGTCCAGTAGTTTCGGAACCAGTTCACTACCATACATACAAAACAAAAACTAATATTTACTCTAGTAGTGCAAAAGACAGGGGTATTTTAACACAAGAACATAGATACAAAACATATTCTGTTTTTATATGTCCTTATTATTTTTATCATGAATATTTTTATACCTAATTTATATTCATTATTCTTGTTCTAGCGATACCCGACGCCCTGGAAGAAAATCATCACATCAGTACCATTCTGGGGGGTGATCTTCGCTCATTGTGGCCAGAATTGGGGTTTCTTCACCCTTATGACTGAGATGCCCACCTACATGGCGAGGGTCCTCAATATGAACCTGCAGAGCGTGAGTATATTAACAATACAACGCAATCACCAAAAACAATACAAAAGAGAGATACTAAAATAGACAAAGTACAATGGATGGATAAGACGCAATAAAGTAAGATTCAAAATTTCAAATTTTTCTTTGGAAAATATTAAATTTGTAATATAAAATATAAATAAAACAATGTGCCTGGAAATAACCAATTTTGCACAATATATATTTTGAACTTTTTGGGTAGAGTTGCAGCAACTTGATCATTTGAATAGAAACCGAATCCCTTTAAACACCTCAATCATAATTTTCTTGCCCTTTGCCCATTATTTGGGGTCGGCGCAGTACGTTTTTTCCTTTCATTTAGGTCTATCAACAGTCATATTATCTACAATCACTTCCATCAGGAGTCATCAGGAGTTGAAATGACGTTCAATAAGTGGACTTGTAAGTTCCTATTTTGAATAAAACATTTTGACTTTTTGACTTTTTGACTTTTGACATCTTGCACACGTCATCATCCTTCATACAATCCATCCATCTTTTATTTGGTGTACCCCACTTCCTGTAACCTTCAACATTTATATTAAGCACTCGCCTTACAACATTAGTCTCATGATCTCATCCCTCCACAATATGTGTCGGTAAAAACATCGAAAAAGAATTTAATAAAATCTCACGCCTTTATTTCCTGAGAAGGTAGGCAGAGGTATTTCTCGATATACCCACTTATTAAGAGATATTCTTTGGACCCCTAAACGTGATAGGTGGTGAGCCCATCGC
Organism: Ethmia dodecea; assembly: GCA_963855545.1. Classification (NCBI taxonomy): domain Eukaryota; kingdom Metazoa; phylum Arthropoda; class Insecta; order Lepidoptera; family Depressariidae; genus Ethmia; species Ethmia dodecea. Next base: position 14,958,157 of record OY979450.1, on the reverse strand, counting down.
CGGACCGGGTCTGTTTCCACATTCCTCAGAATTAATTCTGGGACCTGCGGGTTTCTTCACGGTGTTTTCCTTCACCGTCGAGCTGGTGATAAGTGAATATGTACGTAAGTTTTTTGAAAAACTCATTGGTACATGCCAGGATTCCAACCCGAGCTTCAATGATTTCATCGTGTGACGCAGGGTCCTTAATCGCAAGGCTATCGCTGCTCTTACACCTCAATAGTCGATAAAGCGCTTTCTAAGGTGCATACTGCAAAGACGATAGTTCCCAAGCATCGAAGCATTTCCGTAAATCGGGAGTTTTCATAGAGTGCATCCTAATTCTCGTTCAAAGCGCGCCGTTCCTCAACGAGTCTTGAAATTGCTTTCGATCGGGAGATAAAATGAGATTTCCACTGTTGAATATCTACCTTGTATAAGTGGAGGGATCGAAATGTTTACAGAGTCCAAGTGGTGGGTGGATAATGATAAGCTATCGGGAATTCGGTATGTAAATCTTTTTTAGGTCCGCTTTATTTAGCAACAATCACTATGTTCGTGATTTGAAAAAAACGACCTCGCCGTAAAAATATCGTTTTGCTCCATTACGACATAAACTACTATTGATTGATTCTAGGATATGAATATAGAATCATGAACGAAGTGAGAAGTTTAAAGTACGTATCCCAAGATAAAAATATTTTTGCTACCGAATGATACACTCTGCTTTTCATACCTCTCTATGAGAAAAATAACTACGAAAGCGCGCTCATTGCCACAGCGAGTTTTTTCTGACAGTGTGGCACAACCATCGAACGCCATTTAGCCATGTCAGTCTAGTGCGGCAAAAAATGGAACTAATGTTTTGTTATACAAAAGTTTGATGTACTTAAACTACAGTGGCGCCAACCTTAAATGCAACCTTATTTTCCTTATCTTTTTGGCTAAGAATGTTGAAAAATATTCTTAATTCCAAATACAAAACACTTTTATTAGCACTTATTAACCCTATCGTAAAAGACTTACTTTTGCTCCCTTTTATTGAGGAGCAAAAAGTCGCTTTTCGAATAGATGGTATAAAAATATACAAACAAAACTGTTGATCTCACTATTTTGGGTTCCGATTCAAATCTCAAACGAAAATCTTTGTATATGACATCTAATTTGACCTCATCGATTTTAAGAATATTCGACTTCTTTATTGTTTTTTTTATTTATGTTCAATGCATGGAATAGGTATGCGAAAAAACAAACTCAAACCAATATCAGTAATACCAGAGACACATGACTGCAACTTACCTTTCTAGTAATGTAGATGTTTCTGGGAATAAGAAAATCTTGTGCAGCAAATCTTTTACATATTCAATGTTAGTGTCTTTGTGAAAAGCTTAATATAAGACACGAAAAGGCACCAAGGCGGCCATTTTCAAATTTCGACTTGGAATTGAATAGTTTTTTCTTACCATTGTGGCAACTCCACGAAGTGAAAAGAGTGCCTACAAATTGAAATAATTTTGTTTAAATTCGGGACCAAGACAAACGAAAACTTTATAATTAGCAAAATTTTGGTCTGTTAGTAATTTTGAGGCATTGTTGAGCGAGCACGACCTCAAACAAGTGCTAAAAGTAGCGCTCCTGAAATAACGATATAATCTACGCGTTTTAATTAAATTCCTGACATTTATATTAAAAACCTCCTTTAATCTCCTCATTCAAAGAAAACGATCTTTTGTATCTACTTTCTTTTTATCTTGTAAACCGTTGTAAATTGATTTCAGTACTTTGCTGTCATTTATAAATCGTCCGATCAAAATTGTATCTTACTAGCATCGCCTCGCGGTAGCGGTCTAGTAGTTTTTAGTTTATTCGTTAGAATATACAAAACTACTGTTTATCATATTACCTAGTGTAAATACAGATACTGTATGTTTTCTATATCTGTGATCTGTTGAAATCATTACCACATAGGAACACTGCATTTTTACAAATGGGAATATGTAGCATTGCCTATCCCATTATACAATATGTAACAGAGTAAGCGCAATTCCTAAAATTAGTTTATTTATATGTGTAAAATTTTTCCGAAAAATAAATTAGCACAGCTGAATTTAGTGCTACGTATGGAAGTCTTACTATTATTGCGGTTTATTTAAGAAGATTGGTTAGACACAACTAAAGTGCGAAGGGGACAATTTTTTTAAATTAATAATAATACGAGTATTCTTTCGCTTATTCTGTTACGCTTTGTATATAGATCTGTCACCATCTTTAATATGATGGTTTCTTTTGCATTTAAGCCTTCGTATAACAATGTTAATGATAATATGTTCCTCAATCCTTAGAACGGTCTGCTATCCTCGCTGCCGTACCTGGCGATGTACGCGCTTAGCTTCCCAATGGGCGCGCTCACCGACCTCATCATCCGCCGCAATTGGCTCAACGTCTCCAACACCAGGAAACTCTTCAACTCTATAGGTAAATATAGAAAATTCTGTTTCAAGGATATCTATTTCAGCAGAGGGTACTCAAATACAATGACAAGTTATGGGATTGACGTTAGCGTTCGACTTGTCATGAGTCCAGCAATATAGGGCGACACTCTATGGCGCTGGACAAATACAAGAAGCGTCGGGCGGAGGTGAAGCGCGGGCGAAGCGCTACTTCTTTGATATTTCATACAAAATGTATAGAAGAGCTAAGCAAATAACGCTTTCGTCTTATCACTTGGATAGGGGAACTGGAACCGCCGAGTCGAAATCCTCTTCCCTCTTCTCTTCGTTGGTGCAATATGATCGAGTCTGCATAATGCTCTATCTGGAAAAATGTTGTGAATTGGCATAGCCGATCAAGATCCGGGCTAGCAAGATAACAACACACATGATAATTTCTCGCAGAAAAGTTACTAGACCTGATATGCATTTTGTTGCCTCTGACTTGTATTTACTTTTTGCTCTTTCCAGGTTTGTGGGGCCCTGCAATCGCACTGATTGGACTGTCGTACATCCCGGCGGGCAGCACCGTACTAGCAGTGGTTATGCTGACCCTCACTGTCGGTATCAATGCGGGACAATATACTGGATGGATGGTGAGACTCTTAAAATACTTTGGGTTAAAAGGTTTAATTCTAGTAATACTGCCCTGGTAATACTACCTCGTGCGTGAGGAAAGACTCATAGCTTATCAGTAGGCTGTTACGGGTTGATAATGACACGGATTCAGCCTGTGGCTCAGTTGGTAGTGACCCTGCCTTCTGAGTCGGAGGAAGGAGGAAGAAATCTATTTAGAGGGTAGAAAGACTTGAATTTATGGGTAGTTGCAAAAACTTATTTTTAATTCAATACGTCATTGAATACACTGCTGCCATCTATATCAAAGAAGTCCTTTCGTATCACTAGTGGTAGCATATTTAAACGAGACTATAAGAATAATTATTGTTTCTACCTTCCCTTCTCCCTTTCTTTCTTCCTTCCCTTCTTCCTGTCTTCCTTCGTTTCTTTCTTTTTTACTTTCTGTCTTTCTTTCGTTCGTTTTTTCTTTTCTCTTCTCTGTCTTGATTCTCCTACCTGTGCCTGTCTGTGGCCTAAGGCGCGGTCATAACCCTGCCATATTATAAACAGTTAATTTGTATAAACCCACAACAGAACTCTGGAAACATCTACATTGCTAAGCAAATACGCGCGGTGTTAGCCTAATATTCTAAATGGTGTTTGCGTCACGGCGAGACTGCTTTTAAGTCAACAAATTTCCAGGTTTCAAAGTAAATTTGGTCAGGTACAGTTAATGTTTGCGTTTTACACCGCATGGATATTGTCTTTGGAAACTTGTAAAGTAAATTAATTAGTTTTACTTCACCGGCCTGCAATAAATAAACATTTAAAATCTTCTGATGAACGCTGATTTATTTAGGCAACCGATATTACTGTGGTTTGGTCACTTACAAAAAACCAATTGCGATTCGAACTCACTTTTTAAGGATTCCTTACCATTGTATAACAAAAAACCTTAAACAAAACATGCTTCTTGTTTGTGGAACCATTATTCACGCCACGGAACCATCGCAAAATGTCAGATTCGCAAAATGACGGATTCGCAAAATGTCGGAATTCTGACATTCTGCTTATCTGACCATTCGCGTTTCGCATAAAGTCAGATTCGCAAAATGACGGATTCGCAAAATGACGGAATTTTAAAGATACTTCCCACGACACTAGGATCGGCGAATTTGAAGTCTTGTCGATGAAATGATGATAATCCAGTAGATATTTTGAAGAGTTCAACCACTACCACCTTTACTTTTTAATCTTTATATTTTTTGTTTATCAGCAATAGAAAAACACATTATATATGTATGTAAATTTCAAGTGTCTACATATTTCATGAGGTACAGCACACTAAAAGATAGACGGATAGCGGAAGCCCATTAATACCCTGTTAATATTGGCACTGTTTGAGTACAGACAGAACCACTTCGATAGTTAGTGTTTTTGTTTGGTTGGTTGTGGTTGGTGCGTTTCTCACTTAGATAAAAGCAAAGTTTCTCAAGAAACTTTTAGCCTCGGACAACCGATCTGTGGAACAAAACCTTGAAACCTTCTAGAAGAGCGTACTCCTTCAGTCAAAGGCAACGCACTTGCGACTCGAGTTGCAGGTGTACATGGGCGATGATAGTCACTTACCATCAGGTGACCCGTCTGCTCGATTGCCCCTATACTATAAAAACAGAAAGATAAAACAATAGCATATTTTATATCGAGGGACTAAACGAAGCCATTAAATACCAGAGGTGGTTTGACATGAAACCGAGGGTATATTAAGTTGGCGTTTAGTCTCGAGGTGGAAACTGTACTTTTCACTTTGAGTGCGAGAAAAATTGTCAATTTAGTACAAATTTATTTAAAACCCAACAAATTTACACTCGACAAAAATTCAGAAATTTTCGAGGTCAGTTTTTTCTTCTAAACCTGTCAGGCTGTCACAGATTAACAAAGAGATTTAAATCTCTTTGCAGGTAAACAATTTAAAACACATGGCGCCACCTTCTTCGCGGAAAAACCATGGAACTAAAACTCTTCACATTTTCGCAATGAAGATGGTCCACACTCTACAGATATTTACTGGCCGTTTGAGGTTGTCTTTTTCTCATTAAGGAAATTAAAAAAAAAATACTTTATACTCCCTAGGGACTAAAGTGGTCACTTTAGTCCCGCTTCGTAGGGCTATATTGGCGTACTTTTAGAGCATGAGAAGTGAAAAATATTATTAACGGAGCTGCTATATTAAAAGATAATCCTTGTCTGTCTCGGCTCTAGCCGAGGACACTTGAGATTAGACTTTCTTTTAGAAAATAAATAATGAAAATTCCACACGAGGCGAAGAGTCCATTGAAATGGATTTTAAAAGAGAACTTTCAAAGCTTGTTGACATTCATGATGAGTTTTATTAGTTTATTTCACTTCTACTCTAATATTACAAAACAATAAATCTTTATTGCACAAATAATACAAAAGGAGATACAAAAATCAACTAAAATACAATCGGAGGTATTTTTAAAACCACTAAACTAGATTACTTACGTACATATTTATAACTAGCTCGACGGTGAAGGAAAACATCGTGAGGAAACCCGCAGGTCTCAGAATTAATTCTGAGACATGTGTAAATAGACCCGGTCCGGCGATGGGCTCACCACCTATCACGTTTAGGGGTCCAATGTATCTCGTGAAATGTGGGTATATCCAGTAATGGAATACCTATGCCTACCTCCTCGGGGACAAAAGGCAAAAATCACACGCCTTTTTTTTTAAATAGATTAATTTAGAAAATTCGAATAACAGTCCTAGCTAGAAATCAACCCGAAAATGTATTGTATTATTGTAATATCTGTCGCTAATTCGAATCAAATGCTAAGAAGTAATGACGTACTCGTATTATGGCAAACTAAAAGAAAGATACGATTTTTAACCGACTTCAAAAATGAGGAGGTTATCTATTTGTATTTTTTTTTTATGTTTGTTACCTCAGAACTTTTGAGTGGGTGAACCGATTTGGATGATTCTTTTTTTATTTGAAAGCTCGTGCTACCAGATTGGTCCCATTTTAATTTCGTCCAGATCTGACAACGGCATCTATGAGAAAACCATATAAGTTAAAGATTGGAGTCGGTTTTTTTAATACTTAAGCTAGAACTATACATGCGAAATTCTCGTAATATCCTCACAATACTTTATTTTATCGTACCCTTTTTGTTTCACCTTTGCCAATGTGTCTTCCAGTTGGTGCACATCGACTTGGCTCCAAACTTCAGCGCCTCCCTGATGGGCATCACCAACTTCTTGGCCAATATCATCTCCATCATCGCGCCGCTCGTGTGTGGCGCCATCATTCAAGATGAGGTAACTTGCTATATTTTTTTACAATTCGTTTGTTTAATGGTATTTCTAGAGAAGTGGGATTAGCTCATCAGCTGTTAATTCATAATCTAAGAATATTAGATACCTACCAATTTAATTAATATTTCATAATCATCACACTACGAGAACACGACAATAAATCATCCCAGTGAATACTGGTAGTGATTGAACAAGCAGATTTTTTCCGCCGGACTCGTGGTTACTCCGTTTTGTCACCCCAGGGCTCTGAATGACAATAATTGTGAAGAAGAAAAATATTATTTATTTTTAAGAGATGTCGACCAATTTAACGCAAAATTTCCAAAAAATAGTCACAGTATCAAAAATAGTAACAGTATTTACATATTTTTACCTATCTTCCAGACGGACCCAGCAGAATGGAGGAAAGTGTTCTTCGTTGCATCAGGAGTTTACTTCTTCACCAACTTGTTCTACGTTTTGTTTGGATCCTCTGAGAGACAGCCCTGGAACGAGCCGAAGAAATCTGACGTCGGTATGTATTTAAATATAAGAGGTATTCCATTTCTGGAAATACCCACTTTTCACGAGCACATTCGAACCGACGGTCCATCGCCGGACCGGGTCTGTTACACATGCCTCAGAATCAATTCTGAGACCTGCGGGTTTCCTCACGATGTTTTCCTTCACCGACGAGCTTGTGATGAATATGTACGTAATTTTTGAAAAACTTATTGGTTCATGCTAGGATTTGAACCTGACCTTCACTGATTATCATCATGAGAAGCGGGTTTTTTAACCGTAAGTAAACAAATACATATTTAAATAAGCTCATACTTTACGAAAGTGTTCTCTCCTAGAAAAATATTACACATTTCTGGGAGAGCTCACTATTCACCAGTATATTTCCTGAACGTGTCAGGTCATGAGCCCATCGCTGGATCGACTTTCTGTTACACGTGCCTTAGAATCTTTACGTTTTCCTAATGATGTTTTCCTTCACTGTCGAGAGCTGTTCATTGGTCACTTCACCACTGTGCGGTTCTCACGAAACTTTTTACACCTACCAATGTGTGACAGCCTTATTCTAGCATATTATGTGCGAAAAGATTACACCAGTAGCCTTAAATCATACCATCTGTGATAATGAGCCTTATTTTATCATTTGTGCGAAAAGACTAATTCATAGCTCAATAGCGAGTTGTTACTTCTGGATATAGACATGAGATTCAAAAGAGCTGCCCTTAAGCTTCTTGCTGGTTGTTCTCGGGGTACTGCATTTGGAACCAGCAACTCGTCGGTGGAGATGGTCTGCTGGTTACATTTAGTCAATCTTCATTGGCGAGTTTAGAGTGCCTTGTTATTAGACTATTGACCTTTCTAAGTGTACTTTTTATACCTACAGAAAATAAATGATATTGACTTTGACTATATTAATAAGTTTCTTGGTTTGTTTCAGAACTGAAAGCACCAGGGAAAGAAAGCAGCATTCATGTCTGATCCAACGTTCCCTGATTATCTACAATTTATTTATTTTCGTACCTGAATAAGTTACTTGTTGTGATTTAAATAAATATAAAAACCTATTACTTTTATTAATGTTCTATTTATTGAAAAACTAGCAGCGCCCTGCGGTTTCACCCGCATAGTTCCCGTTCCCGTGGGAATAGGGGGATAAAATATAGCCTTTGTGTTATTCTTATGTTTAAGCTAATAATTGTACAGTTTCATTATAATCCGTTCAGTAGTTTTTGTGTGGAAAAGGATCAAACATCCATACATCCATCCATACAAACTTTCGCGTTTATAATATTAGCAGGAAGTGGGATAAGCCTAAGTGCAACAAAGCAAAAGGGAAAACCATGTGTATTCTTTGGATAAGATTTAAAATATTTCTGCTTTGATAACTTATTAAAAATAGTATCTAAAAAATAAAAATACAAAAGAATCTCAAGCCTTTCATCCCCGAGAAGGCTGGATATACCCACATTTCTCGAGATACATTGGACCCCTAAACGTGATAGGTGGTGAGCCCATCGCCGGACCGGGTCTATTTACACATGTCTCAGAATTAATTCTGAGACCTGCGGGTTTCCTCACGATGTTTCCTCATGATTATAGTATCTATGGGAAACATTTGGAATTCTATTCAAAATATACTTGGTTTTTTTCGTTTTGCTTTGTAAAAACTGTGCGTGGTTTAAAAAATATTGTGTTTCCTACGTATTCACTCCACTCCTTTCGTACGTTGCTTAAAAATAGAGCTCCAATTTCCATACAAAACTATTATTGCCCCACACATTAATTACCAACATGCAAATAGCAGTGCCATTCTAACAAAATTTGAACCTACTAATTAGCGAGCTTAGGTATAAAGCAAAACACACAGATCCCACTCAAAGTGGCCAATTAGGGAGCTTCGCATGTAAATGAGGGGGACTCCTAAATACACGGGACAAACAAACACGTTTCATGGAGTACGCAAATAAATCCGAAACAATACTGGCATGCTAAGGGTGCAAAGACGACGCGATTTCCTTGCGCGGTGGCCGCGTTGTAGGTGTTCAATAATAGCAAACTAGCTTTTACCCGCGGCTTCACGCACGTTTCACCCCCTTAGGAGTTGAATTTTGCAAAATCCTTTCTTATTGGATGCCTACACAAGCTATGTATGTGCAAAATTTCAAGTCTTTAGACCCAGCAGTTTTCAGTCAGTCAGTTTATCATTTTATATTATAGGAAAATTATGTTTTATTAACTAGGTAACTAATACAACGTTGAAATTCTTTGTATGTAACTAAACGAGCGTCGGTGAATTTTATGAAATACCAAGAGTAACTGGAAATGAGTCGATCGCAGTTGTTGCATGAAGGCATTCTTTAATAAATAAACTTTACATAGTTGCTATAAAGCTTGTTTTACTAAAACATCCGCCGCGCGGTCTCCGGATTTGACAACATTCCATGTCATAATCCTACTATCCTACTAATCCTACTTCCTACTTATAATATAATATTATAAACGCGAAAGTTTGTTTGGATGGATGTCTGGATGTATGGATGTTTGGATGGATGTTTGATCCTCTTTCACGCAAAAACTACCAAACGGATTTTGATGAAACTTTACAGTTACATATAGCTTATACATCAGAATAACACATAGGCTATATTTTATCCCCGTATTCCCACGGGAACGGGAACTACGCGGGTGAAGCCGCGGGGGCGCTGCTAGTATAATAATAATAATAATAAAAATAATAATAATGGGCTCACCACCTATCACGTTTAGGGGTCCGATATATCTCGTGAAATGTGGGTATATCCAGTAATGGAATACCTCTGCCTACCCCCTCGGGAATAAAAAAGGAGTGAGATTATTATTATTATATTATTATAATAAAAACGTTTTTTGTCATATTTTTATGGGTTACACTTTAACTATTTTACATTACATTTTTGCGTCAAACTGTAAATAACAGTTTACATAAACGCGCCCTAAGGCATCCGTCGTAGAGCACGACTAATCTTGAGAAGAAATCTCAAGAGATGGAGAAATCCTTGTTGAGTTGGGTAAGGCAGAAGGATCAGGTTAAGAAGCATAAGTGGAGTACGATTGTTGTATTTGGGACTATCCTTACCCGGTCAAGTTATCAAGATGTAAAACACAATAGGATAATCTCAAAGATATTAGAGAGGACAAAGTGAGGAAAATTTGAAGCTAAAAGTTATTACAAGATGGAAAGAGTCTAGTGTGATTCGACCGGGATTCGACCGAATGACAGCTCGCGTTCATATTAACTGACACGACGCTTGAGCTTCAAAGTTTTTGTATGAAAATATTCCCAATGCCCCCTCTATGTCCTATTATATTTTAATCTCATTGGATAATCTATTGTTGCGTCTGATGTTCGACTGAGTTCTTAATAATGCATACAGTCAAGAGCACATAACGCTTTACACTTGTAGTTCGAGTCTGCCATCTAATGTGTCAAGCTTTAAGTGCTCTTGACTGTACCTATCTATTTAGTAATGCGACAAAGTAAAATAAATTTGGGATTTAAAAAGTATTTAATTGGGTACCAAAAATAATGAGTTAGCAGCCAATTAAGAGCATGGGATATTGGATTAAGCAATTAGTTTAGCTGGTTAAGATGCTCGGCTCGTGCGTCGTTGTTTTTGCAGTTCTAACGTTTTTTTTTAAGTTCGGAAATTCCCAAAAATTAGGATACCCTAAGCTGGGGGAGCGAAAGGTTATATCGTACTCCTATTGGCTGAAACCCCACCGTGTTCCTTTCCACCTTGGAAAGAAGTCAAAATTATCGCGCGAGCATGTATTCCATCACGTCAGCGGTGTAGTTCTGTCGCATATCTAACTTTTTTTATTATTATTACCCTGGAAAAATGCATTACTGCATACGGGGGGCGACGGTTATGTGGGGCTCTTCAGCCTAGTGCTGCCATACCCACTAAATACCCTGGGGTGTTCCTCCTCACCGCTTCGGACCCAGCCATGGCACCGCGGTTGTGCATCCGCATACCTAACCTGATCTAACAAAATTCGTAAATTATTTTCAATCGCATGACGAGAACTGGCCAACTGCTTATGTAACTGTCCAATTAATCATTTTACGCGAGCGAAGTCGCGGGATGAAGCCTAGTAAATCTGGTTAATGATTTTTAGATGGATGTCAATAGTTAATAAAATACAATCTATGGCACCTCACTAATGATATCGTACCCTTAAAGGCAAAACCAACTAACCGACACTTTTTTCAAAAATGAGTTAAATATACCAATCGATTCGTCTTTTTGAGCTCTATCTACTAGTAAAACCGGTTATCTGCTATCCCGCTTAGTTTCAAAGTTAGCAAGGCGAAAAACCAGCTAAATGCAAACATATTCAGAATTTCTACAAGAAAAAGCAACTAACATTACTTTAAACTATTGTTGCCCAAAACGTTTACCAGAAAAGAGACTTTATCTATAGATGCAATACAGGCTAAATAACTTTATTTGTTTTTAACTGATGACATAACATGTATGTCTTGAATTTTTATACTGGTAAAACAATTTATCCTCACTTTTGTTGTTTTTAGGGTTCCGTACCTCAAAAGGAAAAAACGGAACCCTTATAGGATCACTTTGTTGTCCGTCTGTCCGTCCGTCCGTCCGTCTGTCAAGACCCTTTTTCTCAGGATCGCGTGGAGGTATGAAGCTGAAATTTATATCAATTACTCAGGTCTACTGTCCCTTGAAGCTGTGAAAAAATCAAACTTCTAAGCCAACGCAATCAAAAGATACAGCCGTTTATGCCGCAAATTTTCGACACTTGCAAGGGAATCAAAACCTACAGGGTGCTTCCCGTGAACTCAGAATCTTGAAATTTGGTACGAAGCAACGTCTTATAGCATAGATAAAGGAAAAATTACGAAAACCATAAATTTTCAAGGTTGTACGGAACCCTCGGTGCGCGAGTCCGACTCGCACTTGGCCGGTTTTTTTTACTGTAGGTATTAGTTTTTCAGTTTTGATAATTGCTGCAGCTAAAGCCAACTATCAGCGTTCAATAGTTTCTCTAACTCGCACGACGTACGTGCATCGCGCACTTTTGTTTTTGTGAGTTGTTTTTATATTACGCAATCTAATCAGCTAATGGGTTCGATTCTGCATTACAGCGAGTAAACTTATTTTAGTTTATTCCTGTCTTTATTTTACCTCAAAAAAAGAAAAGGGATAGAAGATAACCTACCGAATTTAGTCCTGTCAGAGGCTGTATTTTAGTCGTGACTTATTTACTTATGCACTAAACACGTTATGAAATGCCTTAGTTGACAGGACTAATTTTAATTTGACAGGACTAAATATCACTCGTCTCTTTTCTTCTCTATGAGAAAGAAAATGACAGGAATAAACTAAAATAAGTTTAGGCGCTGTAATGCAGAATCGAACCCATTGTATAGTGTAATAAAAAATGATAAAAAATATAAAGATCCCAAAAAAAATTTGGGAAATCTATCGCGGGGGAGTCACTTAGTTGGTTTTACCTGAATTATATAAAATAGAACTTATTTCTGAAAGGAAGACCTGTACGCTTCTGAGTTGAATATTGACGTATTAATTTAAAAAAAATAGATTATTTACAAAAACAGCAATACAGATATAGCAAAGGAAGCAGCCAAAATAAAAATAAAATAATTTTTATAGTTGGTTTTACCTGAATAAAATTAAGACTAGTGTGCGGTTATCTACACAGGTGCGGAATCTATTAGGGCTTCATTTTCTTGATTTTTATATGTAGAGCTAGATTTTGCGTACCCCTACATACCCCTATCTTCCTATACATATAAAATCTGTAAAAATCGAATGTTTTTAGTAAAATTCACACATTTTTACAAAAAAATATAGACAAAACAGTTCTCTAGACCGTGATAATGAAAGTATTAAAAGGGGGTTCTAAATGGAGTGTCGGTAGTGGCTGACCTAGGCCTACATGATCTTCAGAACTTCTATATACTGAAGACAACTAGATACTAGCTTGAATGAGTCACTTGGTGGAGTACATCTTTTGGGTGAAGCGCAAAACTTGTACAAGTTCATAGCAGGCAACGTTCTATTATCTCCACCTACCCTGTAACCTGAAGAAGGTTTTATCTCAATTAAAATATAAGAGGATCACATTATAAACGTATATTATCAAATCAATTAAAATCCACATTAAGATTCTTCGCCGGACTCCACATGTACAGAGTCTGAAAAATCGGTTTCAGAAGCTGTTACATAAGGCACGTAATCAAACTACATATTTGTATCAGTAGGCAAAGTCAAAACAACTCACAAAGACAAAATGCACTATTCTATACATATAATAAAACTCTAACGGGGCCGTGTCTGTACATTAAATATTTTTTGAAAATTTTAACGGTAGTGTATATAGTTATCGATATAGATACCGAAACACCAATTTTTGGAATTTTTGTCTGTCTGTCTGTCTGTCTGGTTGTGCACGCATCACTCAAAAACTACTGGACGGATTTTAATGAAATTTGGTGTGGAGATAACTGAGTACCCGGGTCAACATCTAGGGTACTTTTTATGCCAGGAAAATATTTCATTCCCACGGGAAAATATAAAAACTGCTTAAAAAGAGAAATAAGTACTACTCCGAAAAGATAACACCTAGAAACTTGAAAAATGGTATGAAGGTGTCTGATATGTCATAGGAAATTGGTATAAAGGGATTTTTGGAAATTCCCACGGGAACGGGAATAAACTAAGTCCAAGCGGGAAAACGCCGCTGGGCACCCGCTATTTGAAATATGGTATGTAGGTATCTTAAATATGTCGTAGGCAACCACTATGAAGGGATTTTCGGAAATACCCACGGGAACGGGAATAAACGGAATCCGCGCGGGCAACGCCGCTGGGCATCCGCTAGTTAGCTATATAATCTTATAATAATAATAATATAATCTCACGCCTTTTTATCCCCGAGGGGGTAGGCAGAGGTATTCCATTACTGGATATACCCACATTTCACGAGATATATTGGACCCCTAAACGTGATAGGTGGTGAGCCCATCGCCGGACCGGGTCTGTTTACACATGTCTCAGAATTAATTCTGAGACCTGCGGGTTTCCTCACGATGTTTTCCTTCACCGTCGAGCTAGTGATAAATATGTACGTAAGTTTTTTAAAAACTCATTGGTACATGCCAGGATTCGAACCCGAGCCTCACTGATTTTCGGCCGGCTCTTTAACCGTCCGGGCTATCACTGCTCTTATAATCTTCTCATCAAATATTAAAAACTAATTTACTCGAAACTATGTTCGCTGCAGTTAGTTGGTTTTGCCTTTAAGGGTACGATATTAGCCCCCCAACAATTATTTATAGTTCGTCATCTATGATTTTGGAAGGAAGAAACTGTAAAATATGTTTACAAAAAATATGGTTGAAAATAAACCCTTTTTTGTAAAAAACTCAAGAAGAGTGATAGGTACATAAGGGTTACATAGTAGAAAAGGGATAAAAATTTAATGAAAAATGAGTCTTACAGCCAAAGTTAAATTGGACAAGGGAAGTTTATAACCGAAAGCCTGACGAGTGATTAAACAGGAGAAGTTTGAAAACTTGAGCTGATTTCAGGATTTTTTACACGTTTCTCTTGCCACGAGATTTGGTTTTCAGAACTTTATAAACTATTTTTTGTCTTTTATCACAAAGAAGGTCAGACACTAACTATAGTCTAAAGAATCGGACTTACTTACATAATAAAAGTTAGTTATTAGCTTTAAAGTTACAAATGCTCATCCCTTATACCCTTATCCCGAGGAGGTAGGCAGAGGTATTTAAATTCAGGAAACAACCACATTTCACCAGCATAATTTTTGGACCCCTAAACGTGATAGGTGGTGAGTCCATCGCCGGACCGGGTCTATTACACATGTCCAACAATTAAGTTTAGGACCTGGGGGTTCTTACGATGTTTTCTTTCACCGTCGAGCTATATAACATACGGGTGCAATGCTAACACTAAAACCTTCCTCTTGAATCACTCTATCCATTAAAAAAACCGCATCAAAGTCCGTTGCGTAGTTTTAAAAATTTTACCATACATAAGGACATAGGGATATAGGGACAGAGAAAGCGACTTTGTTTTATACTATGTAGTGATAGAATGGTAAT
This sequence comes from Ethmia dodecea, assembly GCA_963855545.1. NCBI lineage: Eukaryota > Metazoa > Arthropoda > Insecta > Lepidoptera > Depressariidae > Ethmia > Ethmia dodecea. Next base: position 14,943,127 of record OY979450.1, on the reverse strand, counting down.
TTGACTGATTGCGGTGATAAATCAACGCACAGCCTAAGCCGCTGGGTCTAGAGACTTGAAATTTTGCACATAAGTAGACAGCTTATACAGTATGTAGACATCCACTATGAAATGATTTTGCAAAATTCAATTCCAAAGGGGGTGAAATAAACGTGCGCGAGTGAAGCCGCGGGTAAAAGCTAGTGATAATTATAATATTTTTTTTAAAAACTCATTTTTAGTACTTCCTGTTTCATAAAGTACGTATAAATAGAAAACATAGTAGGTAAGTTCCTTGTATTATTCAAATAGCAAAAATCACGTCCTTATTTTTGTAGGCACCATGAATACATAGGTTCAGTGAAATAATTTTGCATGTCTCCGGGCGGAGAGCGGCAAATTTCGACTCGTTTTGCTAAACAAATTTGCCGCTTTCCGCCTCCGTCGATTAGAAAAAAGGTACACACAACTCGGAAAGTATATAAGAAAGCCTCAGATCACATGTTTTTAGACTTCGGCTTCACCTCGGTCGACAATTACATGTGATCTGAGACATTTCTTATTTTACTTACCTAGGTGAGTAATATACTATTCTTATCGTGGAGTCGCAATGACTTTCAATAAGAGGAAGGAAGGAAAACCCGACTTATTTTTATATAGTAGATGGTACGAAACCCTTTGTGCGTCCGAATCCGAGTTCGACTCGCACTTAGCCTTTTATTTCAATTAACATCCCTGCTCTAAATTACACCATTGTAAGACTTACAAATAAAGATTGCAATCTTCATGTTTCATGTAATATTATGCATAATAAATAGTAATAAAGGCGAATATAGGGGAGAGGCAGCGACGCAAGGAATTCCATTACTTAGCGGGCGGAGTGCACTCGCGCTATTTTCTTATTGGAAAGGAAATACCACTTGGTTCTCTTAATAAACTTGGAGATTTAAAATTGCTATGATTTTAAACCACTGCATTTTGCTCCGTGGCTGGATTGAGATTTTCCTTTTCGTAATTATATTTATTACTAGCGGTTCTGCGTGGTTCCCGTGTTAATGCGGGAATAAAATATATCCTATGTCACTCAGGAATATTCTAGATTTGAATTGGTAATAGTACATTATGATATAAGTGCGGTAGGTTGAAAATTACAGGCGAGGGCTACAAGTAAGCAGAGGCTGTAATAATCAAAGCGCACGTATGTCATACGACGTTTTATAACACATTTGCGAGGAAATAAAATAAAACTCCGACTATGGTAAACGAATAAAAACAATACAGAGCGTTAAGAAAAGGCACAAAAAACAGCCAGTACTTATTACTAATAAAGTAAAATAATATTTTTGTGTTTTTGTTACAGATTGGTTGTAATTTACTGTCAAAATTAATTAAATTAAATAATTATGTACATAAATATTTCTTTAATATATTTTTCAACACACTTGCTCATAAAGTGGCTCTAATTTCACTGCAATTAGGCACATAATGACACCTATAATCAAACTGAGACTTTTTGTTTGCTATTATTCACTAGTGAGTTATAGATTTTTTTTTTCAATTTTGTTGCTAGAGTTGCTTTGTTCTTAAAAAAGTTTCGATACAAAAAAGATCGTATTCAATCGTACTAATAAATTAATACACAAATATGGCTTGCTCATTTCATGCAACTTCGTATTTAAATAGATCATTTCAACTTGTACGTGTTTAATAAACAAAACTTTCACTCAAATATAACTTTGGTTTTCTCTGTAAAAACTTTAAATACCCCATTTTGTACGTGGCTAAAACGCTATCCACGACAAACCAAAGAAAAAGAAACCTAATTTTTTTAGTCCATGGCCGATCGCCATTGTAAGATGCGAGCGCATAGGAAAACGAGGCTGTATGGGCCTAGATCCTTTTGCCTTTTCCAAATTATATAAATAAAAAATTGGAAAACCAATTAATTTTCCCCGCCATTGCGAATGATTATTTTAAAATGATTTTTTAGTATTATTTATTCACAAGTGTGTTGAAAAACGTCGTATGATACACGTGTGTATTGATGATTACCGTCCTCGGCTCTCTTATGACCCTCGCCTACGGCTCGGGTCTCAATGGCGCCTCAGCGGTAATCACCAACTTTACTCACTTGTACCATAATGTACTATTATCTCCCAAAGTTAATTTTAATCATAAAATGTTGACAACTTTTTTGACATAAAAACTCTTTGCTGAGATTTTAAAAAGTACCGTTCGTTTTAAGACGGAGCATCTTGATAAACCGTGCGTTTTACTTTACACTTACCGCACTTGGGCGTAATGAGATAGGTAACGATATTAAAATTGGTGAAATAAGACACCTTTTACGAGCAAATGTGTTATAAAATATTTTTTTAAATCGGTTCTGTAGTTTTTGAGTTTATTCGTAACAAAAATACAAATCTTCCCTCTTATTAGTGTAGAGTATAGACTATCTTTGTACTAGCTTCGCATGTAACGTAGGTACTATAAAATAAAAAATCTCAGACCTCTTATCCTCGTGGGGGTAGGCAGAGGTATTCCATTTCAGGAAGTACACACATTTTATTGGACCCCTAAACGTGATAGGCGGTGTCTTACGATTTTTTCCTTCACCTGTGTTGAGGAGTTTCTTGCCCCGCTTCTTCTCCTCAACCATACATGCTGAAGCGGTGGAGTTGAAATGACGTTCAATAAGTGGACTTGTAAGTACCTACTTTGAATAAAACATTTTGACTTTGACTTTGAGTCAGGAGCAGGATCGTAGAATGCGATTCTCGTGACCAAAAATATTTAAAGAAGCCATTTTTATTCACGAACATTCTCTACACAGAGTTAGATTTTCACAAAATTTCGCATTAGAACTACTAGTGTTGCAAATCTATCGATATCACTACGTAGTATAAAAAAAGTCGCTTTCTCTGTCCCTATATCCCTATGTCCCTATGTATGCTTAAATCTTTAAAACTAGGCAACGGATTTTGATGCGGTTTTTTTAATAGATAGAGTAGTTCAAGAGGAAGGTTTTAGTTTAAGCACTGCACCCGTGCGAAGTCGGGGCGGGTCGCTAGTATAAATATAAAACATAAATAATCTCACGCCTTTTATTCCCGAGGGGTTAGGCAGAGTTATTAAATTTCTAGATATACCTACTATTCACGAGATATTCTTTGGACCCCTAAAAGTGATAGGTGGTGACCCATCGAAGTCTTTAGCAATAGACAGATTCTCGTTGAAAACTAGTCATATGTATACTAGGTACTATTAAAGTCCTAGGAATAACATCAATAGTAATAAATCTGACAATAATAATGCACTATTAAACAGCTATTAAGAATATGAAGACCCAGAATGTGACAAAAAAGCACGTCTGGCTGTACATGATGGAGTGTTAGTACCTACGTTGATTAATGGCAGTGAGTGTTGGGTATGGCAGAAGAAAGTAGAATAAATGCAGTCGAAATGCGCTCGTTAAAAAGCATTAGTGGAGTACGACTGACAGATAGAATAAAGAATAGTGTGATTCGAGAGCGTTGGGGATTGAAAGATGATATAGTGACAAGGATTGAAAGAGGAATGCTGATGTGGTTTGGTCACATTGAGCGGATGAGTGAATGGGTGAGTCATAGAAGACTACCTAGGCGTACCTACATCGACCAGATCGCCGATGTGTTGAAGAAAAGTCAGATAAAGTGTACCCGAAACCGACGAACATGCAAGAGTCGTTTGATGGATGTGAAGGAAGCACGAGAGATCCGCCAGGTTCGTAGCAAGTGGCAGTCTATTGTCTCTGCGAATATGTATGTAAGAATATGTGAGGTCTCAATATATGAGGATATCAATAGTATTACCAGTTAGTACTATTACATAATCTGTGGTATTATATATTTGAAGGTTACTAGTACCGCCGTACTATCGATACGGTACCTAGTATTGCACAGCACTAGCGCGTACTCGAAGCCGCTCAGACCTGAGTGCGGTTCCATGTCCTCGTTCCGAATAATATTACGGTCCATATTTCTCCGGTTACGGCACTAATTTGCATTCCGTAGAATTTTATCCAGTACAATATTACAACTATGTGACCCATTTACTGAATGGCTGAGATGTTATCGTAGTAATTTTCAATCATTATTAACAAAAAAACTACTTCAAACAGGAAACTAAACAAAGTAAGAATTACTAGTCACCACTAAGATTTTCGAAAGTTCTCGATTTATCTGGGATGCCATCATCAGATCCTAGTTTCCTAATCATAGTACCACCGCTGGGATATCACCTTTCTAACAAAAAAAGAATCGTCAAAATTGTTACATAAACGACAAAGTTAGCCGCGAACATACATAAAAAATTATTATGAAGAAACCTCCTCCCTTTTTGAAGTCGGTTTAAAAATAATATTATTCTAAGATTATAACGTTATTTCTGGAGCAGTGATATCTCAGTGGTTAAACAGATACTCCAGCGTGAGGCTCGAGTTCGAATCCTGGCATGAACCATTCGTATTTATCACTAGCTCGATGGTGAAGGAAAACATCGTAAGGAAACCCGCAAGTCTCAGATTTTTTCTGAGGCATATGTAATAACACTTGGTCACCCGAATGGCTCACCACTTGTCACGTTTAGGGGTCCAAAAAATATACTGGTGAAAAGTGGGTCTTTTTAGAAATAAGAAATAACCTACCCCTTCTGGGATTAAAAAATAGCTTAAGTATGTGTCTAGTAGCAGCACCCCGCGGTTTCACTTCTTTACTTCTCGTTCCCGTGGGAATACGGGGATAAAATGTAGCCTATATGTTATTTTGATGTATAATATAACTGTAAAGTTTCATAAAAATTCCTTCAGGGGGTCTAAAAACGCCGTTTCGGGTGAATCATATTAGGATTCTATTTCGATTCATATTCGATAATTTCACCAAATACGAATCTGCTAATGAATTGAATTGTCAGTGAATCACTAAAACTAAGGAACATTTTACGAAATTTAGAGGAATTGCTTAGGATTTGCTGGGAATTCATAAAAGGAGGAATTGCTCAGAGGAATTGCTCAAAGTGGCCATTTTAGACCCACAGTAGTTTTTGCGCGATAGAAGAACACACATCCATACATACAAACTTTCGCGTTTATAATATTAGTAGAATGGATTGGTCCAACGGTTGATGTATGTCCAGTTGTATTTATACAAACTCACCCTAACACTTCGATAGCGCGGTTTAGAACTTGCCGTCTCTGGCGCTTTAGTTAGTTCTTTGTAGTACCGCTAGGTGTCGCTACACCAAATAACACTGCTTATCTGAGTATGAGTTACAATTTTTATTAGAATGTCCGCAATCATATGCAAGGCTAAGTATAGAGGAAGTATTCTACTAGTTTGGACTCGGTGCAGAGAGTTTTGATATACTTAGTCAAGCATTCATTATATATTAGTAAATGTATTATGAACAAATAACCTTTTCTTTTTAAAATAAAAATGAGCGTTTCTTTTCCCTGAGACGTTTTCAGAAGTAATTTACTCTTGGATGTACATCCGTACATTTTTCATCAGTTCTACTCTTCTTACAGACTTCCTCAATGTGAGAGATGGAGCCGGTCTCCGCTCCGATTAGCGCTGCCTAGTTTGAAACTAATTAACCGAGCCAGAAATCTGTCTCACTTTAATAAAGAAAAAAAAATTGTACCTATTCTAGCTATTACAAACTTTAACTAAACCAGGTAGTAAGTAGTTGAACAAACTTTCTGTGCTGGAGCAACAGGTGTCGAGAACGAGGAAAATGGATTCTGGCAGCTAGCAATAGAGTCGCAATTGCTGACCCAGAACGCAGACGAAATTATCGATGTCGATAGAACTAATAAATTAACATGTTACGACATCTATTGGTCCCATATAGAACAAATGAGACGGCAAGCACGTGACGTCGCCATTTTTAACCGACTTCAACAAGGAGGAGGTTATCAATTCGTCTGTATTTTTTTATGTTTGTTACATCAAAACTTTCGACTGAGTGAACCGATTCGGATGATTCTTTTTTTATTTGAGTGCTTCCAGATTGGTCCCATTTTAGTTTCGTTAAGTTCTGACAATAGCATCCATGAGAAATCCATATAAGTTGAAGAATGAAGTCGGTTTTTTTTACTCTTTGGAGTTCTTTGTTATTTGTATAAATATGATTTTGACGGGACTGTTGGCTCAGTTGGTAGTGACGCTGCCTTCTGAGTCGGAAGTCGCGGGTTCGATCCCCGTTCGAGGCCAACATTTATGTGCATGAACATGTCTGTAGGCTTCATTTAACCGACTCAGCGCTATGTAAGGCTATTCATTATAATTTTATTATTGTGAACTATATTTACTAGTAAGACATGAGATTAAAAAGAGCTGTCCTTGAGTTTCTTGCTGGTTCTTCTAGGGGTACTGCATTTGGAACCAGCAACTCGTCGATGGAGATGGACTGCTGTTAACATTTAGCCAATCTTCATGGACAAGTTCAAAGTGCCATAATATTAGACGATTGACTTTTCTAAGTGTAATTAGCTACAGAAATAAATACGTTTTCATTTTCATTTCTGGGTGTTTAATATTTATTTAAGTATGTCTATCAGTTGTTTAGTACCCATAGTACAGGCTCTGCGTAGTTTGGGACAAAATAAACATGTGTATATAAAAAAAATGTCCAGTTTCGATCGTAGCATCACGCGGTCCCAAACAAGATTCCCTTACATTACTCAGTGGAGATAAAGTTCAATTTGACATAAAATATTTTGCTTATAAATACGTATCGCTTTGATACACTTCAACTCGTGTCAATGTAAATGGCTCCTTCTAAGCAACCCTCAGTAATCCAAAGATATAATTAAATTTATAAACAAGAAGCATTTAAGTCTATTCAATTATATGAATACTCTTTGATAAATTTATAACTTTGTTTTGGGATTAGTAAAATGACATGTTCCAGGATCTCTCATATTGGGTGGTTTAATATTCTTGTGATTAAAGTGACACAGTATTTTTTTATTTTTTACGTATTAATATACTTACATGATTTTTCTAGAACAATATTTTTAAATCTCTCCAGTTTTATTATTATTTTGCATTAAGAAAGTTGAATTCAGATTGAAAAAAGTCATTATATAAAATAAATTCAATGTAGGTAAAAATTTTATTATTGCATTACGTGTTTCATTAACTCCCATGAACATTATACTCAATTGTGCTTATTTTTGTATTTTAGCTCTTAGTGAGTTTTAGCCCACTAAATGACAAGTCCTTTATTAAATTTGTCGATAGTAGGTATCGACACTAAGCCAGCACTATGCGGCGCTTAAACAAAGAATCGGAACAAAGTTATTCAGAACTATCTGGTTACCTGAAACCTATCTTTATCTTCAGTTCGTTTGTCTGAACTGACTGTTTGAACTGACTGTTGTGATACTTGTGATCAATAAGGTAATTTTCAAAGGACTTCAATAAAGGAGGAGATTATCAATTCGATTGTACAGCACGGCCGTTTTAACTTGACAACTCTGAAGTTGCGCAAATGGCTGCGCAGTAACATTTTTTAGCGACCAATTATGGCGGTAGGAGGGGGATTTGCGCAGGCGAAGCCTATGTTCAGAGAAGCCAAGTTAAAACGGCCCTACTGTACTTATGTTTTTTTTATGTTTGTTACCTCAGAACTTTCGACTGAGTGAACCGATTTTAATGATTCTTTTTTTATTTGAAAAGCAGTTGCTTCCCGGTTGGTTCAGTTTCAATTTGTTCCAGTTCTGACAATGGCATCCATGAGAAAACCATATATATTTATAGATTTTTGGGACGAAATTTCATTCACTTGTTTTTTTACATACCTAGTAGATAACTGTACTTGCTTTGCCTATTTTGACATGAGTTCGGCCATGAGGATATGTTAGTCCTCGTAGCCAAATCACTTAGGCGAAATAGTTTGGCCACGAGGAAGAAGCCAAAATATCGTCCATTTCACGGAAATATACAAAAAGACTGAAAAATCAGTATCTGTTGGCTTCGTGTTTGAGTGTTTAATATTTATTTAAGTATGTCTATCAGTTATTTAGTATCTATAGTACAGGCTCTGCCTATTTTGGGAATAAATAACCGTGTTTGAATTATGTCCCACAATTTATTATTAAAAAAAAATCTCACTCCTTTTATCCCCGAGGGGGTAGGCAGAGGTATTCCATTACTGGATATACCCACATTTCTAGAGATATATTGGACCCCTAAACGTGGTAGGTGGTGAGCCGAGACCGGGTCTATTTACACATGTCTCAGAATTAATTCTGAGACCTGCGGGTTTCCTCACGATGTTTTCCTTCACCGTCGAGCTAGTGATAAATATGGTATTATTATTAATTAAATTTATTATTATTATTAATGAATACCTATGTATTTAAAATGAGTCGCTCTGTAGTGAAGGTGGCAAGATGGCGAACTGTCGAGGAACGCTTGCAACGCTGGGTTCGGATTTTCGGGGAGACTGCTATACTGCGTGGACAAGTCTAACACCACCTTCCCGTACGCGGTGGGCACATTTTGGTCTATATTTCCTCATGTGTAAGGAAATACCTTTACCTCAGCTGTTAGCTGTTACGGGTCGATGATGAAGACTGGGTATTTCTAGGAATGGAATAGGTACTCCAGCGATACTGCGTGAGTGTATTTTTTAAATTCATTTTCTTTCTCAATGTTTTATATTGTGTCAGTTTTTACGATATTGGAATTTCTAATAAAATTAAGGTTTATCCACTTCGACAAAAATTATCTTTAGAAAATTTAAAAATAATGCACTGGTCGGATGAAATAAAGTGTGGACTGTATGAAAAACGAAGGAAGATACAATTTAATTAAATAAAATTCTACCTATGAAAAAGCTTGAGTGTGTCTGAATAATTGTACAAATTTCTCTCATACATATAATTATATATTATCTCATATATTATTTACTATTTGCGGCCAATTCCGCCAAATTATTTCTGCTTAGCCTGATGGTTGACTGGTAGATAAAGCTTTTAGGCATTAAGTTAGCCTTGTGTACATTTTCTTGGTACATGAAGTTAAATAAATAAATATAATTGTTGAAGTCATACACTAATAAAACTACTAAAATACTCAGTCTCAGCTCCTAAATAAGCTAAGCTCGTTTATTGGTCCAAACAATATTTCGTGCAAAGTAGGTGTATCAGAAAATGAAATACCTTTGCCTACCGATTCAGGAAAAAAAGGCGTGAGATTTTTTTGCAGCTCCTACTCGTAGTAATATTAGTGAAACATTGAAAAAGACAGAAATTTATTTAATTTAGTTTATTTATTCAGACATTTCGAGACCCTACAACATTCTTCAAATTTTAGATAAAGATTAACATTATTAGTGCCATGCGTTAACAGCCTTTATTCGAATGCGACAAGCATGAAAATTCAAATGGCCGTCATCAACAGTCAACATACTAATTCCAAAATTCTACTCTTAATCGTCCTAAATGTCTAGTTCTTTTCCTAAGGCGATAAGGTAGGTCAAACTGGCATCTTTACGACCCGGAAGCAGTTTGTATAATGGTCACGTTTGCTCGTGGTCGCACCTTTTATCCTGTTAATTACCGAGGACAGCCGATCAGAGGAAAATAGTAAGCGATTTGTATGCTATGCGTTTTAATTGCATTATAATGGTATTGTTTCTTCTTACGTTAGTTGAAATAGGGAAGGGGGGCATGATGGGGTATCGAGGTAAGATGGGGTACCGCACATATACAAGAAACTAGACGTTTGTGAATAGAAAGCAATAAGCCAATAGGGAGCCTCAGTCGACCAACGGTCATTGCGAGAGAAACTTATCGGGAGAATTTTGCTAATACTCTATGACACTGTGTACGTCTCTATTCTAGTATAATTTAGTGTCTTACCCTCGCCTTAGTAAATAGATGCAATAAAAAACAAATATACCTTTATCAGTGATGTCAGGTATCCTTGGGTGGTTCGAAAAAATAAAATAATCTTATAAAATAAATAAATAATCTCACTCCTTTTTATCCCCGAGAGGGTAGGCAGAGGTATTTCATTACTGGATATACATAATATAGAATTAATTCTGAGACCTGTGGGTTTCCTCGCGATGTTTTTCTTCACTGTCGAGCTAGTGATAAATATATAAATAAATATAAATATAATCTCACGTCTTTTTTATCCGCGAGGGGGTAGGCAGAGGTATTCCATTACTGGATATACCCACGTTTCACGAGATTTATTGGACCCCTAGACGTGATAGGTGGTGAGCCTATCGCCGGACCGGGTCTGTTTACACATGTCTCAGAATCAATTTTGAGACCTGCGGGTTTCCTCACGATGTATTCCTTCACCGTCGAGCTAGTGATAAATATGTACGTAAGTTTTTGAAAAACTCATTGATAAATATGTACGTAAGTTTTTGAAAAACTCATTGGTGCATGCCAGGATTTGAACCCGAGCCTCACTGATTTTAAGCCGGCTCTTTAACCGTGAGGCTATCACTGCTCTCTCACAGATTCCACAATTAAGTGACCACTAGACTAAGAGAAGTAATTAAATGAGCAGCAATAATAAAATTTGGTTAGCCACAAAAAATCAGCATTTAAATCATTTGGTCGGCATACAAAGATTTTGTTCGCAAATAAAAAAATCAGGCAGCAATCCCTGTTCGGCAAATAATTTTGATAATGGTCAAAAATTAAATCAGAAATAGGCAGCTTACAATAACGTGGGTTTGCATAATAAACATTCAGTCCGCAAAATAGTTACTTGGTCCGCAAAATAACTACTTGGTCAGCAAGACTTCATGATTGAACAGCAGAGAAAACATGTCGTAAAAAATTATACTATAGCCACTCCCTCTCCCACTCTCATTCCCACCTACCCGCTCCTACCCTCTCATACCTCCTCCAGGTGGTAGGAGGAGATAGGAGGATGTAGTAGGAGGTAGTAGGATGTAGTAAGAGGTAGTAGGAGGAGGTGGTAGGAGGTAGGAGGTGGTAGGAAGAGGTCGGAGGAGGTAGGAGGAGGTCGGAGGAGGTAGTAGGAGGTAGGAGGAGCTAGGAGGGGGTAGGAGGAGGTAGGAAGATCTAGGAGGGGGGTAGGAGGTGGTTTGAGGGGGTAGGAGGAGGTGGGAGGAGGTGGTAGGAGGAGGTAGGAGGTTTTAGGAGGTGGTAGGTTTTAGGAGGTGGTAGGAGGTTTTAGGAGGTGGTAGGAGGAGGTAGGAGGATGTAGTAGGAGGTAGGAGGAGGTAGGAGCTACTACCTCCCACTACATCCTCCTACCACCTCCTAAAACCTCCTACCACCTTCTACCACCTCCTCCTACCCCCTCCTACCTCCTACTACCGCCTACTACCTCCTACTACATCCTACTACCTCCTACTACATCCTACACCGAACTCCTACACCCCATTCCTACCTCCAACTCCCACGCCCACTCCCACTACCACTGCTACAACCACCACCACTGCCACTAACACCAACACCACCACCACCACCACCACCACTACCACTACCACTACCACCACCACCACCACCACCACCACCACCACCACCACCACCACCACCACTACTACCACCACCACCACCACTACCACCACCACCACTACCACCACCACCACCACCACCACTTGTAATCGTAATAATAATCATAATCATAAAAGTTACATAATCCAAAGTCCTTCCTAATATATGTAAGGAATGCGCCCATTTTGCGCATGACAGTAGTTTGCTGAGATTATTTTTGCTACTTTTATATGAAGCTCAAAAAATATTTTTTGGCTTCCCCTCTGAGTGCTTACCAAAATTTTATTAAACAGTAGCAGCTCATTGCAGCTCAAAAATAATTACAGCCATCCAGAATGACATAAATTGCTGATAGGTTTTGTAATGTTTGCTGGCCATGAGTTGCTGACCAATTAGCTATTTCTGCTTACAGATTATATTTTTCTGCTTACAAAAATTCGAATACTCTGCTAACCATTTAAATAACACCCCTAGACTAATATCATCTCCAAATCCGCGGTGGGCTCGAGTGGGTTGTTATGGCCCGTACTACCTCATGTAAGATACACTTAGCACAGCAGTGGGCTATTACGAGTTGATGATGTTGTTGCTTATCACTGAGGGGGTCGGCAGAGGTGTACAATTTCTGGAAATTCTCATTTTTCACCAGTATGTGTTTGGAACCTAAATGTGACAGCGGAGCCCATCGATAACCAGGGTGCTGTAACATATGCCTCAATTCTGAAACCTGCTGGTTTGGTCACGACGACTTTTCAACTAAAGTTCTTAATTCGACTGTATGTGTTTTCTATGTTTTTTACCTCAGAACTTTCGACTGGGTCGAAAGCTGGTGCTTTTCGGGTGGATCCATTTTAATTTGGTCCAGTTCTTACAATATCATACATGAAAAAACCCTATACCGCCTGATTTTTTTTAACGATGGAAAAAAATATAGTCCGGTCAATCTAGACATTCGAAGGTACATAAATTCACAACAAGCTGAAAATCAGTAAACTTGTCATTTAATTATAAATCTTCATTGTTTATTCAATTGTACCTAATTTATTAATTGAATACAGAGTCCAATGCTAACAGGAAGCGGACAGGTTCCACTTTTATTATTGTTTTCGCTTTCCCGCTTTAAAATCTGGTCTTACCGTAAGTCTTCTTTATACAGTCTGTTAAAAAGAGAATGTCCTTTAAATAGATCAGTAATAATGGGGAACTTGCACTAAAATTATATTGATAAATTATCATAATAATATATCCATAATGATAGTAGCTAAAAATGCATTGCTGAAAAAAAATATTTCTAATTATGATTTTTTCGCGAAATATTTGAATTCCAAGCAACGCTATATGAGACGTAATTTGGAACACCAATCAGCGACGAGTGACGTCACTCCATCACAAAGCGAAAAAGAGGTAAGGAAATACTTGTATCAAAGACGTTTAAAGAAAAAGTTTAAAGAGAATGATTTTCTTCCAACCTCTTTGACTTGTATGTTTGAAACGAATAAACTCAAAAACTACTGAATCGATTTCAAAAATTCTTTCATAAATAGGATGCTACATTATTCGCTAGTATTAAATAAAACTGATCATTTTTTTTGTCACAAATACATAATATTATATTTGCGCGCCATGAAAAGTTTACTTCATAAGATGAAGAGTGACGTCTCGTCGCCGGTAGGCGTTTACGCGCAAACTTTGAAATGTCAACTTTTGATTTGCAATAAATAAATTATTTGTGCTACCGTGTTACCGTGTTAGCATTCCCGTGGGAATACCGGAATAAAATATAGCCTATGTTACTCAGGGATCTGCTAGCTTTCCATTTGGAAAAGAATTATTAAAATCAGTCGAGTAGTTTTTGAGTTTATTCGTTACAAACATACAAAAATTAAAAAATCATAAAATACAAATCTTTCCTCTTTATTAGTATAAATTGCAGTTTGATCTAAAGTTTGGTTTCAACTAGACTTATATAAGGTCCATTTAAATCAAGTACAAATATTTTAAGGGTGTGTACACATATAAAAGAGAAACAGAATCATACGCAGCGAAAAAAAAACTTCAGTTTTTTTCTTGTTATTTTCTAACAAAAAAATATTTTGTAAACATTTGCATAAAACCTCACTCAAACACCACTTTTGACGGCTGATTTCTTGTTCATTATTTGATGTTCCCTTTAAATATTTGCACTTCATTTAAAAGGACTATGTATAAAGGACATACTGTATAATTTATCTCACCAGCGGAACAGAGAGGGCAAACAAACCGTTTGCGTTTTCCTTAACAATTATTTCCATAATAAACGAACCGTTGTGGTCATAGAAGACCCTAACCAATTTCCTTAGGTCAGAGTAGAGCGGCAAATTATAGCCAGCACCGCAGGGCAATACATGTTCAACGAGGCATGTACTCGTACTTAATGGCCAGGCTCTTTTTAGAAAGAAAGAAAGAAAGAAAGAAAGAAAAATATTTATTAGGAACACATTTTTTAGGAGTCACTCTGATACTATAAGACAAAAATAACGCATTGTTGAAGTGAAAACTTCTTTAGCGGCGTTGAGCACTTTTGTGGGATGGGTAAAAACTGTGAAACTCGCGTCAGGTCACGTGTGCTGATCGAAAAACCGTAAGACGGTTGGAGAGTAGTGTTGTAACACCGAAATCTATAATCAAGTTTTCACTTCTGCCGGCACTCCCGGAGTGCAACCCGTGTTTTTTTATTATTATTATATTGTATTATTATCCATATAATCCATAGTAGGAACTGTCTTTTCTTGAGGGCTAGTCTGGGATCAACAGTAAGACCACCATTTAAAAGAAACTAAAAAAATAAAATCTAAATAACAATATCTCGTGAAAAGAGGGTACTTATATGCAGAAAAGGAATACCTCAGCGTTACTTAGAATTACCTCTGCCTACCCCCTCGGGGATAAAAGGCGTAAGTTTTTTTTTTTTTAAAACATTGATAAAGTTGGTGACCGATTTCCAACGTTTGGGTAGATCTCCTACGGAGCGATTCTTAAGCGGATCCAAATCTCCACTACTTTTTAAATGCCAAATTTTAATACCTCTGGTTGTAACTAACCAAAGAGATTAAAATATAATAGGACATAGAGGGGGCATTGGGAATATTTTCATACAACACTTTGAAGCTCAAGCGTCATGTCAGTAATTAATATGAATGACAGCTCGTCATTCGGTTGAAATTGTACTAGACTTATTGTAGTTGGCATAACTTTTGGCTTCAAATTTTCCTCGCTTTGTCCCATCTACGCCCTGTTATATTTTAATCTCTTTGTAACTAACCTTCTTCCCGATACCATTGAAGATGGTGTCCACTTATCACTAAATCAGAGCACATCGTGAACGGACACTTTATCAGCGTCAAATCAGATGCGTATGCGCAGCTCATTATCCTCTAGTGGTCGTCCCAGTTTTCCTCGAGAGTGATAAACACTTGAGGAAAATGGTGACATAATGATTCGTCTTTCTAACCGACTTCAAAAAAGGAGAAGGTTTTCAATTCGTCGGTGGAGATGGGCCGCTGTCTTCATGAACGAGTTTAGAGTGCCTTGTTATTCGACTATTAACCTTTCTAAGTGTACTTTTTGTACCTACAGTTATGAGTGATTTTTGACTTTGACTTTTGACTCGTTATTCATATTTTCGTCTTTGAACTGATTTCGAATTTTTTGTTGTTTTGAACTGGTACACCTCAAGGGTGGTCCCATATAAGTTTTGTTAAAATCCGATGAATAACTTCAGGTCAAGAACGGAACTCCTCAACGGACATCAGCAAATCACTCGCTATCAGCGTAATAGTTTTAGTAAGTAGGCAATGGATGTTGAATTTGCAAAGAATAGTATTTTTTGAACTATTTTTGTTTAATTTTTTTATTATTATTATTTATTTCAGCGAATTGTTGTCAACTGCTAGACAAAAGCCTCCCCCCAAGGAGCGCCAACCATTCCGGTCTTGGGCAGCCCGCATCCATCCACTGCCAGCCATTTAGGTCGTCGGTCCATCGAGCCGCATCGCCTTACACTTCGTTTGCCTAAACACGGTCTCCACTCCAACACGTGTCGGCTCCAGCGGCCATCAGTCCGCCTGGAGACATGACCGGCCCACTTTCATTTGAGTGTTCTGATTCTCCGTGCGATATTGGTGATTATTATGATTCCGTACCTGAAAAGATCACTTTGTATCAGGTCTATCTGTTTGTCAATACCTTTTTTCTCAGAAACTCAGGGAGGTATCAAGTTAAAGGAGCTAATAATCATGTGTTTTTCATAGTCATAGAAAAATCGTTTATTGCAAATGTGGTTATACAGATGGCAGGTAAAAATTCAGTAGGTACACACATTAACCCTGGAAGGGCGCAGCAATGTAAGAATACAAAAATGTATTCAAAATCAAAATTCAAAAACAAAAATTAAAAACGATGTTAAGTATCATTATTTTTATCAAAATACTCTTTCAATGAGTAAAAATCGTTCACTAGCAGAAAATCTTTAAGTTCCGATATGTAATGTGCATCCTTCCCTTGTAATGTAAACTATTCACCAAATCCGTTAAAATTGGCCGTGAAAACGTAAGTTGTAGCAGATATAACCGTTTATCGGGAATATTCACCGACACCCATACAGTTTGCTTTTTTATAAACAGGAAAGGTTAGATGTTTTGATTGATTGTTTGTTAGTTTGTATTGAATAGGCTCGGAAACTATAGAACCGATCAGAATAATTCTTTCAGCTACGAGTATGGAAAGCTTACTCTACAGGAGTAACATAGGCTATAATTTTACCACGGTAATGGGACTTCAACGAGTAAAGAATGGAGAACAGCTAGTTTTAAATATAATTGTGTGTTATTGTATACTAACATGGTCATTGGTCATAGGTAAGTATAAATTATTGTTAGTAATGTCACTGAGGCTAAGTCCGAAAATATAAAAGTTTATTGTTAATAATACAAAAAGCTCAATTCCGAGATAAGGTCTCCTGACAACTATCTCCCTGTGTAGATTTCAAGTCTCCAACTAGCACCTACCTCAATTTACTGCATTCCTTGGTAGACCTTAACAAATGGAACGCCAATAATTAAATAAAATTAAAAAACTCACACCTTATATCCCCGAGGGGGTAGGCAGAGGTATTCCATTTCTAGATATACCCACTTTTTACAAGATATTCTTTGGATCCCTAAACGTGGCAGGTGGTGAGCCCATCGCCGGACCGGGTCTGTTTACACATGTCTCAGAAATAATTCTGAGACCTGCGGGTTTCCTCACGATGTTTTCCTTCACCATCAAGCTAGTGATAAATATGTACGTAAGTTTTGAAAAACTCATTGGTACATGCCAGGATTCGAACCCGAGCCTCACTGATTCTCATCATATGAAGCAGGCTCTTTAACCGTAAGGCTATCGCTGAATAATCGCCAATAATTGAAATGCCTAAAACTCGAAAAACCTACTTCGCAAAAGAAAACCGACAAATCCCTTGTACAGTAATAAAGGACCTTTCTCTAGAATCCTTTTCCTTGCAAAACTCAACTTTGAAATTCAATAAACATCGGGACAATGGGCTACTCCACTTTTATTTCTTTTGGAAATACTTTCTTCAAACTCTTTTATATATTGTTAAGTACGTCCTTCCTTTTCTTGTGTTTGATTATTTAAATAACTCTCAACTCGTTCGCTTCCATTTTTAACCGACTTCAAAGAAGGAGGAGGTTCTCAATTCGACATGTATGTTTTTTTTATCTTCGTTACCTCAGAAACTTTCGACTGGGTGAACCGATTTGGATGATTGTTTTTTTATTTGAAAGCTGGTGCTTCCCGTGTAGTCCCATTTGGTCCAGTTCTGACGATGGCATCCATGACCATTGAAAACTACTGGACCGATTTAAAAAATTCTTTCACCAATAGAAAGCTAGAAGATTTCTGAGTAACATAGGCTATATTTTATTCCCGTATTTCCACAAGAACGGGAGCTACGCGGGTAAAACCGCACAGAACCGTTAGTCATAGATAAAAGCGTGAGCATTTTTATATTTATTACCCGCGTTGCCCGCGCGGATCAATTTTATTCCCGTTCCCGTAACTTCTCAGAATTTTCAAAAATCCCTTTGTAGCGGTTGCCTACGATACACCTAAATATACCTGCATACCATATTTCAAGTTTCTAGGTGTTGTCGATTCGGAGTCGTTTCCGGTGGAATTAAGATATTTTCCTGTTGTAAAAAGTACCGTAGATGTTTTCCCAGTTACTCAGTTAGGTATATCCGCTTCAAATTTAATCAAAACATGTCTAGTAGTTTTTGCGTGATGCGTGCAGACATAGGTACAACCAGACAGACTGAAATTTCAAAAAAAGTGTTTTTCAAAAAAAGTGTTTTTGGACATATCGAGCGGATGGATGAAAGGCGTCTAACAAGACAAATATATAAGGGGATTGTGAGTGGCCGAGTCGGCAGAGGGCGACCTAGGCGTACTTACATCGATCAGGTCGGCGATGTATTGAAAAAAAGCCAGATAAAGAGTACCCGAAACCGACGAACTTGTATGAACCGATTGATGGATGTGGATGATGCACGTGAGGTATGCCAGGATCGTAGCAGGTGGTGGGCTGTTGTCTCTGCCTACCCCTTCGGGAAAAAGGCGTGAGCGTATGTATGTATGTATGTATGTTTTTTATAATAATATGTTAATTGACAACTTTACAAAACTTTAAACAAAATATTTTATCTATGTACAGACTCCTTACCCGCAACCCGAAACCCGCAGGTCTCAGAAATAATTCTGAGACATGTGTAAGCAGACCCGGTCCGGCGATGGGCTCACCACCTATCACGTTTAGGGGTCCAATATATCTCGTGAAATGTGTGTATATCCAGTAATGGAATACCACTGCCTACCCCCTCGGGGATAAGAGGCGTGATATTATAATATATTATATATTATTAGACTCCTAACAGTTTTATTAATGTATAGATTTTTAATATTGTAGTGTTATTTGGAGGAAGAAATTATAATTAATTAAAAATAATCTTGCGAAGATCTATAAAAGCGAAACAACAAAATCATTGCGAATCTTTATCGATAGCGAATAAATATGAAGTACTTAGTATATAAAGCGACAGTATCGACGGCAAGGCGCATTTGTGACCGGCGCGCGCGCCGCCTACTTCCTCATACGCAGCCTTGCGATCCAGCCTTAATGCGCCCTCTTCTAAAAAGTTGCTATTACACCTCTGTATTATTAAGAACGTATATACAACTGAACTGAATATTCAAATATAAGTAAATAGTTATTTAACATTTGGGTTTTTAAACAGTGCAGTTTTATAAAAGTGATTTGTGTTATTTTTTAAAATGGTTGAAAGTGCTGTGGCGAATGTTCAGGCAGCTCCTAAACCTGGTAAGTCGTAATTATAAACACATAATGAATGTCTTTTAACTTAACACTTTCACTAAATTTTTTTTGTGAAATATAGGCACTAAGTCACAGGCTATTTATTATATTTATTTAATAGGATTCACAAAACAGAAAGTGACAATAAAGTTCAATATAAAATAGACAGCAGATTAAGCCACTTATACAAAACATATGCATACAACCTGACAAAGTTTACAGCTCTTAAGTTAAAAACAAAAATAAATTAAAGCCAACTAACTATTTTGTAAATGAAATGTTGTCCCAACAATAAAGAAAACAAAAAAAAAAATAGACAGCTATAGGTACAAGAACACGAAAAGAGTTCGAGAAAAACAATTACGTACTCAGTATTATAATTATGTAGATTATAACCCTGATTGAGATTCAAAACATTTAGAGAATTGCCTCAAGAAAATTGATTTACAGAGATTGAATATGTCCAGTTATTTGCCCAGTTAGTAGTATTTTAAGTCGCAGGCCTCGGGTTCTATTCCCACCTGGGGTCAATAATTTGAGTCCAATAATATGCTTGTTAGTTTCGTGTAGTGTTTATCAGCTGTTTACACATAATTTTAAATTATTTTTTGAATTTTAACACTCCTTTACTTAGGCCTGTGTGCAACACCTATGTAAACGGAAAATTGGTTCTAACACACGCAGGTAAAAAGAATAATGATAACTTCTTCAAACATGTATGTATATTAACCGACTTCAAGAACGGAGGAGGTTTTCAATTCGTCGGTATGTTTTTTGTAAAGATGTTACTCCAATTATGAATCGATTTTGATTTTAATTTTTGGTTTGGTAGATCATATCATCACTGCAGGTAGTCCCATTAAAATTTTATCGAAATCGATCGAGAGGTTTTTAAAAAATCAACAAAAGTCTAAAAATGGTATATCTACATTATTGCAAACTTTAGTGCTTTGTATATCCTACTAATATTATAAATGAGAAAGTTTGTATGAATGGATGTATGGATGTCTGGATGGATGTTTGTTCCTCTTTCACGCAATAACTACTGAACGTATTTTGATGAAACTTTAAAGTTATATAGCTTATACATTAAAATAACACATAGGCTATATTTTATCCCCGTATTCCCACGGGAACGGGAACTACGCGGGTGAAACCGCGGTGCGCTGCTATTAACGAATAAACTCATAAACTACTGGACCGATTTTAAAATTATTTACCAATGGAAAGTTACATTACACTGAGTAACATAGTAATATTTTATTCCCATATTCCCACGGGAACGGTGAAACCGCGCGGAACAGCTACTTATTTAGATTGTCCTGTCGATTTCACCCGCGTAAGCTCCGTTCCCGTAGTAAAGTGAGTTTTTTACCCCATTTGTGTTTTGAGGGACACAATAATAATTCACGAACGGTTCCGAGTCGCACTCCACTAAATAATAGGATTATATGACCTTGACCTCCAGAGCACTGATGCTTGACTGGACTAATAACCATAGTCATGCTCACAAATATGGCGTCTATCGAACCTGTGACCTCCGTTAAAAGGCAGGGTCACTGCCGCAACTGAACCAACAGATCCATATTATGTAGATACTAGCGGCTGATGTATAAGCAATATAACTGTAAAGTTTAATCAAAATCCGTTCAGTAGTTTTTGCGTGAAAGAGGAACAAACATACATAGAGACATCCGTACATACAAACTTTCGCGTTTGTAATATTACTAGCGACCCGCCCCGGCTTTGCACGGGTGCAATGCTAAAACTAAAACCTTCCTCGTGAATCACTCTATCTATTAAAAAAACCGCATCAAAATCTGTTGCGTAGTTTTAAAGATTTAAGCATACATAGGGACATAGGGATATAGGGACAGAGAAAGCGACTTTGTTTTATACTATGTAGTGATAGTGATTAGAATTCCTAAATACAATGAATGATGCAATGGTGTTGTCAATGGTCGAGTCGGTAGAGGACGACCTAGGCGTACCTACATCGAACAGATCGGCGAAGTGTTAAAGAAAAGCCAGATAAAGAGTACCCGAAACCGACGCGCATGCATGAGTCGTTTGATGGATGTGGAGGAAGCACGAAAGATCTGCCAGGTTCCAAGCAAGTGGCAGTCTATTGTCTCTGCTTACCCCAATGGGAAATATGCGTGAGATTATGAATTTATCTTAAATACATACATAGGTACAGATCACGCCATTGTCCTACAGAGGTAGGCGGAGACGATGGATCGCCACTTTGTTCGATCTCTGTATACTTCTTTCGGTTCCTTCACATTTATAAGTGTATTCTATCAAATATCATGGCAATCAAACTATACAATAAATTACCAAATGAGATAAAAGATTTACAGAAACCCCGAGCGTATGAACAACAACTAAAATTTTTTTTGACAGCTAAAGCCTATTACAACGTAGACGATTTTCTTAATGATATAATATAAATAATAATCAACTAAAAAGGCAACATATTCAGGCATAGGTAGGTATAATAATTTATAGATATATTTTATAATATTTTGATGGGTGTTATTGTTGAATTGAATTTTATTGAATGATATGATATTAGTTTTTTTTTTGTAAATATGTTTTAATGATGTGTAAATTTTTATTTTTATTTATTTTAAAATGATTAAATAGAATTGAAGGAATGGATTTCGAAGACAATGTAGACATTGATAAATTTAATAGAATAAATAAATATGGTATAGATAAATAAACATTGTATAAAAAAATAAGCAAGTAACTGTGATAGTATTGGAATAGGAAAGTATGAAATAATATTTGTGTGCATGAAGTTTTATATTGCATGTTCGAATTAATTAATAGCGCACCCTCTCTAACTTAGCGGTGCCCCTACGGGGTGTCATGTGTCTTGATCAACTTTACAATAAGACCTATGTAATACCTTACCATATGACAAGCTATGAAATAAATAAATAAATAAATAAATAAATAAATCATATAAAATATCTCTATATAAAATATCTATATAAAATATCTATGTACCTGTATAATGTGGCACGCAATAAATTATTTTGTATTTGTATTTGTATTCATGTAGGATCCTTTGTTCTTCGCACTCTGGACCCCAGCATTTTGAACATGGCTCAAACCTCAACGGGCAGAGGGAAAATAGTTACCACCACATATTGAACTCTATGTATTTAAAATAAGATGCAAAACCAATGAAAAATTTAAACTGCTTTTGCCTGTTAAAGGGTTAACCAGTGTGATCGTTATAAATACACTTGTACCACATGGCTACTAGTGCCTCTTGTTGCTATACAATATGTAACAGAATAAGCGCCATTCCTGAAATTAGTTTGTTCAGTATCGACTACTTAGTCGATTTCAGATATTTTTATTGTGTACATTTTTTTCTAAAAATTAATTAGCATAACTGAATTCAGGAATGCATGTGGAAACTGTACTATTATTGCTCTTTATTTAAAAAATTGGTTAGACAAAACTTAAGTACGAAGGTATCATATTTTTTTTATAACCTATGTAATAATATATAAAATGATAAACTGACTGACTGATTGGTGATGTATCAACGCACAGCCTCAACCGCTGGGTCTAGAGACTTGAAATTGTTGACATATCCAGCTCTTTTTGGTTTATACAGTGTAGGCATCCACTAAGAAAGGATTTTGCAAAATTCAACCCCTAAGAAGGTGAAATAAACGTGCGCGAGCGAAGCCGTTGGTAGAAGCTAGTATTATATTAATTGGGGTGTATGAGGAATTGCGCTTATTCTGTTACGCGTTGTATAGTACCACTTAATGCTATATGTATGCAAATGTATTTTAAATAAATGTTAATTATATGCAACGATTATGTGGTCCGACATCCAAAAATTGTGGGCTAATAACAAAATTAATATGGTTTTAAAAGTACATGACTATATTGAAATTATACACCTACAACGTACGTGTAGTAATAACCAGTATTTAAAGAATTTGAACGGTTAGAAGGTTGAGAATGCGACCTTCAATTAGCTGCAAGTTGTATTCATTTTATACACCAACTAATGCCTGCGACTCCGTCCACTTTAACTTTAAATTAACTCCTTCGGAGACGCCACTGACAGGCGTTCGCCTCTGCCAAAAAAAAGTGTCGGTCAACGCGCATACCTGCTATATACAACTAGTTTTTATGAGTTCACGGAGTGCTTGAATTGGCCAATGTATTTGTGTGCATCTAGTTCAAGCTATGTTTGGTCAAAAAATGCGTTTGTTTTAACATTATTTGTGTTTGTTTCCTCGTCCATCGCGCAGAAATTGGCAGACTTTTTTGCAAAGAAACTAGTGCGCGAGACGTCTCCTGTTGGTTTAATACTCAAAGATTAACTCATGTATCAAGAACAATGTCTTTTCAAATGAAATGTAGCATAATGCCCGTTTCTGTATCTACAATTCTAAACCAAATGCATCAAAATCGGTTCAACGAGTGTAGGCGTGATAACGTAACAAACAAAAAATTAGATCAAAATAATCTCACACCTTTTTTCTCCTTTGAAATACCCACTTTTCATGAAAATATTCGACCCCTAAACGTGATAGGTGGTGAGCCCATCGTCGGACCGGGTCTGTTAACAAATGCCTCAGAATTTATTCTGAGACCTTCCGGCTTCCTCACGATGTTTTCCTTCACCGTTGAGCCAGTGACAATATGTTTTGAAAAACTCATTGGTACATGCCAGGATTTGAACCCGAGCCTTAGGGGCCTTACACACTGCGACTTTTAGCAGCGATCGCGACACCAGCAATAAAAAGTAAAAGCAATAAAGTGTAAAGGTGAACCATTTGCGACTGCATCGATGCTGCATCGTGACAGAATCGCGACTGCATCGCTGCTAAAAGTCGCAGTGTGTAAGGGGCCTTACTGCTTATCATCATGAGAAACCGCTTCTTTAACCGTAAGGCTATCACTCAACAAAATGTTTAAATTTTTATTATGGTAATAATACAAATTTAAACAAAACAAAAGAAAACATGGTTAACACTTGTGCATACATATATCCTCACGTTTTCATGTTTTCTTTTAGTTATAGGTACGTGACTAAAGGGGAAAACTATTTAAATATTTCTTTATTATTTTTAAATGTTTCGAATTAAATATGCAAAAACGTAAAACTTATGGAATCACCTCGGTGTCTGGTTTGTCTGTGTGTAACAGACTTGTTTAAAAAATAACTTAAAAGAGTAAAAAACCGACTTCAACGAATATCACTAACAATATCGTCGATGTATAAAATTTTTAGAATTTTGTTGATATTTTAAAAACCGCTTGATCGATTTCGATAAAATGTTAATAGGACCACCTCTGTAATATGATCTACCAAACAAAACCAAATCAAAATCAGCTCATAATAGGCGGAAAAATCGCGTAACAGATGTACAAAAAAACCTATAGTCTAATTGAATCTCCTCCTTTTTTGAAGTCGGTTTCAAAAATAAGAATAGAATTGTTATCGTCTTGTCAAAAGATAACACATTTTTTAATGACTTCTTCACCTGTGCTCAAAAGGAAAGCTTGTTATGAACGTATACTCACAGGGTCTAGAAAATGGCGGATTTTCGTGATTTACCGCTCGTTTTTGTGACAAATTCTCTAAATTTTTTACCTATAGAACTAGTAGAATGTTATTATATTATTATTTTTTATTTATATAACAAAATTTAGGATTAAAATCGAGCAAATACGCGGGCCATAGCTAGCCCAAAATAAACTTACGCACGTGTTAATAATGGCGGACCAATGAATTATGATGAGCAAATAATACCAGTCATTAATTTTCAAGGTGCTATAGAATACCTATATCTTTTTGCCAGTTCGCAGACTATTACGATTTATTTATATATTTAACCTTTCAGAACATGAATCACAGACACAATTGATTTTCAATTGTGTCTCGGTTCCAATTGGAACCGGCGGTTCTTAACTGATTAAGAACAGTTATTTTTTTATTTTAGCCTTACGGTTAAAGAGCCGGCCGAAAATCAGTGAGGCTCGGGTTCGAATCCTGGCATGTGCCAATGAGTTTTTCAAAAACTTACGTACATATTTATCGCTAGCTCGATGGTGAAGGAAAATATCGTGAGGAAACCCGCAGGTCTCATAATTAATTCTGAGACATGTGTAAACAGACCCGGTCCGGCGATGGGCTCACCACCTATCACGTTTAGGGGTCCGATATATCTCGTGAAATGTATGTATATCCAGTAATGGAATACCTCTGCCTACCCCCTCGGGGATTAAAGGCGTGAGATTTTTTAAATTTATTTAACTTCAAGTACCAAGAAAACGTACTCGTAAACTCGTCAGTGGAGATGGGCTGCTATTTACATTTAGCCAATCTTCATGGACAAATTTAGTGTGCCTTGTTATTAGACTCTTGACTTTAGATTAAATACATTTTTATTTTTATTTTCGTACACATGGCGAACTTAATGCGATTCAGACTCCGCACGTAACGTGTTGACATATATATAAAATATACTTTTAACTGAACTGAACCCTCCAAGATATAAAAAATAAAAATACTAAATCTACAAGATGTAAAAGATGTGTAAGGAAAGACCCAAAGACGTTTAAAGAAAAAGTTTATCTCTCCTAAGAATAATTTTCTTCCAACCTCTTTGGAAAGACCCTTAGCTCTGCAATGGGCTGTACGGGTTGTTGATAATGATGAAAAGATAATTGTACTTAGAAACGTCAATAATCTAAATTAAATAACAAGGCACTCTAAACTCGTCCATGAAGATTGGCTAAATGTAAATAGCAGATCTTCATCGATGAGTTGATAGTTCCTGATAAGAACCAGCAAGAAACTCAAGGACGACTCTTTAATGCAATTTAAGTTGAAATACATACCTGTTTTAGTTTATAAAATTTTCTTTCGCATCCGCAAAAAACTTTCAAACAGACGGAGAACAATTGTGAGAACGGTGATTTATGATTAGACAATGTATAATTTTAAAATCACAGGCAGACACTTCAATTTTATTGTTGTTATAAATATAGATACAAATTTAAGTTGCTTAGTAAAAGGATACAATGAACGTAGTTATAGGGCAAAATAATTTTACAAGAATTTTCGCAGGAGCGGAGGTATAGAATGCTCTTCAATCAGAAAAGGGAAGATCTTCCTTTAGGCGAGGTGACCGTGCCTGGGGATGGTCCAACGGTTGATGTTGGACAGTTGTATTTATACAAACTCATAAGAACATTTCGATAGCGCGGTTTAGAACTTGTGACGTGACCGTCTATGGCGCTTCAGATAGTTCTACGTAAAAGCAATAGATGTTCGCTACAAATTCTAATAAAAAATATACCCACTTTTCACGAGATGTCACGTGATAGGTGGTGAGCCCGTAGCCGGACCGGGTCTTTTACACATGTCTCAGAATTAATTATGGGACCTTCCGGTTTCCTCACGAGGTTTTTCTTTCACCGTCAAGCCAGTGATAAATATGTATGGAAGTTTTGAAAAACTCATTGGTACATGTCAGGATTCGAACACGAGCCTCACTGATTATCGTCATGTGAAAAAAATTCTAATCTTTGTAACATTTCATAAAGATTAATGATGTTAACTTCAAATCCGAATCAACTGTATCGTCCGGCAATGAATGCGTTTGCCGGTGTTGCGCGCGCGCTGCTTTGTATGCGCGGCGGTCAAGGTCACGCGTCGATCTTATCGATCCACGTCGCGTGCGAGAGAGCACGCGAGAAATACTTCCGACCGGAAAAGAGATTTAATAGCTACTGCATCTTTTCCTCTCATCGAAGATGCTTAAAAAACGCACCTCCGTACAATAAAAACAAGTTTCTCGTATTTTCTACATCCATCCCAAGGATGAAGAAATCACTTTTTTTCAGGCTTTCGTCCAGCAGACTGCAATTAGATGAAATCACTGAAAATAATATACTATATTCTCACGCCTTTTATCCCCGAGGCAGTAGGCAGAGGTATTCCATTACTGGATATACCCACATTTCACGAGATACATTGGACCCCTAAACGTGATAGGTGGTGAGCCCATCGCCGGACCGGGTCTATTTACACATGTCTCAGAATTAATGCTGAGACCTGCGGGTTTCCTCACGATGTTTTCCTTCACCGTCGAGCTAGTGATAAATATGTACGTAATTTTATTTTAAACTCATTGGTATATGCCAGGATTCGAACCCGAGCCTCACGGATTTTCGGCCGGCTCTTTAACCGTAATGGCTATCACTGCTCTTTAACTGAAAATAATGTACTTAAAAAATATATAGAGATTTAATAACAGTATCCCGTTGGTACCTTTTGGGTAAGAATCTAAAAAAGAGATTACCATTCCATCATTCTATACTGCGGGTCTAAAAAGGCCGTTTCGGGTGAATCATAATAGAATTCTATTTCGATTCATATTCGAAATTTTCACCAAATACGAATCTGCTAATGAATTGAATTGTCAGTGAATCACTAAATTATGGGACCATTTTACGAAATTTAGAGGAATTGCTTAGGATTTGCTGGGAATTCAGAAAAGGAGAATTGCTCCGAGGAATTGCTCAAAGTGGCCATTTTAGACCCACTGTTCTATTATATTATTATACCATTCCAATAAACTTAATCTGCTTGTGAGTTGTGACAAAGCAAAGTAAATCTGTGCGTCGCTGTCCCAAAATCCGGATCCATTGCCGGACGCGTCCGGCGGTCCGCGCCGGTTGCTTCGACCATTAGGTTCGGTCCGATACGTCTAAACACCGGACACGGGTATTGGGTGTTTGATTTAGATTAAGGGTGGATGTAAGCGGTGCAACAAAAGCGTAAGTGCTAATATTTTTAACCAAATTTAAAAAGAAGCGTTGTTTCTAAATTTGATTGTATTTTTTTATCGTTTCAGAACTCCGTCATTTATTAACTGATTGAGAAAAATCTTTTTGTATTTAAAAATATATAGTTTTAAATTAGTCTCCTTTTTTTTATCAAAATCCAGTTCTGATCACAATAATAATAATTATTATTATTTATATATTTCTGTTTTTTTTTTTAAACTTAAACTTGTTTTTTTTTATTATATGTAGTGTTAAATATTGAACGGTGGTACGGAACCTTCATTTAAATTAAAAGTCAAATATTTTATTTTATTTTGGGGCTAATAAGTCCTCTTATTGAAAGTAATTGCGACTCCCACCGCTTCGGTATGTATAGTTGAGGAGAAGAAGAAGTGGGGCAAGAAACTCCTCAACACATTATTCTTACAATCAATATAATACAAAGTCGACATGGTTTCAGTGCTTTGCTGAGCTGGAGAAGATTTACACCAAACATTGTTTTTGACTGCTTTTAAAAACAACGCTTCTCTGAAATGTACATGACAAATGACAATCGCCCGCGTATGTCTGGGACTGTCCAAATCTGTACGCAGTGTTGTCGAGAACGCAAAACATAACGGCTTTGTATTTCGTAATCCTCTACAGTTTTGGAAATCTATACATAAACTAGCATTTATGCAGAGAGCGTTGCCGCTTGGATACCTACTGTTTATTCCCGTTCCCATGACTAAAGCACAGTATTACCTATACTGTGCTTAAGTCATGAGTTGTTTAGTACTCATAGTACAGGCTCTGCTTACTTTGGGACTAAATAACCGTGTGAATAATTTTATTATATTATATTACTAGCGATCCGCCCCGGCTTCGCACGGGTGCACCCGTGCGAAGCCGGGGCGGGTCACTAGTTCAATGCTAACACTAAAACCTTCCTCTTGAATCACTCTTTAACTATTAAAAAAACCGCATCAAAATCCGTTGCGTAGTTTTAAAGATTTAAGCTTATAAAAGGACATAGGGACATAGGGATACAGGGACAGAGAAAGCGACTTTGTTTTATACTATGTAGTGATTTTTGTACAATTTTCTGCTGTAAGTTGTTGGCAAATAAATCAATTTATTAAAGTGGATGATTCAATGAAGCAAAATGAGAGCGTAATTATAATTTTATTGGCAGGCAGCTCTTCTGATCCAATAGACACATTTAATTGGATCAAACAGTGATCGGATTTATACGATGTCTAGGATTATCAGCTAATAATAGTTAATCTTTGTTTATATCACAACATAATTGTTGCCTCCGATTTCACCCGCGTAAGTCTCGTTCCTATAAGCTTTCCATTGGTAAAAGTATTTTTTAATCGGTCCAGTAGTTATGAAGCATATTCTTTACAAATATAATAAAATAAAAAACTGGTCTTTTCTCTTCATACTTAAATGTAGTTGCAGTTTTTTTTATGTTTATGATCCAAATTGTACAAAAATTCTAAGTCAAAAATTTGTCTTCGACTAATAAAAATTAAATTGAATTAAAATTATTTTAATTAGACGAAGACAAATTAATAACAAGGCACTCTAAACTCGTCCATTAAGATTGGCTAAATGTAAACAGCAGCCAATTGCCACCGACGTGTTGCTGGTTCTAAATTACTCCAAGAAGAACTAGTAAGAGTAATCCAAACAGACTTTCTTTAAAAGGGTATAACCATGTTGTCGGGCCTGTTGGCTCAGTTGGTAGTGACCCTAGATTTTAAATCTCTTTGCAGATTAACAATTTAAAACACCTGGCGCCACTTTCTTTGCGGAAAAATCATGGAACTAAAACTTTCAACGTTTTCGAAATGAAGATAGCCCACACTCCACAGATATTTACTGGCTGTTTGAGTTTGTCTACATCTCATTAAGGAAATTTAAAAAACTAATTAGTTTTCACTCCCTAGAGACTAAAGTGGTTACTTTATTCCCGCTTGGAGGGGGTTATATTGGCGTATGTTTAGAGCATGAGAAGTGAAAATTATTATTATTATGTAGGGAAGTCGCGTCTTCAAAACAATAACACAATCCGCTACAAAGTGGTCTACTCCTTTCCAGTTAAAGCAGCTTGACCTTTGTATAATAAGGTCCTATTTACTACAAATACAGTAACAGTAATCAAACATGTTTACTAATCCGGAAACAGATGACAAGCCCGGCAGGTTAATAATAAAATTACGGCACGAAGCGAAGCTAACAATTTAAAAAATATATAATGTGCTCTTTGAGGCTATTGTGATGTTATAAAAATATTCAAATGAAGTTTGATGTCACCGCATCAATCATTATAATCTGCTGTTAGATTATGCGACACTGGGAGATTTTTTTGCAAATAAATAACTAGACATTAGATGAATACCTACTCTTTATTTCGTACATTAAGGCCCGGGTCACACAGAGCGCGATACAGCGACAGGACCAACGCAGGACCAACAGGCGTATTCACGAAGACCCGATATTCGACTTGGAATCGGAAAATCTGTCGAATCCTTATGTCAAATATGACATGTGTGAATAGCCCATCTCGAAACCTTTCGACAGATTTTCCGATTCGTGTCGAATATCGAATATCGAACCTCCGTGAATACGCCCGCAGGGGGCTACCGCTTCAATTTTACTATGCTGTAACTTTTTGACACTAATTGGTCCGAGCGTCACGGTCCAAATATCGTATCAAGGAAAAGTGGTGGCTCAGCTGTTAAAAAAAAAATTCAAATAAAATAAAAATCTCACGCCTTTTATCCCCGGGTAGGCAGAGGTATTCCATTCCATTTCTGGGTATGCCCAATTCTCACAAGATATTCTTTGGACCAATAAACGTGATAGGTGCCGGTGAGCCCATCGCCGGACCGGGTCTGTCTGGTATCCTCACGATGTTTTCCTTCACCATAGAGCTAATGATAAATATGTACGTAAGTTTTGAAAAACTCATTGGTACATGCCAGGATTCGAACCCAAGCCTCACTGATTTTCATCATGTGAAGCAGGCTCTTCAACCGTAAGGCTATCACTGGTACTATTTGCTAAAATTAATAGTACATTATGATATAAGTGCGGTAGGTTGAAAATTACAGCCGAGGCGATATTGCTAGCCCGAGCCGTAGGCGAGGGCTACAAGTAAGCAGAGGCTGTAATTATCAAAGCGCACGTATGTCATACGACGTTTTATAACACATTTGCGAGGAAATAAAATAAAACTCCGACTATGGTAAACGAATAAAAACAATACAGCGTTATGAAAAAGCGCGCGGCGCGCATCATCATTTTTTTTTACGCAAAGGCACAAAAAACAGCCAGTATTACTAATAAACTAAATTAATATTTTTGTGTTTTTGTTACAGATTAATTGGTTGTAATTTACTGTCAAAATTAATTAAATAAAAAATTTATGTACATAAATATTTCTTTATTATATTTTATCTCCCAAAGTTAATTTTAATCATAAACTGTTGACAACTTTTTTGACATAAAAACTCTGCTGAGATTTTAAAAAGTACCGTTCGTTTTAAGACGGAGCATCTTGATAAACCGTGAGTTTTACTTTACACTTACCGCACTTGGGCGTAATGAGATACAATACGATATTGAAATTGGTGAAATAAGACACCTTTTACGAGCAAATGTGTTATAAAATATGTTATATCCTACGAATACGAGTATTAATTAAAAACGCGGTTTCTATGTATGGATGTATAGATGTTTGTTCCTCCTTCACGCAAAAACTACTGAACGGATGTCGATGAAACGTTACAGTTATATAGTTTATACATCAGAATCACACATGGGCTATATTTTATTACCGTATTCCCACGGGAACGGGAACTACGCGGGTGAAACCGCGGGGCGCTGAGCAAAAGCAACTCTACAACACCACCGATATCTTTTGTAAGTACGATGTAATATACGAGTAGTTTTTTACAACCATCAGATTTGAAAATGCTATTATTACGACTATTCAATACGAACTCCGTGAAAATTGTACCCTAATCTAATGACACCACGGTCTGTTTTGCTTTGGTTATAGGAATGATTGTGTCGGTTTCAACCTTGTTTCAACGGATATTTTCCTCTTTTTAAAAGCAAAAAGTTGACAATGACAATTTGATACGCAATTCAAATGTAGACTCATTTTGAAAGATGATGTGTTGATTTTTTTAAAGTGAATATTTTTTTACAGTTTTTTTTTTTCGTTTTGTCAATGGCGTGCTGTTTATTAACACTGTCGTATTGAACAATATATAGAAATGGTAAGTTACAGTTTCACTATTTTAACATAAAGTCGTGCCATTCAGAAACGAAACAACATTACTCAGATTTGTATTCATAGCTCTTGAAACAATTTTGATTTATTACTGCATAGTGATGTAAAAGAACGATAAACGAACGTATATTTAATTACGAAATACAGACTCATTTCTATGTAACGTGCAACGAAATAAGCTTTTTAATTAATTATTTTTTATTTAAGAAAACACAATATTAAAACAAGTTATTTAATAAGGAAGGCGAAGTATAAGGATAGAATTATTAAAAAATATGTTTTAAGAGGTCGTAGACCTTGGACACACATTTAATAGATTAAGCAAGGATGTAAGGAAAATCTACATAGACACTAATATTATAAATAGGAAAGATTTGTATGTTCGTAACGAATAAACTCAAAAATTACTGGACCGATTTTCAAAATTCTTTCGCCAATAGACAGCTACGTTGTCAAGGAGTAACGTATCCTATAATTTCCAACGTTTTCCTTCGGGAACGGGAAGTACGAGGATGAAACCGCTTCGGAGCAGCTAGTTTAAAATATTTTTGTTCAATGTAGGGGCAATGTAAGTCCACTAATTGAAAGTAATTGCAATAATGCCGTTTCGGCATTTTTGAGGAGAAGAAGCGGGACAAGAAATTACTTAACATGTTTGACTTTAAAACAATAAATACAATACAAACTACTTACAAGTTACATGCTTTTAGTGTTAAAGAACACACACACAATTTACACCAAAAAAAAATTGGAAACCTATTAGTCTTGGGTATTTCGCGAACGACCTAGTTCGAAAGAGCGCTCTTTTAAGTGAACTATGCGAACTAGTTCGTAAACAGTCTCGCTCTTAGTTCTTTTAAATATGCATGTATTTTTCTGGGGTCCGCTCTATTATCATATTGCATGGCTAACCGATGGCTCACCACCTATCACGTTTAGGGGTCCAATATATCTCGTGAAATGTGGGTATATCCAGTAATGAAATACTTCTGCCAACCCCCTCGGGGATAAAAGACGTGAGATTATATTATTATATATGGCTAACCAACTTATTTTTTTCACACAATAACATGTACTTCTGACTTCGAAACTAGTTGATACTGTGCTATCGAAGTCAGCGATTCCTCGTAGAAATGTATACAATAATTGTCATCTATTTGGCTTCATCAATTATACTAAATTATGTTTAACTTTGTTATAAGTGGGAAATGAATATTGTAATGATAAGTGTGAGTGTGAGTGAGTGTGAGTGAGTGAGTGAATGAGAGTGAAGAGTGTGGGGGTGTGTAGGGGTGTGTGTGTGAGAAACGTTTATATGTTAATAAATATAATGTTTTGTGGGGCATTCTACATCAAATCATAAATTCCGTGTAAGTACATGTACAAAAGTGAGCAACCAAAAAAACTACATAAATATAAGCTAAAAAACCGGATAAAAACTAAATTTACGAGCACCGGGTCACATAAAAAGGACATTAGACCAAAATACCCCGAATAACTTTTCAGTGCCTCGGTTTGGGCTCAATGTAAAAAACTGATACGGCCATCTATCTAAAGAAACTGAACTGATCTTTAACGACAGATTAGACGACGAGCTACACTAAAAATGTGTCGCCAGGGTTAAACTTAGATGTAGTTATACTTATGATCACTAACTGTTCCACGCGGTTTCACCTGCGTAGTTCACGCTAAAATAAGGGATAAAACAGCCTATGTTACTCCCTGATAATTTAGCTTGCTATTGGTGAATGATTTTTATTTTTTTTTCCTCACACAAGGAAGTAAAAAAAAATATTCGTAGTGTTCAAAACAGAATTTGTCTTTTTTTCATTAGTTCCACTGTACCAAATGAACGCAAATGTTTGAAATGTTGCTGGAAATGTCAAAATCACTGTGTATGCCTATGAAATTTGAGAAGTTTCCTCCACTCCTAATGGATCCCGCGATCAGAACTGGATTTTAAAAAAAAAACGGGACCAATCTGAAAGTATTTCCATTAAAATTTAAAAAAAATCCCAATAGGTTTACAACTGATGGAGTTTTAAGTTAACAAATATTTAAAAAATACAACTGAAATCCTATTTTTTTTAAAGTCAGTAAAAATAAGATAAAATGGAACACAGGAACATGTTTAAACATCGAGCATGTAGTCGTCTTATTTCCAGAATTTTCTTGGTTACGCAATTTGTTTGAAAGAGAGTCTTTAGTCTAAATGCTTGAAATGTAGTCGTAATTAACATAATATTGTTCAGGAAGTGGAAAACTGTTTCGTGCTCAGAATCCTGAATAATTTTACATGAACGCAAGGGGTAATGCGATTCCATTTATATGCATTCTATAGTGAGTTCATTAAATTTAATAGAATAATAATAATAATCTCACATATCTCCCCGAAGGGAAGGCAGATGTATTGCATTTCTGCAAATACCCAAGTTTCAGCAGTAGGCATATTCTTTGGACCCCTAAGGGAATGAGATCTTATCGGAGGACCGGGTCTGTTACACATGTCTCAGAACTAATCCTGAGACCTACGGGTTTTCTCACAATGCTTTCCTTCATTATATAAAGCTAATGTATGTAGGAACTCTTTTTTTTTAATTCCTACTTGACCAGTACTTAAACCCAAACCACACATATGAGAGGTAGTCTGTACTATCCTCATTATTACTACTCTTATGTAAAATTATTAATAACTAGAGGGTGCCCCGCGGCGTTGCCGCGAGGATCCAGTTTATTTCCGTTACAGTGGGAATCCCAAAAATCCTTTCATAGCTGCAAGGCAACCGCCTACGACACATAAAACTCCTAGACACTATATTTAAATTTTCTAGGTATTATAGTTTAAAAGTATAGTACGTATTTCTCTTTGTAACCGTATTTTATATTTTCCCGTGGGAATGAGATATTTTTCTTTAGTAAAAAGTATCTTAAAT
The DNA here is from genome assembly GCA_963855545.1 of Ethmia dodecea. Taxonomy (NCBI): domain Eukaryota; kingdom Metazoa; phylum Arthropoda; class Insecta; order Lepidoptera; family Depressariidae; genus Ethmia; species Ethmia dodecea. The sequence goes on along the minus strand of OY979450.1, from coordinate 14,908,130 downwards.
GTTGACCCAGCTACTCAGTTATCTCCACTTTAAATTTCATCAAAATCCGTCCAGTATTTTTAGAAAAAAAAATCAAAATTTGATGTATTGATATCTAAATTGATAATTATTATCTATACAACCGCAAAAATTGTCAAAAAACGTTTCATGTACAGACGGTACAGAGGTCTCGTTACAGTTTTATTATACGTTTTAAATCTTAGTTTTAGCCGATTTCAAAAAAAGGAGGAGTTTATCAATTCGGCTGTTTTTTGTAGGTTCTTTATCTCAGAACTTTCGACTATTTGAACCGATTTGGATGATCCTTTTTTTATTTGAAAGCTGGTGCTTCCTAATTTCGTCTAATGACAATGGCAACTATGAGAATACCCTATAAGATTTAAATTTGCATTAACCTCTCAGACCATGAATCACAGACACAATAGATTTTTAATTGTGTCTCAGTTCCAATTGGAACCAGCAGTTCTTAACTGATTAAGTACTCGTATGTGGGTGACAAATTGACTAATTACTCAATATCACGCCAACCGATTTCGATTATTCTTTTTGTAACCGACTTCAAAAAAGGAAGAGGTTCTAAATTCGACTGTATTTTTTTTATTATTAATTTATGTTGTTTTTTTTTACTCTTTAGAGTTCTATGTTATTCGAGTTATATGATGCACTAGCGGATGCCCAGCGGCGTTGCCCGCGCGGATTCCGTTTATTCCCGTTCCCGTGGGAATTTCCAAAAAGACCTTCATACCGGTTTCCTACGACATATAACACACCTTCATGCCATTTTTCAAGTTTCTAGGTGTTATGGTTTCGGAGTAGAACGTATTTTTCTATTTAACCAGTTTTAAAATTTTCCCGTGGGAATGAGATATTTTCCTGGAATACAAAGTACCCTAGATGTTGACCCGGGTACTTAGTTATCTTCATACCAAATTTCATCAAAATCCGTCCAGTAGTTTTTGAGTGATGCGTGCACAACCAGACAGACAGACAGACAGACAAAAATTCCAAAAATTGGTGTTTCGGTATCTATATCGATAACTATATACACTACCGTTAAAATTTTCAAAAAATATTTCATGTACAGACACGGCCCCGTTAGAGTTTTATTATATGTAAGACTAGCGGGTGCCCAGCGGCGTTGCCCGCGCGGATTCCGTTTATTCCCGTTCCCGTGGGAATTTACAAATATCCCTTCATATGGGTTGGCTACGATGTATAAGACACCTTCACACCATATTTCAAGATTCTAGGTGTTATCGTTTCAGAGTAGTACGTATTTTTCTATTTACCCAGTTTTTATATTTTCCCGTGGGAATGAGATATTTTTCTGGAATAAAAAGTACCCTAGATGTTGACCCGGGTACTCAGTTATCTCCATACCAAATTTCATTAAAATCCGTCCAGTAGCTTTTGAGTGATGCGTGCACAACCAGACAGACAGACAGACAGACAAAAATTCCAAAAATTTGTGTTTCGGTATCTATATCGATATCTATATACACTACCGTTAAAATTTTCAAAAAATATTTCATTTACAGACACGGCCCCGTTAGAGTTTTATTATATGTATAGATGTTGGAATTACTTTTGTTATTAATATGTTTTGCCGCTCGACTCAGAGACACCGTGCGACATCTATACAAGTTCTTGTGTTGCTTCATATTATGTTCATGTATGACTCGCCTTTTCTAAACCAGTCTGTCTGTTTTTAGAAAACAAGTTTTAATTAATAAAGATGTATTAATTTTTTTTTTTGGGTTCCGTACCTCATCGTGAAAAACACTAAATCTTTTGTAGTATACATTTAAAAGATTTTTTTTGTAAATCCAAAAAACGCTATTTTAAGTTCCATGAAAATATAACAACACGTTTGTAAAATAACTAGCTTTTAGCTTTCGCTCGAGCACGTTTATTTCACCCCCTTAGGGGTTGAATATTGCAAAATCCTTTCTTAATGGATGCCTACACTGTATAAGCTATCTATGTGCAAAATTGTAAGTATCTAGACCCAGCGGTTTAGGCTGTGCGTTGATATATCACCAATCAGTCAGTCATTTTATGATTTTGTATATACAGGGTGACTTTTTTTACCGTCTGGAAAAAAATGTGGTGTGATAGGTAAGTGTAATAGATTCATTTTTTATTTTTTTATTTTTCTCAAAATTTTTTTTTTAATTGAACTAATATACATTACTCAATTGTAGTCAATAATACACACTGAGATATTTAAAATAGTATTTTAAAATCTACCTACAACCGCTAGCTGCGCGTAGTACTGTGCGTAGTTTTCTAGATTTTGTAAATTGCACTAAACATGACTATATTTAAAAATTAATCTCGTGTATAACTTCGGCTCTAGATACCTTATACGTCATATTTTTTTCCAGACGGTAAAAAAAATCATCCTGTATAGATAAAATAGTGCGGAACCCTCACAGGGTCCTTATTCGAACTTGACCGTCTTTTTGAACAAGTCAGTCCTGTTTATTGTTTTTATTAAAAATAAAAAAGCCGTGATAAAAGCAGTATCATTTATCATCCTGATACAATATTTGTTTAATTTTGACCTTTAGAACAGGATGTCCAATATTATTATGTTGACACCTGATTAACTACCGGTAGAGACAGGGTACATCTAGCTTTTTCAAAATAGGGGCTGAAATTTCAGCAGTACCAGCCTACAGACAAATCGGTGTCAAACAGTGACACCACCGTTGTGAAAAGTGACACCACTGTAGTTAAAAGTGTCACAAGCCTAAAACTTCTTTTAATTTTGCGTTTGAGTGTTTGAAATTTGAGTTTTGCATTTATCATCTACATACGAAAACTGTAAATGGTTTTTAGATAAACATATATTTTTAATTATATTAATATAATATAAAAAAAGTTTTCCAAAGATATTAAAATACATAAAATGACACCACCGTATTAAAAAATGTGACACCAGTGTAGTGAAAAGTGACACCACCATAACATAAGACTCTAAAATAGTGTCGTTAGTTACGTAAAGCGGAGAAACGGGCTACTGGCACACCTGGCTTGCTTCCACATCCATCAATCAAATACTTGTCAGTTTTGGTTACTCTTTTGGCTTTTCTTCAGTACAACGCCGATTTGATCGATGTGATCCTTCGTCATCCTTAACTTACTCGTCCACTCACAATTTTCTACATGCTATCGACAAATGTAAAGCCTGATACATTTGGAGGAATTGTCTTCGCTCTTGGCAAAGCGGTCGTGGTGAGCCATCTATATTAGTGTTGGAGGAGGACACAGCTTTCTTCACTATGTCTCGCCTCCATCCATCTTAAACATCTCATTTTATCAAGCTTGAAAAAAGTCAGCACTTTTTAAACGTTCTTACTTTTAAATTGGTATCCCAGAGACCTAACATTATAATACAATGAATTAAACATGTCTGAATATTGCGCTTAAGTAGACCTAGACCCTAACTGCGTATTATTATTCAATTTAAGTGCAAATTACGCTAGCGCTTGTACTGCATTTTCTTGCATCCTATTTCTTGCCTTCGAATTTTATTTAAACTTTAATAAATTATACTTTCTATGCGCCTTTTTTACTTGTATTTTTTTGGTGACATTTTAAAACGCAATACGAACATAAACGGCCTAGTAGTGGTAGTGGTTGTAAATACCACCAATCAATTCCTAGTCGTGGATGTAATCAGAGGTGATTAAGATTCCCATTTGACTTAACTTATCTACACTCTTACCACCTCGAATGGTCAGTTGTTTAGTACCCATAGTAGAGGCCCTGCCTAGTTTGGGACTAAATAACCGTGTGTGAATTGTGTCCCATAATTTGTTATTATTATTGACATCAGGCCGGTTAACTAATGGCTTAAACCTTTAGCAGTAATGTATAGCACCAACTAAAAGAAGTGGGGAAATGGCAATATGATGATGGTAGTCGGTCCATTTCAACAACAAACACACTTCAAATAGTATCGGAGGTCCTATGGCAGCTCATTCATTAATCTATATTATTATATAAAAATTAATGACACTTTTCGTTGTTATTTTATAACTCAAGAATGGGCTAACCTATCCAAACCAAATTTTTAGGCTTTATTCGGACTATTTAGCAGATGGTTTATGTGAAGTTTGCTTGAATCTGTCGAGTGGTTCTTCATTTATACGTTGCGAAGCACGTACCGGGCCACTAGTAATTCTATAAATATTGAGATAGATGCGTCACAGATGGATGGATATGGTAGAGGAATCGTGAGACTATTCTTTACTGCCAGAATTGTAGCAAGTACGATTATATTCCCCATTCCTACGCCACGCACCGTCAGAAGAAAGGCCAGTAATTGATTTAGTTCTAGAAATGTAATTTTATCAATCGTTTGGAATTGACTGGGTGCGAAGTAGGGGTGGGGGAACCACGAATCGATCGCAGCGCCCATGGTGGCTAAAAAAGAAACTCGGGTCGGACGAACTCAGACGAACTGTCACTTTTTACTAGAGAAATTTACGTATTCGTGCATTCTTAGTGGAAATAAATACTTGAACATGGGTAACGAAACCTATTGCGTAGTCAACTGCAAGAATAATGGCAAAAATAGTGATCGTAAATTCTATAAATTTCCAAGAGCAAGTTGGAAACAAGATCAACGACTGCAATGATGTTTTGTATGGCGTTGATGTCACTGAAGTTTGTCTAATTACACTAGCTTCCATGGTGTGGCTCATTTGATTTTCACATTTTATTTCTTTTACATCTTGCACATGTTGAGCCAAAACTAACTGTTTGTCTTTTGTAGTGGTTTGTAGCTGGAAAACTATATTGTGCGTCATTGTCCGGAATCCAGTTTTTATAATCAATTTGGCCATGTCAAAAGATTTTAATCTCTTTGGGCCATGTTGAACTGAAAATACACAACAGTCTGCATTATTATCGACAGTTATACTGCTATAAATAATGGTCTACAAGATACATGAAACGCTGTAGTCGATAAATTTTGTCCATTTCTTTACTTATTTCCCGTGAAGCCATGAGAAAGTCCGTGTAGGTATACTGCCTGAAATTTACTGATTGTGGCATTTTTGACGGGAAATAAAAAAGGTCAAAATTATTATCGACGCTATAGACTTACAATATCCAACAGGACCTAAGTAAATAACGTTGTTTCACTGAAATTATTTTTGTGTTTACTTACTTTTCGTAATGACAGCCAGCCATTTGACATTTCAAAGTCCGCCCTAATTTTTACCACTAGTTGGCGCTGTCATCACGCACCCAGCCAATACCAGTAGCATAAATTTTATTTTATTTTTCTGTTTAAATATAACACCTCTTATTGTTGTCATTTATTTAGTGCAATAGTTATACAATATTTAACAGAATAAGCGCAATTCCTGAAATTAGCATTGCTGAATTTAGTGATACTTATTGAAATCTTACAATTATTGCTCTTTATTTAGGAAAATTGGTTAGACACAAAGAGATTAAAATATAATAAGGCATAGAGGGGACAAAGCGAGGAAAATTTTAAGCCAAAAGTTATTCCAAGTGGATTAAGTCTAGTACAATTTCGACCGAATGACAGCTCGCGTTCATATAACACATGACGCTTGAGCTTCAAAGTTTTGTTTGAAATATTCCCAATGCCCCCTCTATGCTATTATATTTTAATCTCTTTGGTAGACATAACTAAAAAAAGAAGCTATCTTTGTTTTATATTAATATACTAAAAATAAAAATCTAAATTAATATACTAATTGAGGTGTATAAGGACTTGCGCTTATTCTGTTACGCGTTGTATTAGATTATAACGTTTCTGCCTATAGCCTTTCTAATTATAGTATAGTCTTTATATTATATTTACTTTATGTATGTATTGTGTACTTTATTTTTTATATATTTATAGGAAACGGTTTATGTATTTTCCACCACCTACCTTCATCTGTTTATCTCAGTTACATCCATCCCAAGGTTGTCTGGAAGAAATCGCTTAAAGCGATAAGACCGCCCATTGTACTTTTTTGTATCACTGTGTCACTTTTTGCATATTTTTATTGGTGTACAATAAAGAGTTGTTACTTACTTATGGTTAAAGTTTTTCACAATATAATACCTAATATGAAAAACATGATATTTTTGGAATCAGCTTTATAGCTTGGCATTTGTATTTAAGTAATATTTAAGTATCATTAATTATATTGAAAAAATATAGAATAATAAAATAAAGACTGCGAACTAAATTGAGCGCTCCTATGGCGACCGACTATGCCCAAGACATACTAATACATAATATTATATTATTATACTGACATCATCTATAATTTAGATGTACCTTCTGTAATGATTTTATTAACGTCTACTAGCCTAGGCAAGGGACGTTATTCAAAAATAAAATGGAATACATCCATTTGGTGAAGGAAAACGTAATCGTGAGGAAAGAGAACTCTCAGTTGAAAGCTTATCTGTATTGGCAGGGAACGAAACCATAGCGCGTTTTAACTCGATGCTAACGCCACCTAGCGGGCACGTTTTGAAACATTAAAACACGTTTTAGAAAAATGTTTTATAACATGGTCAAAATCAAAGTGATTAAAATATAATAGGACATAGAGGGTACAAAGCGAAGAAAATTTGATGCTAAAAGTTATTACAAGTGGAATAAATCTAGTACGATTTCGACCGAATGACAGCTCGCGTTCATATACTAACTGACATGACTTTTGAGCTTCAAAGTTTTGTATGAAAATATTCCCAATGCCCCTCTATGTCCTAATATATTTAATATCTTTGGATGAAGTATACAATAAGGTAATTATGTATTACTTACAAAAGGTTAAGATAATATCTAATTCCCTATGGCATTTCTATACCTGCAGTTGGGAAAACACAGTCGAAGATAAAACAGCATTTTTCAACAACAATAATACATCGCGGTTATTACAAGCTACCTGTACTTGAGTTAATTGTTTTATCAGCTGGCTGAAGTGTCTGATAATACGCTGACGGTGTTCAATGTTTATCGTGAATGCATTCAAGTGCAACGATGCACACAACATTTATCACGCTAGTTAAAATTCCTTACCGAGTGCACTTTACAAGGTTGGAGAGTAAGATAAAAACAAAAAGTGAAACTTGAAAAATAGATGTTGCACAATTGCTTGAAATCAAATCCAAAATGTTTTCATTTAGTTTAGGAGCTTATAGGGCTCGAGTCTGCATTATAGCGACTAAACTTATTTTATTTTAGTCCTCTCATTTTCTTTCTCCTAGAAAAGAAAAGAGACGAGAGATATTTAGTCCTGTCAAATTAAAATTAGTCCTGTCAACTAAGGCGTGTTTAGCAATTTTAGCGACGATGTAAAAAGGTCGTTGATAAAAGTGACAGATATGCACGTTTATAAGGTTCAAAATGGTTGGTTTTTAAATGTTTGACATTACTCTTCAATCTATGGTTTGTTTCTGTCCTTTTTCTTCCGTATTCTATGGAGAAGGATAGGCTAACTTAAAATTAGGAATTTTAGCTGGTCTGCAGAATCGAGTCCATAAGTCCACTAATAGTCGTTACCACTCTACCTCATAATGTTACAATTACTTAGTTCCAATAAAATATTATGTTAAATATTCCAATAAAATAAGTAATAAAATTTCCATAATCATTTACTTGCCATTTTTCCATTACTAGTCCGTTTTTAAATAATAAAATTTTGTTTCTTGTTTCTTTTTATCTCTTTCCGACAGAGTCAATAGATCTGAGAGATTACAACTAAAGTATACGATGAATTATAAAAATAAGTAGTTATTGATATATTGATACATCTACTAAGTTTATTTTGGGTGTCAGATGTCCCTATTTATCTCAGTTATATCAATCCTAAGGTTGACTGGAAGGGACCGCCCAATGAAGTCTTCTGTCATTCTGTCACTTGTCACATATTTTTATTGGTGTACAATAAATAGTTCTTATTTAATTACTTTTTTATACAACTTTATTTATATACTTAAATAATAATCTAACGCCTTATATCCCTGAGTTGGTAGGCAGGGGATTCCATTTCTGGATATACCCACTTTTCACGAGATATAATTTCTACATACTTTCTCAATAATGATATTAAATCACACAGAACATCTCTGAACTAGATAAGCATTGTCAAGGCATCGGTAAACAATGTTGCGACGATTCTGTTGAATAAGTCTATACTCTATACTATCCTACTAATATTATAAACGCGAAAGTTTGTACGAGTATGTATGGATGTCTTTATGTTTGTTCCTCTTTCACAAAAAAACTACTAAACGGATTTTGAAGAAACCTTTCAGTTATATAGGTCATGTATCAGAATAACACATAGGTAATATTTTATACCCGTATATCCTCGGGAACGGGAACTACCTAGGTAAAGCCGCAGGGCGCTGCTAGTAATATTATAAAGAGGAAAGACTTGTATTTTTGTTACGAATATACTCAAAAACTACTAAACCGATTTCAAAAATTCTTTCATCAATGGAAAGCTAGAATATTCTTCAATAACATAGGCTATATTTCATTACATTTCTGTTGGCTTCGTGTCTGGGTGTTTAATATTTATTTAAGTATATCTATCAGTTGTTTAGTACCCATAGTACAGGCTCTGCTTAGTTTGGAACTGAAGAACTGTGTGTAAATTATGTCCCACAATTTATTATTTATTTATTATTTACTAGCGACCCGCCCCGGCTTTGCACGGGTGCAATACTAACAATAAAACCTTCTCTATCCATTAAGAAAAACCGCATCAAAATCCGTTGCGTAGTTTTAAAGATTTAAGCATACAAAGGGATATAGGGATATAGGGACATAGGGATATAGGGACAGAGAAAGCGACTTTGTTTTATACTATGTAGCGATTATACCTCGCAGAACTGCTAGTAGTATATAGGATGATACTCGTGATATTGCCACTTGACCACTATCAGGACTACAGATTAAGTAGCACGTTTCTGATTGAGTGTTTGTGTGAATAATTTCACGGTGACCCGTTTACACGTGATAAGATCTAATTTTAGTGATGGTTATTTAGATAAAAGCAAAAAAGGAAGATACGGTACTAGCTTCTCGATCGTGGACAGCTTAAGTTAGGTCCAAGGAACCTAATTCGTTGCAGTCTCAATCGGGTAGGCGTATAGACAGTACAACGTGATATTCGACAAGAAGAAAACACATTATTGAATAGATAAACCGCTTTTTAATGTGTTTTAATTATATGTAGGTAAAATTGGTACATGTCAGAATATGAACCCGAGCCTCAAAAATGAGAAGCGGACTATTTATCCACTGGGATATCACTGCTAGTTTTGTTGTCCGTCTGTCTATCTCTAACCACTCTTTTTGTCAACAAGACATGGAGATATCAAGTAAAAATTAATATCAAATATTCAGAAGTCCAATGCCAAGCCATAAATACCAAAGAGTCTAAATTCTTTGGTATTTATGGTATTATAATTTCATCCAAACTTCATCAAAAGACTGCGCATAGTTCCAGAATAAAACACCAAGATGTTTTGAATGCATAAAATATGATAAAATTGTCATTTAAAAACAAATAAGTGAAGAAACATCGTAAATTTGCGTATTTATACAGGCGTCCCACGCAGGTAGCCGTGCGGGCGAATGCAGAAACAAATTGTAGCAATAAATCTTGGGAAACAATAAAGAGGTCCCGCAAAAACTATTAGGGCGGGACATTACGGGACACCTACATAATGTGAGAGACATTACGGGACATCAATAATAAAGTGTGCGTATAATGGAGTAGTGTATGAAGAACGAGAGAATGTAATTCTATGGACAAACTTCCACCTGTTGACTGCCAACAACGAAAATGATGTTAATGATGATAATAATTTTGATGGTGACATTTTTTGACATTTTTTGACATTTTTGTAATTTTTTGTCATTTTTGAAACTTTTGACATTTTAGACCTTTTTGACATTTTGACATTTTTGAACTTTTTGACATTTTAACATTTTTGACATTTTGACATTTTTGACATTTTTTGACCTTTTTGACATTTTTCACCTTTTTTGACATTTTGACATTTTTTGACATTTTTGACCTTTTTGACATTCTTGAAATTTTTGAAATTTTGTCATTTTTGAACTTTTTGACATTTTGACATTTTTGACCTTTTTGACATTTTTGACATTTTTTGACCTTTTTTGACATTTTGACATTTTTGACCATTTTTGACATTTTGACGTTTTTGACCTTTTTGACATTTTTGAGCTTTTTGACATTTTGACATTTTTTGACATTTTTGAAATTTTGACATTTTTGAAATTTTTTGACCTTTTTGACATTTTTGACAGTTTTTGGCATTTTTGAGATTTTTGAAATTTTTGAAATTTTTGACCCACGGGTCTGAAATGCCCAGTCCCTTTTGACCCACGGGTCTGAAATTCAAACTCGATCGAGGTATTGACCTAAGGTATCTACTGACCGAATTTGAAGTCAATCGGTCCAGTAGATCCGGAGATATCCTGTCGACAGACACACAGACACACAGACACACAGATACACAGACAGACATCTTACTCAAACCATTAACTTCCTCTTATAATGCTACGCAGGAGGAAGTTAATAAGTACGTTTTTGTAGATCGTTAGGGCACATTCTTCTTCTTTTTTCTTGAGATCTGCGTATGTTGTGGCCTGCACTGGGTTCATATCTTAGTAATGTTCATAATTAAAAAAATCATTAATTTTCTATAGGTACAAAAGGTACACTTAGAAAAGTCAATAGTCTAATAAAAAGGCACTCGACGGGCCTGTTGGCTCAGTCGGTAGTGACCCTGCCTTCTGTGTCGGAGGTCGCGGGTTCGATCCCCGCTCGGGGCTAACATTTGTGTGCATGAACATGTCTGTTGGCTTCGTGTCTGGTAGTTTAATATTTATTTAAGTATGTTTATCAGTTGTTTAGTACCCATAGAGCAGGCTCTGCCTAGTTTGGGGCTAAATAGCCGTGCGTAAATTGTGTCCCACAGCTTATTATTATTATTATCACTCTAAACTCGTCCATGAAGATTAGCTTAATGTACCTAAACAGCAGCACATCTCCACCGACGAGTTGCTGGTTCCAAATGCAGTACCCCGAGAAGAACCAGCAAGAAACTCATGGGCAGCCTTATCGCATGTCTTACTAGTAATTATAGTTTACAAAATATGATATTAATAAAGCGTCTAGCGATGTAGAAATTACATTTTCTTTTTCTCAAAACCTGTAAGTACATATTTATCACTAGCTCGACGGTGAAAGAAAACATCGTAAGGAAACTAGCAAGTCACAGAATTGGTCTTCACTCACGTTTAGGGGTCCGAAAAATAGAAATCAAGTATTTACAGAGATGAAACACTTCTATCGACCACCTCCGGAATAAGGCGACAAGAGTTTTTTTTAACCCGGAGGGGTAGGTATATTATAAGTTTGATGTGTGTTTCTGTATGTCTGTCTTTTCGCTTGTAGATTCCAAACGGCTATTAAACCGATTTTGATTTTTTTTTGTTTGTTTTGAAAGATGACTTGATCAAGAGTGTTATTAGCTATAGTTCAGTATGTACATACTTAAATAAATAAATAATCTCACGCCTTATATCCCCGGGGGGGTAGGCAGGGTATTCCATTTCTGGATATACCCACTTTTCACGAGATATTATTTCTACATACTTTCTCAATAATGAAATCAAATCACACAGAACATCTCTGAACTAGATAAGCCTTGTCAAGGCATCGGTAAACAATGTTGACACGATTCTTTTGAATAAGTCTATACTATCTATACTCTATACTATCCTACTAATATTAAGTAGTTAAAAGCGCGAAAGTTTGTATGTATGGATGTCTTTATGTTTGTTCCTCTTTCACAAAAAACTACTAAACGGATTTTGATGAAACTTTACAGTTATATAGGTCATGTATCAGAATAACACATAGGCTATATTTTATACCCGTATATCCTCGGGAACGGGAACTACCTAGGTAAAACCGCATATATTATAAAGAGGAAAGATTTGTATTTTTGTTACAAATATACTCAAAAACTACTAAACCGATTTCAAAAATTCTTTTATCAATGGAAAGCTAGAATATCCTTAATAACATAGGCTATATTTGATTACATGTCTGTTGGCTTCATGTCTGGGTGTTTAATATTTATTTAAGTATATCTATCAGTTGTTTAGTAGTATTACAGGATACCCATAGTACAGGCTCTGCTTAGTTTGGAACTGAAGAACCGTGTGTAAATTATGTCCCACAATTTATTATTTATTTACTATTTACTAGCGACCCGCCCCGGCTTTGCACGGGTGCAATACTAACAATAAAACCATCCATTAAGAAAAACCGCATCAAAATCCGTTGCGTAGTTTAAAAGATTTAAGCATACAAAGGGATATAGGGATATAGGGACATAGGGATATAGGGACAGAGAAAGCGAATTTGTTTTATACTATGTAGCGATTATACCTCGCAGAACTGCTAGTAGTATATAGGATGATACTCGTGATATTGCCACTTGACCACTATCAGGACTACAGATTAAGTAGCACGTTTCTGATTGAGTGTTTGTGTGAATAATTTCACGGTGACCCGTTTACACGTGATAAGATCTAATTTTAGTGATGGTTATTTAGATAAAAGCAAAAAAGGAAGATACGGTACTAGCTTCTCGATCGTGGACAGCTTAAGTTAGGTCCAAGGAACCTAATTCGTTGCAGTCTCAATCGGGTAGGCGTATAGACAGTACAACGTGATATTCGACAAGAAGAAAACACATTATTGAATAGCTAAACCGCTTTTTAATGTGTTTAAATTATATGTAGGTAAAATTGGTACATGTCAGAATATGAACCCGAGCTTCAAAAATGAGAAGCGGACTATTTATCCACTGGGATATCACTGCTAGTTTTGTTGTCCGTCTGTCTATCTCTAACCACTCTTTTTGTCAACAAGACATGGAGATATCAAGTAAAAATTAATATCAAATATTCAGAAGTCCAATGCCAAGCCATAAATACCAAAGAGTCTAAATTCTTTGGTATTTATGGTATTATAATTTCATCCAAACTTCATCAAAAGACTGCGCATAGTTCCAGAATAAAACACCAAGATGTTTTGAATGCATAAAATATGATAAAATTGTCATTTAAAAACAAATAAGTGAAGAAACATCGTAAATTTGCGTATTTATACAGGCGTCCCACGCAGGTAGCCGTGCGGGCGAATGCAGAAACAAATTGTAGCAATAAATCTTGGGAAACAATAAAGAGGTCCCGCAAAAACTATTAGGGCGGGACATTACGGGACACCTACATAATGTGAGAGACATTACGGGACATCAATAATAAAGTGTGCGTATAATGGAGTAGTGTATGAAGAATAAGTACGTTTTTGTAGATCGTTAGGGCACATTCTTCTTCTTTTTTCTTAAGATCTGCGTATGTTGTGGCCTGCACTGGGTTCATATCTTAGTAATGTTCATAATTTAAAAAATCATTAATTTTCTATAGGTACAAAAGGTACATTTAGAAAGGTCAATAGTCTAATAAAAGGCACTCGACGGACCTGTTGGCTCAGTCGGTAGTGAACCTGCCTTCTGTGTCGGAGGTCGCGGGTTCGATCCCCGCTCGGGGCTAACATTTGTGTGCATGAACATGTCTGTTGGCTTCGTGTCTGGTAGTTTAATATTTATTTAAGTATGTTTATCAGTTGTTTAGTACCCATAGAGCAGGCTCTGCCTAGTTTGGGGCTAAATAGCCGTGCGTAAATTGTGTCCCACAGCTTATTATTATTATTATCACTCTAAACTCGTCCATGAAGATTAGCTTAATGTACCTAAACAGCAGCACATCTCCACCGACGAGTTGCTGGTTCCAAATGCAGTACCCCGAGAAGAACCAGCAAGAAACTCATGGGCAGCCTTATCGCATGTCTTACTAGTAATTATAGTTTACAAAATATGATATTAATAAAGCGTCTAGCGATGTAGAAATTACATTTTCTTTTTCTCAAAACCTGTAAGTACATATTTATCACTAGCTCGACGGTGAAAGAAAACATCGTAAGGAAACTAGCAAGTCACAGAATTGGTCTTCACTCACGTTTAGGGGTCCGAAAAATAGAAATCAAGTATTTACAGAGACGAAACACTTCTACCGACCCCCTCCGGAATAAGGCGACAAGAGTTTTTTTTAACCCGGAGGGGTAGGTATATTATAAGTTTGACGTGTGTTTCTGTACGTCTGTCTTTTCGCTTGTAGATCCCAAACGGCTGAACCGATTATGATTTACTTTTTTTTTTTAAAGATGACTTGATCGAGAATGTTATTAGATATTAGCTTAAGAAAATCTGCCCAGTCGTTTTTGTTTACATGTATTTTATGTGTAGGGGATTCATTAAATTTTCAATTTATAGTTTTAATAGCACCGCTTCGTTTCACTCTCTTAGGTAACGTTCCCGTGGGAATACGGGGATAGAATATAGTATATAGCATATAATAAAGAACTGCTGTAAATGTGAATTAACTCCATAATATTATACTTGTTTAATTTATGTAAAACTAGCAGCGCCCCGCGGTTTCACCCGCGTAGTTCCCGTTCCCGTGGGAATACGGGGATAAAATATAGCCTATGTGTTATTCTGATGTATAAGCTATATAACTGTAAAGTTTCATCAAAATCCGTTCAGTAGTTTTTGCGTGAAAGTGGAACAAACATACATCCATACATCCAGACATCCATCCAAACAAACTTTCGCATTTATAATATTAGTAGGATAAATTCTGCATCCGTGATACATGATATTCTGTATTCGTGATACTATAAATTATATCACTATATAGTATAAAACAAAGTCGCTTTCTCTGTCCCTATATCCCTATGTCCCTTTGTATGCTTAAATCTTTAAAACTACGCAACGGATTTTGATGCGTTTTTTTTCATTAAAATTCTATCCATTGATAGAATGATTCAATAGGACGGTTTTAGAGTTAGCATTGCAGCCGTGCGAAGCCGGGGCGCGTCGCTAGTATTAAATAAAGCAACTTTGTCATCATGTGATGTCAAAGAATAAAATAAAATGCTTGCATAGCATTTCGTTGATTGAGTGAGGTAACCCGAGGCCTCAAGAATTTAAAAAATCGATCTAGTAGTTTTTGAGTTTACTCGTAACAAACATACAAAAATAAAAATCTTTCCTCTTTATAATATTAATTAGTATAGAAAACAAAGTCGCTTTCCGTCTGTCTATCCGTATGTATGCTTAAATCTTTAAGACTAAGCAACGGATTTTGATGCGGTTTTTTTAATAGATAAAGTGATTCAAGAGGAAGGTTTATATATATAAAAACATGCATAATACATTAGGAAATACTGATAATCCTACTAATATTATAAATGCGAAAGTTTGTATGGATGTTTGAATGAACTACTGAATGGATTTTGATGAAACTTTACAGTTATATAGCTTATACATCAGAATAACACATAGGCTATATTTTATCCCCGTATTCCCACGGGAACGGGAACTACGCAGGTGAAACCGCGGGGTGCTGCTAGTATCAAATAAACCAAAGCGAAGTAAGTTTTTTTATCCCCGAGGGGGTAGGCAAAGGTATTCCATTACTGGATATACCCACATTTCACGAGATATATTGGACCCCTAAACGTGATAGTGGTGAGTCCATCGCCGGACCGGGTCTGTTTACACATGTCTCACAATTAATTCTGAGACCTGCAGGTTTCCTCACGATGTTTTCCTTCACCGTCGAGCTAGTGATAAATATGTACGTAAGTTTTGAAAAACTCATTGGTACATGCCAGGATTCGAACCCGAGCCTCACTGATTTTCGGCCGGCTCTTTAACCGTCCGGGCTATCACTAAAATAGGTTTAGCCTCCAAAATTGAAAATCTGCTTCAGTAATTGAATCATTAGTTTTAATGATGCAAAGATTGCAAAAAAAGGATTGAAAGAATAGTGGCTGTCAGCTTTAAAACAGAAAATCAGAACGTAACTTAACACCATCAAGTAGGTATAAGGCTTACGTAAACATTTCAAGAATATCTTTACCTAAATTCCAATAAATCTTAGACCATTGTTTTTAGTTTTAAGGGTTGACCTTTTTTTTATTTTACAGACCCGGTCCGGCGATGGGCTCACCACCCATCACGTTTAGGGGTCCAATGTATCTCGTGAAATGTGGGTATATCCAGTAATGGAATACCTCTGCCTACCCCCTCGGGGGTGAAAGGCGTGAGATTATTATTATTTTATCAATTAGATAATAAAATGATTATAAATTTTCAAATTAATAATAAAATAATATAAATTAAAAGTAAAATCCTACTCAAACTTGGCCAGCTAATTAGCTATC
Source organism: Ethmia dodecea (assembly GCA_963855545.1). Classification (NCBI taxonomy): domain Eukaryota; kingdom Metazoa; phylum Arthropoda; class Insecta; order Lepidoptera; family Depressariidae; genus Ethmia; species Ethmia dodecea. The sequence continues at coordinate 14,891,733 of OY979450.1, read as the reverse complement.
CCTACACTCCCTCGCCACAAGCCTCAAAGAAAACACTCCCATAGTAATTAAAATACGAGCAAAACAGCGCTGCGGTTTCCTTTAAATTGCACGAATCCTCGAGAAAACCAGCAGTTGATTAAAAACCGAGCCTAAATACGTATACCTACAAATAGGACTGTTAAGAAAAAAGCATATTACACATCTAGGGAAGTAAAATAAAAAATGTCTCATATCACATTTAATTGTCGACCGAGGCGAAGCCGAGGCTTACTTATTTACTTCCCGAGGAGCGTATATTTTTTTTCTTTTCGACGACGGTGGAAAGCGACAACTTCGTTTAGCTAAGAAATTTTCCGCTTTCCGCCCGGAGAAATGAAAAATACATTACGATTTATTTGTTCTGTCCGAAAAATACACAAGTGAAAAGGTACTTCCTCCATAGGCGACAATGCGTGAGCTTATATATTTATTCTGAAGTTTTCTATTTGAAAACTGTTAAAAAATTTGTTGTCTGTAAAGTCAGTTTACGGACGATAATTTAACGTGATAACGTCATAAGAAATAGATGCGTCACTAGCCGAACGTTTAGGCCGACTGATCGTGCCTCTCTATCGCTTATTCCGCGCTCTCGCTTGCACGCTCGGCTCAGGCGGAACGTGACAATGAGTCATACTTTTCGGGTCTTTCCCGTGGTCCTCCTATTGAGTCCACCTGGGTGGACCATGGGCAATTATTTTTACCCATGGACCATCTGGTACTACAAGAAAATCATTATGATGATTTATAAGACGTTATCACGTCAAAAAATATATCGAAATCGACTCAAATTTGACGGAAATAATAATATGGAAATAACATACTAAAAAAATCTGTTGTCTATAAATTCGGTTGACGGACGATAATTTTACGTGATAACGTCATCGGAAAACATTGATGAAAAATTGTAACTGGAGTGGAAGAGAGATAGATGCGTCACAAGCCTTTGAAGTCGGTTAATAAAGGCACAGGTTGGACACTAGCGATAAAATGTATGAAAGAAACGCTTTGCTGCGCACACAGTCTAAGCTCGTGTAGGTGAATGCGTACCATGCTTGTGTGAGAACGCTGTCTCTCTCACACTCATGCTCTGCGAACCTTGTCGTCGTCTCGTCCTAGCCAGCCGGTGACTGTGAGGTTACCAAGCGCGGGGTGGCGGCACTTTTAGCGGGAGGCAGGGAGTGGCCATACTGTATGCTAGTACTATTCATTATACTGTGATAAAGGAGTGCAATGTTCCATGCATTCAATTAACCTTTGTTAAATTTTATTGAAACTTTTGCAGGTGTCTTTAATGATTCTATTGTTTATTTCTAGTGTTAATTGGACTTAATTGAAGTCTTGTTAAAGTCTTCAAGTTTTAATATAAAACCCTGTTTCAATATAAAATTATAGGTTATTTTAATGTTTATTTCATTTGGATAACTTATTGAAAGCTCGCTCCTTAACAGTTTAAAGTTCATTTATAAAATTAGAAAAGTTACCGTTTTAATTTAAATCGTTGCTTTTTCTTTAAGTTCCAATTATGTTTTTAGCGTAAGTTGAAATTAATTTGAATTAGTTTATAAAATGAATAAGTATTATTGTTGAAGAACTTGATCAAAACTATATTCGAAGTTATATGCAATGAGAGAAGTTTCTAAATTCAAAAATCATTTATTTTTGTAGCTAATGAAAAACAGTCTAATAAAAAGGCACTCTAAACTCGTCCATAAAGATTGGCTAAATGTAAATAATAATTGAATATAATAATACGTACTTTATTTCAGATTTACATCCACACGAGTATCACACCAGATACAAAAATGTAAAAATAACTAAAAAACAAGGTACCTACTCATAAATACTGAGTACAAAAGATCTAGGCAGCAATAGCCAGCCACTGCATATAGGTGGTGGTGGCTGGATGTCTCCGCCAACTCGCGTATGATGACGTTTTTGCTCCTTGCAACCCTGGACATGAATGTCGCTACCCTGATTCTCTGGATGGCATTGAAGTCAAATAAAAATGATTGAAGTTACAAATAAGGCCCCTCAACCGACCCGCCAACTGACGGCGTTTCTGTTTCTGCCAGTCACATCCAATGTGAAATGTTGTTTGTTGGTTTGTCATTCCTTCACGCACGGATTGACGTAATTTTATTGCATAGATATACCCGGAGGACAACTTTTTATACCGGAAAGCGTGCGAAGTCTCTGTACAACCTAGTCTACATCTACACTAATAATAAAGAGAAAAGATTTGATTTTTTGTTTGTTTGTCTGTATTGAAGAGGCTCCGAAACTAATAAACCAATTTAAAAAAATCCACCAATGGAAAGCTACATTATCAGGGAGTAACATAGGCTATACACATTTATAATGTTGACTCTGTTAATAATTAAATTAATTAATTAATAATCTCACGCCTTTCATCCCCGAGGGGGTAGGCAGAGGTATTCCATTACTGGATATACCCACATTTCACGAGATATATTAAACCCCTAAACGTGATAGGTGGTGAGCCCATCGCCGGACCGGGTCTATTTACACATGTCTCAGAATTAATTCTGAGACCTGCGGGTTTCCTCACGATGTTTTCCTTCACCGTCGAGCTAGTGATAAATATGTACGTAAGTTTTGAAAAACTCATTGGTACATGCCAGGATTCGAACCCGAGCCTCACTGATTTTCGGCCGGCTCTTTAACCGTCCGGGCTATCACTGCTGTTAATAATTTAATGATTTTATTTCAAACACTATGTTATTATTGTTACTGAATAAATTTGATTTGATTATTTTTATCCCTGTATTTCCACAGGACTGGGAATTACGCGGATGGAACCGCGCAGAACCGCTAGTTTGATATAAATAGGTTCTTATTCAAATAAGTAATCCACCTCATTAGTCCGTAGCTTTACCAGAGACGACCAACTAATCCGATTCAGCTCTGTATACCCCTTGTTAGCCCTCATTAATATCCCCAAGATCCCAAGATATATTCGCTTGACCATAAAGGTTTTGGCCTATGGTCAGCTTTGCTATAGTCAAAACAAAAGATTGATTCCTTTTTATGAAAGGTAAGATAATAATAATAAATTATGGGACACAATTCAAACACGGTTATTTAGGGTGAGGCGAAACAAGCGTAATTTTGTGAGTCGTGAGTAGCAGAATTTCGGTTGCAGAAATTTTGCCCGACAGTAATTCTGTTGGACTGCCAGACGGAGCGTAATTTTGTGAGTCGTGAGTAGCAGAATATATCTTATTTCTCACTCCCTCTTGAGTGATCCGTCACATTCCACTGTAGTATACACATTGTCTATGTCTACCCCCTCGCCCCGCGAACTCAATTCGGTCCGAATACCTAATGCATGTGAGTCGGCAGACAACTCATTTTGCGTCGGCCTGTGAATCAAATAGGACTTTTATATGAAACCGAATGCAGCAGAATTTCTGCGACCGAAATTCTGCTACTCACGACTCACAAAATTACGCTCGTTTGGCCTCACCGTTAGGGTGAGGCCAAACGAGCGTAATTTCGGTTGCAGAATTTCTGTCGGGCAGAATTTCTGCAACCGAAATTCTGCAACCGAAATTACGCTCGTTTGGCCTCACCCTTAGTCCCAAACTAGGCAGGGCCTGTACTATGGGTACTAATTAACTGATGGATATATAAATAAATATTGAACGACCTGACACGAAGCCAACAGACATGTTCATGCACACAAATGTTGGATCGAACCCGCGACGACGACTCAGAAGGCAGGGTCACTACCAACTGGGCCAACAGGCAAGTCAAGATGCATGTATCTTTATTGCACACTAGCGACCCGCCCCGGCTTTGCACGGGTGCAATGCTATTACTAAAACCTTCCTCTTGAATCACTCTCTATTAAAAAAACCGCATCAAAATACGTTGCGTAGTTTTAAAGATTTAAGCATACATAGGGACATAGGGATATAGGGACAGAGAAAACGACTTTGTTTTATACTATGTAGTGATAGTGATGTTCTAACGATCGGGGGAACTACTATAAAAAAGAAGCTTACAACAAAAAGCCTAGTCATGTGGCTGAAGAGTTTAAAAAATTACATTTAGAAACGTCAATAGCCTAATATGAAGGGAATACCTAAATAATAGAAAGTTCTGAGGTAACAAACATAAAAATAATAATAATAATATAATCTCACGCCTTTCATCCCCGAGGGGGTAGGCAGAGGTATTCCATTACTGGATATACTTACATTTCACGAGATACATTGGACCCCTAAACGTGATAGGTGGTGAGCCCATTGCCGGACCGGGTCTATTTACACATGTCTCAGGATTAATTCTGAGACCTGCAGGTTTCCTCACGATGTTTTCCTTCACCGTCGAGCTAGTGATAAATATGTACGTAAGTTTTTTGAAAAACTCATTGGTACATGCCAGGACTCGAACCCGAGCCTCACTGATTTTCGGCCGACTCTTTAACCGTCAGGGCTATCAATGCTCTCACATAAAAATAAAAAAAACATATTCGAATTGATAACCTCATCTCATCCTTCTTTGAAGTCGCTTGAAAACTAGTCATATTTATAAGTGTGGATGGAATGGATTAATGGAAACTTTACAGTAGATTCCAACATGAATGTCTGTCTTTGACGAAACCGTCCTGTTTGTACAGTCAAGAGCACCATAAAGCTTTACACGTGCGAGTCTGACCTCTAAAGCGATTGTAATAGAACGTACTATGGCCGGCCATAAATGGCAATTAATTCGCCTAACCACACGTCCGGAAGGGTCCACGCTTTTGTCTCAAGACAATTGGTGCAGCGGCCATGAGGTGATAGATTGCTTGGCGCTGTGGAGGAAATGTTGCCATGTAATGTAGCTATGACAAAAGAGCTTAGATTGGGTGGGGCGTAGCGTAAACTGAGTAAATGTGTGAATAGCATTTATAATGATATGAGCGGTTGACTATTGATAGAGATTTAACGATTTGATTTTTTTTTCTGATCTAGGGCAGATTAATGTGGAGAGTGGTGTGATGACTGGTACCTACGACCTACCGAACTATTTTTTAAAACGTTCAACTTAAACTTAAAAAGTTACTTACTTTTTTTCTGAGTTTTAATTTTCAGGACGAAACATTTGTACGGAAACATGAGTTTTTTTAATTGTCCGGGCAATAATTGTTGCGAACTCTGGGAAGTCCGCTAGTTTAGTATAGGGTAAAACCGGGATAGACGCCCCACTTTTTGAAATAGCCACCTAACATTAAAAATATTGATTTTATACGAATAATTTCTATTAATGTAGCTAGCTTAATCCTTTATGTTGAAGTATTATTATTTCTTTTTAACCTATCAAATACAGATTTTGCTTAAATTAGATTTTAGTGGATCACTTTTTTTGAGGATAGATGCCTACCTATATGGATAGTTGACCCCACCATGAAAATACTGAGAAGGATAGACGCCTGGAGTGCAGGATAGATGCCCTTTATATCTCAGAACAATAACTTATCTTTATATCGTGAAAAACGAAAAACCCAAACCAAATGTTAGGTAGTTCTACTCTTAAAGTAATGAAAAAAAACATGGGTCACAGTAATGAAAAACATTTGGTATATTTTAAAATCTTTTAATTGTTATCATTAGGAGATAACGCTATAGTATCACACAAATATCCGTAATTGAATTTTTAACAGCACTAAAATATATAACAGCACTAAAATAATAAATTATAACATATATTGTAATAATTTATAACAGCACTAAAATATTTTAAAAATATAGGTACACTTATTTCATATATGGTTCATAGAGGGATAGATGCCCCTAAGGGCAACGGGCAAAGGGATAGATGCCCCTAAGGGCAACTATACCTAGAAAAATCAGGGCAACTATCCTTTTTGATAGGGATAGATAAATATATATAATCAAATATTTTTTAAATAAACTATAAACAAAATAGCATCTACTTACACCTACATGCAGACTCAATGAACCATTATATTGACGTATTAAAAAATAAAACGGAAATTATTACTAATTATAAAGTTATGCAACGCAAAATACAAACCTTTAAAACTTTGACGTGTTCGTAAATTTCGTTGCGGAGATAATTACACGCACGAGCGAAAGGCGTCCTCACCGCACGAGTGTCCGTGGGTAATTGAGGTGCGGGGTGACTGCGGCTCCTACTTATACAATTAATTCTTAGTCGGGAGTTCGGGAAGTTAGGTTTTTAGAATGTGAGGCATCTATCCCGCTGCGGCATCTATCCCGGTTTTACCCTAGTATGATAAACACAATTTATCTTTTGTCCTTCGTTGGCTCGGCGATAGGTTCATCATCTACCATGTTTTGACATCCAAAATTTACCACTGGTAAAAGGTGAACAGTATAGTCTATTTCACGTAGCATTGGTTCAGTGACAGTTTAAATTTTTCCAATTTACTGATACTTATAGACTTCCATCAACTTCCTCGGATTTCAAAATTCTTTGTAGTGCATCTCTAGAGTACCTATACTCAAAAAAATATTGCCTCCAAATTCCAAATTTCTTGTGGCTTAGGCTAGTCTGTCAGTCAGTCAATCTCGCTACAGTTTTCGCTACAAACTAAAAAAAATTAAAAAAAACATTTATTTTCTGTAGGTACTAAAAGTACACTTAGCAAGGTCAAGGTCAATAGTCTAATAACAAGGCACTCTAAACTCGTCCATGTAGATTGGCTGAATGTAAACAGCAGCCCATCTCCACCGAGCTGCTGGTTCCAAATGAAGTACCGTACAAGTATACATTGGCGTACGTAGATCACAATTTTCTTCCAACCATCACTATTGCCTGACCTTAAAAGATACTAATTGTAGCATTTTAGGCAACTTTAAAAGTACTAGTCAAGTGTTCAGTCTTTAAAACACTAATATTGCACTAATAATGGCAAATCATCATCATCATCAACCCGTAACAGCCCACTGCTGAGCTAAGGGTCTTTCCTCACACATGAGGAAGTATGGGCTACAATCTCCCACGCGAGCCCACCGCGGATTGGGAGATGGTGTTAAACTAGTGGCCACTTAACAGTCAGAATTTTTTAAGCCACCCAAGGGTATCTGACATGGCTTCGACTTCCATTATGCGTAAACACAACGAAAACCGGGATCAAAAATTAAAAGTGCCTTCCGAAACACGGAAAATACCTACATACATTCATACATAATCTCACGCCTATTTCCCATTGGGGTAGGCAGAGACAACAGACCGCCACTTGCTACGAACCTGGCAGATCTCTCTTGCTTCCTCCACATCCATCAAACGACTCATGCATGCTCGTCGGTTTCGGGTACTCTTTCACTGGCTTTTCTTCAACACATCGCCGATCTGGTCGATGTATGTACACGGAAAATAACAAAAAATAAAATAGTAAAAAACAAAGTGTAATTCAAAAACTGGGTGAATGGCTTCCTACGTTAGTTTTAATGGGTCCATTGAGAACCCCGAACGAGCATACGGCCAAATACCTGATTGTGACATCCCTAATGGCACAGCTCTACGTGATCGGCCTCCGTACGACCAATAACTTTATTTTGACGCACGACTCTCGTTTCGTACACAATGGAGCAACGATTGCTTTTGTTCGAGGGAAAAAATTACACGTGAGTTTAACGATGTCTAAACGATAGTTGATTTGGATTCTGTGCCACTTTTTGTTTCGTTTACGATTTTATATAGGAAGCAATTCTAGGACTACAATACAATACAATACAATACAACAATACAATAACTCTTTATTGTACACCAAAAACAACACAATATGGATACCAACATTAACTAAAGTACAATCGGCGGTCTTATCGCTTTTATCGATCTCTTCCATACAACCTTAGGATGGATGAAACTGAGATAGAGGTATAAATGCTGTAAAGGGTATATCTATAATCGACCTCTAGTTTAGAATACTTTAAATGTTTTCATAATATGGGTGTTGATAAATTTTCTAGAATTTGAACAACCAATCCACATCTACACACCGATAATAATAGAGGAAAGATTTGTATGTTTGTAACGAATAAACTCAAAAACTACTGGACCGTTTTTAAAAATTGTTTCACCATGCGAAAGCTAGAATATCCCTGAGTGACATAGGCTGTATTTTATCTCTATATTCCCACGGGAACTACGCGGGTGAAACCGCAAGGCGCTGCTAGTAATAAATAAATGTTTTTTTTTTGTACGGTATAGTAACAGAACCCTTAGTGTGCGATATAAATTGTAAATAAATTGTGGCACACAATTCACATACGGTTAATTAGTCCTAAACTAGGGAGGGCCTGTGCTATGGGTACTAAGTAACTGATAAACATACTTAAATAAATATTAAACGACCAGACACGAAGCCAACAGACATGTTCATGCACACAAACGTTGGCCCGGACGACCAAACGGAACCCGCGACCTCCGACTCAGAAGGCAGGGTCACTACCAACTGAGCCAACAGGCCCGTCAAATATCTACTTACACTTGCACGGTTTTTAATATTTATCACCTATCTTGTGTAATTAGTAAAATAGCACGATAATTACAGTTAGGTAGAGTTAAAATTGTTTACAATTCGCGCCATTGTAGATTCTGAGAGACTAATATCCATTTTGAAAACTTTATGGAGCGAGGAAATTCTCCTCGTATTCGTTAATGCTGATTGCAGTGGTATTTCGGTGGTTATTTTACACTGAAAGCTATTACAACTGTTAAGTGCAGGCTTCGGATACAAACAAGGCATACACGGGTGCGGTTTTCTCGATTAAATAAATAAATAAAAATTGCCGTGTTGTTAAGAGCCCTCTTCTCATTCTTGAGGCTTTCAAAACTGAGTAATTCAAAAATGAAAGTTCGACGGTAAACGTAAACATCGCGACGAAACGCACAGGTCCTAGAATTAATTCTGAGGCATGTGTGACACCCGGTCCGTCGATGGGCTCACCGCATATCACGTTTAGAAGTCCAAGGAATATACCTATTACCTGAACGTGGGTATTTCCTGGAGTAATAATAAAAGGGGTGAGATTTTTTTCTTTAACTTTATGTTATAATTGAGTACAAATAATTGTTACTATCTGTATTTTTTTACAAACTTTCAAGTATTCCGCTGTGACCGATATCAACGCACATTTTTAACCGCCATCCCTAAAAACTTAAATTTAGAATGTACCCATAAATAGCTGGCACACAAAATTCCCGCCAAAACACGAAAAAACAGTATCTTCGCCTACAATATGGATGAATAGGTAATACGAGTACTCCTATCCGCTGCACGCTCTGTATCACGCAATGAAGTCGCAGGCCTTACTTCGTACAGGATGCGTCTACATCACTCGTTATTTTTAACGACGGTTTCTTAATGCCATCTTTTGAATACATACTGCAAGAGAGCGATATCATTAGTTGCACGCGGATTGCTATACACAAAGCGTTCCAAGTATCGTAAGACATACACTTATAAAGCACCAAAGACCGGCAACGCAGTTGTGACTCTCGACAGGTGTCCAAGGGCGACGGTAGTCACTTACCATCAGGCAGATCCGTCTGCGCGTTTGCCTCCTATCTATAAAAAAACTAGCTGTTCCGTGCGGTTTCAGAAACGTAGTTCCCGTTCCCGTGAGAATGCAACCGTACAAATATAAACACCTAGATTTTTAAGGATCACGAACTGACTATCCACAATTGTATTGTTTGCTGCCTCACTCTTGAACCGAACTGTGTATGTTCTGTTGTGCGTGGAAGGAATGTTCATCGTACCGCATTTTATGTTCTGAAAGTTGTACTGATATAAGTCTTGAAATTAGATCACCATTACCCTTCATGATTAATTTCGACAAATGTATTTAGCCGTATGTATCTGACCAATCTGACCTGGGAATATTGTCCTCACTTTATCGGGCAGAGGGCAAATAGTTACTAACAAATACTAAACTCTTTATAATTGAAATAAGATTCAAAACCAATAAAAAATTTAAACTGCATTTTCCCGTTAAAGGGTTAATATAGGCATAGGAACTGCTCCAGAAACAATTAATTTATGAGCTCTTATAAGAATTCAACCTTTTTCTTCACCATTACTTTGACCAATCAATGGATCTGCTCTTACCGTGAGAACATCAATGACGTAATTCCCATTGTCTATGATTGTTATAGATCATTGTTTCTGTTTCTTTTTCTGATGATCTCACAATTAAAGTTATTAATCAGTTTTTTATTTGATTACATGTATTTTTACCTCATTTATTGTCATTTTTGAATATTTACGTTAAGGAAAGTTGAAAAATAAGTTGAAAAAAAAATCTTTTTAAAAGATTGGTCTACTCTTAGTCTTAAATTCCGTATTAGAATCTCGTCCAGGCTCTGAACTACTATCTAAGACAATCTTTAAATACCCGACAGCGTCAAATGGCATTTAGTTACCATTTACCATTCAATTTGACGCTTGCGATTATACGGCATTTCGCTGAAAGACCTCAATAAGTAGTTATTTTTGTTTTATGACTTTATGTAATTGAAACAAAAAAGTGTGGCGTTAAATTAGATATCAAGTAATGAAAACTAGGTGGTACGACTGCTATTTAGATAATAGTTTACGTTTCACCAAATTGATAAATAACTAAATAATCTCACGCCTTAAATCCCCAAGGGGGTAGTATTCCATTTCCGCTTTTCACCAGATATTCTTTGGACCGCCCATCGCCGGACCGGATCTGTTTACACATGTCTCAAAATTCATTCTGTAACCTGCGGGTTTCCTCACGATGTTTTCCTTCACCGTAGAGCAAGTGAAAAATGAGCAAGAAAAATTTTGTAGTCAAGATTAAGTAGAAGATTTTCACTAAAAAGTGGCCACCAGCCTACCACCGTCTTTTAATCCATGGTAAGCTAGCGTGTTAGATTATGGTTCATACTTCCTCATGTGTGAGGAAAGACGATTAGCTCAGCAGTGGGCTGTTACGGGGTGCTGAGGAATATCACTAAAGTACGGGTACTGCCCTTTTCGCCGACTTTCCCAATTTGCTGACTTTTTTTGTAAAGTCATACTTCTATTGCCATAATGCCGTCTTATTAAATTTTATCGCTTTTCGTACCCTTTTGTATACTTTCCCTTGCCGCCGACTTTTATGACTTTTCTTAATTGTAATATTGAGTATCTTCAAAAAAATAGTCCAGTCCTAAGTACAGTCCTATCTCGAAAAAAGGATACAAAAAGTAAAAATAAATGACTGTAAATCACAGGGCGCACCCGTAAAAATTGGGGTGCCTCAAGGTTCGATTCTTGGTCCTTTTCTTTTCCTTGTATATATAAATGATCTTCCATTCATGGTAGAGAGTTTAACAAAGATAGTGTTGTTTGCTGATGATACATCTCTGATTTTCAAAGTAGATAGACAAGCTCAGAAGCTCGACGAGGTAAATGACACTCTTCAACAAATTCTCACATGGTTCACTGCAAACAATCTAGTGCTCAACGCTAAGAAGACCAAATGTATAAAGTTTGTACTTCCTAATGTGAGACGAGTAGAGAATGAGATAATTTTAAACAATGACAAATTAGATTTCGCTGATAATACATTTTTTTTGGGATAACGATATACTCCAAACTTCAATGGAATTCTCATATTTCTGCATTATCTAACAGACTGAGCTCAGCTGCTTATGCCGTCAGAAAAATCAGATGGCTTACTGATGTAAACACAGCAAGACTTGTTTATTTTAGCTACTTTCACAGTATAATGTCCTATGGCATCTTGCTGTGGGGCAGAGCTGCTGATGCAGAATCTATTTTTATTTTACAAAAAAGGGCTATACGCGCCATTTACAAGTTAAGATGTCGTGATTACCTAAGACAACTGTTCAAAGAAATTAATATTTTAACAATGCCTTGTCAGTACATTTATGAAAACATTATGTATGTACGGAAAAACATATTACTGTATACTAAAAACTGTGACAGGCATAATTGTAATCTTAGGAATAAAAATAAACTAGAGCAACCTCAGTAACGATTAAGTAAAATTAATAATTCCTTTGTGGGGCTTATTGGGGCCTCCGGTTACCTCACTCACTCAACGAAACGCAATGCATTGCTTTAAGCGGGTTTTCTGTGAGGCCGTGGTATCACTCCGGTCGAGCCGGCCCAAGCGTGCCGAAGCATATCTCTCCTACATAAAAAGTGTAAGTGTGTGTAAATGTAGAGTGTAAGTATCTTAACATCAGTCTTCTTTGTTCCAGAGATTTCGATTGGATGGCGACATGTGATCATCTTCCTTCTGTTCCTGTCGACCACGGTGTCTTATGCCACGAGAGTCAGCATGAGCATGGCCATCGTGGCTATGACCACGGACAACCAGTATGGCTTTCAGGTGAATACTTCAAATAAATAAAAAAACAAAAATAGTGAGCAGTGATAGCCTTACGGTTAAAGAGCCGGCCGAAAATCAGTGGGGCTCGGGTTCGAATCTGCTGGCCTGTAGCAATAAGTTTTTCAAAAACTTACGTAAATATTGATCACTAGCTCGACGGTGAAGGAAAACATCCTGAGGAAACCCGCTGGTCCCAGAACTAATTCTCAACGCTTGTGTAACAGACCCGGTCCGGCAATGGGCTCAACGACTATCACGTTTAGGGGCCGAATATACTCGTGAAATGTGGGTGTATCCAGTAATGGAATACCTCTGCCTACCCCCTCGGGGATAAAAGGAGTTAGACATATTTTTTTTAAGTTTATGTACATTACTTTTATTCTTATTATAGATATTAAAATATCTACCATACCCACACACATAGGTACTCAGAGAAATTTCGAACAGATTTCAGCGATTCTCCAGCGATTATGATTCAAAAGAATATATTAGACGAAGACTGTGTAGATAGTAAAACTGTAGATAAAAGAGATCCCACCAACGACCCCACAGAGGAATTTTATCAGGAAATACCGCTACATTTGTCGTAATAAATAATTCCCGATCCACAATAACTCCGCACTGCGACTGCTCAAGACAGTGTCTTGGGACGTGACACCCCTACCGAGTGTGTATTATGAGACACTTACTGATGTAATGTGTCTCGTGCGAAGGGCCCGGAGATGAGGGCATTGACCTTTGTCTTATGAAGACGAATGAGCAAGCGTTAATAAGGTTCCAGAATGTTCCAGCAAGAGATTCGGAGATATAAAGATGCTTTGACATTATAGTGGAATTTGATTATTTGCAGTGGAGGAAGTAAAATATGAAGATGTTGACATCTATGGATTTAATGTAACTTATAGTCAAAGTAAAAAAAAAGTTAAAATTCATTACATTACATTTCTGTAGGTAGATACTAAAGGTACACTTAGAAACGTCAATAGTCTAATAGCAAGGCACTCTAAACCTGCCCATGAAGATTGGCTAAATGTAAACAGCAGCCCATCTCCATCCACAAGTTGCTGGTTCTAAATGCAGTACCCCGAGAAGAAGCAGCAACAAACTCAAGGATACTCATGTCTTACTAGTAAATATGGTTTACAATAATAATTATGATTGATAGCCTTATATAGCGTCAAGTCGGTTAATCCCATGCATGTTGGTCTTTGACATCATAGTGGAATTGGATTAAATATTTGCAGTGGAGGAAATAAAATATGGAGATGTTGACATCTATGGATTTTCCGTAACTTATAAGAATTAAAATCAATTTGGTAGTTATTTAAATTACTTCCAATATACAAATACAATTGAAACTTTATATGGCACTAGCGGGTGCCCAGCGGCGTTGCCCGCGCGGATCCAGTTTATTCCTGTTCCCGTGGGAATTTCCAAAAATCCCTTTATAGTGGTTGCCTATGACATATATATAAGACACCTACATTACATACCATATTTCAAATAGCGGGTGCCCATAGCGACGTTGCCCGCGCGCATCCCGATTATTCCCGTTCCCGTGGGAATTTACGAATATCCCTTTATATGGGTTGGCTACGATGTATAAGACACCTTCACACCATATTTCAAGATTCTAGGTGTTATCGTTTCAGAGTAGTACGTATTTTTCTTTTTATCCAGTTTTTATATTTTCCCGTGGGAATGAGATATTTTTCTGGAATAAAAAGTACCCTAGATGTTGACCCGGGTACTCAGCTATCACCACACCAAATTTCATCAAAATCCGTCCAGTAGTTTTTGCGTGATGCGTGCACAACCAGACAGACAGACAGACAGACAGACAGACAGACAGACAAAAATTCCAAAAAAATGTGTTTTGGTATCTATATCGATAACTATATACACTACCGTTAAAATTTTCAAAAAATATTTAATGTACAGACACGGCCCCGTTCGAGTTTTATTATATGTATAGATTAGTATTATTATGATATTATGGTTAATATCAGTTAGATCATGGAATCAGTTGTAAATAGGACGACGCTAGGCAATATATTCTGTAAGACCAAACCAAAACGCTAGGATCCCTGAATAATGTCAGAGTACTCAGAGTAATTCTATAAATATACTTATCACATTTTGTATCTGTCAAACACAAAACCTCCAATAAAAGCAACACATGAAATTACCACAGACATAAAATGTTATACTCTTTTTGGACATGCCCTCAGAAGGCACAAATTCCCGACGATTTCATTTTACATTGCGATACACAATAATAATAAACATAAGAAATCGGCACTGGAAATCACTTACCGCGAAGTAACGACAGTCGGAACGCCACCAATATCGGAGGGAACTACGCCATTGGATTTTATAGAAACGAAAGCTCTTGGCGAAAATCACGCCGCGTTCTCGGATATAATCGTCAAAGGAACTCGTAAGCGAGGACGTGCGTTACATCGGAATGCTAACGACATTCGTAGAGATGTCCTGTTGACGCTGTCACAGGTACTTGGAACGTGATACCGGCAATAGCTACTGAATTGGAGGGTTTAGATTATGTGATTGTTGATGTGGACCTTTAGGAAGCTTTCACCATTTAAGGACATATTTGAAGGTTGATGAAAGATTTTGATTCTCATATTATGTTTGATACCTATTTATTAGTGCCCATTAAAAAAGCAAAAATAACGATAACAGTAACACAAAATACTAAGATATGACATTTCAAATAACTTCATTGTTTTAGCAATCGAGTCATTATCCTTGTATATTATGATGGTGCGCTTAGCAACAATCAAACAAAAGAAAATCATCGTATATTAGTGACACAAATACTATGATAGGTGACGTAGCTACAGTTAAAGAGCAAGCTACGAGGTAAGATGGTCATGAATACAGAATAACGCTGAGTTCCTCTGGTCGTTTGGGTTTGTAACATGGATCGTGACCATTTTCATGTTTCAAAAGAATAAGGCTTAATATAATGAGAGGGATAGAATGATGTGGGAACAGGAAGAAACACAACACATAATTGAGAAAAAGGGGACGGCTTGCACAAAGAAATTATCGAAATGGTAAATTAGCTGAACTTTTTTGTCCCTTACTACGATAGAAAGATCAATAGCAATACAAATTAGTACACCTTTTACTCTTTTCTTCCAAAAAATATTGTGCGAATGGATGGCACGGATTTTTGAAATCTTATTATTGAAGTTAATGATGAAAAGTGATCAATCACACACATTGACCGGTTTGAAAATGAACCAGATGTGTAATTTCAGACAATTTTTGATCGGGAACCATTACATATTTTTCAAAACCGCAGTACAAGACCAAAACTCTTAGAATTTTAAAATAAAATATCCAAATATCTATAAACTCCTGAGAGGGTAAAACACAATCGAATACTAAAATAATAAAAGAAAATTTTATAAAGAATACGTTATTCATAAAAAAGGCGAAACAATTGGAACGCGAAGCAGGAACGAACCCGACTACAATTACATGCTGACAATAACAGAATTTTTTGCTTCCGCTTCCCGATTTTCGGCCCAGAGGGATTAGTATTCTAACCTTGTTCTCCTGGATAAAATTCTATGACCGCAGTCGGATAAAATCGAATGATAACCGCCCTTATCACGTCTGCCAGACAAACTTCAACCTATAGCTTCTTAGTTTGAACGTTTGCACGTTGTTCTAAGAAGTGCAAGCTTGCTAGTGTTGGTTAGCTTACGCTCTTAAGCCAGTCTTAAATTTCTACTCTTTAAGCAGAATTGTTATGCGAAAATATTGAAACTGATTTATTCTAACCGAATGAAAAAACGACTGTGCCATATAATATAATAATAACGTTTATTTTCTGCCAAAAAACCTACCGTTCAAAATAATTAAACTAAAATGAAAATAAATAGCAGTCTATCACTACCTACTACCTTTACGGTTAAAGAGCCGGCCGAAAATCAGTGACTTTCTGACCAATGAGTTTTTCAAAAACTTACGTACATATTTATCACTAGCTCGACGGTGAAGGAAAACATCGTGAGGAAAGCCGTAGGTCTCAGAATTAATTCTGAGACATGTGTAAATAGACCCGGTCCGGCGATGGGCTCACCACCCATCACGTTAGGGGTCCAATGTATCTCGTGAAATGTGGGTGTATCCAGTAATGGAATACCTCTGCCTATCCCCTCGGAGATGAAAGGCGTGAGATTTTTTTTTTGAAAATAAATTAAAATGATAAATAACAGATTATGTAAAATGGTCATTTCTTATTGGCGTCCCGGTAAACTGAAATTCAATGTCTAACTGTGAATATTGTGGGTTTAAATAATTGGTAAAAACATACCATACAGAAATATTAAATATGGATAACCACAGACTTACTAGGTATTATTTCTTATCAATCCAACAAGCGTGTTTAAATAAGTAATGTGACTAGACTGATCTTAAACTCTCCGCCACTCAACTTATATGCAACAGTAAATTGGAACTTTCTAGAAGATAACCATGCAATAAGAAAGGTTTTTTCAAAATTCTCAGACAAATCGGAACCATCGCAAAATGACCGATACGCAAAATGTCGTCATCTCAACATGTATCGGCAACCTCTTTAACCATGTAGAAGAGCTGGTGAAGTAGTATTTTTCTTCATATTTAATAATATTTTTTTTATTTACATCTCAAAATAAAATATGCCACGTTGTTGAAAGGGCAATATATTTCTAATAATAAATGGCTGCATCCAAAAAGAGATTTCTATAAAAAAAGTATTAACAAGCTCAATAGTAATAATTGAAGCAACCATAATGTCACCGAAACCTCACTTTTTCCAGGTCTTCGACTGGGACAGAACGATCCAGGACACGGTGCTGTCCTCGTTCTTCTGGGGGTACATCTTGCTGCAGATCCCAGCGGGGATGCTGGCTGGCAAGTTCGGCGGGAAGTACCTCGTCTTCGGGTCCATGGTCGTCACTGGAGCTGCCAACCTGGTGGTGCCTGTGGCTGCTACGCATGTAAGTTTCCTAAGACCCCTAAACGTGATAGGTGGTGAGCCCATCGCCGGACCGGGTCTATTTACACATGTCTCAGAATTAATTCTGAGACCTGCGGGTTTCCTCACGATGTTTTCCTTCACCGTCGAGCTAGTCATAAATATGTACGTAAGTTTTTTTTAAAAAACTCATTGATACATGCCAGGATTCGAACCCGAGCCTCATTGATTTTCAGCCGGCTCTTTAACCGTAAGGCTATCACTGCTTCCTCATCATCATCTGCTACTGGATATTTACGGATGATATTTGACGGGCATGTTAGCTCAGTCGGTAGTGACCCTGCCTACTGAGCCTTGGGTCACGGGTTCGATCCCGAACGCCAACATTTGTGTGCATGAACATGTTTTGGCTTCCTGTCTGGTCGTTTAATATTTATTTAAATATGTTTATAAGTTGTTTAGCACCCATAGTATAGTGCCTGCCTATAGTTTGGTGCAAAATGACAGCGTGTGAATTGTGTCCCACAATTTATTTATACTTTTTTCTAGTAGAGTAGGAGAATGATGAAGCAACCACGACTGTTTCAGATGATTGAAATGCAGTGCAGTTTTTTTTCTTTTGACTCCTCAACATTAAGTTTACTGATACGATCCTTAGAAAGTAGCTCGATTAGTGTTATGTAAGTGAAATAAAAAATTAGGTTTAAGTTCTTATTATTTTATCATGTCTTAGTTTTTGCTCCCATATTTTTTTCTTAATACTGCAACATTTTTCTCATAAATCTAACTATCATTTTTCTCAAGCTCTGAAACGAAAATATCCTAATAAAAGCGTATCAAAACTTGTTCCTTTAATAAAACTATTTTCTTATTTGGAGAGCTAGGAGAAATCGAATTAAAATTTGCATAACACATTCACAGCTCTGCGGACAAAGTCTTTGCCATCGATACGAGAAAAAAATAGAGCTATCAAAGTGAATCGCGCACTCTGGTGGCAGATTGTTTAATTTTAGATGATAACTATAGAAAATTACCTAAAAGTCGTACGTTACACTAGAACTGTGTTTCAAAATATATTATGTTTAACATAAATTAAGTTTTCTAAAAAAGATGGATTTATTTATTTGCAACTCCAAAATTTCATCACATTAGTTACCCTCTTCTAGACTGGTTTATTCATTTAGAAAATCAAATAATTGTATAAGAAATTTCATAATAACATTTTAGACCACCAGCATCGTTGTCCAAGGTTAGTTAAATAAAACTATTAGTGAAAACACCGAAATAAACGCCCTGTTAGAAATCAAGTCACATTTTACTCGTGATGTCTTGGTTTGATCAAATTCAATATTCATTTATTACTAAATTACTATATGTAAAGAAAATACTACACTTATACACATCAAGAGTCTAATGACAAGGTCGTTTAAACTCGTCCATTAATGTAAACAGCCGCCTATCTCCACTGACGAGTTTCTGGTTCCAAATTACCCCGAGAAGAACCAGGAACAAACTCAAGGAATCCATGGTAATGGCATCAACCAATGAGTATGACAAATAGCGTACATATTACCACTAGCAGGACGGTGAAGGAAAAAGTTAAGAAAGCAGGTGTTCATAAAAAGTTCAAAAACGGTACGGTCTAGGGTCACCACTATGGAGGAGCGGATGTGGCACTTGCAAGCTACCTACGAAGCATCGACGCTGCACAAGAAATCGACCTCCGGTCTTGGAGGGGGAGTGCTGTAGCGACACTACATAGAACGCGCCAATAGATATCCGAGTTTTCTAATGAGTTTGTATAAATACAACTGTCCGACATCAACCGTTGGACCGCGGTCCCAAGGCACGATCACCTCGCCTGGCGGAAGATCTTCTCTTTTCACGATGGAGGAGCATTCCACCTCCGTTCCTCCATATCGTAAAATCATCTACTGAAAAGCAACTTTTTACAAACATCGATGGTTCTGAGTATAAAAAAGCCAGCTTTGTTCTTTTATTGGCTCTCTCAGTCTGGTGAGCGTATGCCACGAGAATTTCTTTTCTCTTATTCATGTTATTAGATACTAGCTTTTTAAGATTCCGTAGACAAATGATAAGGTTGTCAAGTCTGTCCGTCTGTCGGACTCGTTCTTTTCGGCATTCACATGTAGGTAATTTCAAATTAAAAAAATACATAAATTTCATTGTTGTACACAATAGTACATTATGATATAAGTGCGGTAGGTTGAAAATTACAGCCGAGGCGATATTGCTAGCCCGAGCCGTAGGCGAGGGCTACAAGTAAGCAGAGGCTGTAATTATCAAAGCGCACGTATGTCATACGACGTTTTATAACACATTTGCGAGGATATAAAATAAAACTCCGACTATGGTAAACGAATAAAAACAATACAGCGTTAAGAAAAAGCGCGCGGCGCGCATCATCATTTTTTTTTAGGAAAATGCACAAAAAACAGCCAGTACTTATTACTAATAAAGTAAAATAATATTTTTGTGTTTTTGTTAGAGATTGGTTGTAATTTACTGTCAAAATTAATTAAATTAAATAATTATGTACATAAATATTTCTTTATTATATTTTATCTCCCAAAGTTAATTTTAATCATAAAATGTTGACAACTTTTTTGACATAAAAACTCTTTGCTGAGATTTTAAAAAGTACCGTTCGTTTTAAGACGGAGCATCTTGATAAACCGTGCGTTTTACTTTACACTTACCGCACTTGGGCGTAATGAGATAGGTAACTATATTGAAATTGGTGAAATAAGACACCTTTTACGAGCAAATGTGTTATAATAGTACATTAAGATATAAGTGCGGTAGGTTGAAAATTACAGCCGAGGCGATATTGCTAGCCCGAGCCGTAGGCGAGGGCTACAAGTAAGCAGAGACTGTAATTATCAAAGCGCACGTATGTCATACGACGTTTTATAACACATTTGCGAGGAAATAAAATAAAACTCCGACTATGGTAAACGAATAAAAACAATACAGCGTGAAGAAAAAGCGCGCGGCGCGCATCATCATTTTTTTTTAGGCAAAAGCACAAAAAACAGCCAGTATTACTAATAAAGTAAATTAATATTTTTGTGTTTTTGTTACAGATTAATTGGTTGTAATTTAATGTCAAAATTAATTAAATTAAATAATTATGTACATAAATATTTCTTTATTATATTTTATCTCCCAAAGTTCATTTTAATCATAAAATGTTGACAACTTTTTTGACATAAAAACTCT
This sequence comes from Ethmia dodecea, assembly GCA_963855545.1. Classification (NCBI taxonomy): domain Eukaryota; kingdom Metazoa; phylum Arthropoda; class Insecta; order Lepidoptera; family Depressariidae; genus Ethmia; species Ethmia dodecea. The sequence continues at coordinate 14,871,102 of OY979450.1, read as the reverse complement.
TTGCTGAGATTTTAAAAAGTACCGTTCGTTTTAAGACGGAGCATCTTGATAAACCGTGCGTTTTACTTTTACACTTACCGCACTTGGGCGTAGTGAGATATAATACGATATTGAAATTGGTGAAATAAGACACCTTTTATGAGCAAATGTGTTATAAATAATACTTACGTGCTAGGTCTAATGGATTTAGAATTTTCTATTGTATGCTCCATCTCTATCTTCTATATATATAAAGAGAGAAGTCCTGACTCACTGACTCATCAACGCCCAGCCTATACCCTTACACCTAGAAAGCTGATTTTTTTCACATATATTATTTTAAAGACGTAGACTAGGAATAAGAAAGGAATTTTCCAAATTCAACCTTTAAGGGGGTGAAAAAGGGGTTGAGAGTTTGTATGCAAAACCTTCATTTTTGGGTGTATCAATTCGAAACATTGTTAAAATACTCCTCAAAACAAATAACAAGACACGTGATTCTGGATTTTCCAAAAAAACCCCCCTAAGGGGTTGAAACAGGGGGATGGAGTTTGTATGGAGACGTGTTGTTTTTTACGTCTATCAAGTTGAAACTTGACACAAATACTCAAATACTCTTAGAAATAAATAATGAGATACGTGTTTGAACTTTTTGAAAATCGTCCCCTAAAAGGGTGAAAGTAGGGGTTCAGTTTGGTATGTATGGAAAACCTTCATTTTTGGGTGTATCAATTCCAAACTTTGTAAAAATACTCCTCAAAACAAACAACAAGAAACATATTTCCGGATTTTCTAAAAAAACTCCCCGAAGGAGGTGAAACAGGGGATGGAGTTTGTATGGAGACGTGTTGTTTTTTTTATTCTATCAACGTGAAACTTCTCAACAAATACTCTTAGAAATAAATGATGAGATACGTGTTTTTGAACTTTTCGAAAATCGTCCTCTAAAAGGGTGAAAGTAGGGGTTCAGTTTGGTATGTATAGAAAACTTTCATTTTTGGGTGTATCAATTCCAAACTTTGTAAAAATACTCCTCAAAACAAATAACAAGAAACGTATTTCCGGATTCTCTAAAAAACCCCCCCGAAGGGGGTGAAAAGGGATGGAGTTGGTATGGAGACATGTTGTTTTTTTTATTCTTTCAACGTGAAACTTCTCACAAATACTCTTAGAAATAAATGATGAGATACGTGTTTTTGAATTTTTCGAAAATCGTCCCCTAAAAGGGTGAAAGTAGGGGTTGAGTTTAGTATGTATGGAAAACCTTCATTTTTGGGTGTATCAATTCAAAACTTTGTAGAAATACTCCTCAAAACAAACAACAAGATACGTATCTGGTATTTCCAAAAAAAAAACTACTCTTAGAAATAAATGATGAGATACGTGTTTTTGAATTTTTCGAAAATCGTCCCCCAAAAGGGTGAAAGTAGGGGTTGAGTTTGGTATGTACGGAAAACCTTTGTTTTTGGGTGTATCAATTCAAAATATTGTAAAAATACTCCTCAAAACAAACAACAAGATTTCCTTATCTTCAACTTGAAACTTGGCAACCCTTCAATAGTCTCCATACAAAGTCCACTTCTTTTTTTTTGAGAATTCACTATGGGTTCCTTATGGAAATTTATTTGATAATATGACCACATGCGTAGCCATTGACATCAAGAACTAATTCAAAAATCATAATCCAGAGAGTGTCCTAGGCTTTACAACACGTAAGAGAATAAGCGCAATTCCTGAAATTAGTTGATTTCAGCTATTTTCAATATACAATTGTAAAGTTTTTCCGAAAAATTAATTAGAATAACTAAATTTAGGACTGCCTATTGACACCGTACTGTTATCGCTCTTTATTTAAGCAATTTGGTTAGACAAAACTAAACTACTAATGCATCACCATCTTTTTATGTTAGTATACTAATCGGGGTACGTATCAGGAATTGCGCTTATTCTGTGACGCGTTGTATATAGGGTGTTTTTAATAACAAAAATATTAAATAGCAATGATAGCCCAGTCGCTAAAGAGCCCGCTTCTCATTCGCGAGCCTAGGGTTCCAATCCCGGCATGTACAGACAAGGTTTAGTAAGGACCCCTAATTTTTTTCGTCATAGATATTTCCTATATTACTCAGGGATAATGTAACATTCTTGGTGAAAGAATTTTTAAAATCGGTCCAGTAGTTTTTCAGTTTATTCGTTATTAACATACAAAAATACAAATCCTTAATTCCTCTTTATAATATTATTGTAGATAGATAGTGTGTAATATCCTTCTTGATATATTTTCTAAACTCAAAGGAATAACAAATTCCACGCGGACGAAGTCGCGGGCATCAGCTAGTCGTGGAATAAAATTATAAAACTAAATAATATGCATTATAAAAAAATACCTACATAAATTTCATTGTTTTAAACAAATAATACTTACTTAGGTATAATGGATTTAGAATTGTCAATTGTATGCTCAATAATAATGTATTTAAAAATAAAAAGTTTAAAGATCTTCATTTTAGCGTGTTTGCATAATTAATCACATTGAACTAATTCAACTGAATAGGCCAGTCATAGTCATAGGCTATTAAAAAAAAACTCACGTCTTATATCCCCGAGGGGGACGGCAGAGTTATTCCATATCTAGATATACCCACTTTTCACGATTACATTTTATTATATTTTTTTTGGCACCGTAATTAAAATTTTATAAACGCGAAAGTTTGTGATTATGGATGTTGGATGTTTGTTGCTTTTTCATCCAAAAACTACAAGAATTACTCCTTTAAAGTAGTAGGATAATAAATAACAATAAATTTTTCCTTAAAAAATACAATAACTTGTGGTTGGTTTCATTTGATCCGATTGATCAGCTACTCCGCCATTAGTCACTTTCACCCTTTTCTGGTAATGTATGGGCTGCTTTAGAAATGAATCTTTTTTCCGAAGACGGATGTAATGTAAATCTCGCATGCTTTTTTACTCTTGATCCTCGTACACCCATTCCTCAATGCAGATAGCATCAACTCTAATTTGTGGTCGGAATGGAATTATTTTTTTACAGATCTTCTTGTACCTACATTCCCATCTTTCTTTTGTTTTTATAACAGACAGAACCCTTTGATTTATGTGTGTGGTTAATGTTTATGCATGGGAATTTTATTGGTACATAAAAGTAGGTTATGAAAGTGGGTCGTAAAAATGGACCTCTATGTGTTTAGAGTTTTATGCTGTGCGCCGAATTGGAGTAGGCATGAAGAGCATTAAAAATACATCAGTAGGTAAAGTTACCCATAGAAAAAATAAGAGTGTCAACTTAGCCCGCGGGCTAAGTGGTCTGTGGGCTCATTTGACCACAAAGCCAAAGATTGCTTACAGCTGTAACTTTACAACCAAGTATTCGGTCCGTTAATTAAAAATATATATATCTCAAGCCTTTTATCCATATAGGGTATAGACACAGTTATTCCATTTCTGGAAATCACGTTCACATTCCTTGGACCCCTAAACGGGATTGGTGGTGAACCCATCGCCAGACCGGGTCGAATCTGTTACACATATTGCCTCAGAATAATTCTGGGACCTGCGGTTTTCCTCACGATGTTTTCCTTCACTGTCGAACTAGTGATAACTATCTACGTACGTAAGTTTTTTTAAACTCATTCGTACAGAATTCGAACCAGCCTCACGATTAAGAAGCGGGCTCTATAACTACAGGGCGTTTAATCTTGACGGGCCTGTTGGCTCAGTTGGTAGTGACCCTGCCTTCTGAGTCAGAGGTCGCGGGTTCGATCCCCGCTCGGGGCCAACATTTGTGTTCATGAACATTTCTGTTGGCTTCGTGTCTGGGTGTTTAATATTTATTTATATATTTTTATCAGTTGTTTAGTACCCATAGGCTTTGCCTAGTTTGGGACTGAATAGCCGTGTGTAAATTGTGTCACAAAAAAAATCTTTGACTGTTTCACAGTGTGGCTGGATTGCAGTCTGCGCATGCAGAATAGTCATGGGTCTGGCGCAAGGACTGCTGTATCCGAGTCTGCACGGTCTGCTTGGGCAGTGGGCACCGGCGTCCGAGCGAAGTCGGATGGGAACCATCGTTTATGCTGGTAACATTACAAAAACAATTTGTTCAAATTGCTATTATATTATTCGAATCAGTATATAGCCGTTTTTGAGGTTTCTTAATCCATGTGTTTCTTTAGACTCTGATGATTTTTGTAAGATGTTGATACCTAATTTACTACTTCAAAAAAAATGACTTTAGAACAGGAAACTAAAAAAAGTAAAATCTTCACTACGTTTTGCGAAGGTTCCCCTCGATTTCTCTGGGATGCCTTCATCAGATCCTGACACCCTATGGATATTTCCTTTCCAACATAAAAAGAATAATTAAAATCGGTTCATAAACGACGAAATAAAAAAATATATACGGTCGAATTGAGAAACCTCCACCTTTTTTGAAGTCGGTTAAAAATTATGTCTATTTTTCTTTTTTTTTCATATAAGTTGAAGCTGCATAGATCGATGCATAAGCTGCATTTTCTTATTTTATTTCAATCAAATCAAAACACACTTATTATTCCAATATTTAAGTAGAGTCAAGGGTTTGATAGCCTCCCCAGAATCAAGGGGCATAGTGACGTCATTTAGAGAGTAAATGGTACCTAACATTGCTTTAAAAAAATATTTTTATTTATTTGTATAAATGTACACATGGCAACTTTAATGCCTAAATGCATTATCTATATATATAAAAGAAAGTCGTGTTTGTTACACTATTTATAACTCAAGAACGGCTGAACCGATTTGGCTGAAAGTTGGTGGGGAGGTAGCTTGGAACCAGGAGACGGACATAGGATACTGTTTATTCCAATATTCCCACGGGAACGGGAACTACTTGGGAACGGGAATGGGAACGAAAACGGGAACGCGGGTGAAACCGCGCGGGGACAGCTAGTAATATATAAAATATAAAAATTAAATTTAGAAACCTCATATCGAAATGAGAAATTGATTTTTTATCGGATCATCTTGTTCTTTGATGACATCCGGAGATATATCATATAGATATATCATACATCGCGATCACAAACATTCGCTGTAACGTACATCGCGATCACAAACATTCGCTTTGGTAAAATTCGCTGTAATAAATGTCGAAGTTGTGAATTACAGTCATAATTGATATGTGAAAATTGTCACAATGTAAAACCTAATTGAGATTCCAAACAAAACACCCGAATGTGAAATAGTTATGAACTATGAACGTTGTCGTACCCTACTAAGTCATTTCGGAACTTTTCCGGACAAAAATGTCCTCTCGAATTTATGACCTCCTGGTCATCGAGCATTCCCAATTCATTTAGTTCTATTCCGTCAGATTTATTGGCGTGGCCATGAGGGTGCTTTGTTTGACTAATGGTCTTTGGGGGCAAGTGGTAGAACTAATGCGTCACTAAAACGGTTCGGTCACGATGTGGGCAGCATTGTGCCAAGATTTCGAGGACTAATTGCTTTAATTGGAGGTATTCGTGGAGGGTGACCGATCCTCAGTGATTTAACGTTTCGAACAAGCAGGCATGAGATAAACTATTGTTATCTCGTAGAACTCCACAGTTTCGGTTATTACACTCGTAAGTAGGTAACTATAGTTCATAAAAATCTAAAACTAGCTTATGTATGCATGGCACGCGTTACAAAATGAAAATGTATTTATTTCCGTAGGTAATTGAAAATTATACTTAAAAAGTCAATAGTCTAATAACAAGGCACACTTAACTCGTCTATGAAGATTGGTTAAATGTAAACAGCAGCCCATATCCAACGTAGAGTTGCTGGTTCCAAATGCAGTACCCGAGAAGAACCAACAAGAAACTCAAGGGCAGCTCTTTTTAATCTCATGTCTTACTAATAAAAATGGAAAACAATGCAATGAGCCTAAACTTGAGGGGTTTACGAGTAGCCATTGAGGAATTGCGATATCCACAACCTGGTTCCACCATCAGATCATCTCGTTGATACCATAATATTGCATTGTCATAGTATTTACATAACAGATCAATCGGATTATCTGCTTAAAAATTGAGTTGCAGATTCCACCCTAACAAATACATTTCGTACATTTGTATTAAAACAATATCTCACGTTATTATTCCCGAGGCTGACCATCATCTGTTTCAGGGGCCCAACTTGGTACAATCATCGAGATGATGACCGCTGGTGTCCTATCAGCTAGCCCTTGGGGCTGGCCCTCGGTCTTCTACGTGGCCGGTATCACCTGCTTACTATGGGCTGGGCTGTGGATCATCCTAGGGTCCTCCAGTCCTGGCACCCACAGGTGGATCACCAAAGAAGAGAGAAAGTACGTCGAGTATAATGCTGCATCCGCTGATATTAGTCAACATAAGGTGAGAAAAGTACTTATACAGCATTATTAGCTTACTAGCTGTTGAGGAATGCGGATATTCAAGAGAAGTGTGGTTTGAAAGGAGATGTACCTACTGACAAGGATTAAAAAGGGTGTGTTAAGCTGGTTTGGTCATTTAGAACGTATGGATGAAAAAAGAGTAACGAAAGAGATTTATGGGGCAAATATTGAAGGATGCAAGGCAAGAGACGAGAGAGTTCACGGATCAAATTAGTGACGTCCTTGAAAAAGCTGGGGTCCTGAATAAAAGAGCGTGCATGAAAATTCTTATGGATGTGAAGGGACCGAGGGAAGTGTGCGAAGATCGGGGAAAGTGGCGATCCATCGTCTCTGCCTACCCCTCTGAGAAGAAGGCGTGAGCTGTATGTATATATGTATGTAGCTGTTGCCTTTGACTCCGTCCGCGTAAACTTGGGGCTATCGCCCTCTTAAAAGATACTATGTCCTTTCTCGTGCTGTTACAACTATGGTCCAGAATTTTAACGATTTCTCTTCACCGGTTTAGTTCCAAAAAGTAACAAAAAAACTAACGACAGATTTACTTTTGCAATTTTTAATATTAGTAGGATGCTGCCTTACTTATATTATAAACGTAAAAGCAAATTTCGTAAAGTTCATAAATTTTAGGATTCATTTCATATTTAACCACGTAGTCCTAAATTAAACAGATCCTGTAAGATCTTTAATGACAGAAATATTATTTGACAGAGCATGCCGACCCCTTGGAAGGCAATCTTCACCTCGCTGCCATTCTGGGCCATCATCTTGGCCCACAGTGGACAAAGTCTGGGATTCTGGACCCTTCTTACAGAGATGCCCTCTTACATGAGTAAGGTTCTCGGAGTAGACATCAAGAGCGTAAGTATTTATTTCATCAAAACCTCATACTGTAAGACAATTTCTACATTAGTCTGATAACAACCGATAATATGTGGGAAATATACATTTATTTACAAAGAAAATATACATTGATTTACAATAATTACAGATAAAAAATGTCCTCCAAAGAGGAACCATGTGGGACAGTGCCCAGAAGACTGGCAGCATTCCCCCTCTGGATAGCTAGGCTGATCCTTTGACAGAGATAGCTGCCAGCCCTCTGGTCACCTGAAGCCTCGACCAAACGCACTGACAGCTCTTTGAGGAGCTGCCGCGCCCCCGGACCCCACGGTCCCATGGTCTCCACCCCAAACGGCACAAATATGTAGCCCTCATTGAGGTCGGCATATTTGCGCCGCTTCAGGCGTTCAGCGGCCGCAGCCGCCGCGCCAGCGCCCACAGAGGTGGCATCGATGTGGGATGGGGCCAATGTGTCGGCACATGTGGCATCCCACACCAGCGACCTGCCATGTCTCCATGGCCCGACAGTCATACCATCAGGCCTCCCGCCACCTATTCGTGTGATGCCGTTAGGCTCAAGAATAGCTGGGATACCAGCAGTGGTGAGAGCCCTGCGGATGATGTCGTTGAGGCATGCATGGCGCGACAGGCAGCCGGCGCTACGTGCGCAAGAGAGGCCGTGGTGTCCGAGTCGATCGACAGGCTCCCCACACTGGCATCTATGGGGGTGGTTTGCCCTGACGCCCAATCGAAGACAGACAGCGAGGGAAAGTGTCTGTCTATCCAATAGAGTACCAACGGTAGCAGAAGGCAATGCCCGCAGCCAATGTCCCGATTCTTTTTGAGACACTGCGAGGAGACGAGCACGCTCCGAGGTGCTGGTGCATGAATCCGTTAGATTCTTAAGCACCAACTCGCAGAGCGGCCCGTCCCAGTGCTTCTGACAAAGCGGACTGGACGGCAGACTAACACCCGGACATGCTCTCAGCCATGCATCTCTAGCCTCCGTCAAGTACGACAACTCCACGATACCCAGAGAGGGGCATATTATGCTTCCGTGGAGGTTGTACGCACTATGAGCAGAGGACAGAAACGCCGGTAGGGAAATACTGGAAATTTTGCGAACCCCCAGTCCACCAAATCTTACTGGGAGGGTGGCTTGGTCCCAGGCTCGCCCCTCTAAAGGGCTATTTAGAATTTGGGAGAGATATTTTTGTAAAGAAAGGTCCAGACTATCTAATAAACTATCAAACTTCCAAAAATGGGAGCAGCGGAGGACATATGTCAATTTCGGGACAAACAGGCAAGACCGTATTATGGACAGAGCCATATGCGGGTTAATTTCGAGGAGTCTGTCCGAGCAGTCGTTAAATTTAGAAATTTGCTCCTGAACAAAACTCGAGAAAGATTCATCGAGAATCGGGGCTCCTAGGAGACGAAGGGATTCATTTCCGAGAATTTTTATATTTGGGGCTAAATTATTGAACTGCGTTATGATGTTAGATTTTATGTCAGACGGTACTGACGCCGAAACAAAAAGCTCGCATTTTGAAAAATTTAAATCTAAACCGATTAAACGAAAACTATCCATTAGTGAACGGAGGTCACTAAGGACCGCGGATGCTTCGCCTCCTAGGGTTCCGTCGTCAAGATACCAAATATTAAATTTTGAATTTAGTTCTGAAATTATAGGGTGGATGGCGAGGCTAAAGATAGCTGGGCCAAGCGGGTCGCCCTGTTGGCAACCTACAGCCGAATTCAATAAATGGTTTTTGTGAATTAATTTAGTGGGCTTAGAATAGCATTGCCAAAGATATTTGTAAATTTGTGGGGTCTTTTCTTTTATTTGTGACAACAGGGCGCCCCGGTCCACTGAGTTGAAAGCATTTTTGACGTCCACCTTCAACAAAACTTCACCACCATCATTGAGGACGTACGTCCGGGCTGCGTGTACTGCTGCTTCGCATCCTCCCTTGGTTCTGAACCCCAGTTGAATAGGTTCAAATAGGGACGAAACATTGGGAAGGATGTTTTTGCAGCAAATTTTGGAAACAATTCTCCTGATGGTGCAGCCCACCGCGATTGGCCTTATCCCTCCGTCTTTTTTTTTCAATGCGACAAGATTTGCGCCGTATAGGATGTCCGTGACTACACGTAACCGATAATATATATCTATACTAATATTATAAAGAGAAAAGATTTGTATTTTTGTATGATTGTCACGAATAAACTCAAAAACTACTAGACCGATTCTTTCCCAATGGACAGCTAGAGTATCCCTGAGTAATATAGGCTATATTTTATTTAATCTCGCGGGAACGGGAACTACACGGGTGTAACCGTCCAGAACCGCTAGTACTCTATAAATTAACAGAAATACTCATATACGAGTACCATGAACTCTGGATCAGAAAAGTAGAGTCACTACAAACTAAGTTAACAATTACTTATTTCACTAGTTAGTAAAAGGGGACAACATTGTAGCTCTCGCAAGTTTGCACTCTTTTAAATAGTGTTTTGCTAAATTATATAATAACGATGATGATAACACACATACATGATGACCCACAGGGCCTATACAATACAATACAAAACAATACAATAACTCTTTATTGTACACCTAAAACAACACAATATGGATACCAACAGTAACTAAAGTACAATGGGCGGTCTTATCGCTTTTAGCGATCTCTTTCAGACAACCTTAGGATGGATTAAACTGAGAGATTAGAAAATTAGGCCTATAAATCATCAGTACCAAAACATCTATAAGTTGTGGAATAGTGGAGCGCTTACTTTGATCGCCCTAATAACAATAAACAAACATGCTGTTAAAATGACGTATATTATGGACCATAATAATTTTACGTTTCAAGTAACGCTGTCTCCAGAATATGAAGTGGTAATAGAAATTCTTCAAGGTTTTCCTTTGTCGTCTTTTCCTTGACGTTTTCCTCTTCCATTGAGATGGTAATGATTCTGAATTTAACGCCTTCGAATGCCGCGATGCAAACAATAGCGGTTTTATAGTGTCTTTTACATTCAAGTCATATTAAAACTTTACAAAATTACGTCATAATAAATATGTTAGAGCAGAATTATACGTTGTTGTCTTCGATGACTGATACAAATACTAGACAATCGTCTCATACAAAAGAATCAGACTAGCTATCCAGAGATGGGATGCGGTCTTCTGGGCACTGTCCTACATGGTTCCTCTTTGGAGGACAATTATCTGTAAATATATCTATAAATATTGTAAATTCATTTGTTTTCACTTCAAGTGAAACTTCAAGAGAGCAGTGATAGCCTTACGGTTAAAGAGCCGGCCGAAAATCAGTCAGGCTTGGGTTCAAATCCTGGCATGTACCAATGAGTTTATCAAAACTAACGTACATATTTATCACTAGCTCGAACTAGCTCGATTTATCACTAGGTCTCAGAATTAATTATGAGACATGTGCAAAAAGACCCGGTCTGGCAATGGGCTCACCACCTATCGCGTTTAGGGGTCCAATAAATCTCGTGAAATATGGGTATATCTAGTAATGGAATACCTCTGCCTACCCCCTCGGGGATAAAAGGCGTGAGGTTATATATATTGAAAATTCATTTGTTTTTGCTTCAAGTTACACATCTATATTGAAGGCCATATCATGTTTGTGGGGTTTGATAAAATTCCAAGAGTTATATGGCCACTAGCCTAACACTATCACCCAATCCAAGGAGAACTTGCGTAGGATATTCTTACCTATTTATGTGTGGTCCTAATGTTATAGTGGGATATTATAGGTTAGTGTAGTTATGGGTTTGTGTGTACGCTTTTACAACAAGATACCTAAAGTTGTTGTAGATTTGCCAGAAAAAATGTTCAAAATAAAAAAAAAATAAAAAAAAAATCTCACGCCTTTCATCCCCGAGGGGGTAGCCAGAGGTATTCCATTACTGGATATACCCACATTTCAAGAGATACATTGGACCCTTAACGTGATAGGTGGTGAGCCCATAGCCGGACCGGGTCTATTTACACATGTCTCAGAATTAATTCTGGGACCTGCGGGTTTCCTCACGATGTTTTCCTTCTCCGTCGAGCTAGTGATAAATATGTACGTAAGTTTTTGAAAAACTCATTGGTACATGCCAGGATTCGAACCCGAGCGTCACTGATTTTCGACCGGCTCTTTAACCGTCCGGGCTATCACTGCTCAAAAAATGTTCAAAACTTACGTTAAAATGGTTTTATGTAAAATGGCATATTATAAGTTAGATGAATATTTGAATGACAATGATGTTTGGTATAAATTTTCTCCAGCTCAACAAAGCACTAAAACCATGTAACTTGTATTTTGTATTGTATTGATTGTTTAAAAGAATAATCTGTTGAGGAATTTCTTGCCCCGCTTCTTCTCCCCAACTATACATACTGAAGCGGTGGAGTCGCAATGACTTTCAATAAGAGGACTTATAAGTCCCTACATTGAATAAAAACTTTTGATTTTGACTTTGAGTCCTGATTTGCTTTCAGAATGGAATGCTGTCTGCTTTGCCTTACGTGGCGATGTACATCCTTAGCTTCATATTCAGCTGGATGGCTGAGACCCTAGTCAACAGGAACATCATCACACTAGGGACTTCGAGGAAGATCTTCAATACTATCGGTAATTCTATCAGGTTGAAATTTTTCTGGCGTTGTTGTAGGTAGTACAGTTGCTAAAGCAGGTTTAAGATACCTAATCAAATATAAAATACAATTATTTAAGCGAAGGTCCGATATGTCGGATGAATAAAATTGCACCAACTTTATTCGTTTACCGGACGGACCGGATAACAGGACGAATAATTATACTTATTCGTCCTGTTATCCGGTCCGTCCGGTAAAACGAATACAGTTGTTGTATGTAAGTATCGGATGACTAACAACAGCAGCAAAATTGGCTGATACAACTCCAAAACTCATTTCGGATAGTAAAGTAGATTGCTAAACAATTGAACTTTGAAATACAATACAATAAAACAGCAAATCTTGGTATGTATGTTGGTTTGTAAGTCCTGCCACTATATTCTCCATCGTTTGTTTCTAAGCAATTTTTGTTAAGGGTTGGTTTGCACGAACGATTGTCATTCGTAACAGTCGGTAGACGTTGCCAATTCCGGTCGGTAGATTTGGAAATGAATTGTTTCACTGTCGTCACATTCTTAAGTGCTCCGTTTTCGTAACTTACAGTAATATTTTTATTAAACTACAGAATCATAATAGAGGTTTTTTGAAAATGTTATATGTTTGAATATTATTTGTCTCATGTAGGCTCCAAACCGGCTCAACGGATTAAAATTACAGGGATTAAATAATAAAAAATAAATGTTAAAGAATATAATATGCCAGTTTTATTTTAGTAAGCATAGGTGGGCGCGCTAGTTATAAATAACTTTTTATATAAGTAGCTTCAGCGGCCATTTTGTCAATTTCAATCCCAAATAATATGCGCAGCATGGGGTTATCATGAGGAGATGAGGTTTTTATATAAAACTATTGTGGTTTCCAGCATTCTGGGGTCCCGGGGCAGCTCTGCTGGTGCTGTCATACCTTCCAGCTGGAAACCTGACCCTGGCTGTAGTGATCCTTACCATCACTGTTGGGCTTAACGGCGCTCATTACGTGGGCTTCTTGGTGAGTATCAACGTCATCAACGTTTAAATGAGGGCTACGGCCTTTGAGTATTAAACCAACCGGAGACGCCACTGAAAGGCGTTTCCCTCTGCCAAAAAAACGTGTCGGTCAATGAGCATACCGGTTAAATACAACTAGTTTGTTTGAGTTCACGGAGTGCTTGTATTGGTGAATGTATTTGTGTGCACCTAGTTCAAGCTAGTGTTTAATTGTTTTGTCAAAAAATGCTTTTGTTTTAACTTTATTTGTGTTTGTTTCCTCGTCTCCCGCGCAGAAATTGGCAGACTTTTTTGCAAAGAAACTAGTGCGCGTGACGTCTCCTGTTGGTTTAATACTCAAAGGCTACGGCGTATGAATTCGCCGCTAGAGGCGCTAGTGTAGCGTGAGGTCTCTGAAATGTCAAATGTCAATGTGGGGAATAGGGTCTAGGTTGCCTTTAAAAATATATATCGACGGTCATAAACTCAATTGGCGTAAGGGACAAAGTATAGGTTTTCAGGAGAAGCAAAAAACAAACAAAAAAATCTTTATACCGCTATAACTTTTTAAATTTAATAGTTGAGTGGTGGGCATCTAGGACTTAAATGCTCAAAATTAAGTCTACTTTTATGTTATAATGCTCAAAACTTGCTGAATTTAATAATTACAGAGATAGTGTCCTTTACTCTTGCCTAAATTTGAAAAAATGTCCCTTATCTCCATAGCTTATAACTTCTTATAAGTATCAGTTTGGTTGTAAGGGCGGTCATTATCTTTTTATTTTAGAAATAAATGGCATAAGAAGTACTGTGCTACAAAAAAAATATGTGAATTTACCAAAAACAGAGTACTTTTTAATTTGTTTTGTTTTGTTTTTTGTTTGTTTTGAACATCAGAAACAGACTTTCAAATAAAAATAAAATAAAAATCAACTTTTAATGAATCCTTACCTATTCTTCAAGTCGAGTTGGATGATTATGTCGAGAAAAGATAGATTTATTTAGAACCTAACTAGACAGCTATGTACTCATGAACGAGCATTGACGACAAACTCCAAAGAAGGCATCTCGAAGTCTGTCAGCAAAGCTCTCGTGATTAAAACCAACTAGAAAGGACCCTAAAAGAAGAATAACGCTTTAAAATGTGATTTTGCAAAGAAGTTGGACACTACAAGAAGGACTGTCCTAAGAAGAAACGTGATGAGAAACCTGGGGCTAGTACTAACATGACGCTAGTGTTAGAAAATGCGACAGATTGCAGTCTCGATCGAGATGAGTTGTATGTGGACAACTGGGCTACACACCATGTCACAATGAGAAGCGACCTCTATTAGGATTTTCAACGTTACGACTGCACCACATACAGTTACGACTGCAGATGGAAAGACGATTGAAACATTAGGAAAAGATTTGATCATGATGAAGACGAAGAAGAGAACTTTCTTGTTGACAAAGCACGTTCCGAAGGTAACGAAAAATATCGTTTCGGTATTGACAGCAAGATGCAAATTTAAACAGTCTGCTTGAGTCACGGAGTACCACGTGTTCTTTTAGGATCGAAGGGAAACTATGCGTGACCGCAAATAGACAGAAGCACGGTGACTTGTATAAGCTGAATTGTAAACCGATTCAACCTACAGAAAGGTGGTTAATGCAGTCGATATTGCAGTCGCGGTTGATACTTTACAGCTTTACCACGAACGTATAGGTCATTAAGACGTCAAGCGACATGTAAAACAGGTGATCGAGCAGAACTTGGTCTCAAAACCAAGGACAACGGGAATTTATGCGAAGGATGTGTTTTGGAAACGCACTAGGCTGAGCTTTGGTGTTCGAAAAAAAGCGTCCAGTCCTGGAGAACGCATACATCCAGATGTGTGTGGTAATATTCCTCCAAGTTGCTTGAAGGCACGGTATTTTGTACTTTTCAAGTATGAATTCATACGATACCGCTATGTCTACTTTATGAAAAATCATTCAGAGATACCTGGGATTTTGATTCTGATATTACGGAATTAAGTGATAACGGTGGCAAATTCGATAATGTGAATGTTCGCAAGGAACTAACAAAGTACGGGGTACAACAATGGCTGATTATGCCGTATACTCCAGAGCAAAACAGTTTCAGTGAGAGGGAGGGAGGGAAACCGTACGATAGTTGAAATGGCTAAAGCGATGATGCATTCACAGGAAGAGATACCTCAAGTTTTGTGGGCAGAGCTGGTAGACTGCTGTCTATATTTTAAACAGAATAAGGCCAACTACTGTAAAACACAAGTCACCTTTTGAGCTTTGGTTAGGAAAAAAGCCAAAGAGAAACAAAAACGGCAAAGATGCAGAAGAAGGCAAAGAAGTGCATTCTAATCGGCTACAACCTCGACGACGGTTATAGGATCTGGCACAAAGAGTCAAACTCCTTAGTGCGATCCCGAGATGTCACTTTCGATGAAAGACCACTGAATTCAAAACTTGAATTAGAGGATTCGACACAAATACCAGAAGTGACTGAAATGGAAATATCATTGAGAGTCAGAAGCGAATGCGAGACGCCTACATTCGGTGACAATGGAAGCGAGCGAAGATTTACCAGTTGTTAGCGACAAAGAAGTTAGGCTGCCTAGAAATGAAGAAATTCACGAGGCTCTTGCTCCTGCTAGCAGTGACGAAGATGAGTTAGAAGACGCGCACTCTGAGAAGCGTTGTGATGAATCGATTGATTTAGGGGTTGGAGAATGAGGAAGGTGAGATCATAGATCACTTGGCTAGGCATGGTATGCTGCTTAGAAATAGATCTCTGCTCAGACTTCCAGTAAAGTTCAACGATTATGTGTCCCAAGTTAGTGGCAACGACTCTTATTTAGAACCTGGAACTTAAAGGGAGGCAATAGCCTGCCCAGATAGTAAATTGTGGGCGAAGCTATGCAACGAGAAATAGATTCTCTGAATGAGAATAACACACGGGTTTTGGAAAATCTATCCAAGAATCGGAAAGCGATTACATGTAAATGTGTTTATAAGGTTAAATTAAAGATTATATTATTTAAATAATATATTAATTCAAATCTTTTTCTTGTAGTGTGGGTTGTAAGAGTTATTGAGTCGCCAAAATCTGCTGACATGGCTAATGCAACGACTACTTTCATAGAAAATAAATCACCAGAATCGTCGGCTTTACGTGCTTTCCTTCCGAAGCACTCGTTTGTCAATTTCGTCCGTTTACTTGTTCAAAATGACATCAGTACGTGTAAAGGGAAAGTTTTAAATTAATAATTGTTAGAGTAAATATTAATGTATTGTACAGTTTATGATTTATGTGTATGGTTTAAAGGACAATAAAATCAGTCTTATATGACGTAACGTACAAACAGTAATGTAGATGTGGCGTAAGAAGGGCGTAAGGTACTTTTTTATTTATATAAAATGGTGTAAGGGACAGACTGACAACTTTAAGGAACTTATTCCAAAGTTCATTAATTTTTTTGGTATATACGATAAAATTTTAAAATTATTTTGGATCAAGTGTCCTTTAAATCAAAACATAACGGTTTATCTTTCGAATATTCAGGGGCGTAAGGGAATTATTAAAAGAGATATCGGAATTTCAAATATACAGAAAAATAGAGTAAAAAAAATGATGTAAGATGGTAAAATAAAAAAAAAATGGTCACTTGTCCCTTACGCCAATTGAGTTTATGACCGTCGATATATTTTGCTATTCCCAATATTAATTATGGCAAATATGAGTTACAGCCAACAAACTGTTTATACAGTTTTTCAGATAGATGTGGTTGATTATTTTGTACAATTTAAGAATGAAATCCTTATTATTATTAAAACTAGCAGGGATACTTTATACGTGAAAATATCCTATTATCACCATTGTATTTTTAGGACCCCTCAACGTGATAGGTGATGAGCAAATTGCCGGACCAAGAAGCTTTTTACACTTCCTTCAAATTAATTCAGTAATTAATCTAATTTAATGTGTTTAATGAATAAATACAGACAGATATTGAATCTCTACCTTTTAATTAAATTAAATATCTTATAGTTAATTTAATCAAAATAATTATGGACGTAATTAATGAGATTCCGAATAATTTGGCAAAATATTATTATTAAATTATAGGTACAATTAAAACACGACCTGTAATAATTATTTTCATAACTTAATGAGTGATCTATAAATGTTTAGTGTTATCGCTAAAACAACTTTAATTATGATTATAAATAAAGTATAATCTTTTTATTATTAAAATTATGTATTTTGATTATGTAGGTATCATCTGCTTGTTTTATATCTTATTAGCTGACCCCTTTTCGAAGGGTAAAACGGGACCTTAGTACTAAGATTCCGCTGTCCGTCTATCACCAGGCTGTTTCTCATGAACCATGGTAGTTGAAATTAACATAAAAATTGACGTTCCTATTATTGGCTTGGTAGTGACCCTGCCTTCTGAGTCGAAGGTCGCGGGTTCGATCCCCGCTCGGGGCCATATTGTGTGCATGAACATGTCTGTTAGCTTCGTGTCTAGTCGTTCAATATTTATTAAAGTACCTATATTTATCAGTTGTTTAGCAACCATAGTACAGGCTCTGCTTAGTCTGGGACTAAATAACCGTGTGTGAATTGTGTCCCACAATTTATTTATTATTATTATATTTCTGCTGTTTCTCAGATTTCCCACATAGACCTGTCCCCAAACTTCGCGAGCACCCTGATGGGCATCACCAACGGCTGCGGGAACATCTTCTCCATCATGGCTCCTTTGAGCGTTTCCTTCGTCGTCAAAGATGAGGTTAGTTTCATTAGTCACCACTATTTTTTTATTAATGATGGTCTTATTCTTAAACCAGACTATCCCGAAGGCAAAGACGCTATACGATGAGACGAACTTGTCCAGAATATGAGTGTTCACTATCACTACATAGCTTCTGCTGTGACGTTATGTTATTCAGCAGTGATAGCCTTACGGTTAAAGAGCCTGCTTCACATGATGAAAATCAGTGAGGCTCGGGTTCGAATCCTGGCATCATCACCAATGAGTTTTTCAAAACTTACGTACATATTTATCACTAGCTCGACGGTGAAGGAAAACATCATGAGGAAACCCGCAGGTCCCAGAATTAATTCTGAGACATGTGTAAATAGACCCGGTCCGGCGATGGGCTCACCACCTATCATGTTTAGGGGTCCATTGTATCTCGTGAAAAGTGGGTATATCCAGTAATGGAATACCTCTGCCTACTCCCTGAGATTTATTTTGAGAGGCGTGAGATTTTTTGTTATGAACATTAAAAATTGTGATAAACAAAACTGTTCCAAGTTTTGCCATTTCTATCGTGTATGAAATATGAAGACGATTCTAATATCACGTTGTATGGTTGAATGGCTTTCTTAAAGTTTACGTAAGTGACAATGCGAGACAGTATACTGCTCAAACATGTCATATCATAAAATAATACACATCAAAAGAACTTTCAATAAAACAACTAATTGCGTCCAGTTTTGGGCACTGTCCCACATGGCTTCTCTTTGGAGGACATTTTTCATCTGTAAATATTGTAAATGCATGTATATTTTCTTTATGTACGTATTATCTTAGGTATATTTTTTGGTCCCCTAAACGTGACAGGTAGTGACCTCAGGAAAGGGGTGTTTATACACAAGCATCAATATCAGTTTTGGGCCATGCCACGATAATTTCCCTAACCGTCGAGCTAATAATTAACATGAGAAAAAAAATACAATATTAGTGACGTAAATCTCAACAATAATGTACCTATAGGTATATTTTGAAAGAAAATTTTAATTTCTTTGCAGACTTTGGCTTCAGATTGGAGAAAGGTGTTCTTCATATCGGTAGCCTTTTACTTCCTGAGTAACCTGTTCTACCTGCTGTTCATGTCCGACAAGGTGCAGGAGTGGAACGAACTGAACACCACGGGTGCGGTTGGTAAGTACTAGGTACATATTTAAAACAAAAACCAAGCGAAAAAAGTAAGTATTTGTAACAAACTGATTATAGTAACATGAAAGAGTCATTTATGCATGGAAGATTTTAGGATAGGTCCATTGTTCCTGTTATCAAGAGTTCCAATATTGAAGATACAAGTAATTGATAGTTGATTGAAAGACAAATGAAAACAAATTTAATGAACAAAGCTTATTAGCAGCTACAATACCACATAAAAATAGAATTAGGTACAATAATACAGTATCTCTTAGTTTAGAAGTATATTGAAGACTTTCCAAAGACCTTTAGACTACGCACAGCCTGTATATTAAGGAACCAAACACGAACTACAAATAAAGAAAAAAATATGTGAGAATATGGTATAGGAAAGGAAGGTAGAAAATAAAGTAGAAATAGTAAACAAAATTCACCTAATGACAAAGAATCAAAGATATTTAAATATACAAGAGCATAAAAGGGACCAAAGTGAATTAAATGGTAATCCAAAACTTATTATGTAAGGTAGTAAGTCTAATGTTATACGTCCTAATTACAGCACGCTTTCGTACTAACTGACATGACGCTTGAGATCAAAGTTACTGTATGAAAATATTCCCAACTAGCGAACCGCCCTCGTTTCGCTTTGGTTTGTCATCACTACATAGTATAAAACAAAGTCGCTTTCTCTGTCCCTATATCCTTGTCCCTATGTATGTTTAAATCTTTAAAACTACGCAACGGATTTTGATGCGGTTTTTTTCAATAGATAGAGTGATTCAAGATGAAGGTTTTAGTGTTAGCGTTGCACCCGTCGCTAGTATAGTATATAGGAAAGAGTCCTCTTGAATAACTCTATTTATAGCAAGAGATAGAGCAACCTCAGTCACGATTAAGTAAAATTAATAATTCCTTTGTGGGGCTTTGCATACGCTTTTATAATAAAATACCAGAAGATATTTTGAAATTTCCTGAAACTGTGTTCAAAACTCATTTTAAACATGTACTTTGTAAAATGGCATATTACAAACTAGACGATTATATAAATGACAATGATGCTTGGAACAGATTTCCTCCAGTCCAGCGCAATACGATAGCAAAAAACAAACGAAACTAAGTAACCCAATTTAGTATTAAGTAACAATTGATTAAAAGAATATTGTGTTGAGGAGTTTCTTGCCCCGCTTCTTCTCCTCAACCATACATGCTGAAGCGGTGGAGTTGAAATGACGTTCAATACGTGGACTTGTAAGTTCCTATTTTGAATAAAACATTTTGACTTTGACTTTGACTTTATAAAAAAACGCATCAAAATCCGTTGGAAAGTTGTAAAAATCTAAGCATATATAGGGACAGACAGACGGGAAGAGAGTTTTTTTTATTCTGTGGAGATGATAGTGATGACCGATGCATGCATTAGTATATTTAATTAAATTAAAAATTTATTTATTTTAGTAGGTATATAAAATACACTTTGAAACGTCAATAACAAGGCACACTAAACTCGTCTATGAAGATTAGCTAAATGTAAACAGCAGTCCATCTCCACCGACGAGTTGCTGGTTCCAATTGCAGTACCCCGAGAAGAGCCAGCAAAAATCTGAAGGGCAGCTCTTTTTAATTTTTAAAATACTTACGATAATGTACTTAGTATATGAAAATTTATCAATTGCAGAAGACGGAATCAAGCAGAAGAGGAAAAGCGATTCGAGTAAAAACAACACGATGGGCGAAGAGAAGTTTTGACGTGATAATTAGAATTAAGCTTATTTATAGCTAGTCATAATCATAATATACGCTTATGATTAGGCTGAAATAATTTGAATGACATACGTAAACAAACGTTAATATTACGAAAGAAACTGTAAAATTGACGATTTAATTTCCTATTTATTGATGGCTGTAATTCAAAGGAAGTGTCTAGTCGTCCGGTAAACTTCAGATGAAACTTGTCGGATGAATTATTTAGTCGTCCGTTAACGGATGACTGGATAACCTTTTCATTGAATAAAATTGATTGAAAAGTAACAACCGTACCCATCGCTGGCTACACTTCTTTTTTTAAACAACTTTATTAGTTTTACAGGAGGAATAAATAATTTTATTCATCCGCTAATCGGACAAATAATTATATTTATACATCCGATTAACGGACGCCTAGCAAAAGTCTAATTTAATTACAGAAGTAGAAAGTGTAAAACATTTTATCTTTTCGTCCAACGTTTTAGCAATATTTCATATATATAAAGTTGTCTTTCCTTTAGTCAGATCTCACTCGCTTAGCGTGCCATTGAAATACTTGAACCAAAGATGATCTGTAAAATGGAGCCTCTAAAACTTTTTTCAATTTTTCTTCCGTTAGAGTAAAAAGTACCCTAGATGTTGACCCAGCTACTCACCAAATTTCATAAAAATCCGTCCAGTAGATTTTGCGTGATGCGTGCATCACCAGACAGACAGACACCTAAATCGATAACTGTCGCTGTACCGCAAATATTTGGAAAAATATTTTATGCAAAGAGACGGTCCCGTTAGAGTTTATTATCTACATCTACACTAATATTAATATTATGAAGAGAAAAGATTTGTATTTTTGTATCTTTGCAACGAATAAACTCAAAAAGTAGTGGAACGATTTAAAAAATTCTTTCACCTATAGAAAGCTACATTATCATTATGAGACATAGGTTATATTTTTTTCCCGTATTCCAACGGGAATGGGAATTACGCGGGTGAAACCGCGCAGAACCGCTAGTGTGCTATAATCGTAGACGTCGATTTGGTCATAAAGGAATCGATTTTCAAAAAGGTCAACCCTACTTAAAGGACTACGGGAAAGCCCTTATTGTGCCGCCCACTCAATTTGTTGGCCAATTTGCTCTCAAATTACTTTCTCCTGATAAAAGATCCATTTGGCAATTACAGTTCGTCTCCTGTTACTTCTTTATAATGGTACCTGTAAATAGTTTTATTATTAAATTAATAGTAAAAATAATATATGATAAATAAATAATTATAGGATAAGATTTGTTTTATTGTTTGTTTGTTGAAACACAGTTTTTTAACTAGTTCGACGGCAAATGTTCTACAAACATATTGTAACCCTTAAAACTAACAAAAATAGGATAACAAATTTGTAAACATTTATTTTAATAAAGATTATTATTATTATTATTTATTCAATGAGATTAAAATATAATACCAGCGCTGACCGGCGCCTGTCGGCACTTATCGGCGCCGATCGGCATTTATCGGCGCCGATCGGCGCTTATCGGCGCTGGTTCATATAAATGCCTGCGCTGGTTACCTGCGTAGACCGGCGCCTATAAGCGCCGATAAGTGCCGACAGGCGCCGGTCAGCGTTGATAAGTTTTCAGCTTTCTTTCTGTATACGGCTTTACGCTAATGTCAATCCCATACATGAAAATCTAAAAGAACATTCGATTACATTGTGCAATGCCACTTGGCTAGGGGGCTGTATTTTCTGTCATATTATGTACACTTCCTACAACATTATTCTAGTCCGTCCTAAATCAAAGGTACATAACACAACAAAACTATCCTTTCCTTTGTTTGTATATTATCCGAAATCTATACGAGTGTTTGCTTTGATATCTTCCCCCTGAAACACCGTAACAATAAATAAGATATCAAAAAACTTGCTATATAAGACTTCCGGGATGTTATTACAATATCGAGTATTATTTATCTACTCGTATCACAAATTCAGATGTAGGAAAAACATTTTTGTCTCAGACTATTGAATATTCATTCACATCGTAGGGTGGTACTACGTCCCCCATTCACAACTCAGAGCTTAGAGCTTATATAGCCATGTGAATGAAAAATGTATGGAATTGATGTAAGTGCTCGATTTGTCATACGCGCGGCTTTGTAGCACCACCAAGTAAAATTGTCGCAACACTCCAAAGTAGTATGTATACCTATAGTCACTGGCACGTAGAGGGTTGTGTCCTACATAGTCAAATCAGTTACTTTTTACGATCTGTCAAAACGAAATTTTACTATGGAAAATGTACTGAAATAGCAAACCGTGACGACATAGTTTGTAGTACTCAATTTCAGCACTTTTTTTGATTGTTTATTATTTTTAAATTTGCTATAATTGTAAATTGAAAATCGAAATACATATTTTGAGGTGTTTTGGGATAATCTTTTTAATTTATGACTACTCGCGATTTAATTTTGATGCTGTCAACTACCCAAACAATGGAAGAGGAAAGAGTATAGTTTAAAAGAGCTAAGATGTTTTGATTTTCATTTCAAAATTAAGTATAGCGAAATTTTAGTTTAGTACCTATAAATAATTATCATCAATAGGTATAAACACGTTTTCACAAATCACTTATTTGAAACTAGAATCTTTTATCTCCTAGAAGGTCACCAAATTAAAGATAAAATAATAATCTCACGCCTTTTATCCCCGAGGAGGCAGATCCACTTCAGGAAATAAGTATCTACAGTTTTTACATGAACTAAAGATTTTTCTTTATTCAAAATTTACTATGAATCATAATATAATAATAATATAATTTCACGCCTTTTTAATCCCCGAGGGGGTAGGCAGAGGTATTCCATTACTGGATATACCCACATTTCACGAGATATATTGGACCCCTAAAGGTGATATGGTGGTGAGCCCATCGCCGGACCGGGTCTGTTTACACATGTCTCAGAATTAATTCCGAGACCTGCGGGTTTCCTCACGTTGTTTTCCTTTACCGTCGAGCTAGTGTTATATAATATGTACGTAAGTTTTTGAAAAACTCATTGGTACATGCCAGGATTCGAACCCGAGCCTCACTGATTTTCGGCCGGCTCTTTAACCGTTCGTTCGGGCTCTCACTGCTATAAGAATCATTTACCCATAAAACAGGATCACATCGTCGCTGCCAATTTTAAGATATTATGATGCGTCACTCAACAATTAGTGCTCCTGTGATTTTCAAATTTTCTACAGGAGTATCATCTAAATTAAAAAAAAAATACTTCGATATGTACCTACCTAATTAGCACGTCACGCATTCATTCTGATGTCACACGTAGCACAACACACTTACCACAGTTTCCGAAAAGGAAATCAAACTAAAATTCACTAACAGGCTAAGAACAGTTAATATGAGATTTAATAGTTTGTCAAATATATTACTTAGTTCAAAATTTCAAATATAAAAGAAAAAAACATTTTTTGATTTGCCTTATATACTTAAATATCCCACAATTACGTGCCACTCGTCTTTTTAAATAAAATAATTATTTTATTTGGTGTACCAAATTGTATTGTGGTGTCAAAAATATCCAACACTCCCCACAACAGCTGTGCCAATAGCCTTTCCAATTTATTTCCATTAACGAAATTCCTCAATATTTTTACAGAAAATATAAAATGACGGCCGTGATAAAAAAAGGGTTTCGGCACTTCTTTATCACTAAATATTGCTTTTAAAAGCCCGTTCCATCTTGTCCACAAGTTGTTTCATGTACAGACATGTCCGTTGTCCATTAAGTGACCAAACTCCAGTATCCTTAAGTGGCTGCGAAAACAAATGGAGGACAACTGAACCTTATTTTTTTAAGTGAACCCAAAGTGACAAACATTTGTTTTGTCTTTCTTTTTACCAGACTACCATAAGCACTTACATACATACTTACATATCCTCATGCCTTTTCCCGAAGGGGTAGGCAGAGACAACAGCCCACCGCCTGCTATACGATCCTGGCATACCTCACGCGCCTCATCCACATCCATCAATCGGTTCATACATGCTCGTCGGTTTCAGGTACTGTTTATCTGGCTTTTTTTCAATACATCGCCGATCTGATCGATGTAAGTACGCCTAGGTAGCCCTCTGCCGAATCAGCCACTAACAATCCCCTATATATTTGTCTCGTTAGACGCCTTTCATCAATTCGTTCGATATGTCCAAACCACCTGAGCATTCCTTTCTCAATGTTAGTCACTACATCCTCTTTCAAATCACAGCGCTCTCGGATTACACTATTCCTCATTCTATCAATCAATCGTTCTCCACTCATGCTTCTTAGCAAGCGCATTTCTACTGCATTTATTCGTCTCACGTGCTTTTTCTGCCATACCCAACTCTCGCTACCACACATTAAGGTAGGAACCAACACCCCATCATGAACAGCCAGGAGTGCTTTTTTAGTCACTTTCTGGCTCCTCATGAAGGACCATAAGCACTTAGTATCTTCTAATAATGTTTCTTTGTAATCAGAAATATTATAGGCAAGCATTGATGAAATATATTTTCATTGTATTTTGTACTAGCGGTTCTTTGCGGTTTCACCCACGTAGTTCCCGTTCCCGTGGGAATACGGAAATTAAATATAGCCTATGTTAATCAAGAATCTTCTAACTTTCCATTGGTGAAAGAATTTTTAAAATCGGTCCAGTAGTTTTTGAGTTTTTTTCGTAACACACATACAAAAATACAAATCTTTCCTCTTTGTAATATTAGTAGAGAAGTATAGATATAGATAGGTATCTATATTGCTTATTCCAAGAATTTATTTCTCGTGGAGTTCACTCCCTTTAACTCCCTCGCATTTTTTGGGTCTAAGTGAAGTCTACTAGTATTAAATGATATGGAAAAATCCGGCCAAGTGTGAGTCGGACTCGCGCACGAGGGGTTCCGTACCATTATCCATAAAAAATAAAATAAAATAAATAAATAATCTCACGCCTTTCATCCCCGAGGGGGTAGGCAGAGGTATTCCATTACTGGATATACCCACATTTCACGAGATACATTGGACCCCTAAACGTGATAGGTGGTGAGTCCATCGCCGGACCGGGTCTATTTACACATGTCTCAGAATTAATTCTGAGACCTGCGGGTTTCCTCACGATGTTTTCCTTCACCGTCGAGCTAGTGATAAATATGTACGTAAGTTTTTGAAAAAGTCATTTTGAAAAATCCATAAAAACGGCACAAAAATCCTGTTTGTTGTGTGGGAGCCCCCTTAATTAATTTTATTCTGTTTTCTATTACTTGTTGATCAACAAATAAATATTTAAGGGGGATCCTATACAACAAACGTGATTTTTGTGACGCTAAAAGCGGCAACAGCAATACATCATCTGTAAAAATTTAAACTAAAACTTTTCATGAGATATACTTATAGGATGGTGACAGACGGATAGACAACGTAGTCTTATAGTGATAGGGTCCCGTTTGACCTTTTGGGTACGGAACCCAAAAAATGACCTCACAACAAACCCCACTTTATTTAATATCCTGTGGTTACACAGCTGCAATTGAAAGTAATATATTTGAGAACAAATTTCATTGGAAAAGGCCTCCCTAGGGCGACCCCTTAACAGAGACGGCATATTTTCCTTATTCCCTTGAGGTCCCAGTAAATGGTTTCAGCAGTCATCAAAGGACTTCCATCAGATTCATTTCAATTTAAGCTGAGTCTTTCGGGGCCATGTTTTATTTTGTATCTCGTTTGAACGGTTAAGGTTGGACACCTATGCGTATTTGTTTTATTTATTCGCTAGCAGCGTGCGATTCACCATCATAGTTCCCGTTCCCGTGGTAATTAAAACGAGGATAAAATATAGCCTATGTGGGTATTTTGACGTATCACTACGTAGTATAAAACAAAGTCGCTTTCTCTGTCCCTAAATCCCTATGTCCCTATGTATGCTTAAATCTTTAAAACTACACAACGGATTTTGATGCGGTTTTTTTAATAGATAGAGTGATTCAAGAGGAAGGTTTTAGTGTTGGCATTGCACCCGTGCGAAGCCGGAGCGGTTGATAGTAAGCTGTATAAAAGTAAGATTCATCAAAATCCTTTCAGTAGTTTTTCCATACATTTATCCTTACATCCTTACAAACTTTCGCGTTTATAATATTAGTAGCAATTTTTCCTTTAACAGTTGTGACTTTTGTCATTACTTTTTGTACATAGAACGATCTTAGGATTCCGTTGTCAATAAGGAACCCGTATACAACATGTAACAGAATAAGCGCAATTCCTGAAATTGGTTTGTTTAGTATCGACTACTAGTCAATTTCAGCTAATTTTAATATGTGTTAAATTTTTCCGAAAAATTAATTAGCGTAGCTGAAATTAGTGCTTTCCATGGAAATCGGGCTATTATTGTTCGATATTTAAGAAAATTGGTTAGACACAACTAAAGTTCGATTGCATCATATTTTTTTAAATTGCGGTGTATAAGGAATGAGGATCCGTAACGTTTTTAGTTGAGAATGCAGATTTATAGAGCTAAGAAATCCTTAACATACAGTACAAAAATTTTTGTTCTACGACAAAAATTGACAAAGTTATGACCGAATTCCTAGCGAAGTTCACCGAGTAGCCGCCGCGGTAGCGGTGACGTCATTGTGACGGAAGCCGCGAGTCAGCCGTAGGCAGCGATAAGGCGCGAAGTGTTTTGTTCCTTTAATTGGGACTTTTAAAAGAAATTAAGTGTCTGATTTATATCTAATTCAAGTTTTTAACTATGTGCAAATATTGTATAGTACCGAAATGTACAAACACTTCTATAAAAACGCCAGAAAAACTATTTTTAAGGTGCCGAAAGATCCAAAACTTCGTAAAAAATGGTATTCCGTTGTAAAAAGAGATGTTAAAACTCCACCCTCTGCCCAGGCTACAAGACAATACTTTGAAGATCATTTCGAAGTACGTACCTACCTAACTATAATATACCTATTATTTAGTTGATATTCATTTAAATAAGGTGGTACGTGTAGTGTACCTTCTCTTCTTTTAATCCTGCTGTATTTATAGAAACATACCTTACTTTTCCTGAGTATTGTGAATAAACCTACGTAGGTACCTATCTATTTGCTCGTTCCCATTTCTGTGTAATATTCAAAGGATAATACGATGACACAGGGACGTACTCGGGTAAAAATCAAGAGTGAATAATATTTTTAGCGCAAATTCGTATTCTACGAAAGGGCTGTTGCCAACGAAATTTACGTGTGTATGTGTATGTATGTATGTATGTATGTGCGGTGTCTACCGGAGCAGCTAGAAAAGTTCTAAAAGCATATTATGTGAATAGCTGAATCGAAGCGAAGTGAATTTATAGGGTTCCGTACCCAAAGTGTAAAAAACCTCGACCCTATTATTAAGACTACGCTGTCCGTCCGACTGTCACAAAGCTGTAGCTCATGTACCCTGATAGTTACACAGTTAAATTTTTCACAGATGATGTATTTCTCTGACCGCTATAAGAAAAAATACTAAAAGACAGAATAAAATAAATATTTAAGGGGGCTCCCATACAACAAATATTTTTTGCTTATGTTTGCTCGATATTGATAACGGCAACAGGTATCTATCTGCTTCAAATATTCACAGAATATTTAGTTATATTATAATACACTTTAAATAAATAATTCATTTAAAATAAAACAAATATTTAAGGGGGTACTCCCATATATTTTTTTAAATACGATTCCTTGTACTTTTTCACAGATCTTAAATAATTGCTTCCACAAAACAAACATGTTTTTTTACCGTTTTTATAGATAAATGGTACGGAACCCTTCGTGCGTGAGTCCGCACCTAGCATCCTTTACTCAACAAGGGAACGAATTTACTTTGTTCTCATAAAGTATGTTATTAAATAATACCTGGATAGCTATAATTGGCCTATAGTACTGTATTTAGAATAAGATATACTTGTAATTGTTTTGGCTGTTGCTATTCCTAATAAAATAAAATAAATCGCAATTCCAAATAGTTCGAATCTAAGTAGATACTTAATACTTATATAGCGAACCATAGACAATGAACGCAGGTCTTGCATCTGATTCGTTTTTCAGGGTTCCGTACTCAAAGGGTAAAAACGGGACTGTTGCCGGTATAATAACAAATACTAAAAAAAAAATTTTTTTGTCGTTTTTTTGGCCGTTTTTTTTTGTCCGGTGTTCCGAACGCAAGGGCTAGCATTTGAAACGAAAAAATCCGACTGTGTGTGACATGCTATTGACTTTGTATTTGCTGCGTTTGGACGACCCGGGGGTCGATTTTTGAATCTCACCAAGTGACTAATTCTCACCGATGTGAGTGATTTCCGAAAGTTTGTATTTTTCAAACTCATCGGTGACTTACACTTGTCATACCTATGATATCGATTTACGAGTGCCCCTACCCACTCGTAATTGAAATCACCATGTGATTGTTTTTGACAGTTAACGTATGTGACATCTGCCAAAAGTGCCAAAGTATGTTTTTCGGAAGAATTAGCAGCGGGGCTCGATTGTGATATTTCGTGATTGCGACGATTTATTGAAAATATAAAAAACCTCTCAATTAAATAAAACAATATCCAAGTTATTAGTAAATAAATAGTTTGTCAAAGGTAGTGTTGTTTGCTGATGATACATCTCTGATTTTCAAAGTAGATAGACAAGCTCAGAAGCTCGACGAGGTAAATGACACTCTTTAACAAATTCTCACATGGTTCACTGCAAACAATCTAGTGCTCAACGCTAAGAAGACCAAATGTATAAAGTTTGTACTCCCTAATGTTAGACGAGTAGAGAATGAGATAATTTTAAACAATGACAAATTAGATTTCGCTGATAATACAGTTTTTTTGGGGATAACGATAGACTCCAAACTTCAATGGAATTCTCATATTTCTGCATTATCTAACAGACTGAGCTCAGCTGCTTATGCCGTCAGAAAAATCAGATGGCTTACTGATGTAGATACAGCAAGACTCGTTTATTTTAGCTACTTTCACAGTATAATGTCCTATGGCATCTTGCTGTGGGGCAGAGCTGCTGATGCAGAATCTATTTTTATTTTACAAAAAAGGGCTATACGCGCCATTTACAAGTTAAGATGTCGTGATTCCCTAAGAGAACTGTTCAAAGAAATTAATATTTTAACAATGCCTTGTCAGTACATTTATGAAAACATTATGTATAAAAAAAAAAAAAAAAAAAAAAAAAAAATAATCTCACGCCTTTCATCCCCGAGGGGGTAGGCAGAGGTATTCCATTACTGGATATACCCACATTTCACGAGATATATTGGACCCCTAAACGTGATAGGTGGTGAGCCCATCGCCGGACCGGGTCTGTTTACACATGTCTCAGAATTAATTCTGAGACCTGCGGGTTTCCTCACGATGTTTTCCTTCACCGTCGAGCTAGTGATAAATATGTACGTAAGTTTTTGAAAAACTCATTGGTACATGCCAGGATTTGAACCCGAGCCTCACTGATTTTCGGCCGGCTCTTTAACCGTCCGGGCTATCACTGCTCAAACATTATGTATGTACGGAAAAACATATTACTGTATACTAAAAACTGTGATAGGCATAATTGTAATCTAAGGAATAAAAATAAACTAGAGCAACCTCAGTCACGATTAAGTAAAATTAATAATTCCTTTGTGGGGCTTTGCATACGCTTTTATAATAAAATACCAGAAGATATTTTGAAATTGCCTGAAACTGTGTTCAAAACTCATGTTAAACATGTACTTTGTAAAATGGCATATTACAAACTAGACGACTATATAAATGACAATGATGCTTGGAACAGATTTCCTCCAGTCTAGCGCAATACGATAGCAAAAAACAAACGAAATTATGTAACCCAATCTAGTAATATGTAACAATTGATTAAAAGAATATTGTGTTGAGGAGTTTCTTGCCCCGCTTCTTCTCCTCAACCATACATGCTGAAGCGGTGGAGTTGAAATGACGTTCAATAAGTGGACTTGTAAGTTCCTATTTTGAATAAAACATTTTGACTTTGACTTTGACTTTGACTTTGAATACAATTATTAAGTTAAATATACTTGTAAAACATATGCTACTAACAAATGTACATACCTTTACTTATAAATTGTAAAATCTGTGTTATGTTCTCTTTATTCGTCCTTTTCTAGTGAAATAAGTGAATTTTTCAATTCAAAACTTTAATTTTCGTTTACATGACACTGACAGATACGTTACGTTTTACGATTGACCAATTTGATGAATCTTTTTTAAGTTATAGTATGAGAAAATAAAAACCGATATCAAGGGCAACACTATAACATCTGCGTAAAAAGGAACGTAACGGGAAGATTGTCTCTGACTGACATTGTAAAATTTCTGAATGTTGGTAAACAGCGTGTGACTTTCAAAAATACGACTTTTGGAAAATGGTGACATAAAAGTCATCGGTGATAATTTTAGTCACCGGTGATTTTGATATCACCAGTGAGATTCAAAAATCGCACTCCAGGGGTGCATTCATGTTATTCCATTACTTGTGTCATATGGCCCTGCTTCTTATCAAATTTCATAGCTCTAGCTAGACCAATGGGAAGTAGATTTTCTTAACAGACAGACGGACAAGAAAACGATCCTATAAGGGTTCCGTTTTTATTTTTGAGGTAAGAAATGCTAAAAAATTGCTTTATACCAAGTCATCCTTCCTAAGTACATACTGAGCGACTGACTTGTAACAAAAAGCGAGATGGCAAAAAAACCAGCTGTTGTCAACAAATATTCAGGTTTCTGTCATACCTTGATCAACAAGTGTAGATCACTAAATAAAGTGCAAGTACATAGGTTAAAAAGCCATCCGCGTAATGATGTACCTAAGTATGAATAAACAAAAAACAACTTTCGTTTATCAAGATACTGTAAACAAAATTTATAAGTTCTAAATACGTCTCTGTACCTACACTTTATATTAATTCTTTCTTACACCTACCAACCACTACCAAATTTAAGAGTACTAATAAGTACGTATGTACGTAATCGTAGATAAATAAGCAGCACCCTTACCTTTGTAGTTTCCAACGACCAACCAACTTAGAATGATTACCTAGGTAATCAAATACCATGAAAGAATCCACTTTTGGAAGGTTATAGAATTGAGTTTGCACAAAACCTGCTTCTACTTTATTAGTACTTACTCATATTATGTAAGTACTTTTGTTTTATACTTAAATATCACAAAATTACACTCTAACAACACAAATATTACGCGCCGCTTCCTCAAATCGTGAGTGCCGGCCGGCCGGCCGAGTTCGGTTCCGTCACAGTGACGTCACCATGCTCCCGCGCTCATTGAGTTTTGCGACAGGAGCGGCATATGTTTATTATTTAATATCTCCGTAAGTAATGGTCCGATTTGGATAATTCAAAAAGATATATCACTCTTATATCATAAAGAATAACGTGGATACTATTTCTAATGGATTTGCTATAACTTTACTGATCCTCTTTCTGTTACGCGTTGTATAAAAAAATAATTAAAAAATACCCCTTTTTTCTCCGGTAATTAGGTACCGCAATGAAAACAGTACGGAAATAAATCAGGTTGTTTGGAAATAATGATGCCATTTGATAATAACATAGAATTACTCTTAAGAGATGCCACTGTCAGAACTGGACCAAATGGGACCACGGGAAGCACCATCTCTCAAATAAAAAAAGAATCCATCCAAATCGGTTCACCAGTTGAATTCCTGAGAGAACAAACATATAAAAAAACATACTTGTTGAATTGAGAACCTCCTCTTTTTTTGAAGTCGGTTCAAAATATAGGTAAACCTGTTTTCTAGTCAGTATATCGTCTTTTTCAAATAATAAAACAGAGTAGATATTCATTTTTTGCACTAATGGCTTCGAGTTTCACATTTCACGTTCATTATTTCCTACGTGGATAGCAAAAACTGCTTTAACGCATTTCAGACTGTTTTCCAGCTAAAAGGAAAAAGATAACCTGAATTTAATTATTTAGGACAGCGTTGCCTGTTTATTACAATTTACAGTTGTTACGAATTTAGTTGCGAACTCTAATTAATCTATACAAAAAGTTTCCTCTTCAATTTCTGCTTCCGAAAATAATACAATTAATTATTTTATTAATTAAATAGGTATCTTCTAATATTTTTAAGGGAAAGTAGCTTTGTCTGATTGTACCTTTTTATGGCTATAAAGATAATAATAATAATAAAATTTGGGACACAATTCACACACGGTATTTAGTCCCAAACTAGGCAGGGCCTGTACTATGGGTACTACACAACTGATAGACATACTTAAATAAAGATTAAACGACCAGACACGAAGCCAACATACGTGTTCATGCACACAAATGTTGGCCCCGAGCGGGAATCGAACCCGTGACCTCCGACACAGAAGGCAGTGTCACTACTAACTGAGCCAACAGGCCCGCACTGAACTGAACTGAGATGAACCGACAAAAAACAAGATAATAATATAAACTTGGACACCGGTTGATGAATCGATGAACCGAATTTACAGACAACCAATTTAATTTAATGTTTTAACTGGCTGACATAACCTTGTTGAAAATTTTATAAAAAAAAGACTTTACAGATAACCATTTTTTTATTTTAAAAAACACCCGGATACGAAGTCAACAGACATGTCGTTCATGGATGCAAATGTTAAGCTGGAATCAAATTATCGGACGCTTCTGACGGACGCGGCTGACAGCCACGACTGATACGTGTACACAGTCTTTTGAATTCAGCACGCCAGATTTCTGTCGGACGTCCGAACTCTCAAGGTTACGTCCACGACTTACGTCCGATAGTTTGTGCACATATCTGTGTACATTCATTATCTAGATCGCGATAATTTGTTTTCAGCTTTAGCGTCATTTGGCGTTGGCCAGCAGACATAGTGACAAGAAATTACCACAAAGGAAAGGAACACACAAAAACCCTTTCAGACTGCAGCTGCATTTTCATAGACAGAAATGTCCCCAGCGATCCTTTGAATGGGATATCGATATCGGCGCGTCTCCTAGGACGTCGATATTGAGCCGACGGGCGCGTTGTGGCCTAAACAAAGAACTCCCGCCGGCATTTTAATCTGCAGATTGGATATTTCATAGAGCCTTACTCTCTTTGTTATAAAATTCACTAGAATTTTTGCCACGGTTTTGCAGCGAAAAAAAATGGAATTTTTCTTGATCTTTTCTGACAAAAAAAAACTTTTGTAAACATGCTTTACATAAACCCTTACTAGAGCACTAAAACACCACTTTTTTCGACTCTTTTTATTTTTTTATTTTGTTATATTTGATTGGGTATTGTGCGTGTATTGTTTATGTAATTTGTTTTTTAATTTTTTGTAATAATCGATGTTATTTAGTCGTCCAAAAACCGGATAACTAGAGAATCTATTTCATCAAATGAAATTGATTGAAGAGTCAATCATACCCATCTCTAGCTACACTTTTTTTAAACAACAACTTTATCTTTATTCTTCCGTTAACCTCCACCTCACAACAGCCTAAAAATACAAATTACTTTTTATAATATTAGTGTTGAGTACCGAAGATCTCACTTTAGTAATTCACTTCGATTACGGCTATAGGAAAAATGGCCGCCCCTAGCGTTTATTTAATCCAAAAATATGACCGGATACCTATCAACGTAATTTACGGCACGGCGCCCTTCGCCGTGAATTATTACGAGTTTATTTCCAGATTTGGGGAAAGTTTCCTAATGTTCATTAATGGATCCGTTTGGATTTTAGTTCCTTCAAAACACCGAGAAACAGTCATAAAGTATTAAAATGCTGTAAAATAAATGTTAAAGCCAGAGTGCGAAAGAGGAAAACAATCGCCGTAATAACTTAAATGTTATTACAAAGTATAAAATTAATAATAAAATTAAGGCGTGTGATTGCCTTCTATGCCTGAGGGGGTAGAGGTATTCCATTTCTATAAATACCTAGGTGCATCACAACAGGTCCATTAAAATCTTCATTTCCGTGGTTTTTTTATACTTTCGTTTTTTTAAAAAGGCCTTTTGAGACAATGTAGTA
Source organism: Ethmia dodecea (assembly GCA_963855545.1). Lineage (NCBI taxonomy): Eukaryota > Metazoa > Arthropoda > Insecta > Lepidoptera > Depressariidae > Ethmia > Ethmia dodecea. The sequence goes on along the minus strand of OY979450.1, from coordinate 14,836,415 downwards.
TTCTTGCTTAATATCTAGCAGATAACTTAAAAAACTAACGAGATATATTCAAGATTAAAAATTTCGTGCACGGCGTGTGTTATGTATTATAGGAAAATCCATATAAAACATAATATTTTATATACAGTAACGTGATAGGTGGTGAGCCCGTCGCCAGACCGGGGCTGTTACACATGCCTCAGAATTAGGCCCCAAGCGGGAATCAAACCCGCTTCTTACCTCGTGTCGAAGGGTCACTACCAGCTAGGTATACAAGCCTGTCAAAATATTTTTAATATTATAAATGCAAAAGTTTGTCTATATATCTGTTTGTTACCTTTGCATTACATCCGATAAATCATCCCCGAGGACATATGAGAGCCCGACAAAGCTTCAACACGGCCTCCGCAAATTAAATTGAATACGTCATTAATCAAATTATGCTCAGTAACCATATCCCATAGTTTTCCTAATGAGGGTTAATTTGAGATGGATGTGTCAACTTCATTTATCATCCAAACATAAATATAATATAAATATAATCTCACGCCTTTTTTATCCCCGAGGGGGTAGGCAGAGGTATTCCATTACTAGATATACCCACATTTCACGAGATATATTGGACCCCTAAACGTGATAGGTGGTGAGCCCATCGCCGGACCGGGTCTGTTTACACATGTCTCAGAATTAATTCTGAGACCTGCGGGTTTCCTCACGATGTTTTCCTTCACCGTCGAGCTGGTGATAAATATGTACGTAAGTTTTTTTTGAAAAACTCATTGGTACATGCCAGGATTCGAACCCGAGCCTCACTGATTTTCGGCCGGCTCTTTAACCAAACATGTTTATGCAATTTATAGATATAATTATGACAGTATGATTGTTAAATAAATACATACATAATTTGTAAGACACAATTCACACTCAGTTATTCAGTCCCACACTAGGACCTGTCGTCACATATGGATCGGAATGTTGGGCCCTTAAGAAGAAGGATAAAAGGAGACTGCATGCAGCGGAGATGAGAATGTTGAGATGGATGTGTGGAGTGACAAGAATGGATAAAAATAGGAATGAGTACATAAGAGGAAGTCTGAAAGTAGCACCCGTGACGGAGAAGTTGAGAGGTAATCGTCTGTCTTGGTATGGAGATATAATGAGGAGGGATGAGAGTAATGTTGTAAGGCGAGTGCTTGATATGAGTGTAGAAGGTTATAGGAAGAGGGGTAGACCAAAGAAAATATGGATGGATTGTGTGAAGTATGATATGTGCAAGATGGGAGTGAATGTAGATATGACGTAGGATAGATCTAAATGGAAAAAAAACATACTGCGCTGACCCCAAATAATGGGAAAAGGGCAAGTAAATGATGATGATAATGACTAGGCAGAGTCTGTACTATGTGTACTAAACAACTGATAGGCATACTTAGATAAATATTAAACACCCAGACACGAAGCCAACAGACATGTTCATGCACAAATATGTTGGGCCCGAGCAGGATCGATCCCGCAACCTCCGACTCAGAGGGCGGGTCACTACCAACTGAGCCAAGAGGTCCGTCAACTATATGACGTTTGATAGTGATGAATGAAAGGAGATACTGCACCGACTCCAAATAAAGAAACAACACCAACGCTGACTCTTTTAAAACCATAACTTCTTATTAATGGCACTAAAAATACTACACATAGCATTTTATAAATCCTCTATAATGCTTGAGTCAGGGCAGACACAGCAGGTTTCGGCAAAAGTTATATATAACCAAAGAGATTAAAATATAATTTAAGAGGGGACAAAGCGAGGAAAATTTTATGCCAAAAGTTTTTACAAGTGGAATTAATCTAGTACGATTTCGACCGAATGATAGCTCGCGTTCATACTACTCGTAATGATGCTTGAGCTTCAAAGTTTTGTATGAAAATATTCCCAATGCCCCCTCTATGTCCTATTATATTTTAATATCTTTGTATAATCTATATAAATAAAAATGAATTGATGTTCGTTAGTCTGATTAAAACTCCAGAACGGCTGGACAGATTTTGATGAAACTTTTTGTGTGGGTTAGAGTGGGTCTAGGGATGGTTTATACGGTGGCAGAACGACGTCTGCCCGGGCCACTAGTATATAATAAAATGTACCCACCCAATAAAGTACTGCGACATTTGACAATACATGTGACTAGGACGTGTCGACTGTCGACATGTCATCCTTTACAACTGTTGAGGGCCTTTTAAAACTTTGAATAACACAGAAACTTGATGCGGCACGGCGCAATATTCGAAATTTTCACATCACATCACGAGTAAAATAATAAATGTGTTTCAGATACAATTTGCTTTCAACATTATTGCATAATGTACTGTTTTCTTACGCACGAACAGAAAATCATCCTTTTTTAGGGTTCCACACCATAATGGTGTCAACGGGACCCTATTAACTAACACTCCACTGTCCGTGTGTCTGTCTGATATAAATTCAGAAGAAAATCTACTGCCGCTTTAACAACAAATAATAAAATTAACAATTTGATGGGCCCCCAGAAAGGTCAAAAAGTCGAAAATCATTTATTTTCTGTAGGTACAAAAGGTACACTTAAAAAACGTCAATATTCTAATAACAAGGAACTCTAAACTCGTCCATGAAGATTGGCTAAATGTAAACAGCAGCCCATCTCCACCAACGAGTTGCTGGTTCCAAATGCAGTAGCCGAGAAGACCCAGCAAGAAACTCAAGAGCAGCTCTTTTTAAATTCATATCTTACTGGTAAATATGGTTTACAACAATATTTGATTTCACAGAGTGTGTAGGTATTACTACGGATAGAATCGCAAAAAAAATACGAAATAAAAAATAAATAGGGTTCTCATGACGTAAGAAACATATTTTTTAATTATACAGTGGTACGGAACTATTTGTAGGTGAGTCCGACTTTAGCCAGTTTTTTATTACAGATGGTACTTTAACAACGTCTTGGTAACTAACTTTGTCAACTGCGTCAACTCCAGTCATGATAAAGGGAAGTTTCCCAAAGGTACGTTCCCAAGTTTCAGTAACTTCGGAACTCTTATTTCCGACTGCCAAAAAGTTCAGGTTTTTGTATGTGCTTTATTGAGCTCATTCTTTGTTGTTAACGTTCTTTTTTTCGTCTCATTTATTATTAAGTTTTTTAAATTTGTGGGATACCGTTCCGGTTCAGGCACTGTACTAAATAAAAACTGATAATTTCACGCCTTGTATCCCCGAAATGGTAAGGGTAGGCAGAGGTATTGGATACAGGCTACTGTTTACATTTAGCTATCTTCATGGACGAGTTTAGAGAGCCTTGTTATTAGACTATTGACCTTTCTAAGTGTACTTTTTGTACCTACAGAAAATAAATGATGTTTTGACTTTTTTTTATTCCATTTCAGGAAATACGCACAATTCTCGAGTATAATCTTTTGAGATCTTAAGGTGGAGAGCCCATTGGCGGACCGGGTCTGTACTAATGAGAACCAAACACCGATAAACATACTAATAATAATAATATAATCTCACGCCTTTTATCCCCGAGGAGGTAGGCGGAGGTATTCCATTACCGGATATACCCACATTTCACGAGATATATTGGACCCCTAAACGTGATAGGTGGTGAGCCCATCGCCGGACCGGGTCTGTTTACACATGTCTCAGAATTAATTCTGAAACCTGCGGGTTTCCTCACGATGTTTTCCTTCACCGTCGAGCTAGTGATAAATATGTAGGTACGTAAGTTTTTGAAAAAACTCATTGGTACATGCCAGGATTCGAACCCGAGCTTCACTGATTTTCGGCCGGCTCTTTAACCGTTCGGGCTATCACTGCTCTTAATACTAATAAATACTGAGAAATTTAACCATTAAATAGGAGGCATACTACAGGTGTTTAGTCGTGTAGCAGCACTAGGCTGCCAATCCCCTAACCTCCCAGGCCGTGTCCCTTCGTCCTAGATTTGGTATCCAGCTTCGATATGGGACTGTTCTAAAGCTGTCTTCAAAATGTGAAGAGAACCCATCTCGAAGTTGTCTACCAAATGGGATAAATGCATTACAAAATGGAAAAAGTTTATTTTTTAAAATCTAAATATGATGACGAAAACTATTAGTAAATTAGGAAGTAAAGACCATCTGCTGCACAATCTTACTACAATTTCATGCAGTCGAAAGCATCTTCTTTATTGAACTACTAGCAGTTGTTTCCGTTCCCGTGGGAATACGTGGATTAAAAATGACACAGGTTACTCCTTCATAATGTTGGAGTTTTCCAGTAGGTAAAGAATTTCTGAAATCTGTTTAGTGTTACGAAAGCGTAACGCATTTATAATAACGCATCCTAACGCAGTTAGGATAAAGACATTTTTTTGCTGTATACAAATATATTATAAAAACCGGCCAAGTGCGAGTCGGACTCGCGCACCGAGGGTTCCGTACAACCTTGCAAATTTAAGGTTTTCGTAATTTTTCCTTTATCTATGCTATAAGACGTTACTTCGTACCAAATTTCAAGATTCTGAGTTCACGGGAAGCACCCTGTAGGTTTTGATTCCCTTGCAAGTGTCGAAAATTTGCGGCATAAACGGCTGTATCTTTTGATTGCGTTGGCTTAGAAGTTTGATTTTTTCACAGCTTCAAGGGACAGTAGACCTGAGTAATTGATATAAATTTTAGCTTCATACCTCCACGCGTTCCTGAGAAAAAGGGTCTTGACAGACGGACGGACGGACGGACAGACGGACAACAAAGTGATCCTATAAGGGTTCCGTTTTTTCCTTTTGAGGTACGGAACCCTAAAAATGGCGCGAACAGAATATGGTATTGTCAATAGTTGTTCAGATACGCGCCAATCGCTTGAGTCACAGAAAGATTCCGCGAATTCCAAAATCTGAGCACCGTCAATTAAATATCACCCAACGGAGGACGGTATTGAAGTATGTAAACAAACTTCCAAAATAGCGGACGGAAATTCAATTAACGATTTCCACTCTGACCCACTTCCAGCGTTTAAAACGATCTGCCCCCGTGTTAAGGGCACAGTTTCTTAGAACTACTTAGAGATTAATGATTAAACAATGCGTTTTCGGTGACAGCTGTCACTTGAGTATTCAAAGGTGTCAATAGATGGTGCTGAATTGAACTTTCATGGAGCTGTCATAAATTAAGTACCTACAGTAACAGCCATGCCACACATTAGTTGACACATTCATAGTAAATAAATATTATCACTGAGAATTTTTAATTGCTATAAAGGTTACAATCTATCTGTTTGCAGCGACTCCGATATTTATTATGTTGTTATTTTCAACATGCGTAAATGTTTCATCGTTAACTGTAGAAATGGACGTTCATACATATCCAACTGATAAGATTGACCTTAAGACAACAGTGGATTAGAGCTACCAAGATAGATTTTCAACGCAAAGTCGGGTGGGATGTGAGTAAATATTCCTGTGTTTGTTCGAACCACTTTAAACCTACTGTAAATTAGGAGAAAACTCACCAACCACAACACAAAAGTTTAGATATCACTAATTAACAATGCGTCTGTCGGCATCAACAGCTGTATGTTTTCATGACCCTTGCATTCATGAGAACAAAAAACAAGCCATCATTCGATGACATCGCCATCTATCATAAGTGAATAAACTAGTTTTTCTTTTTTAAAAACGCCTCATTTGCTTAGACGATTAAAAAAAATTTTGCCATACAAGGTCAGATGTCGAACACGTATTCTTCGTCAATTATACCTATACAGTCTTTGTGTATAATTCTGTGACACGGTTATTTGGGTTCAGTTTTAGAGAAAGTAAACTGAAATGAATCTGCCTGTTTGTCTGTTTAATAGCTGCTAAAATCCACTTTAATCGTGAGGCAACAGATTATCATGTGTATTTTTAACCAACTTTAAAAGGAGGAGGTTCTTAATTTGGTTGTTTTTATAATATTTGTTACATCAATACTCCATTTAAAAAAGCATATATAACTTATTTTCAGATTGGTCACCTTTTTACCAAAATCCAGTTCTGAAGACAAGATCTATGAGGAAATAAGCAAACTCTTCTAATTTAGTAATTTTGATATTTTCAATAACCTTTCAAGCATTTGCTTTAGAAATATATAAATGGAACGGATGAAGAAGACCACAAATTCAGTTTCGAATATTGCAGCCGTTTTTGACGTGACAACGTAGTATAATTCGATGGAGCCGGCTGCATGCACGAAAAAGTATGACGTATGCGGCGTTCCAGTGCAAGCGAGAGCGCGCAACGAGCGACAAAGAGGCACAATCCATTCCATCAGTATTTTCTTATGACGTTGCGTTGTCACGTTCAACTATCGTCAGTACACCGACTTTACAGACAACCGATTTTTTTTTGTTATAATATTATTATATTAAAGCATAATATCCGTATTTTTCACAATTCCAATTCGTATCCCCTTAAAGAGTTCCCGTAGTTTGACAAACGCTACATTTATTTGGAGATTAATTAATGAGCGTAGACTCGATGGGCCATCAATTTCGAGACGCCCGCCTGCTTCTGACATTCAAGCACTTTCCATTTAAATTCAAATTTAAGTTTTCCAAATGCTTTAAACTATTTTTCATAATAATTCGCATGACCAACAAAAAATAAATGTGAAAAAAAAATATTAAGAGAAAAGGGTGCAAACGAGCAGACGGGTCACCTGATGGTAAGTGACTACCGTCGCCCATGGACACCTGCAACTCAAGAGTCACAACTGCGTCGCCGGCCTTTGAGGTGGGAGTAGGGGGATGGTTTCGCAAATAATTTGCCAATTTTATATAGGCTCAAACTCAAACTCAAAATTATTTTATTTCAGTAGGTATAAAAATACACTTTGAAATGTCAATATAAACAAGGCACACTAAATTCGTCCATGAGGATTGGCTAAATGTAATCAGCAGCCCATCTCCACCGACGAGTTGCTGGCGGAACATTTTGTAAGTAAAGGGTTTTTGTTAGTGGCATGTAATTTCCTTGTTACTTTTTCGTTATTGCTTCGTTACATTACTTTCATGTAAGTTCTTGATACGGAGAGAGGCAATCTTAACTTCAATTACCTAACAAAAGACTTCAAATAACATACTCGTCAAGAAATCTACAATAGGATGTTCCTATTACTTTTATATTATTTTCTTGGGATACTACCAACTTGGGAAACTTGGGAAAAGCGGTGATAGCCCGGACGGTTAAAGAGCCTGCCTAAAATCAGTAAGGCTCGGGTTCGAATCCTGGCATGTACCAATGAGTTTTTCAAAAACTTACGTACATATTTATCACTAGCTTGACGGTGAAGGAAAACATCGTGAGGAAACCCGCAGGTCTCAGAATTAATTCTGAGACATGTGTAAATAGACCCGGTCCGGCGATGGGCTCACCACCTATCACGTTTAGGGGTCCAATATATCTCGTGAAATGTGGGTATTTCCAGTAATGGAATACCTCTGCCTACCCCCTCGGGGATAAACAAGGCGTGAGATTATACTACCAACATGGTCATAAACAGCTTATCGGTTATCGGTTCTAACTTTCTTCTTACCATAACGTCCTTTTAAGATAAGCTTGTGTAGTGGCACTGGGCCACTAACTATAAGGTTTGGAGTAAGATACTTGAGGAAATAAATTTAATATTGGTTTTCACGTTCACACAGCAAATATATTATCAATCATTTGTCTAGAAAACAAAAATGCGACATCTAGGCACATTTTCAAGTCAAGTATAAAAAAGTATTTATGTTACCCTCTATAAGGAGGCTCTACAAGCTTATTTTATAGTTTTGTGGCAATCTAATATTTAAACCTGCTTTGGATCACGGTGCAAAAGTGAAGACAATGCATGAAAATTTAGGATAAGATAATCATTTATTTACTCTACAAGATATCAATAGGTAGGAATAATGCAACATTGTTTTTGGAGGTCATGGGATAAATCATGATAGGTATGTAAAATGTGGTGACACAACCAGTCAACAATAGTTTTATAAATGTATTTTTGTATTTGTAAAATATTGTTTTAATGGATGTAATTTATGGACGCAATCGAGTGAGTCTGATGTATGTATATACAGTGGTGGTCAGATAATTAGAAACACTTCTTATGAATAAGGAAAGTATACCTTCAACGTACAAATGTTCGTAAAAAATATACACATTCAATAATTAATAATTATGCAATAATATAGCCACTCAAATAAAAAACTCATTAAATGCATAAAATATAAAACATATCTTACTTTTAAATAACAAAATGAGTCTTACACCTGTAGGAGTTTATTTTCTGTTACTTGCCGCTTGGACGCTTAATTAGAAACATTTAAAAAAAGGATCAATAGTTCGTTATTGTTTTGGAAATTGGAGAATAACATTTCTTTATTGGCTTTTTCTATTATTCTGGCTGTAATTCAAAATTTAATATGAATTTTATTTTGTTCAAAATGGGCAAAAATAAAAGATGGGACGCGTCAACTAGGCAAATCATTGTTAATTTACGTATAGATCATATGTGGTCGAACAGAAGAATAGCTGAGCATTTAAATTGTTCTGTAAAGAAAGTTTTTAATGCAATTGATCATTATAAAACACATGGAACTGTTGAAAATGTTCTTAGAAAGGCTCGGCCAAGAAAAACCTTTCCTAGAGAAGATAAGTTGTTGTTCGTGTTTCTAAAAAAGACTCAATTAAAGGCTCCAACCAGATTAAAAACGAAGTTTTTTCGCCTGATGACCCGAGAAACATCTCCCCAAGATTGATACGCCAAAGATTAGTGGAAACTAAATTGTTTGGAAGAATCTTTTGAAAGGTACCGCTTCTTACCAAGCAGCACCGAGAGAAGCGATTATTATTCGCTAAAAAATATGTTAATTGGACAGTACAAGAATGGAAAAAAGTGTTATTTTCAGATGAAACAAAAATAAATATGGTAAATTTCGATGCAAAGCGCTATGTTAGACGTCCTGTAAACAATAGGTACCTTTAATTATAAATACACAAGGAGTATAGTCAAGGACGGTGGCAGTAACATTAAAGTTTGGGGGTGTTGTTCCGGATAATGGAGTTGGACCCGTTCGGAAGATTAAAGGTACAATGGATCAATGGCAATAAAAAATATCTTAGAGCACACAATGATTCCCTACTCGGACGATCATTTGCCTGTGACTTGGATCTTTCAGCATGACAATGACCTTAAACACACGGCCAATAGCGTCAAATGTTTCCTTAGCAAACAGCGTATATCCATTTTAGACTAGCCAGCAAATCGTCCGGATTTAAACCCGATAGAAAATCTCTGGTTTATTGTTAAAAAGAAAGTCTCAAACAAACGTAACACCAGTCAAAACGAACTAAATGAAGCATTTTTTGAAGCATGGAATTAAATCCCCCTAGAAAAATTTACGAAATTGATTGAATCAAAATGCCACGTCGTTGCAGTGCTGTTATTGGCAATAAGCGATACGCCAATTAATATTAATTATAACTATTGATAGGTTTGGGATAGTAGCTATTTCTTAAATAACACTACTAATTACTAATACTTAAAAAAATATTATTTTTTATACTTTTTTGCTGTTGTTTCTAATTAGTTGACCATTATTGTTCAAACCTTAAAACTGGTTCAAATGTTTGTCCGTAATGTAATATTGAAACTGCACTTGTGTAATGAAATTAATATTGTTTTTTTAATCATTGATAAATCGTTGAACATATTGTTGTCCTATTTATTGTTTAATTTCAAAATAAAAACGATTGCGGAGCAGTATCTTACATAATGTCAAGGACCGTTGGCAGTGTTTCTAATTATCTGACCACCACGTATATATATATATATATATATATATACATATACAAGGTGACTTTTTTTACCGTCTGGAAAAAAATGTGGTGTGATAGGTAAGTGTAATAGATTCATTTGGCAATGTTACTTAAAAAAATTTTTGTTTCTCAAAAAAGATATTTGAAATAGTATTTTAAAAAGAAACAGGCTCGTAGCTTCCATTTGAGCGCAATCTACCTACAACCGCCAGCTGCGCGTAGTACTGTGCGTAGTTTTCTAGATTTTGTAAATTGCACTAAACATGACTATATTTAACAATTAATCTCGTGTATAACTTCGGCTCTATATACCTTATACGTCATATTTTTTTCCAGACGGTACAAAAAATCATCCAGTATATATATATTAGGTTGGTCGGTTGTAGGTAAATTGCGCATAAATGGAAGCTACGAGCCTGTTTCTTTTTAAAATATTGTTTAAAATATTACAGTGTGTATTATTTACTACAATTGAGTAATGTATATTAGTCTAAGAAAGAAAAAATTGTTTTGAGTAAAATTTTTTTTTTTAAGTTACATTGCCAAATGAATCTATTACACTTACCTATCACACCACATTTTTTTCCAGACTGTAAAAAAAGTCACCCTGTATATATATATATATATATATATATATATATATATATATATATCTATATATATATATGTGTCAACAGTTAAGTCAAAATCTAGATTAAAGCACAGAATAAGAAGTCAAAAAGTCAAACATCATTTATTTTCTGTATGTACAAAAGGCACACTTAGAAACGTCAATATCTCGTCCATGAAGATTGGATAAATGTAACAGCAGACCATGTTCACCGACGAGTTGCTGGTTCCAAATGCAGTACCCCGAGAAGAACCAACACGAAATTTACAATGTTATGTAAATGTATTATGTACTACCTTCATCACCTCCTTATATATTTCGCAATAGGTGGAATCGAACCGTTCTGAGTTACGAGCTCTCAGTCCTAGTGGAGAGTGGTTAAGTTTTATCGCTGCATTTTGATGAGCTGGCTCAATACACTGGAGGAGAAAATGAACTGTTTCCTTTACATTGTGTTAAGTTTATAATGAGTTGGGTTTTATGGGAAACTTTGCTGGTTGCGTCTGGTTTTTGGTGATCCGGACAGTTGGAGTTTCCTAATTTTGTGCTTGTGCCATGTAGTGTCTTTAAGATTTTGTGTTTCTGCTATTTGGTCCGCCAAGTCGAGCAAAAAGCGGCACATGGCAATGGCAAATATGGTATGGCAATGACTTGGCATCGCACTAAACAATCTAATTTAATATAATATGTATCACTTGTGAGATACATTGGATTTTCATGCGATGGCCAAGTCAATCCATTTATTTAGAACATAAAAGATTTTTAATATTGTAATGGTCGCTATAAGAGGTTTTTAGATTAGATTGTTACGTTATTACTTAAGACAGTAGGTCCCTTAGTAGGGACTGAATAAATTAACCGACTTGGTATTACATGGATCTCACAACATTTTACGGTAGAAGAACTGAGCTGCGAGGCTTGGGTTTTGTGACAAGTTTTGTTTTTAATGGCATCCCTTATAAACTGTGAATCTGGTATTTCATTTCTGACTTGCCAATATAAAACGTAATATACATATAAAAAACTCGTGATTCAAGGGAAATCTCTAGAAGCAAAAGTTTTTATGCTTCTGTTGAAGCAAAAGTAATAAACAACTTATAGAAGAAAGGTTGTTGTAGCGATATAGTGCAAAGAGCTTGGCCGTAAAGGGTCACTCGTAAACTGAGGTGCGACGGCTGAATCGTAATGCTGGTTATACTTTATAGGACTGGAGAGGAAATACTTTGTAAGGCCCTTTTCAATATGGAGCTATTCAAACTAAAGCTGATACTAACTCATTTTAATGCAAGGTTTACTACATCATCACCATCATCCTTAACAGGCCACTGCTGAGCTAAGGGTCTTTCCTCACACATGAGGAAGTATGGGCTATAATCTCCCACGCGAGCCCACCGCGGATTGGGAGATGGTGTTAAGCTAGTGGCCACTTAACAGACACATTTTTTCAAGCCACCCAAGGGTATCTGACATGGCTTAACAACAAAACGAAAACCGGGACCAACAATTTAACGTGCCTTCCGAAACACGGAAGCGCTCGAAATATAAATGCCACTAGGCGGTCACCCATTCATTGACTGACCGCACAAAACTTTGCTTAACCAGTGTGATCGTTACAAACACACTGTCACCGCAGGGCTACGAGCGCTTCAACCCAGGCCCTTCTCAATATGGAGCTATTCAAACAAAAGCTGATTATTTACTCATTTTAATGCAAGATTTTCTACATAGTGGCTACAAATTATTTACCAGTAAGCAACATGTAGGTATGTAATTGTTTTCAAGCGAAGCGGACTGGATGACGATTACCTGTTAATTGGACTTAATTAATAGTACATTATGATATAAGTGCGGTAGGTTGAAAATTACAGCCGAGGCGACATTGCTAGCCCGAGCCGTAGGCGAGGGCTACAAGTTAGCAGAGGCTGTAATTGTCAAGGCGCACGTATGTCATACGACGTTTTATAACACATTTGCGAGGAAATAAAATAAATTCCGACTATGGTAAACGAATAAAAACAATACAGTGTTAAGAAAAAGCGCGCGGCGCGCATCATCATTTTTTTTTACGCAAAGGCACAAAAAACAGCCAGTATTACTAATAAAGTAAATTAATATTTTTGAGTTTTTGTTACAGGTTAATTGGTTGTAATTTACTGTCAAAATTAATTAAATTAAATAATTATGAACATAAATATTTCTTTATTATATTTTATCTCCCAAAGTTAATTTTAATCATAAAATGTTGACAACTGTTTTGACATAAAAACTCTTTGCTGAAATTTAAAAAAGTACTTTTCGTTTTTAGACGGAGCATCTTGATAAACCGTGCGTTTTACTTTACACTTACCGCACTTGGGCGTAATGAGATACAATACGATATTGAAATTGGTGAAATAAGACACTTTTTACGAGCAAATGTGTTATAAACTAATTTACATACTAGATACTGCTTGATAAAGGTCTTCGCTACTCAGATGTTGTACTACTAAAAGCTGTAGATGCTACTAGTGCACGCTACATCACTGGTGCACTAAGAAAATAAGTTAGTCCTAGGTACCTTCAATAACCTCATAGCGTCATGCAAAAAATCAAGCCCCTTTCACATTTGAAGAAATTATAAATAATATAATAAATAAATAAATTGTGGCACACAATTTACACACGGTTATTCAGTCCGAAACTAGGCAGAGCATGTACTATGGGTACTAAACAACTGATAGACATACTTAAATAAATATTAAACACCCAGACACGAATCCAACAGACATGTTCGAACGATCGAACCCGCGGACCTCCGACTCAAAAGGCAGGGTCACTACCAACTGAGCCAACAGGCCCGTCAAAATTATGGATTTACATACAAAAAAAATACATACCCGTCGAATTTAGAAACTCCTCCTTTTTTGAAGTTAGTTATAATAATCTGATCGATATTGAAAATTATACAAAATATTTTTTTTTATTTGGGGCAAACGAGTAGACGGTTCACCTCATGGTAGGTGACTACCGTCGTCCATGGACACCTGCAACTCAAGAGTCACAAGTGCGTTGCCGGCCTCTATGGTGGGAGTACGCTCTCTTCTTGAAGGTCGTATCGGTTCGGAAATACCGCAGGCGACAATTTGTTCCACAGATCGTTTGTGCGAGAATAAGATAGTTTCAAAGGATATCTACACAATATGGCACTAATGACGGATGTAGATGAATCTTCATATCAATTAAATAATATATCTCAACATTAAATAGCAACAGACTGAAAATACACGTATTATGCAATACCTATGTGATATCTTTTAGCAGGATTATCTATTTCGGTTCTCAAGTATCCTACAACAATAGCATCACCTAATGTACTATTGAAATTTCGCTAATTCGAACATGAAACTACTCTGTTCATTCATTCGTAGCAGAATAGCTGATGTAATAGCCCCATTTGCCTGTAATTGTGTCGTGTGGAATTACCTACGTGTCTAATTAAACGGAATTTATAGATGACTGGTTTCTCTGCTCGACAGAATTAAAGACGTCATTCGACAGAGAACTAGAGTCACCGACATCGCGCGGAGAATCAGTACGCTGAAGTGGAAGTGGGCCGGTCATGTCTCAATTGGCGGAATAATGGCCGCTGGAGTTGACACTTGTTCACACAAGACATAAGGTGCCTGGCAGTGGATGGATGCGGGCTGCCCAAGACCGGAATGGTTGGCTCTCCTTGGGGGGGCTTTCGTCCAACAGTGGGCAGAAATTAGCTGAATGATGATGAACCTGACTGAGCCTTGGATCAGATGGCAAATTGCCAACTAACTGGTAATGGCGATGGGCAGAAGTCGTCCACTATTCCGAGTTATGGAAACATTGATGAGTGTAGCGACACTACGTAGAATAGCGCCAATGGACGGCCGAGTTCTAAACCGCGCTATCGAAGTTTTCTAATGAGTTTGTATAAATACAACTGTCCGACATCAACCGTTGGACCGCGGTCCCCGGGCACGATCACCTCGCCTGGCGGAAGATCTTCCCTTTTCATGATGGAGGAGCATTCCACCTCCGCTCCTCCATACCGCAGTGAGCACTAAAGGAAGGAAAACATCGTAAGGAAGTTAATCTCTGGAACCACTAAAACGATTGTAAAAAGTCAAAGCTACAGTATTCCTGAGTGGCATAGGTGAGTAAAACCGCACACGAAGCTAGTTCATTATATACCTAGAGGGTACGATATACAACGCGTCACAGAAAAAGCGCAATTCCTTATACACCCCAATTAGTATATTAATATAATAATATGATTATTTATTTATTTATTAAGGTTCGCTAGCAGCTTATACACTAATACAATTCTTAAATTTATGTTGCCAGTATATAAAGTTAAGTGCATAGCTATATTAAAGCAAACAAAACATGCACTGTATTTAATATAAATTAAAAAAACTAAATAAGTGAAGCTAAGTTAAATTAAGCACAGAAAAGAACAATATTTGAAAAAAGGTAGTATGACGCATTCGTACTTTAGTATTGTTTGGTACCTATGCTAATTAATTTTTCGGAAAAAAATTACAGATATTAAAAATAGCTGATATCGATGAAGTCGTTGATACTGAACAAACTAATTTCAGGAATTGCGCTTATTCTGTTACATATTGTAGAAACGAACACTTTTCTAACGTAATTTTGTGCATAAGAATTATGAAGATGAGTTTTAAAGTGGATTATACACCGCGTATAAACTTTTTAAATGTACGGTAAAATTACCGTTACCATTAGCGGGATTAGGTGCTCTCACGGTAATTAGTCGAAGAGTGTTCACGTGCGTTGTGGTATAAGGTTAAGTAAGGTTAGGTGTGGTCCAATCACGGATGAAGGTGCCCCTGGTATTCCGGGGTGCCTTTAGAGGAGATAGGGGGGGGGGGTTCGCTCGACCCCCCCTCGAGGAGGCCCCGCAATGTGTTGCGGGCGGCCGTGACCCAGCTGCGGATGCACAACCGCGGTGCCATGGCTGGGTCCGAAGCGGCGAGGAGGAACACACCAGGGTTTTTAGTGGGTATGGCAGCACTAGGCTGCAGAGCCCCACATAACCCCCGCCCCCCCCCCGGGTCGGGTGCGTATGCAGTAATGCATTTTCCCTGGTCACCAAAAAAAATAAAAAATGGTCCAATCACGGATGGACTAGACGTCTGAGAGATAAGTAATTTCATGGCTATCAGATGGAAATATCATACGAAATGATATTTCATACGTCGCAACTGCTATTTTCCTTCATACAGCTTGCGACTAATTTAACATAAAACTCTAGTGAGCACAAAACCGACTTCAACTTATATGGTTTTCTCATGAATGCCCTTGTCTGAACTAGACTAAATTGAAATGTTACCACACGAAAAGCAACAGCTTTCAAATAAAAAAAGAATCACCAAAATCGGTTCACCCTGTCGGCAGTTCTGAGGTAATAAACATTACAAAAACATACAGTCGAATTGAGAACCTCAACCTTTTGACGTGACAACGTCTTATAATTCGATGGAGCTGGCCGCATGCACGAAAAAGTATGTCGTATGCGGCGTTCCAGTGCAAGCGAGAGCGCGCAACGAGCGACAAAGAGGCACAATCCATTCCATCAGTATTTACGAAAAAGTATGACGTTGTCACGTTCAACTATCGTTAGTAAACCGACTTTACAGACAACCGATTTTTTTTAAGTCGTTATATTATCGTAATATCTGTGAAATCCAAAATCATGTGAATTTCATTTCACTTAAACTTAAATATTTTTCATCTAATTAAGTTATTTTCAAAGATCACTATGAAGCATTAAGTCTTGAGATTCTAGAGAGTCGAACGAAGCAAGTCTTGGATATAACATAAAATCCCACAAATCCTAATACTCTATCCGCTGAAGCGTGCATTAACTTCCAGAGACTTTTCTAATCCGACTGCTTAGTTACCGAGACATTAATTTATTTTAGAGATACTTCTTACTTATTCAAAATTTAAATAACTTTATGAGGCTGGCGGAAATCATATAACCTCTAATTTAAAAGACCGGGTCAGTGCATTGTATTTTCCCAAAAATATTTCAAATTTTACACTTTTTTAAATAGTGGCTCTGATCAGTTTCACCATTTTATTTCTCGTTCCCATGGGAATACGCTAATAAAATATGCCTTTTTGTTAATCAGGGATATTGTAGCTATCCATTGGTGAAAGAATTTTTAAAATCGGTCCAGTAGTTTTCGAGTTTATTCGTAACAAACATACAAAAATAAAAGAATACAAATCTTTGCTTTTTATAATATTAGTGTAAATTACAAGTCAAATAAATTTGGCTGTTAGGCGTTCAGTAGTCGGATGAATAAATAAAATTATTTATAACACATTTGCTCGTAAAAGGTATGTTATTTCACCAATTTCAATATCGTATTGTATCTCATTACGCCCAAGTGCGGTAAGTGTAATGTAAAACACACGGTTTATCAAGATGCTCCGTCTTAAAACGAACGGTACTTTTTAAAATCTCAGCAAAGAGTTTTTATGTCAAAAAAGTTGTCAACATTTAATGATTAAAATGAACTTTGGGAGATAAAATATAATAAAGAAATATTTATGTACATAAATTATTTAATTTAATTAATTTTGACAGTAAATTACAACCAATTAATCTGTAACAAAAACACAAAAATATTAATTTACTTTATTAGTAATACTGGCTGTTTTTTGTGCCTTTGCCTAAAAAAAAATGCTGATGCGCGCCGCGCGCTTTTTCGTTTTTATTCGTTTACTATGGTAAAATTAATAAATCTTATTTCATTTCCTCTCAAATGTGTTATAAAACGTCGTATGACATACGTGCGCTTTGACAATTACAGCCTCTGCTTACTTGTAGCCCTCGCCTACGGCTCGGGCTAGCAAGATCGCCTCGGCTGTATTTTTCAACCTACCGCACTTATATCATAATGTACTATTAGTCGTCCGGTAAAACAAAGTAAGTTTTTGTTAAAAAAAAAGAAGTGCAGCTAGCAATGAGTATCATCGCTACACTTTCATTTGATGAAATTACTTTCTTTTTCATATGATTTCACCTTTGACATTGACCACTAACGACTCTTCGAATAAATTTTCAAAATCTATGAAACTCATTCAAATGATGCTAATATAGGTACTCAAAACAAAGAAAATAATTTAATATTATGCTGAGATATAAAAAATATTTGATTTATTTGAAAGCAATATAGCTTTTGGATCAGTCGTATGTCAAGGACACTCTAGAACTAGTATTTATTCTGAAGATGCTGAAAATGGAACATTGATATTTAATATCAGTGAAAAAGACTTCAAGTCTTCAACGCAGTGATGTGGAAATATCGAAGAGCTAATAGTAACAAAGGCGAAATATTACAACAGAAATTGAAGTGTCGTCCATTATTGTTTTCTCTAATGAATAGTCAAAGTCGAAATCAAAATGTTTTATTGAAAGTTGGGACTTACAAGTTCACTTATTGAACGTCATTTCAACTCCACTGCTTCAGCATGGTATGGTGTAAACTACTCAACACAATATTCTTTTAATCAATTGTTAATAATAATAAATTGGGTTACATAATTTCGTTATTTTTCACTGTCGTAATTTTTATATCTGTTATATTCTTTATAACACATTTGCTCGTAAAAAGTGTATTATTTTACCAATTTCAATATCGTTTTGTATCTCATTACGCCCAAGTGCGGTAAGTGTAAAGTAAAACGCACGGTTTATCAAGATGCTCCGTCTTAAAACGAACGGTACTTACTTTTTAAAATCTCAGCAAAGAGTTTTTATGTCAAAAAGTTGTCAACATTTTATGATTAAAATTAACTTTTGGAGATAAAATATCTATATATCTATACATATAATAAAACTCTATCGGGGCCGTGTCTGTACATTAAATATTTTTTGAAAATTTTAACGGTAGTGTATATAGTTATCGATATAGATACCGAAACACCAATTTTTGGAATTTTTGTCTGTCTGTCTGTCTGTCTGTCTGTCTGTCTGTCTGTCTGTCTGTCTGTCTGTCTGTCTGTCTGTCTGTCTGTCTGTCTGTCTGTCTGGTTGTGCACGCATCACTCAAAAACTACTGGACGGATTTTGATGAAATTTCGTATGGAGATAACTGAGTACCCGGGTCAACATCTAGGGTACTTTTTATTCCAGGAAAATATCTCATTCCCACGGGAAAATATAAAAACTGGTTTTTAAATATGTCGTAGGCAACCAATATGAAGGGATTTTCGGAAATTCCCACGGGAACGGGAATAAACGGAATCCGCGCGGGCAACGCCGCTGGGCATCCGCTAGTTAAACTAAATAATTATGTACATAAATATTTCTTTATTAAGTACTAGCGGATGCCCAGCGGCGTTGCCCGCGCGGATTCCGTTTATGCCCGTTCCCGTGGGTATTTCCGAAAATCCCTTCATATTGGTTGCCTACGACATATTTAAAACACCTACATACTATATTTCAAATATCGGGTGCCCACCGGCGTTTTCCCGCTTGGATTTAGTTTATTCCCGTTCCCGTGGGAATTTGAAAAAATCCATTCATACCGATTTTCTATGACATATCAGACACCTTCATACCATTTTTCAAGTTTCTAGGTGTTATCGTTCCGGAGTAGTACGTATTTCTCTTTTTAACCAGTTTTTATATTTTCCTGTGGGAATGAGATATTTTCCTGGAATAAAAAGTACCCTAGATGTTGACCCGGGTACTCAGTTATCTCCATACGAAATTTCATCAAAATCCGTCCAGTAGTTTTTGAGTGATGCGTGCACAACCAGACAGACAGACAAAAATTCCAAAAATTGGTGTTTCGGTATCTATATCGATAACTATATACACTACCGTTAAAATTTTCAAAAAATATTTAATGTACAGACACGGCCCCGTTAGAGTTTTATTATATGTATAGATTAATTTTGACAGCAAATTACAACCAATTAATCTGTAACAAAAACACAAAAATATAAATTGACTTTATTAGTAATATAATAATCTCTCATATATATATATATATATATATATATATATATATATATATATGGGTGAGGCCGCGAATTTTTCCACTTTTCATGACCTTCAAAGAAACCTTCTTGTTTTTCATAGAAAGTTATAAAATAAAGATTTCCTTGATTTTTTTTAAAAACTATATGGTCTTTATCTAGCTTGGCCAGTTGTCAAAGTCTCAATATTGTGGTACACAACCGTATAAATTGAAGAATCTCATAAAAAAATGGGAAAAAATGTGTAAAACCGCCGTGCTTTTTGGTACCCTGCGCACTTTCGAAGATAATAAAAAAAAAGAACTTTGCTAATGTTGGTCAATTATTATTCCTACGATAAAAGCATATAAATCTACGCAAATTATAAGAAATGCTTGTAACTAGAGCTATTTAATATTGTCATTTTACTAATTTGTATAATTGATTGCGATATCATACTATTGCGCGACTTTTGTTGCGCAACCAATATTTAATTACAGTTTGTCAGTCACATTTCGTAGATTTATGTTCTTTTGAAATGGCAACACCGATGCGTCTTATCTATGGAAGCAAACATGACAGGTGCCATATTGAAGAAGATATTGTGTCAAACTTGTGGTGAAGTGCAGTGGTCACTATTTACGTGAGCAAGTTTTTTCGCAATTTTAAAGGTAAACTTGAGATTTTTGCAAAGATTTTAACTGCGCTTGATTCTTAAAAACGCAGGGGATATTAAAGTGCTTATTTTAATAGAAAATATTCATAAATTGTGGAGTAACGCTTGTTTACTTTTGCGCGTTTTTACTTTTGCGCTACTTTTTCGTCACTATTGCGCGACCAGTTGCGAAAATATTGCATCACTACTACTGCGCTACCAAAATAAGGTCGTGGTACACTAGTTTCAGAAACATTGCACATTTTTTTCGTTTTATTTTTAGATTCTCTTGGAAGTATACCCACCTACTGTTATCCTACTAATATTATAAACGCGAAAGTTTGTGAGTAGGTGTGGATGTGTGGAAGGATGTATGGATGTTAGTTACTCTTTCACGCAAAAACTACTGAATAGATTTTAATGAAACTTTACAATAATATAGCTCATACATCAGAATAAAACATAGGGGTAGGGTAGGGGGTAGGAATTTTATTTAATTTTTCACCCTATACACACAACTTCAAATACCTAGTTTTTGTGGCTCGGTATACTCCAACCTTTATAATTTTGCACGACTATTTTGCGATACTACTATTACGTCACCGTCACGCAATCTTATGCGTCACTGCTGCGTCATTTATGGCAAAATCCGCGGCCTCACCCATATATATATATATATATAATATATAAGCGCTTTTTCTTTTATTATTTATTTATTCCATTTTACAATATTTTACAATTGTGTCGGAAATTTAAGAAAAAAACGCTGTATTGTTTTTATTCGTTTACCATAGTCGGAGTTTTATTTTATTTCCTCGCAAATGTGTTATAAAACGTCGTATGACATACGTGCGCTTTGACAATTACAGCCTCTGCTTACTTGTTACCCTCGCCTACGGCTCGGGCTAGCAATATCGCCTCGGCTGTAATTTTCAACCTACCGTACTTATATCATAATGTACTATTAAATCAGTTCCAAGCATTGTAATACGCCATTTGTGTAAGAATGTAATACCTACTAACTATTCAGAACTACGTGTAAGTAACTATACTTCTTTAGAGAGTCGTGTAAATTTTACTTGGCCGCGCTATAAAGCGGCGCGCACGGCCAGTCGAACGCTTATGTGAATCCCATATCATTCTGTTTGACGTTTGCGTTTTAGAAAGACACTTACGAGTACCTAGGCTCTCTAGTCCCTTTCGATCTTTATTTATGGAAGTAAATAGGCCTATGTTCAATAGTGGATGTCCTCCGGCTAGTGATAATCTTTGTACTTCTTAGTATTATAGTTGCTGTGTAAATTTCATTTTGCCCCACCAACTATCAGGGAACTTCAAAATCCCTTTCATATGGGGCACCTAACAAAAGTGACTAATCAAAACTTTCACGGCTTTGATTAAGTGCCCAATATGGGTACAGAGTAGTGTCGGTAGATTGATCAGTCACTAAGACGTACAGATATGTTGACACTTGGTCACTATATTTTTCTCGTGTATCAGTATTACAGTACATTACGTAAATCAGCTTTTGCAATGACTTTGTAGTTGCTGCAAATTATCGCCTTAAACTTGACCAGACCATTTTTGCTGTCGAACCTACCAAAATCCAATCAAAGCCCTCTATTGTGGCTTGGAATACGTATCTGCCCTTAATCAAAAGGTCTGCTATTGTTAGGCATATTTTTTCCTGGATATGCGGATATTACAATTTCGTGGTTTCCTTTTGTAAGATAGATGAGGGTTAGATTTATACTTCACAGTCATTCAGTTATTGTTATTGATTTACTTTGATATCTTCTTTTTGTTTTCAACCGACTTCAAAAAGAGGTTATCAATTCGACTGTAGGTTTTTTATGTTTTAACAAACAATATGGTTATTTAGTCCGCTACTGTAGAAATTGTGGGACACAATTCACACACGGATATTTAGTCCCAAACTAGGCAGGGCCTGTACTGTGCGTACTAAACATTTGATAAACATGCTTAAATAAATATTAAACGACTGGACACGAAGCCAACAGACAGGTTCATGCACACAAATGTTGGCCTTGAGCTAGGATCAAATCCGCGACCTCCGACTCAGAAGACAGGGTCACTACCAACTGAGCCAACAGGCCCGCCCAGCTGTTGTTTATATTAATCAGTAAAAGAAGTGAAGACAACAACTGCATCCCTTTTACTAAACGAAATAAGTTCTATAAACAGCATCGTTTTACATCATTCGCCAAAGAGCTACGAACTACCTACCTAGTGCGCAAACACGTTGAAAACTAAAAATTGGAGCCGTCAAAACCTTTATAAACTTAACTTAGTTCCCTAAATCACAATCACAAATCATAGTTGACGTCATCGATCTTACAAAACATGGCGGCGCAGAGCTGTCGACGTGATGTATGGACTCCCATATCGACAATACTGTGATCGATTCACGCCAGTTCACGTTGGACGAAACAGGGTTGCTTGCTTGAAAAATGGCAACATGGAATGGTTTGTTTATTCTGTTTATAATTGGGTTGGGTTTCCTGATGGTTTCCTGAAATAAGAAAAATTGGTTGTCTGTAATGTCGGTGTACGGACGATAATTTTACGTAATTAATAACGTATTAAGAAAACATTGAGGAGAAATTGCATACGGAGTGAAAGAGAGATAGATGCGTCACAAGCCGAACGCTTAGGCCGATCGTGCCTCTCTATCGCTTGTTCAGCGCTCTCGCTTGCACGCTCGCTCAGGCGGAACATGTCACATTTCGTGCGTGAAGACGACGTTCATCGATAAGACAATATCGCGTCAAAAAAACTATGCGACGATGCATGTATCGAATATACTCGTAGTATGTTGAGTTTTAGAAATGTATTTTCGGTATTCAAATCATCTGCAGTAGGTACATATTAACTCGTTTAATAATAATTAAAGACGAAATGCCATGATGACAATTTGCGTATGAGACGAACATGATGATGCTATAATACTTACGTAAATGACAAAACGCGTATATATGGTGTCTGGCGTGTAAGTAATCTGATATTTTAGATTCTTTGTTAAACTGGATGGCCGACATTTTGTGAGCTCCTTATTTTCTCATCTCGTCATTTTCTCAACAGGCAATTTAACTCCTCACACGAATACTAGTCCTATGTAAATCCTATTAAACTTAAATTTGCGAAAGAGTGTATGTTTGTCCTTCACGCAATGGAACTTCATCCTGATTGAAACTACAGCGAATTAGGCCACCTGAATTAGGTGCCTTAGACCTAATTTAAGCGGTCCACGTGCGAGAAGTTAGTACCGTATTTTCCTTTTAGCTTTCATCTAAACTTCACATTCAATCCATTCTTTCAATTAACATTCTGAGAAATCAGTGACAGTTGACGAAGAATTAAACTTTAATATTTTTCGTTATTGCCAGCATCAAAAAACGCAAATTGCTCTACTCGTGTCTTTCATGTGTCACCGTTCACCTCCTCACAATACGCAAAATCCAAGGAACAAAAGACCAATTGCAGTGTACAACCGATAATGGAATCGACTCGTCTGGTTTGACGTTGGATTTTTGCCGAGCGGCAGCTGAACCGAAATCCCCAATCTGTATGCATAGGAATGTGACGCGGAGCGCGACCCACTATTGTGAGCACCTTGAATATTCGATTTCTATTTGCACTCCCACTATCGCGGACTATACCTACAGCAAGAGGTTTTGTATTTTCTACTCACTTCAACAAAGGAGGAGTTCAATTCGACACGTGTGTTTTTTTTATGTTTGTTACCTCAGAACTTTCGACTTGGATGATTTTTTTTTATTTGAAAGCTGGTGTTTCCCATGTGGTCAAAATTTGGTCCAGTCCTGACAATGGCATCCATGAGAAAACCATTTATGTCTTTTTGCATGAAGTATGTGCGCGATAAATGGACGAATATATCAATGTCAGGCCAACCGATTTCGATGACTCTTTTTTAAACCGACTTCAATTTAAAACAATTGTGAAGAAAAACAATCTCACGTCTCTTATCCCCGAGGGGGTAGGCAGAGGTATCCCATTACTGGATATACCCACATTTCACTAAACGTGACAGGTGGTGAGCCCATCGCCGGACCGGGTCTATTTACAAATGTCTCAGAATTAATTCCGAGACCTGCGGGTTTCCTCACGATGTTTTCCTTCACCGTCGAGCTAGTGATAAATATGTACGTAAGTTTTCTCATTGGCACTGCCAGGATTCGAACCCGAGCCTCACTCACTTTTCAACCGGCTCTTTAACCGTAAAGGCTGTCACTGCTCTTTTGTTAAGAAAAATTACATAAAAAGACGTGTGGCACTCGGGGACTGCCGCGGTAAAGCTATTGCATAGCATTTTGTATCAACAAGACTGCCGAAAACAAACGACGTTAGACAATGCACGGCCTTCAAGCCACACCTCCGTGCCCGTCGGAGTGGGGAGTGTGAGGTTTTTTTTCGTTACGGAATTTCTGGATTCGGTCCCCGCGCTAAAGGCCCTCGATAGAAGCTATGCAATAGCTTAAAAATGGCTCTATAAAATTAGACTACTTAGTAGACCAACATGCATGGGATTAACCGACTCGACGCCTATGTAAGGCTATACCTATTAATCACAAGTCTATCACTGTTTCATAACATCATTTACTATGAAGCTAGTTTATAATGCAAAAAAAAAATTAAGTAAGTAAATTCTAGGTATGTACCTACTAAAAATTCTGCTGGTATACATTTAATTAAAACAGGTCATAAGGGGTGAACTCTGCGGCTAGTTTCTTCAAAAGCTAAGTCTACACGAGATAAAACAGAATTCGTTTGAGCCTACTTAATTAAGGCCCAGTCGGCCACTTCACAGCGCATTCCTTATTCATCTGGGGGTCGATTTTTGAATCTCACCCAGTGACTAATTCTCACCGATGTGACTGATTTCCTCAAGTTCGTATTTTTGAAACTCATCGGTGACATACATTTGTCATACCTGTGATATCGATTTACGAGCGCCCCTACCCACTCGTAATTGAAATCACCATGCGATTGTTTTTGACAGTTGATGTAATATTTGACATCTCCTAAAAGTGCCAAAGTATGTTTTTCGGAAGAATTAGCAGCGGAGCTCGATTGTGATATTTTGTGATTGCGACGATTTATTGAAAACAGCGTGTGACTTTCAAAAATACGGCTTTTGGAAAATGGTGACATAAAAGTCATTGGTGATAATTTTAGTCACCGGTGATTTTGATTTCACTAGTGAGATTCAAAAATCGCACTCCTGGTCTGTCTACTGTGTAGTCTGTAGCGACTTTCTCTATAGTTGCCTCTTGACCTCGGCCAATGCCATTACCTATAGTAGATTTGGAGAAAATAACCCGAGACATGGCCGATGGACAAAGAGACTCGAGAATGATCCTATAGGGTTTTGTTTTTTGTCAGATATAAGTAAGAAACCTTAAAAATGTGACTAACTATGTACTAAAAAAACTAAAATAGTCCCAGTATTAATTCTGAGGCATGTCCCAGTCCGGCGATAAGCTCACCACCTTACACATTTAGGGGTCCAAAGAATATCTCGTGAAAAGTAGTTATACCCAGAAATGGAATACCTCTGCCTACCCCCTCGGGGATAAAACGGTGCAAGATTAAAAGTAAATAAATAATCCCGGAGGGGGTAGGCAGAGGTATTCCATTTCTGGAAATAACCACTTTTCACGAGAATATTCGACCCCTAAACGCGATAGGTGAGCCCATCGGAACGGGTCTGTTACACATGCCTCAGAATTAATTCATATACCTACGGATTTCACCATGTTTTCCTTCACGAATATTTACGTAAGTTTTTGAAAAACTCATTAATACATGTCAGGTATACCTTCGGTTTAATAAGAATCCTGATACCAGGAAAATGTATTGTTTGTGTTAACTGCTGTCAGCCTGGTTAACAAGTTAGTATGAACATACAATTTAGTGTCCTAAAAAAACAATGTTACATTTATATGAATCCGTCCGTCATAATGATGAACCGTTAGCCCCTTTTCACACGTACCGGTTTCCGCCGGGCCGGGGCGGGCTTCGAAGTATATGGCCATGTACGTTCGCTTTCACACGTACCGGCGGGCAACCGGGCAATCGGCCATACATTTTGCCGCCGAGTAGCGGCGCCGGTCCGGCGGAAACCGGTACGTGTGAAAAGGGGCTAGGTAAACAGTTGCCTCAACAAAACAAAAACTTTAAATATTTATTTATTATGTCTTTTAGTATTTGTTGTTATATCGGCAACAGAAATACATCATCTGTGAAAATTTCAACTGTCTAACTATCACTGTTCATGAGATACAGCCTGGTGACAGACGGACAGACAGACGGACGGACGGTCAGCGGAGTCTTAGTACTATAGGATCTCGTTTTACCCTTTGAAACGGTTCAACTGTTTTGGAGATTTAGTCCGTATATCTACAATGCAAAGACAGGCACTCGTTTGTTTTTGCTTTGGGATCTAAAAATATTACAAAAAATATATATTAAAATTTGATGCAAAAAACGTGTGTTTTTTATATTATATTGTGGTAAGGAACCCTATGTGTGTGAGTCCGAGTCGCACTTGGCCGGTTTTACTTTCACCACAAAACATAATACCTATTGTTCACATTACAGTGTTATGGTGGCCAACAAGCGAATTTTGATGGAGCCAAAAAACAAATCGCGTATTTGTATTAGGTACAAAGTACCTACTTCAAATTTCGCTTGCTTACAAATACAGCCTATCCGAACCCAAACATAAAAAGGTTACAGCGAAAACAAAATTTAATTTTTTCTTGTCCTACACTTCGATTTATTTGGGTTGGAAATTAGTTCAGGTAAAAAAACTGTCTGACCAGAGGGTTGGCTGTTATCTTTGCCAAAAGATCAGCCTAGCTATCTAGGTTGTTCTATCACTGTTGTTTTTGTATGTCTTTTCTGCGCCTATTTTGCGTGATGGTGGGAATGGCTCTTAGTACGAGATCCAGATGCAGAATTGGTGTAGGGATCGAGTATATGCTACAAACCAAAATTTTTACGCATATTTATGATTATGAGAATATATATCTACCAGGGTGCCTATCGAAATATGGCCGCTAGTATGTTTACACATAAAGAGTCTGAAAAATCTGTTTTATGCATAAAGGGGCAATAGATACATACTCGTAAAGGAGCAATATACCTACATAGATTGAAAAATCTGCAGATTTTTGAGTCTTTATGTATATTGCCGTGAAGTGGACGATATTTTATATAAAAAACCATGGAAATGTAATTACGTCTTAAAAAATATTTAGCTAATATTTTGCGCAGCCGTTTCTTCTGCCTCCATGCACGCTCTGCACAAGGGGCTGTCTGTTACACCTAAAAGTAAACAGATGTTTGTTAAAGGGACCGTGGCCTGTTTATGACCCCAGTTACCGTACGTAGCTGTTCTGGGGCGCTGTCCGATATGGTTCCTGTTTGGAGGACTTCGCACGGGTGCAATGCTAATACTAAAACCTTCTTCTTGATTACTCTTGAATCACTCTATCTGTTAAAAAAAACCGCATCAAAATCCGTTGGGTAGTTTTAAAGATATAAGCATACATAGGGACATAGGGCGACTTTGTTTTATATACTAGTAGCAGCGCCCCGCGGTTTCACCGGCGTAGTTCCCTTTCCCGTGGGAATACGGGGATAAAATATAGCCTATGTGTTATTCTGATGTATAAGCTACATAACTGTAAAGTTTCATCAAAATCCGTTCAGTAGCTTTTGCGTGAAAGAGGACCAAACATCCATCCAGACATCCATACATCCAGACATCCATACATCCAGACATCCATCCATAAAAACTTTCGCATTTATAATATTAGTAGGATGTAGTGATATTGTAAATAAATAAAAAATCATTTTTTACATCTCCTGTAGTTTAGTTTAGTTCGTAGTTTTAGTTTTACTCCTAATTTTACTTTTAGTTTACTTTTATTAAATAATTATATAATAAATATTTAATAAATAAAATGTACATATACTTACTGTTAGTAATGTGGTATTTGATTTTCGATATTGTAACAAAATTTTATGTTGTCCTAACTCTGCAACTTTTTTTATTAAGATGCAAAAGCAAATGTTGATCTATGAAAGTTTTTGGAGAAAACATGGCTGTGCATGAAAGTTTTGTTCGACAAGAACCAGTGAAAGTAACTTCAAAGGAACATAAATATTTTTTTAGGGTTAGGATACGTATCAGAAGGATAAGATCGCACAAAAACATAAACTTTAATTTAGGAGTTGATCGATTCTTCAAACTTTATACTTATATAAAACGAATAAAGGTTAAAAAACAATCAATAAATGCAAAATAAAGTAATTAGCAGACTAAATCTCAATTACATGAAAAATAAATAAAATTTTATTATAAATAATAAGGTAAATTAATATTGGTTCTAATCTCTCTGTTTCATCCACCTCAAAGTTGTTTGGAAGACATCGCTATAAGTGATAAGACGTTGTACTTTATTTAATATTAATATGTGTATTATGCATATTCTATAGTTTTTGGTGTAAAATAAAGAGTTATTGTATTGTAGGTAGTATAGCATAGCTCCGTGGGCAGGGGGAGTATTCCATTTCTGGAAATACCCACTTTTGACGAGAATATTCGACGAAATTCCTTAAAATTTCTACTTATAACAACTGGCTACGTATTACGGTTAATGCGATACCGCAGGCCGACAAACACACAGACGGACGGACATCGGAGGCTAAGTAATATCCCGTTGATACCCTTTGGGTAAGAAACCTTAAAGATAAATGCGTCTATTTTATAGCCTCTTCCTTTTAAATGTCGTTCAAAAGGCTATCACAATACTGACTGCGCAAAGATTCGAGTAACGTTATCTCTACGAGTGCTGTAATCTCGAAATTTACATTTTTATGGCCACCATCGAGACTGAGTCTGAACTGCCCAAAAATATCCAAACTGGTTGGGACACATGCATCGTGTGGAATAAGTCTTTTTATATTTGACTAGCAGCGCCTCGCAGTTTCAACAACGTAGTTTCCGTTCCCATGGGAATATGGGAATAAAATGTAGCTTATGTTACTCAGTGATAATGTAGCTTTCTAAGTTGAAGAGTGCCTTGTTATTATAAAATATTGACGTTTCTAAGTGTATATTCCATGTCAATAGAAATAAATGATTTTGACTTTGACTCTTTTGGTGAAAGAATTTTTAAAATCGGTTCAGTAGTTTTTGAGCTTATTCGTTACACAAATACAAGTCTTTCCTCTTTATAATATTAATATAGAAGTATAGATAGTATAGACTAGCAGTGCCTCGGGGTTTCCCCTCGTAGTCCCCTTCCTGTGGGAATACGGGAATAAAATATAGTCTTTGTTACTTAGTGATGATTAGTTTTCTATTGGTGATCGAAATTTTATTTCATCGGTTCAGTAGTGTTTGAGCTTATTTGCTACAAACACACAAAATTAGAAACCATAACATGGAATACAATATTTGTGGCAAACGCTTTAGTTAAAATCATACAACGCGAACGTTCAAAACAAACGGTAGTGTCTGCAAAAAAGATGAACAAGAAAAACCCAACACAATTATTTGCTGACTCGGGAAGCTAAATGGAGTTGAAAAGTTTAAAAAGCGAAGTGCACTAGAGTATTACTTGGTGAATATTAATGGCGCCGGGCGGGCTGTGATTAATTTTTACTCCCGATCTTCCTCTGAGGCAATAGGAGGATAATTAAGTTTAGCTTTATAATTATAAAGTCTAATCCCCAGTTTCCGAAAGGCAAATTAAAGTAAACTTAGTTAGGGGACTTTTAAATCTCATGGCGACTGGTTGCGCAGCATAATCTATTTACTAAATGCAATATATACCATCTGCTTGCACATGCGGCCCTCGCTAGTCTCTGGGTAAGTAGAAGAAGAAATCCATTGACATTACTGAAGAAAAGTGACGCTTTTTGGCGGGAATCCGAAGGGGGACGTAACGTTTTTTGTATAATTTTAATTTTGCTGTGTATTTCGGGTTTTGACTCTTAATAGTGATAGTTTATTATGTGGCAAGTGTCCGTGAAGGTGTGCAGTGAATGGGAAATTGGATAAAATGCGTAGGATGAATATTTTTGGATTGCCTTAAGAAGCCGCTTCAATCTTCAGTAAAAGTCAACTATCGTTTTACTGTCGATTACCAAGTAACATTGTTTTGAGCAAAATGTTAATGACACTGTATTTTTGTGCATAGACTCTAAAGCAGAGCTAAAACTCTTGAATTTTGTGTCGTGTTTAGTGCTGATGGCTAAATTGCCAATGCCTTCAAATAAGAAAAAAAAAAGAAAAGAAAAGTGACTGATGTATGTTCGAATAATAATTGAATTAGTTACAATAATTAATATAATATGATCTAAGGTGCTGGCCAGTCCATAAATGTGCGACGCCTGGAGCTGGTGAGTGCTTATCTTATACACTTGTGTATATTTAATTTCGTAGATACTTGTGTTCCGCCACCGGTTTCCCCCCATGTAATTGCCCAAGGGTTTTTTTCCTTCTTTGGCTATTTACACGCCACACCATGATTGACTGTTGAAAAACATATGCCATCAAAAACATAACTTGTAAAAAACACAAGTCTCGCAACTCAGTTCTTCTACCGTAAAAAGTTGTGAGATCTATGTAATACCAAGTCGGTTAATTTATTCAGTCCCTACTAAGGGACCTTTTGTCTTAAGTAATAATGCAATTAGCTAACCTAACAACATCTTATAGTGACCATATCAATATTAAAAATCTTTTATGTTTTAAATAAACAGAATGACAATTCAATTCAATGACAATTCATTGCATTAAAACAAAATGTATCTCATAAGTAATAATAATAATAATTTATTTATTTCTCCACAATTATGTAAGGCTTTCCGATACATTCCTTATTAAGGTAGTGGGAGACTGGAGCCTGAGCTAGGTTCAAGACCTGTGTTACAGGTCTCCAGGACCCACCCCAAGACGAGAATTAAGTACTAATTATATAACTACATAGTTACATTGCGTATGAAATGTAAGTGTATATATATATATATATATATATGTGTGTGAGTGTGGTGGTGTAGTATGTGAGAGAGGGTGTGCGTGTGTGTGGTGTGTGTGTGTTTGTTTGTTCGTTAGCCCTACAGTGAAGCCTTGGGATCGGAAGCTAGTATGACAGCAGCTTCCACTAACACCTGTATGTGACAGAGAGTGATGAAAGGAGTATAGTACAGTACGGACTTGGTGAGTAAAATTAACTTGAGGAGTTAGACAGAAAGTTGTCAAAAACATTGACAACGTGGCGTTTAGGACTTGATAGCAAGAAAGTAAAAGAAAGTAAGTAACCCGGCGTTGCCCGCGCGGATCCAGTTTATTCCCGTTCCCGTGGGAAATTCCGAAAATCCCTGCAAAGCTGTAGCCCACGACATATAAGACACTAACTTCATACCATATTTCAATTTTCTGCTGGGTATTATTACGTATTTCCCTTTTTTACCAATTTTTTTTCGTGGGAATGAGATTTTCCTGATGATTTTCCCTAAAAAAGTATCTTAGATGTTGACTCAGGTACTCAGTATATCAAATACCAAATTTAATCAAAATCCGTCTAGTAGTTTTTGCGTGACATACAGACAGGTAAGAAATTCAGAAATTGGTGTTTTTATATCTACATCGATACTGCGTTTAGGGGTCCAAAGAATATCTCGTGATAAGTGGGTATATCCAGAAATGGAATACCTCTGCCTACTCCTTCGGAGATAAAAGACGTGAGTTTTTTTATCGATCACTATCTATACTAGGTACCGCAAAACTTTAAGCTATATGTGTCTAGTAATATAGATACCAATTTAAACTTCTTTTACAATTATGAATAAATAACGTATGCTTCGCTACCAAACTTAGTATCAAAATGTAAAATCGCAAACAGTTTGTGAAGCTAAGTTCACGTTTACCCAAAATAGAAAACGTGTCTAAAATTCAACAAAATGTCGCCTCTAAAGAACCTAGACTTTGTGCTTTTGACCCCGGCTTTATGCCAGGCCTTTGTGAGGCAGCCTTTGTTAAGGACAATCGGCTAGAAAAGGAAGGTCCACAAATTGTTGAAGCATTTAATTCATTCTATTCTTATCCATACTATGTTGTAACGAGAGAAGTGAAAATTTAAAAAATACTTCTGTCAGCCTCTTTGCTTACGTAGATTGAATGATTGAATCAATCTATTATTCAATATAAGTGTTTGTTTTTATGCTTTTACATATTATTCTATTATAGGTATATGTAGTAATTTTGTTATTTTATTGTGGTAACTCCGACTTTATTGCTATTTTCTTTCGACTTCATAAAAGGAGAGGCTCTCAATTCTACTGTTTTTTTATGTTTGTTACCTCATAACTTTCGACTGGAACAACCGATTTTTATGATTTTTTTTTATTTGAAAGCTGGTGCTTCCCGTGTGGTTCCATTTTGGTCCAGTTCTGACAATGGCATCCATGAGAAAACCATATAAGTTGAAGTCGGTTTTTCACTCTTTAGAGTTCTATGTTATCTTGGGCTAAGGACATGGTTATTTTTATTCTATTTCAAAAGTACAATTTGCAATTTATGTTACTTTATTAGCTTTCAAGCAACGATAAAATCGTGATAAAGGAGTGATGTGTGTGTGAGCCCTGTGGTTATTGAGCACGCCTCTCATAGGTGAGGCTAGAGTTCGAATCCTTTTGATTTTTTTCACAATCATAAAGTACATTTTTTTTTACCTCGACGGTGAAAGGAAACTTATTTTTGAAGAAACTAGCAGACTTAATTTCGCAAGAAAAATGTAAATGTTGTAATTTCTATTTTGTATGTCTGTGAAATTTTTAGGGCCGTACCCAAAGGGTGAAACCGGGACCCTATTACTAAGACTCAGCATTCCGTCCGTCCGTTTGTCACCAGGCTGTATCTCATGAACCTTGATAGTTAGACAGTTGAAAAAAAAACATAACAAAATAAATATTTAACGAAGTTCCCATACATCCAGTTATTTTTTGGGGTATCTATAAATAATGGGAGGTACCGAACCCTTCGTTCGCGAGTCCGACTCGCACTTGGCTGTTTTTTTAATTATTAACTAAATATGGAAAGCTTACTTTTCTATGAGTAATACAGGCTATTTTCCCACGGGAATGGAACTTACAAGAGTGTAATCGCGTCAAACAGCTAATAATAACACAAGGTAATTCGGAACCAACCAATCTACATCGCTTAGTAGAAATTCGATGTTGCCAATTTTAAAATAGCAGCTTAAAGCGAGCGAGGAGACCAAGTCGCTATAAAATCTCACTGTTTCCGAGTGGTCCGGCTCAGTTACTCCATTGTCCATATTCTGTGCAGTTTCCCTCGCTATTGTCCTAGCGACTACGTAAGTCTTCATAGCAATGTGCATGTGTAGTCCTAATTGGGTAGTTGACAGCATCGAAATTAAATTGCGAGTAGTCATACATTAAAAAGATTATCCCAAAAAACCTCAAAATATGTATTTCGATTTTCAATTTACAATTAAACATATAAATCTAGTATTCTAGTATATAAAGTATTCTTTGTAAATAAATTTACAATTATAGCAAATTTAAAAATAATAAAACAATCAAAAAAAGTGCTGCAATTGAGTACTACAAACTATGACGTCACGGTTTGCTATTTCAGTACATTTTCCATAGTAAAATTTCGTTTTGACAGATCGTAAAAAGTGACTGATTTGACTAGGTAGGACACAACCCTATTACATCTATAACTCGGACTTCTATTGTAAGTTTAATTCTCATGCTCTAAAACGCCAATATAGCCCTACGACGCGAGACTAAAGTGACCACTTTAGTCTCTAGGGAGTGAAAAGTAATGTTTTTTATTTCCTTAAATGAGACATAGACAAACTTAAACAGCACCAGCCAGTAAAATATACTATTATCTGTGGAGTATAGACGATCTTCATTGCGAAAATGTTGAGAGTTTTCCATGGTTTACATGGTTTACATATTATTATAATGATAATGCACAAAACTTGCAAACTTGGAAGATTATACTGACCATTATATTATATGAAAGACCGGTGCTACGGTTATGACCGAGGAAACTGCGGCTGAAGAGATTTAAATTCAAAGAGTTGGGAATAGGGGTAATAATTTATTGGCAGCGAATATATCTTATCGTGGGAGAGCCATGCTTCGGCACGCTTGGGCCGGCTCGACTGGAATGATACCACGGCTTCACAGAAAATCAGAGTAAAGCAATGCATTGCATTTCGTTGAGTGAGTGAGTTAACCTGAGGCCCCAACCCGCCCCCCCTCCCCCTACACCCACCTCTAAGGCCGGCAACGCAGTTGTGAATCTTGAGTTGCAGGTGTCCATGGGCGAGTGTAGTCTATTTCTTTAATAAAAAAAAATTAAAGCATGGTTTCATGCTTTAATTTTTTATGATAGAAACTGTAAAACTGTGTGACGTGCATTTTCAAATTTGGAAGCAATGATGACATGAAATGTTAAACACTCAGACACGAAGCCAACATACATGTACTCATGCACACAAATGTTGGCCCCGAGCGGGAATCGAACCCGCGACCTCCGTCTCAGAACGCCGCTAGTTATGAAATATGATAAAAGTTGCATTTTATTTATTAGAATCACTATCACTACTCACTACATAGTATAAAAAAAGTCGTTTCCGTCTGTCTGTCCCTATGCATACGTAACGGATTTTGATGCGGTTTTTTTAATAGATAGAGTGATTCAAGAGGAAGCCTAGGTTTTTATATACCATAGAAACTGAAGCGAAGCGAGGGCGGGTCGCGCGGGTAGTCTTATAATATGTAGGTATATAAAATGATAAACTGACTGACTGATTGGTGATATATCTACGCACAGCCCAAACTGCTGGGTTTATAAACTTGAAATTTTGCACATAGATACTCGTAGCTTATACACTGTAGGCATCCACTAAGAAAGGATTTTGCTAAATTCAACCACTAAAGGGGTGAAATAAACGTCCGCGAGCGAAGCCGCGGATAAAAGCTAGTATTATATAAATCTAAGCGAAGCGATAGCTAGTTCTGTAATAGAATCCCGTGACGGCGATCTTATTATTTCTTCCGACCGACAGCCGGCGGTCCCTTGTGGCACAAATGATCAAGATAAGGAAGACTTTTTTTACATTTTGTGCAGCGTTCTTTGACTAGATTAAAAAGAGTTTTTTTACACAGAGTCTCTTAGTTTTTATCTTTTAAATATTGCTCGTTAGTGCTCAGTCTTCTTATAATGGCTCTTCTGATAGCCTATACTTTCCGATCCAGTCAGATTCTTAAACACGTTCGGGCGGAATCGGTGATGGCCGTAAGTCGGAAATAAAAAAAAAACGTAGCTACGAGTATAATATTTATATTTTCAGCAACATTTCAAGCATGCATTCAGAAAATTATCATTTGACCACAAATTCGGTTTTAGGTACATATTTCGATATTTTTTTTGAATAAAAAATTAATAAATTAATTGCATGTTTATAGGCCTCTTGGCTCAGTTGGTAGTGACCCTGCCATCGGAGGTCCCGGGTTCGATCCCCGCTAGGGGCCAATATTTGTATTCATGTTCGTTGGCTTCGTGTCTGGGTGTTTTATATTTATATAAGTATGTTTATCTGTTGTATAGTAATTAGTACCCATAGTACAGGCTCTGCCTCACAGACCATTAAGATTAATGATCTGTGCTCTGCCTATATAGTTTGGGACTGAATAACCGTTTGTAAATTGTGTCCCACAATTTGTTATTATTATTACACACATGATATTAAAAAGAGCTGCCCTTGAGTTTCTTGCTTGCTGCACTCTTCTCGGGGTACTTAATTTGGAACCAGCAACTCGTCGATGGAGATGGGCTGCTGTTTACATTTAGCCAATTTTCATGGACGAGTTTAGAGTGCCTTTTTAATAGACTATTGACATTTCTAAGTCTACTATTTGTACCAACAGAAAAAAAAAATATGACTTTGAATTTGAATTATTTGTATTAAATTAAACCCTGAAACTACCTGACCGATTTAAAAAAATCTTACATCCATTAGGTATAAAGTGTAAGATGGCCTCTATGTTGTACAGTGAAGAGCACGCTAAGCTTGACATTTTGAACTTTGAACCGGCCCTAGATCAGAGCTCAGCATAAACTGGTAGTGTAAAGCTTGACTTGCTCTTGACTGTACATTGGAACGAGTCTAACGCTAGCGAAATCGTGGGAAACAGCAAGTGCATTATTTATCTGTTGCAGCTGGTTTCTTCGCGTCAATTTGGCAATGCAACCACTGCAACGACCGGGTAGTCGTGGTTCGAGTCCTGTATCACATTTGTGTACGTGCCGGGGCAAAATGCAGCTGTGTTACACATTTCATGTTTACGACCCAGTATAGAATCCTCGACTATATTTGCACGTAACTTATTCTGCGGGAATAGTTTCTGAAATTCAAACTAGTTTGAACTACCAATTTTTAACCAAACTTCGTATTTTTTTAAATAGTCGCTTACCACAGCTACGCTCAAGTAAATTCTGTTTTTTGGGTATTTTTTTATTTTATTAGTATATTCTGTTATTTTACATCATAACTGTTTTTATTTTATCACAATATACTTCTTAGTTAAAAAGTTATAACGTTTCATTGACATAAAGTCAAAATATTTATAAGAAATAAATAAAAAAAATCAGATTTTTTTTTATAAATTTTTCCGTCGATAAAAATGTGTCTAGTTTCACCCATTTTCATATATTGTGCACTTTATGAAGACACACTGTATAAGAATAATACTATACCACTCGAAAGAGTGAAAAAACCAACTTCAACTAATATGGTTTTCTCGTGGCCATTGTCAGAACTGGACCAAATTGAAATGGGACCACACGGGAAGTATTATTATTTTTAAATAAAAAAAATATGTTATATTTCAAATATAGGAGTAAATGCAAGATAGTTTTCTGTAGTTTGTATTTTAATAAAAGTAATATATATTTTGCCCAGCTCTGAGTTTAGCACACAAAATTAAAAGATACAATTAAAATTTAATTTAATAAGAACGCCTCTTCTATGCTACAATAGTTCCTACTGCATTGCGACCGAAAATATCTTGTGCAATATGAGAACACTAACTTACAAAGAGTTTAATTTAATTTCAAGCAAGAATGCAAATGAGGGCATAATGCGGCAATGCAGCTGCAATATCATAAACATCTAGGAAATTACCTTTTTCTGCAAAACTTCATTATATTAGGAAGTTTATTTTTGAGGTTATACCTACAGAAAGTAGAGTAGCCCTGTTTGAAAGTGAGCTCGCCTTTCGCCCGTGAGGCACTGGTTTGATGCCCATCGAGGGCATGTACCATAGACAATAAAATATAATAGATACATAGACACTCTCAAGCCTTTTATCTCCGAGGGGGTAGGCATACGTATTCCATTTCTGAATATACCCAAAAATGTAGTAGTTTAATGTATATGACATCTAATGATACTCTCAGAAGGCAGCTGGTTTCCATAATGTTATAGTCACACATATAACGAACATCGAAAAAAATACACAAGGTCATTGGTCCATAAAAAATAATAATTAAGAAACCGGCCAAGTGCGAGTCAAAACCCTATAAAAATCACGTTTCTTGTATGGGAGCCCCCTTAAATATTTATTTTATTCTGTTTTTTAGTATCTTTTGTTGTAGCGGCAACAGTTGTTTATGGGACAGACGGACGGAATGCAGAGTAATAGGGTCCCGTTTTGCCCTTTGGGTACGGAACCCTAAAAAGGAGACACGATATCTTTTGTCTGTACGTAGGCGTCTGATGTTCGAGTGGTCAAGTGAGCACTGTATAACTTTGTATCAAGATTATAATAATAATAATAATCTCACTCCTTTCAAC
Organism: Ethmia dodecea; assembly: GCA_963855545.1. Lineage (NCBI taxonomy): Eukaryota > Metazoa > Arthropoda > Insecta > Lepidoptera > Depressariidae > Ethmia > Ethmia dodecea. Next base: position 14,798,345 of record OY979450.1, on the reverse strand, counting down.
CCCGAAGGGGGTAGGCAGAGGTATTCCATTACTGGGTATACCCACAATTCACGAGATATATTGGACCCCTAAAGGTGATAGGTGTTTACACATGTCTCAGAATTAATTCTGAGACCTGCGGGTTTCCTGACGATGTTTTCCTTCACCGTCGCGATAGTGATAAATATGTACGTAAGTTTTTAAAAAACTCATTGGTACATGCCAGGATTCGAACCCGAGCCTCACAGATTTTCGTCCGGCTCTTTAACCTTAAAGGCTATCATTCCTTTTTGTATCAAGATTGAAACAATGTTTTCAAATTAGCGTTCGGTAAAATTTCCCACTCGTTTCCCTTCCATTCTCCCGTTTTACTGTTATTTCCGCTTGTAAAGTAAAAAGAATAATGAAAGGAAATGCAAAGTTAAGTTAAAGCTGCTTTTCGTACATAAAACTAACGATGTCTTGAGTTAGCCTCGCTGTACACGCGATAAGTATGCACTTAACGAAACTTGTTACGTGCTTTAAACAAAAAGTGGCCAAGTTTGTAACACATTATATTACAATGGTTCCAGGACTCGTATGGAGAAAATAACGTAACATTTTATTTCCCTTCATAAGCAAGGAGATCAAAATATAATAAGACGTAGGAGACAAAGCAAGGAAAATTTGATGCCAAAAGTTATTACAAGTGGAAAAAATCTAGTATGATTTCGACTGATGACTGAATGATAGCTCACTCAAAGTTTTGTATGAAAATATTCCCAATGCGCCCTCTGTGTCCTATATTTTAATATCTTTGTTCATAACACTCCAGTTGTATACAAGCGGAACAGAGTCAAATGGCATTTGGTTAGCATTTAACCGTTAATTTGACGGTCGGGATTTGAATTGGGAATCACTATTTTGATACGTTTCAGAGCAAATAACACCATCGACTGACCATTGACATGTCATTGTCATCCAACTGTAACCGTTGACATTTAGTGGAATTGGCCCCTCAGGAATAGATAATAGAAATCAAAGGTTATTTTTGTAAATTTCAAAAAAGGAGAAGGTTTCTCAATTGTATACTAATTATAATAAAGAGGAAAAAAATTATAAAGATGAACAATTAGATTTTTTCTTTGTTTGTAATGAATAGTCTCCGAAACTACAGCACCGATTTTAAAAGTTCTTTATTTATTGTATTAACTAGCGATCCGCCCCGGCTTCGCACGGGTGCAATGCTAACACTAAAACCTTCCTCTTAAATCACTCTACGAGTACTTATCTATTAAAAAAAACCGCATCAAAATCCGTTGCGTATTTTAAAGATTTAATCATATAGTATTGGGACATAGGGATACAGGGACAGAGAAAGCGACTTTATTTTATACTAGCGGGTGCCTAGCGGCGTTTATTCCCGTTCCCGTGGGAATTTCCGAAAATCCCTTCATAGTGGTTGCCTACGACATATAGATAAATAGATAGACAGATAGATAACCATTTTATTTGCAACACAATACACACACATACAATCAAAATAAGAAATTAAAAAAAAACATATTTAAGACACCTACATACCATATTTCAAATAGCGGGTGCCCAGCGGCGTTTTCCCGCGTGGATTCAGTTTATTCCCGTTCCCGTGGGAATTTCCAAAAAATCCCTTCATACCGGTTTCCTACGACGTATAAGACACCTACATACCATTTTTCAAGTTTCTAGGTGTTATCGTTTCGGAGTAGTACCTACTTATTTCTCTTTTTACCCAGTTTTTATATTTCCCGTGGGAATGAGATATAAGTACCCTAGATGTTGACCCGAGTACTCAGTTATCTCCATACCAAATCTCATTAAAATCCGTTCAGTAGTTTTTGAGTGATGCGTGCACAACCAGACAGACAGACAGACAGACAAAAATTCCAAAAATTGGTGTTTCGGTATCTATATCCATAACTATATACACTACCGTAAAAATTTTCAAAAAATATTTAATGTACAGACACGGCCCCGTTAGAGTTTTATTATATGTAGGTATAGATTAGGGGTTAACATAGGCTTCGTTTTATACTTATCATTTATTATTTTCCATAATAATATTATTCCCACGGGAACGGGAACTACGTGAGTGTACCAGCTAGTTGCTAAATAAAGCGGATTCAAATTATGTATCCCATAATGATAATTGTGAGGCAACGTCAATAACGTCAACGTAATATCTTTTTAACATAGATATAGCCTACGCTACTGACCGCAAAAATTTTTGGAATGAAGTTCCTTATCGCGCGTTGCGGAAGGGGCTAGACGGATGATGATGAGATGATGATGATGATGATGACGATGAAACTTCGTTCTATCCGGGTGTCCCTTGACACCTCTCAAGATTTTTGTTTCGTTTTTAGGCATTTAAAAAAGCAAAGAACGGGATTCATGTGGAAAATTAAGCTTTGAAATTCTATTAATAGTTCTGGACATGAAAAGCATTAGGTCGTATATGAACATCCGACCAAAACGACTTTTCAACATATTCATACTAAACTTTTTGTTCTCTTTCTGGCAAACAAACTCTTGTTTTTCTATCCTTTTTCATTGCACAGATAAATACATACATAAAGTCGGATCTGACTACTATTCGAAAAATTAAGGAAGCATAGAGGTGTATTTGTATTGATACCTTTATTCCATAAAGAAATTCTATTAATAATTAAGAAGATCCTAATAATCCGTCAGTATTATCTTACTAAATCTCAGGTCTAACAGAACCCTAATCCCGCTAAAGTTCCGAAGCAAAGCACCCGGAACATCTTAGACATGTTCCAGCAAGTTTGGGCGCATCTGGCAGGAACGAGTGGCAAGTGTCAACAAGCTCCGTCTGGGAATACATGTCGTGCATTACGTACCTACTTTGCCTTTCTTGAAGATCGATGAAACGTCCCACAATGTAAAAGCATTACTTCTTATGTTTGATGAAACAAACAGGCTCACGCTTTTTTCCTATGAGGGAGTAGGCAGAGGTGTTCAATTTGTGGTACTCCCCACTTTTCACCAGTATATTTTTGGAGACATAAGCGTGACAAGTGTTGAGCCTATCATGGAACTGGGGTACATAGTCCTCAAAATGAACTATAGAAAAAATGATTTGACGAACACAAAAAAGAACCTCAAAGTTTCTAACAAAAAGAAAATCGTCTTTAATTTAACCACTCAAAAGACTATAATAATTAAAATACGTTGCACCTTTATATGCAAAAAAGGAAGATACGGTACATTCATAGAAAGCATCGTTGACATTCATTTATACTGGTCTCTGCTTGGACCTAATTGAAGCAGTCTACGCGCGAGAAGCTAGTACCATATCTTCTTTTTTTGCTTTTATTTAAGTAAGTAAGTAACAACTCTTCATTGTACACCAATAAAAATACGCAACAAGTGACAAGTTTTTTTGTATCTAGTGATACAAAAAAATTACAATGTGCTGTCTTATCGCAAACTATTAATATTAATCTAAGGTTGCACTTTAACCAACCAACACATTTTTGCATAGGTATACAAAATCAAGTAGAATTTACAGAAAAAACAAAGATGAAAATGTAGGTAGGTAGGTATAGCAACGTAAAGCAAGTCAGGGATCCATCAATTTATTCTGGAGTTTTGAGATTACGTTTAAAAATGGTTATAAATCTGAATTTTAGCATCATTTATTTGAGTTTAAGACTTTAACCTCTCAAGTGATGAAACAAGTTCAGAACTGTTATAAAATAGCCGTTGAAGTGATAAAAGAGTGTTCGCCACAGCTGCGGTCAAGTGCGCTTAAACTGCCGTTAAATTGGAGGATACTTAAACCGCAATTACGTTCAAGCTACAGTTAAAGTTGTTCTACTGTTTTAATACACTAAAGGCCAGCCTCTTTTTCTACACAAAATAAATAAAATCTAAAATAAAAATAAATAAATAAATATCTCAAGCATTTTATCCCCGAGGGGGTAGGCAAAGGTATTCCATTACTGGATATACCCACATTTCACGCCCATCGCCGGACCGGGTCTAAATACACATGTCTCAGAATTAATTCTGAGACCTGCGGGTTTCCTCACGATGTTTTCCTTCACCGTCGAGCTAGTGATAAATATGTACGTAAGTTTTTGAAAAACTCATTGTTACATGCCAGGATTCGAACCCGAGTCACTGATTTTCGGCCGGCTCTTTTAACCGTTCGGGCTATCACTGCTCTTTATTTATGTAGGTAATTAAAAATTACACTTAGAAAGGTCAATACTCTAATAATAAGGCACTCTAAACTGGTCCATGGAGATTGGCTAAATGAAAACAGCAGCCCATCTCCGCCGACGAGTTGCTGGTTCCAAATGCAGTACCCCGAGAAGAACCAGCAAGAAACTCAAGGGCAGATCTTTTTAATCTCAGGTAAATAAACTAAACTACGTTCTTTTGAGAGTTCAACTTAAATAACATTTTGAAATAGAAGAATAATTTTATTTCAAGTAACGTGATAAAGCACTGCTTGACGACATCAAATTAAACAAAGGAATTTAATAAAATTTCAAAAGTCGTGTGAAGAATAGGCGCTGTAAATTACGAAAATAGGCCCCCTCGCGCTCGTTTAATTTACGATACAATTTAAGGCGAAGTACACACGAGTGTGGTTTATCCGTTGTAAGGAATCGGACACCATGTATTAGGGCTAGGCTTCTTGATATGTACCTATTCAAATTACTTAGTGTGATTTTCATCTACACCAGGGGTTCCCAAACTTATTTTGTCAACTGCCCACTTTGAGAATAAATAATTTTTAGCGCCCCCATTTTTTCACCTAGTTAAAAACCACTATAACTTCAAATTAAGAGTGCGCCCTGGTAACCGCTGGCATCCACTAGCGACACCGATAATTTTTATTAATCTTGGTGAATACAAGACATTTTTGAAGAAAATCTCTTTAAGAATACTAGAGACAGGAATTTGCAATTTTTTTAGATGTATGTTGTGTATTTTATCACCGAAGAAGTAACCAAACTTTGGATATTTTACTTAAGTAGCCACTTCTGACAGTCGGTGTCTAAGAGGCCTCCTAGCTAAATGAAATTACAAATCACCCCCCAAGCCTCTACACAACGCCCCCATTTTTTCTGGATCTCTTACCGCCCCCCTTTAGGCTTGCAGCGCCCACAAGGGGGCGTTATCGCCGACTTTGGGAACCCCTGATCTACACTAATATTATAAAAATGATTTTTTTATGTCTGTTTGTAATGAATAGGTTCTGAAACTGCTACAACGATTTTAATATTTTTTGACAAACGATAATTAATATTCTGTGAGTAACATTGACTATAATTTTCCCATGGGTCTTACGCGGGCGAAATCGGAGGGAAAAGCTAGTAGGTTCAATAAACTAGAAATGAAGAGTCAGAAACTTTTCGAATACTTATTTTAATTTTAAAAAACATAGACACCATTAAACTTATTATGTCTGGTCAAATAGCCCGCCCCGCACCATTCCAGGTGCAAAGGTGCCCATTACTCTCGCTGCATTACCGCGTTGAAATGCACCAGGAATGAAAAAAATATATTATGTCTAAGTATAAAGTCATCATCGTCTTCAGAAGAAGATTCTGTAAAAATGACCGTTAAAAATGTTTGTTACCTTCAGCAACGTAAGTACATTCAATGGAAATTAAATCATATTTTACGTGAAACAAAAAAAGGAATTTTCGTTCCCCCATCAGCAACTCCCAGTTCACATTAATCACACGTTTGGAAATTGAATCGTTTAAACGCCGACGCGACGCCGCGGCCGTGACGTAATACATTCATTACCGGCCCCTTCCCACCGTAATTGTTGTGTGTTTTTTACGGATACCTATAACCGGATACCGAATACGAGGCTACCTTCAATATCGACTCGTGGTCTCTTTTTAAAAAATATTAATTATCTCACAAAAAAAGGTTTTCTATGACATCACAATACAAATCTTTGAAATTCTTGATTATACAAAGTGACTTTTTTTACCGTCTGGAAAAAAATGTGGTGTGATAGGTAAGTGCAATAGATTCATTTGGCAATGTTACTAAAAGAATTTTTTTTTTCTCAAACAAATTTTTTCTTTCTTAAACTAATATACATTACTCAATTGTAGTCAATAATACATACTGAAATATTTGAAATAGTATTTTAAAAAGAAACAGGCTTGTAGCTTCCATTTATGCGCAATTTACCTACAACCGCCAGCTGCGCGTAGTACTGTGCGTAGTTTTCTAGATTTTGTAAATTGTATTAAACATGACTATATTTAACAATTAATCTCATGTATAACTTCGGATCTAGATACCTTATACGTCAAATGTTTTTCCAGACGGTAAAAAAAATCATCCAGTATATAAAAAATAAAATTTATAATCTCACTCCTTATATCCCCGAGGGGGTAGGAAGAGGTATTCCATTTCTGGATATACCAACTTTACACCAAATATTCTTTGGACCCCTAAACGTGATAGGTGGTGAGCTCATCGACGGACCGGGTCTATTTACACATGTCTCAGAATTAATTCTGGGACCTGCGGGTTTCCTCGCGATGTTTTTCTTCACCGTCGAGTTAGTGATAAATATGTACCTACGTAAGCTTTGAAATTTATTGATGGAAACAACATTGAAATCTTAGCGTACAAACGACGGGAAGGTTTATACTATGTGGAGATTATAAGTAGGACACTGGACAAAAAAATAAGAAATTTATTATAAAAAAATTTCTTTTTATTCTTTACATAACGTTATTTTAATTGAAACATGCAAATGTTGTGTACTATGTGAAAGTTTATTACGCAATCGCGCAACAGATCTATGGATTTGAATAAATTTATGTATAAGAGAAAAAAGCATTTAGAGATTTTTTAAATTGAGAATATATTTTATTATTTTTGGTTTTACAATACAAAAAAGGACGATGGTGTGATTGACAGGTTTTAATTAAATTGAGACCAGTCTCATGAACTAGAACCCTTAAAATCAATTTTGGTTTAATCCAATAGCCATCAGCGTACTTAAATCAGACACGGACTTGTAAATTATAAAGTTAATAAACCGACAAAGCACTTATATCTTAAAAAAAATCGGTAACCCTAATTTATACATTGTTATCACAAAAATAAATAAGAGAAACGGAACACACCAAATAACGTGTGCGTAAAAAATTAACCTTTTAAAAAAACGGAAGCGAAACCCCTGACAATGGTCTCCCGATATTTACGTTTGAAAAACGAATTTAAATTCTGGTATTTTACTGGAAATATGGCAGCAATTTGGAGGATCCGGCTGGTTAAATTTTTGTAATTGGTCCGGTCAAATTATTTATCGTGTGAATGTGCCTTTACTTACAAAGGAGCGTATTTCCAAATCGTAGATTTATTTCAATTTGATTTGATGTTCATTTTTTTCTGCCTTTTAGAGTTCCGTACCAGAAGAGTGTAAGCGAAACCTTATTACTATACGTTCGCTGTCTATCCGTCGATTCCTGGAAATTATACACTTTTCTTTTCACTATTGTATTTTTAATCGACTGTGCCAGACATGCTAGACTGGTTATGTTTTTCGAGAGTATGTATGTATAATTGTTTGGCACGCTCTGCAGCCTGAACAACTCGATGGGTTTTAGCTTGAGAGGTGTCGTTAGATTCTTATTTACAGAAAGTTATTAGAGGTAGAATAAAAAAAAACATAATAGCGGATGTTTGAGCCAAATTGTGAAAAAGAAAAATAAGAAAATCGACGCTATAAGTAGTGATCCCAACACTTTTGATGCTTTTACAAATGCCTTAACATTTATTCTGGGGCGATCCCCATGCGAGCCCACCGTTGAGTGGCAAGATGGTGTTAGTTTAGTGGCCACCGAAATGTCAGAATTTTCAAGCCACTCAAGGGTATCTGACATGGCTTAATCAACTGTAACACAATGTAAACCGGGAACGTGCCTTCCGAAACACTTACTACTTCTGGCGTCACCCATTCACTGACTGGCCGCACCCAACTTTGCTTACCGATTATGATCATTACAAACACGCTGCTACCGCAGGGCTACGAGCGCTTCAGCTCTTTGTATCTAAAATCCGATATCCATGAGCCAGAGGACTGTCACTTACTTTTTTTTAAATAACGGCTGATTTACTTAAAACTTTAAATCTAAACTTTCAAGAGATTCTCGAAATTAATTACCGTCAAGACGAGGTTGAAGCCGCAAAGTTTAAAAAATAAGTGGCACTTCAAAAAATTATATTTCCGCTTATTTTCATTTTTGTAGCTCCAGTCTGCTTAGCTGCGATTCATTAGTTTTATAATTAACCGTCATTGAAATCTGTTTTGTAAGTTTACTTGAATGAGGAATGGTACAAAATACACGCACGGCAGTAAACCATCCAAGTTTAGCATAATGTGCAGGAAAGGGTATTTGATTTTGTACTTACAAGTTTTCCTCTCGTTTATGGAAAACGTTTTCATTTCCTTCGTCCAGATTACCACCATTAATACAACAGAGGTTTTTAATGGTTATTCGTGAGTTTCGTGACTATAGACTACTTCAAATAGCATGGGTTCAGTGACAGTTCACATTTTTCCGCTTTACGCTTACTACTTTCGACTAATAAAAATATTAGGAAGTAAGTATTATTTTATCATTTTAAAAATACAAATTTTTTTAATAGTCGAATGTAGTAAGCGTAAAGCGGAAAAATGTGAACTGTCACCGAACCCATGCTATTTGAAATAGACTGTAGCTGTATCATATTATTATGTCAGATGCAATTTGAAAAAAATACCAACGTGTTCAGCAGTTTTATCCCGAATTCTTACGATAAATTTAAACAGTCAGTTGAAAAACTTTTAAAAAACTTTTTTAAGCAATAAACTAAAGTTTGTGGGGCTGAAATTTTGCATACTTGTTACTAATTGAAATCCACATAAAATAATAAAATAATAATAAAATAAAATAAATACAAGCCAAAACTCGTTGGGGGCTGATTCACTTAGCTTATCCTGACATGGTCTTTAGGTAACAATGAACTACTACTGATTTACGCAGAAGATAGCAATACTAGATGTGTTGCAAGATAAAAAATAAACAAAAGAATATATCTACATGTAACAAAAAGTAATTTTGCGGTGTAGTTATATTTGTATCTACTTATCACAAATGGGACTTCAAAACAATGTCTTATTTGCTCGAAGCGAAACAAAAGTTACAGCAATTGAAACCACAATGCCGGATTAGCTCGCGAGGCGCCCGCGACGTTGTCCGCCAAGTTGTAAAGAAGAGTCAGTGAGCCAAGCTGATAACGCTAAGACGATACGCATCAGTGACTTGGGACTTGGCCCTCACGTGACCCGGAAGTTTTTGATACTCCGCAGTATAAGTTATTTAAGGCGATGGGCTAACGCGGACCGTGTCCGAAAAATCACTTTTCAAATATCGGTTCTGCGTGGCTTCACCAGCATAGTTCCCTTTACCGTGGGAATACGGGAATAAAATAATATGATACTCCCTGACAAAAAATGTAAAAGATAAATGTTAAAAATTCTTAAAGTTAAAGTTACATTAGCTTTCCATTGGTGAAAGAATTTTTAAAATCGGTCTACTTAGTATTTCTTTAGTTTGAGTTTTTGTACAAAAGTGCAAAAATAGTAATCTTTCCTCTTTATAATCCCTACACAAATCCTACTTCTACGAGAGTAAAGTCAAAGCCAAAAATCATTTATTTTCTGTAGGTACAAAAATACACTTAGAAAAGTCAATAGTCAAACAACAAGGCACTCTAAACTCGTCCATGAAGATCGGCTAAATGTGAACAGCAGCCCATCTCCACAAAGGAGTTGCTGGTTCCAAATGCAGTACCCTGAGAAGAACCAGCAAGAAACTCAAGGGCAGCTTTTTAATCTCAATCTGAATGTAGTAGTTGTTGCTGTTTAATTCCTTAGCCTTAACAGTTGGCGAAGTATTCCCACGCACGCACAGTACGATAAGGCGCGAGTAATGGACCAACACTATTCGGTTTATACTCGCAGTTTAAATCAGCTTAATAGTTTTCCAGTTAAACTCTTCCCTTTGTTAGTTTGATCACTTTGGAGATATCCCGTTATTGGGTATTCAATTTTGAACTTTATACTTTGGTAATAAGATTTAGGTCGCACACGTTTTTTGGCCGATTTCAAAAAAAGAGAAGGTTGCTCAATTCGTCGTTTATACAGCGATTTTGATGATTCCTTTTTTGTTGGAAATGAGATATCAAAAGGGTACCATGATATGGAAACCAGTATCTGATGATGGCATCCCAGAGAAATCGAGCGGAACCTTCGAAAATCGTAGTGGCGACAAGTGCTTTTTACTTTTTTTAGTTTCCTGTTTGAAGTCGGTATTTTGTGTAAAATGATAATATGTCGAGCAACTAGTCTACCAACCAGTACGCGCACTGGTGGAAACAAAACTATCACTCGAAGAGCTTAGCCCGAAAGACACGTATCATACGTTTGTAACAACTTAACTAACTTCTGCAAAATTAAGACTGCATGCTCAATCCAGATTTCAGCCAGACAGAGTATTACTGCAAAGATATTAAAGTAAAGTTGAGTAATATTCATACTACGCGCTTTTGGATATTGTTCCGCTACGAGTGGCTACAACATGTACACATTTACCTCTTAGGCGGACTTGCACGAACCGGAGTTAACCATTTAACACTGAGTTAACTGCTAACCCAGGGTTAAATAATGTCAAAATGTATGGAACTGTCATCCTTAACCCAGGCTTAACGATTTAATTTTTTAACCCTATAGACCGTGCAAGTGGGCCTTAGTGTATATATAGGATACAACAACGACTGCGCAAGATGATACGGAACTAATGTTAAAGAAAGAGACAGCTATCTATCAAGAGTTGCGCTTGTAATACGACTAAGTGAAAAATGCAAACATTTGCTGCTACAATGCGACTAAATAAAATTAGACCAATTATCCACATTATTGTCGACCTCAGTTTTGGCGCTCTAGTCAGATATCTACCTCTTTTTATACATAATATCTTTGGAATAACTGTCAGCGAGTTAGCCATATTTGTGCATCCAACTCCAACAGGACCGAAAAGTTAGTTAGGAATTGAATGAGAGGATTACTAAGTTCCAACATGAGCATTCTAGAATACGGTAGTTGAATGCGTCGAAACTATACTGTAAGTAAGCATTAATTGATAATCTTATCACTCTTCCAGAAAATTAACTACGATTTTCATGGTATGATTTTATTTGCTCAATATTTCTTCTGCTTTCCGCGATTTAAAGTACCATATGACGTTGGTATTATTTAGTGTCCGACCAAAACTGGTTTTCCGGCCGAAACCGAATATTCGGCCGTGGCTTCAGTTTCGGCCGAAACTGAAACCGAAACTCACGTGGTCAAGTAGAAAATTCCTTAAAATACTAAAATTTGGTGCATTTTATCAATTATGCTGCATTACTTAGGACATGAAATGGAAACACGCGTCCGCCAAAATCCAGAATCAGTTTCGGTTTTGGCAACCCGCCGAACTGCCGCCGAAACTTGATTTTTGTCCGAAACTCGGCCGAAACCCAACTTTCGGTCGGACACTAGTATTATTCTGATGTATAAACTATACCACTGTTTGTGTTATCAAAATCATTTAGTAGTTGTTGCTCTTTCAAGCAACAAATATCCATTTCATACATCCATGCCAACTTTCACGTTTATAATTAATATTATTTTCTTAGATTTATCGAAGTTTATATGTGTGTGTGCTTATTTTTGTGTTAATTGTAACGGCAGCATATAAAAGTAAACAAAAATATCATAAATTTTAAAATAAAATTAAGTCTGTCGATTATGTGACTGGTAATTTATTCATTAAAATCCTATCATTTCCTACTATTAATATTCTATCCTATAAACGTCGATAAATCTAAGAAAACACTCATCCTATCTACTTTATTTAATTAAGTAAATTCCCGAAGCAATAAATTTAATTTTTATGTTTAAATTCCAAGTATGTAATTTGAATTCCACGTTACGTAATTGTTATTTTATTAAGTGACATCAAACTGGGGTTGCGAACCGTTTTTTTACGATTCCTTCCGAGCACTGGAAACTCATAAAACAAAATGAAAAGTGTGAATTTCCATTTTTCTTTCTCCATAAATAAGTAAGATTTTATCAAATTATTTATTCACGATGTAATCTCACTTTCTCGCCTGCCAGTCTCTTCGTTTTGGTGGATTACATTTACTATGAGAAAAAGAATATTTTCATTTTTTTTTCACGCTTATTCTTTGAGCTGTAATATTATCTAGAATACGTAGGTATTATCTAGAATAGGTAAGAAACCTGTCAGCTGAGAGCGAGGGAACGAAAAAAATAAATTACGGTCTCTACTATCAAGTAAAATGTGTCGACTACAAAATATATAATCAAATAAAAAAAATATGTTCACAGAAGAATAATTTTCGAGTTTGTCTACACATGTATTCTATGCCTTTAGTAATGATTTCTTACTATTCTGACAGGCTCTTTGTGTAGAGGTCGCTGGTATATCTTGATAAATACAAAATTTTAAATCCTTATAGTTCCATATTCCATCGCTGAATAAAAATATTTGATTTTGAGTTGTTTGAAAATATTGATAAAACTGGCCATGTAGAGTCCATTTGAGTCTTTCTATGGGTACAATTTTAAGTCAAAGTTTTTTTTTTACAAAAATAATAAAAAACTTTTAAATTGCACTGTGTCTTTTATACTATTTATCCTGTAAATTTCCTATGTAATAGTTAAGACTAACTGAAATAGTTAAAGTTTTTAATTTTGTCATTTCCTAACTACTTACTAATCAAAATCCGATTCTGATTATCCGAAATAAATATTGTTTTTTATTTATAAAATAACTAGCAGTGCCCCGCGGTTTCACTCTTGTAGTTCCCGTTCCCGTGGGAATACGAGGATAAAATATACGCTATGTATTAATCTGATGTATAAGCTATATAACTGTAAAGTTTCATCAAAATCCGTTCAGTAGTTTTTTTGCGTGAAAGAGGAACAAACATCCATACATCTATACATCCGTCCATACAAACTTTCGCGTTTATAATATTAGTATTATAGGATAGTACAAAAAGTTCATTCCGTAATTTGATTCTGCAAAACATCTCATTTAAGTTTTAAAAGTCCAATAGGTTGAATTGACGTCCCTTGAATGTCACTGCCCATAGCCCAATAGTCCGTGCGTCGCATACTAATGTCACATTGATTTTGGAGTATTACAATTGGATCTGATCAGTCTGAAGTTGCTTCGTTAGCAACTGGCTAGTTGCCTTTGAAGAATATCTATACATATAATAAAACTCAAACGATGCCTTGTCTGTACATGAAAAATTTTTGAAAATTTTAGCAGTAGTGTATATAGTTATCGATGTAGATACCGAAACACCAATTTTTGAAATTTTTGTCTGTCTGTCTGGTTGTGCACGCATCACTCAAAAACCACTGGACGGATTTTGATGAAATTTGGTATGGAGATAACTGAGTACCCGGGTCAACATCTAGGGTACTTTTTATTCCAGGAAAATATCTCATTCCCACGGGAAAATAAAAAAACTGTTTAAAAAGAGAAATACGTACTACTCCGAAACGATAACACCTAGAAACTTGAAAAATGGTATGAAGGTGTCTGATATGTCATAGGAAATTGGTATGAAGGGATTTTTGGAAATTCCCACGCGAACGGGAATAAACGGAATTCGCGCGAGCAACGCCGCTGGGCACCCGCTAGTCTATACATATAATAAAAAACTCTAACGGGGCCGTGTCTGTACATAAAATATTTTTTGAAAATTTTAACGGTAGTGTATATAGTTATCGATATAGATACCGAAACACCAATTTTTGGAATTTTTGTCTGTCTGTCTGTCTGTCTGTCTGTCTGTCTGTCTGTCTGTCTGTCTGTCTGTCTGTCTGTCTGTCTGTCTGGTTGTGCACGCATCACTCAAAAACTACTGGACGGATTTTGATGAAATTTGGTATGGAGATAACTGAGTACCCGGGTCAACATCTAGGTTACTTTTTATTCCAGGAAAATATCTCATTCCCACGGGAAAATATAAAAACTGGTTAAAAAGATAAATACGTACTACTCCGAAACGATAACACCTAGAAACTTGAAAAATGGTATGAAGGTGTCTGATATGTCATAGAAAATTGGTATGAAGGGATTTTTGGAAATTCCCACGGGAACGGGAATAAACTAAATCCAAGCGGGAAAACGCCGGTGGGCACCCGATATTTGAAATATGGTATGTAGGTGTTTTAAATATGTCGTAGGCAACCAATATGAAGGGATTTTCGGAAATTCCCACGGGAACGGGAATAAACGGAATCCACGCGGGCAACGCCGCTGGGCATCCGCTAGTAACGAATAAACTTAGAAACTACTGGACCGATTTCAAAAACTCTTTCACCATTAGAATGCTACATTATTCCTGAGTAATAGATACATTTCGTCATAGATATAGCCTATGCTATGACGAAAAAGAATTAGGGATCCTTACTAAAACATGACTGTATATGCCAGGATTGGATCCCGAGCCTCACGAATGAGAGGCGGGCTCTTTAGCCAGTGGGCTATCATTGCTATTTATTTATATTTTTGTTATTCAAAACACCCTATATACAACGCGTCCCAGAATAAGCGCAATTCCTCATACATCCCAATTAGTATACTAATATAAAAATATGCTAATGCATTCAGACTTTAGTTTTGGCTAACAAAATTTCTTAAATAAAGAGCGATAACATTACGATTTCCACAGGTAGCCCTAACTAAATTCAGTTCTATGCTAATTCGTTTTTCTAAAAAAATTAACACATACTAAAAATAGCTGAAATCAATTATGTCGTCCATACTGATTACGTATTGTATAGCCTATGACACTCTCTGGTTTATGATTTTTGAATTAGTTCTTGATACCAAAGGCTATGCATGAGCTCATAATAACAAATAAATTTCTTCAAGGAACCCATAGTGAATTCTCAAAAAAAGAAGTGGACTTTGTATGGAGACTTTTGAAGAATATTTGTGCCAAGTTTCAAGTTGATAGTAGAAAAAAAACACACTTTTTCATACCAACTTCAATCCCTACTTTCACTCCTTTAGGGAATAGTTTTCCAAATGGGAATCCAAAAACACGTGTCTCATCATTTATTTCTAAAAGTATGGGTGCCAAGTTTCAAGTTGATAGACGTAAAAAACAACACATCTGCATACAAAATCCCACCCCCTGTTTCGCCCCCTTAGGGGTTGTTTTTTACAAAACTCAGAAATACGTTGGTGTGGCGTGTAAATAGCCACACCTGGCGGGGAGAAAAACCCTTGGGCAATTATACGAGGGGGGAACCGGTGGCGCAACACAAGTATCTACGAAATTAAATATACACAAGTGTAGCAGATAAGCACTCACCAGTTCCAGGCATCGCACAATTATGGACTGGCCAGCCCCTCTTTAGGATAAAATTAATTATATTATTCAGTGCATCAGTCACTATTTTCTTCGTAATGTCAAGTGGTTTTCTTCCTATACTTACCCAGAGACTAGCGAGGGCCGCACGTGCAAACAGATGGTATATTGAATTTAATAAATAGATTATGCTGCGCAACCATACGTGTCTTGTTGTTTGTTTTGAGGAATATTTCTAGAAAGATCCGAATTGATACACCCAAAAATGAGAGTTTCCCATACATAACCAAGTTCAACCCCTACTTTCAGGCCGTTAGGGGTCGATTTTCGGAAAATCCAAAAACACGTTTGTCATCATTTATTTCTAAAAGTATTTGTGCCAAGTTTCAAGTTGATAGACGTAAAAAACAACACGTCTCCATACAAAATCCCACCCCGTTTCGGCCCCTAGGGGGTGGTTTTTACAAAACCAGAAATACGTGTCTTGTTGTTTGTTTTGAAGAGTATTTCTAGAAAGATTCGAATTGATACACCTAAAAATGAAGGTTTTTCATACATTCCAAACTCAACCCCTACTTTCACGATTTTCGGAAAATCCAAAAACACGTATAAGTACCTATACTCATTTATTTCTCAAAGTATTTGTGCCAAGTTTCAAGTTGATAGACGTAAAAAACAACACGTCTCCATACAAACTTCATCCCCCTCTTTCACCCCCTTATAGGGTGATTTTTGAAAAATTAAGAAATACATTTCTTGTTGTTTGTTTTATAAAGTATTTTTACAAAGTTTTGAATTGATACACTCAAAAATGAAGGTTTTCCATACAAACGTTCAACCCCTTTTTTACCCTCTTAAGGGTTGAATTTCGAAAAATCCTTTCTTAGTGCTAGCCTGCGTCTTAAAAACAATAGCTGTATAAAAAAACAGCTTTTCATATCTCATACTCGGAAAGTAGTGTATGTTTGATCTGAGTACCGGGTCGGAAGCGATGATTCCCACGACAGAGAGATTCAGGGCTGTGATTCCCGCCCTCGGTCGGGAAAGACTCACAGTAATTACTTCCGGCCTTAGGGCGGGAATGAATTAAAAAAAATAGTACTACATTTGGCAAAGACGTTTATAGAAAAAGTTTCTCTAGAAAAGAGAATGACTTTCTTCCAACCTCTTTGGGTACTTAGTAGGGATACGAAACTTTTTACATCAATTAGAATAAGAAAAAATGGTGCGGCCTTGTAAGTGTAGGTATAAACAACATAAAATAGACCGCGCGCGGGGGGCGGTACGCGTTCCATATTTAAAATTAAAAAAAGAGTAATAATTTGGTAAGCTGTTCCGAAAGATTTAGTTGTTACAGAAGCATTCAAAGTGAACATTTCAACTGTCTAACTTTCGTTCATAAGATACAGCCTACTGACAGACAGACGGAAAGACGGACGAACAGCCGACGGACAGCGGATATATAAGGCCCTTTCCGTCTTTGGGTATGGAACCGTAATAAAACCATTTCACTTCTATACCTACTTTTTATTTTTTTAATAACAAAAATAAACACCTAACAAATCTAAAAAGGACTTGAGTAGGTATATTATATTGTAAAAAATAAATATATAATAGTTTAAGAGAAGGATTAGTTTAATAATACTAATTAGAAAAAGTGTCATTATAAAAATTATTATAGCTACGTCTGCCAACAAACTGTTTTGCAGTTTGGCGGAGGTAATAATGTGTCTTGTAGAAATTGTTTCTGTGAATAAACAATTTTTCTTTCTTCTTTCTATAATTCGGGACACGTAAGTACTATCACAGTATTTTGGGTAGTTTATTTTACTTAGAGCTTCCGAAGTAGGTCTCCTACGGTCTTCACGAAAAAATCATGAAACCGTTGACAATAAAATTCAAATCTTGAAAAGAGATTCCGCTTCTTTCATTACTAACTGCGCACTCTGCGAAGTTTCTCATTTGTTAGGGCTCACAGGTTAGACAATTCCCAGCCGTCCTTGGCCAGTCCACAAAGACTTCTTTGTGAGTGCAACATTACAAAGCCTTTTATTAAATACATTTTAATCTGAAAGCCTGTCCGCTTGAGCTTATCTCCAGGAACATTCTTTCTGCTTGAGCGATACAAAAAACGTTTAATTTCCGCTTAAGTCTTGCGTGTGACCAAGCGATCAGTGACAAGCGGAATACAGTTTTTAAAATCTTTGACCAAACCCATTTGTATGACGGGCCTGTTGGCTCAGTTGGTAGTAACCCTGCCTTCGGAGTCGCAGGTCGCGGGTTCAATCCCTGAACCTGTCTGTTGGCTTCATGTCTGGTTGTTTAATATTTTTTTAAGTATGTTTATCAGTTGTTTTGTACCCATAGCAGGCCCTGTATAGTTTGGGACTAATAACCATGTGTGAATTGTGTCCCACTTTTTGTTATGTTTGGTATATTGAGTGGGTTACTTCGTAAGCGGCACAAACGATGTGGAGAACATAATTATTGTGTCTGGAATCCTGTCGGTCGTGAGAAACAATACACTTTTGAGCCTTATTTCCGACAAATTATATGAAAGACGATACAGCGCAATACGACAACGAAAAGTAGGTAACCAAATTATGTAACGTTACGTTCAAATTGTCTCTCCGACTGTCGTTTATAACTTGCCCAATCTCACGATAGTATCCTGTAATCGTTCACTAAACAGATCTGATTAACTGACTCTTATCGTGAGTTTACCTTGGTGTTAAAATCGGATATAACAAATAAATAAAATAGTATAACCATTCAAGGTCAAAAATCGCGAAAAAGTGTCGCTTCTATACATACTCTTAGGTAGGTACCAAAGAGATTTAAATATAATAGAGCATAGAGGGGGCATTGGGAATATTTTCATACAAAACTTTGAAGCCTAAGCGTCATGTCCTTGTCATGTCAGTTACTATGAACGCGAGCTGTCATTCGGTCGAAATTGTACTAGACTTATTCCACTTGGAATAACTTTTGACTTCAAATTTTCCTCGCTTTGTCCCCTCTATGCCCTATTACATATATTTAAATCTCTTTGGTAGGTACTATTGTTGCCTGCGGTTAGCAAAATTGAATCAGCTGTTCGCAGCTGCCGCCGCCATCTTGATTTATAACCTGCTCATGAGGCTGTGCGCATGTGAATTAGGCTCTATTTTGGATTCATTCGAACGCGTTGAGTTCTTCGAGTTTCCGGAAAAATCTAATATAATATAATCTCACGCCTTTTTTATCCCCGAAGGGGTAGGCAGAGGTATTCCATTACTGGATATACCCACATTTCACGAGATATATTGGACCCCTAAACGTGATAGGTGGTGAGCCCATCGCCGGACCGGGTCTGTTTACACATGTCTCAAAATTAATTCTGAGACCTGCGGGTTTCCTCACCATGTTTTCCTTCACCGTTAAGCCAGTGATAAATATGTACTTAAGTTTTTGAAAAACTTATTGGTACATGCCAGGATTCGAGCCCGAGCCTCACTGATTTTCGGCCGGCTCTTTAACCGTCCGGGCTATCACTGCTCACGGGAAAACCTAATGTAGAAACAAGAGGCATAGATTGTTACTATTACTGTTATTGAATAAATAAATAAATAAATTGCCAACGGTAGATTTATTACTTTTAAATCACATGTCCATGTAGTTACGAGGTGCAAAGTTGGTTTCCTAAATAAATAAATATTTACTAGCTTTTTCCCTCGATTTTGTGAGCGTCCTGGGATTAAAACTATCTTATGTGTTATATATTAGTAAGTATTATATTATGTTAAGTTATAAACTATTTTCGTTCAGCTATTTTTGCGTAATTTATATAATACTAATATTATGAAGAGGATATATTTTTTTTATTGAATATTCTCCAAAACTACTGGGCCGATTTTAAAAATTCTTTCACCAATGAAAAGCTACATTTAAAGGGAGTAACATAGGCTATATTTTATTCCCGTATTTCTACGAAAACTACGTAATATTATCGTAAAGTTGGACCCCTAAACGCGATAAGTAAAGAGTCGTTCTATAAGGCTACTGCTACATGCCAAGCCTATTGCCTCAGACCCAATTCATGACTTGCGGGTTTGAGCTAAAGCATGCCAACAATACGCATAAAATATTACTATGTAGACGCTCAGATCAAATAAAAAGTAAAGACGGAGCGCTGCGAAGGATAAACTGAAGCCTGCAATAGTAGATTATACACCAAGGGAATAAAGCACTGTTTTATGTCACGGGCGCGACATTGAATCCTGAACGTAACGAAGGACTCCCAGTTTTACTCCCGAGCGCAGCGAGGGAGTTATGTTTTAATTTCCGAGAGAAGCGAGGGAATTAAGACTGAGTCCTGAGTTTAGTGAGGGATTTAAGCGCCCAAGACAAAAACAGTTTTATTCCCGAGTTATATACTCTACTTTTCTCACCTTATGCGAGACAATAAAATGCAATTGCATGGTAGATAGTAGATTATTGAATGATTATTGACAATGCCCATGGCATCTAGTTTAATAGACTCTGGAGTCAAAGTACTTTCATAACTCGACATTTTCGATATTCTTTTTGAATAAATGTTAAAGCTATAAAATGGATACAGCAACTTGTTTCTGCCGGCGTGATCTACTTGATTTAACAAATGAAGATCGTGCTAATCTAGTTGATCGCGGCTTCGGTTTTCGAAAATCGAGTTGGCCACGACCGTGGACGCAGGCGGGTGCACCACATGTTGCTTAACGAAATTAGACTTTATCGTCATAGCAATAAGGATTATGAAAAGTGAAAATTCCATTATTTACCTAGGGTTATAATGAAATTCCATACAACATAACCCGGCGCAAGCCAAGGGATATAATGTCTTGCTTTCGGTGACGTTTATATGATATATAATCCGGCTTTGTCGAGCATGTGGTGTGAAAAATAGAATTGTTTTATGTGTTGTTGTACTGTAATTTCAGTTTTGTTTTTGTTGCTATGTCGAATAAAAAGTTTCTTTCTTACTTTCTTTCTTTCTTTCTTTCTTTCTTTCTTTCTTTCTTTCTTTCTTTCTTTCTTTCTTTCTTTCAAAAGTACGCCACGCTCTGTGCATAATAAACGCTCACATGCACATTTCCCGATGACATAATTTAATTTGTTCATACGTATTGCTTCAATTGACGAACTAGTTCTAACTGATCGGTCTGGGTTGAGTAGTTTGCTTGTAGATGTGTGCGTAAGAGCTTGTGTGCACAGAGCGTCGCTTACTTTTCCAGGCTTCAGTTTTTCCTTCGCAGCGCTCCATCTTTACTTTTTATTTGATCCGAGTGTAGACGCAGCCTAAAATTTAATTTACGACTCAGAGAAAACACTAAAACGCTACCCGCAAAAGCTGAAAGACGTGTCGTATCTTAAACGGAAAACAACCCAGTTTATAGGACATTAAAGCTTTATCTACAGGCACTTATCGCTGCGTCGCGTCCAATATCACGGCGGATACTTTTTTAATCTCCATATTTTATAGGTAAGTGAATTACGGTCATCGATGTTAGGACCAATAGATACGTCTGAAGGCGATGTTAGGGCTAAAAGAAACGTTAAGTTTATGGTGGATATGTTTGGGTTAAAGTGGTTAAATGATATTTTTGAGTGAGCCGATAATGTCTAAGTGAAATATTTTCTGATCATTTTTGTGGTAGCGTAGACAGCTTTCGACTCGGATATCCAAACAACAATCTTCAAAATCACGCAAAAACTACTGGACGGACTTTCATGAAAAGCGGTGTGGAGATAAAATTAAATCCGAGTCCATAAATCTGTCTATCTGTCTTAGTGTAGATAAATATTGTTTTTAACCTATAATAATTGTATAACCTATTTTCTAATGGTTCAAAGTTAGGTGGTAGTACGTTTACATAGGGAAAAAGATATGCAAGGGTGCCTCGATAAATGAAATACAACTGCCAACTTTCTTGGAATTGGACGCGAGACCATATTTTATATAAAAATATTAAGACCTATCTACTAAAGAGTCAAAAAATCTAAATCTATGACCACGGTACGCCGATGGTGCGTTGGCTAATCTTGAGTGGTCTTTTGTAATCACAAAGTTTTTAATGTAGTTTTAAACCGAAGTCCTTAAATCAGAGACGATTTGGGGGAAAGTCACGTTTTTGTTATTTAACTAGCTTTGACCCGCAACTTCGTCCCCTGTACATTATAAAAACCAAAAATTTTAAAATACAAAAATGTATTTTGGTTTCTAATCCAGTTGCAAGGACCTGGGGGTCGATTTTTGAATCTCACCAAGTGACTAATTCTCACCGATGTGAGTGATTTCCAAAAGTTCGTATTTTTGAAATTCATCGGTGACTTACATTTGTCATACCTATGATATCGATTTACGAGTGCCCCCACCCACTCGTAATTGAAATCACCATGCGATTGTTTTTGACAGTTGACGTAATATGTGACATCTGCTAAAAGTGCCAAAGTATGTTTTTCGGTAGAATTAGCGGGGCTCGATTGTCATATTTTGTGATTGCGACGATTTATTGAAAACAACGTGTGACTTTCAAAAATACGGCTTTTGGAAAATGGTGACTTATAAGTCATCGGTGATAATTTTACTCACCGGTGATTTTGATATCACCAGTGAGATTCAAAAATCGCACAACCGATATATTAAGTTTTCTTTAACATCTTCTATGAACAGACATCCACCAGTTACATTTTATTATACAATATGTAACAGAGTAAGCGCAATTCCTGAAATTTGTTTATTCAGTATCGACTCTTAATCGATTTCAGCTATTTTTAATTATGTGTAAATTTTTTCCGAAAAATGAATTAGCATAGCTGAATTTAGTGTTAGGTATCTAATAATTATATACTAATTGGGGTGTATATGAGGTATTCAAACGAGCTGGAGTTAGTAGGTAGTTAGCTCTCTTAAAACCTAAAATTCTAAGTATGTAGCTTAGAAAGTTAAATTTTTTTTTTATTATTTATGTAGGAATGGTAAAGTAAGGAGGATGCATGTAATGGAACGGGATGTGTGTGCGAGTGAGACGACGGAAGTGAAAGAGAGAGGAAGAGTAATGGACGACGTGGTATAGAGGACGGACGTGTGTTGAACATAATATTGAAAGTGGAATAAAATAATAATTGAAGTGCCCGACTTTCCTTTTGGGAAATATCCCTCTACATTTATTATTCCTTTTACAAATAATAATACAATTTTAAATTACACTCGCCAAACTACAATGCAGTTTGTCAGCGAGCATCTGAGAGAATCTCACGCCTTTCATCCCCGAGGGGGTACGCAGAGGTACTCAGAATTAATTCTGAGACCTGCGGGTTTCCTCAAGATGTTTTCCTTCACCGTCGAGCTAGTGATAAATATGTACGTAAGTTTTTGAAAAACTCATTGGTACATGCCAGGATTCGAGCCCGAGCCTCACTTATTTTCGGCCGGCTTTTTAACCGTAAGGGCTATCACTGCTTTAGAAAGTTGGAAGCCTTTTATTTTCGTGTAACTAGGGAAATGCATGCACTTAATTAATAAGTTGGTCGCATGCAAAAGTAAAAGCCTCCAAGGCTCTTTCGGAAAACGAGCAGCAATATTAATATAATTGAAAAGGTGATGGTAAGAGCGAGGTCACACGATGCGTTTCCGTAGCAAATTCAAATTCAAATTCAAAATCGTTTATTTTCTATTGGTATTAAAATATACACTTAGAAACGTCAATATTTTATAATAACAAGGCACTCTAAACTCGTCCATGAAGATTGGCTAAATGCAAACAGCAGCCCATCTCCACCGACGAGCTGCTGGTTCCGAATGCAGTACCCCGAGAAGAGCCAGCAAGAAACTCAAGGGCAGCTCTTTTTAATCTCATGTCGTAGCGTTTTGGCATCGCTCAAACACCGCAACTTTATGTATAGCCGGTCTGGTAACAATTGTGCTGCAAAAAAGCATATGTATTTTTATCGTGCACAAGCGCTACCCCGCTTTTAGTTTGGATAGTGTGCATTTGTCAAGAAATTTCAGAAAAAAACCATCATTAATTTTTAAATAAAAATCTACACTTCTACTTTTACACTAATATTACGAGTATACTGGATGATTTTTTTTACCGTCTAGAAAAAAATTTGACGTATAAGGTATCTAGAGCCGAAGTTATACACGAGATTAATTGTTAAATATAGTCATGTTTAATCCAATTTACAAAATCTAGAAAACTTCGCACAGTACTACGCGCAGCTGGCGGTTGTAGGTAAATTGCGCATAAATGGAAGCTACGAGCCTGTTTCTTTTTAAAATACTATTTTAAGTATCTCAGTATGTATTATTGACTACAATTGAGTAATGTATATTAGTTTAAGCAAGAAAAAATTTTTTTGAGAAAAAAAATTTTTTTAAGTAGCATTGCCAAATGAATCTATTACACTTACCTATAACACCACATTTTTTTCCAGACGGTAAAAAAAGTCACCTTGTATAGAGGAAACATTTGTTTTTTTTGTCTGTTTGTGACAAATAAACTCATATATTACTGACCATTTTTAGGGTTCCGTACCTCAAAAGGAAAAAACGGAACCCTTATAGGATCACTTTGTTGTCCGTCTGTCCGTCCGTCCGTCCGTCTGTCAAGACCCTTTTTCTCAGGAACTCGTGGAGGTATGAAGCTGAAATTTATATCAATTACTCAGGTCTACTGTCCCTTGAAGCTGTGAAAAAATCAAACTTCTAAGCCAACGCAATCAAAAGATACAGCCGTTTATGCCGCAAATTTTCGACACTTGCAAGGGAATCAAAACCTACAGGGTGCTTCCCGTGAACTCAGAATCTTGAAATTTGGTACGAAGCAACGTCTTATAGCATAGATAAAGGAAAAATTACGAAAACCATAAATTTGCAAGGTTGTACGGAACCCTCGGTGCGCGAGTCCGACTCGCACTTGGCCGTTTTTTTAAAATTCTTTCACCAATGGAAAGTAAACTAGTCTAGGAGTAACATGGGCTGCAATTATCCCACTGGAACGGAACTATTCGCAGAACAGCTAATAAATCTTAATTCAATCTTATATTATAAGAATAATATAAGAATTAAAATTATCGTTCTGTATCCGTAGTCAGATCGCTTAGTCAGATCAATCTAACCATGGACCACTTTTAGTGTCCATGGTCAGCTTTTCTTGATATAACCACGGACACCTAACAAATAATGTACCCTTGGTCAGACCCATTGAAGTTCTAATAATAAAATGCGAAATTCTAATATTATAAGAATAATAGAAAAAATATTCTTATAATATAAGACGAGCTTTATATAATAATATTATAAATTTAAATTGAATTAGGATTTATTTTATATCTAAATTAATAGCGGTCTGATGTGAAATTTATTTATAAATAAATATATAATTTCTTCATAATTTATAAAATAATAAATGAGTCTTGAATTACTAAACTTCCATTGGATGTTGTTTTTTTAGCATGAGTTTAAATATAAATAAATAATCTATTTATAATTTATAAAAAATAAATAAGGTATTTATAATTCGTACCTACCTAATAAATTCACTCAAGTGACAAGCCCCTAAGTACCGTGGCGAGAGTATAGAATTAATATTGACAAAAAGCCCGAGGGTATTGTGAGCTGCGTGAGACACGCAAGGGCGCGGGTTTGATTTTTATTTTACTACCGCCTTTCGGCCAGGTGGGCATTCTTGCATAATAAGGGCTATAATTAAATAATAAATAAATAAATAAATAAATTGTGGGACACAATTTACACACACGGTTATTCAGTCCCAAACTAGGCAGAGCCTGTACTATGGGTACTAAACAACTGATAAACATACTTAAATAAATACTAAACACCCAGACACGAAGCCAACAGACATGTTCATGCACACAAATGTTGGCCCCGAGCGGGGATCGAACCCGCGACCTCCGACTCAGAAGGCAGGGTCACTACCAACTGAGCCAACAGGCCCGTCGCACAGCAAGCAAGTTGCACAGCAAGTTGAACAAATACTTGTGGCGTACTAACCAGATTACTATACAAATAACAATGCTTGAATGGCAGCAAAAAATATCCAAATTGTGTAACTTTTAGCATTGTAGTAGCGTAGAGGGTGGGGTAGAAAAAAATGACGTATATATACTTTACGATTTAATCGTATGTTTATACAAAAATGTAGACAGGCAAACTAATAACCAATGATAGATTTCACAAGCTGAAAAGTCTAGCACTTAGTGCCGTGCTGCTGAACGATTTCTTCATTCTTCTTTCTACAATTCTTCTCTATTTCTTCTTTCTCCAAGAAAGTTCGTAAATACGTTAATCTGTGCTTAATTGCGTGCAAATTCATTATTTATTCGTGCGTGAAAAAAACTCAAATTTTAGGTTTTTTCTCTCTCTTCTCCCCCACGTGAGAATTGAGATTGGGTGAAATTCATATCCCCTCCTCCCCCCCCCCCCCCCTAAATGCCTCACGTAACTAATGGAAGCCTCATTTGTGGATAGTTATGTAAATCTTGTAGAATGTCACTCAACTTCAATCACTTCCAATAAAATGTTCGATATTATCAATCACTTTATAAATTTAGCTTGACACGCTATCAATCAATACTGCAAATTGTCTGGTAACAACTTTTTTTAGGTTGGTATATTAGGTAGGGACTCTATTTACGAGTAGTTTTAGGCATTTGATAATCATTGATCGGATTAGGCAATGTGAATTTACCGAAAATCATCTTTTATGCTTACCTCTGAAAACCCCGTCGGGGATAAGGCGTGCGAGACCGTTTTTTCTAATCGTTGGTATGAGTTGCTGTTACACATGCTTCAGAATAAATTCTGGGACTTTGGGTTTCTTCACGATGTTTTTAGTCACGGTCGAGCAAATAACAAATATACAAGTAACAGGATGATGGGATATGAAAGAAGCGAAAGAAGTATGCAGAGATCGAACAAAGTGGCTATCCATCGTCTCTGACTATCCCTGAGGGACAAGGGCGTGAGCTTATGTACAAGTAACAGAATTATCTTGTTCAGTATCGACTAAACCATTTTAGCTTCTTTTAAATTTGTTTTTTTTTTAATGAGTTAGCATAGCTGAATTTAGGGCTACCTATGGAAACCGTCCTATCATTGCTCTGAATTTAAGAAATTTGGTTAGACAAAACAAAAGTACGTATAATATATATTTTTTATTAATATCTAGTGGGGGTGTATGAATTGCGCTTATTCTGTGACGCTGTATAATGTTAGTAAAAAACTTATTCTTATATGCTATAATAAATAATAATAATCTCACGCCTTTCATCCCCGATGGGGTAGGCAGAGGTATTCCATTAATGGATATAGCCACATTTCACGAGATACATTGGACCCCTAAACGTGATAGGTGGTGAGCCCATCGCCGGACCGGGTCGGTTCTGAGACCTGCGGGTTTCCTCACGATGTTTTCTTTCACCGTCGAGTTAGTGATAAATACGAGTATGTACATAAGTTTTTGAAAAACTCATTGGTACATGCCAGGATTTGAACCCGAGACTCACTGATTTTCGGCCGGCTCTTTAACCGTAAAGGCTATCACTGCCTCTCTTACATGCTCTCAGAATCAAATGTGTATTCTAAACTGAACATTATTTACTATTCTATAACGACGGTGGTTAAACACGTCCTGAGTTCCAAACTTGTGGTTGACAGAACGTTTGATAGATACGGGATACATATGCGGGTGAAGTTTTGACTGAGTTACGTTGTGGGCCAACTTCGTAGTGTTATTGACTCGGTGGCAGGGCCGGTATTAGCCTTATATGTGCCCCGGGCGAATGCTTATATAATCTATATAAAACTAGCGACCCGCCCCGGCTTCGCACGGGTGCAATGCTAACACTAAAACCTTCCTCTTGAATCACTCTATCTATTAAAAAAAACCGCATCAAAATCCGTTGCGCAGTTTTAAAGATTTAAGCATAATAGGGACATAGGGATATAGGGACAGAGAAAGCGACTTTGTTTTATACTATGTAGTGATGATGATAAACTGACTGACTGATTGGTGATATATCAACGGACAGCCTAAACCGCTGGGTCTAGAGACTTGAAATTTTGCAAATAGATAGCTTATACAGTGTGGGCATCCACTAAGAAAGGATTTTGCAAAATTCAACCTCTAAGGGGGTGAAATATACGGGCGCGAGCGAAGCCGCGGGTAAAAGCTAGTTATTTGTATTAATTGTTTATTAAGGAGGGAAAGAAAAGACGCCCTTTTAGGTATACATATGTCATTACAATTTAAAATTAGTATATTACACATCTAGGGAAGTAATATAAGAAATGGCTGGCCGAGGTCTACAAACAAATCTGAAGCTTTCTTACTTACTTCCCGAGGTGTGTATACTTTTTTACTGCTCGACGGAGGTGGAAAGCGGCAACTTTGTTTAGTATTTGAGTGTTTGAAAGTTGCCGCGTTCCGCCCGGAGGGGTGAAAACTTATTTTTAATTTATCTACATCTACACTTCTACACTAATATTATAAAGAGGAAATATTTATATTTTTGTATGTTTGTAACGATATCAGATCGGCGATGTATTGAAAAAGCCAGATAAAGAGTACCCGAAACCGACGAGCTTTTATGAACCGATTGATGGATGTGGATGAGGCGCGTGAGGTATGCCAGGATCGTAGCAGGTAGGCTGTTGTCTCTGCCTGGCCCTTCGGGAAAAAGGCGTGAGCATATGTATGCATGTAGTTTTTGCGTGAAAGAGGAACAAACATCCATAAAAAATGACGCGTTTATAATATTAGTAGGATTAGCAGCGCCCCGCGGTTTCATCCGCGTATTTTGCGTTCCCATTGGCTAATTATATATCCTCGTTAATGTACTCACCACGTAACCTTATCGAAAGCAGGCGGCCTCTAACCCAATTTGGCCCAGCGCCTGGGGCAAGGGCCCTAATGAAATTGTTGCCGTTCGGAACCCCACTTGTTTCCCCACTAGTTGAATTAGGCCTGGGACCGTCTGCGCCACAATTAGTTGGTAACTACGCCTGTCTTTTGTATAGTGATAAGTGTTCCGTAGTCGAAGGCTGGTATTACAGAACGGATGGCAAAAAGAGATGACTTTTGCCTGCTTTTTGGGCCTCAGCCCAGGGCCCCGTGTGTTCCAGGGGCCCCCAGCTAAGTCAAATCGAAAATAGACGATAATGCGAAAAAATCTATAAGATTAAACTGATCGTAAGGTTTGCAGCCCTACGAATCCTGCAATTAATGTTTGATTAATCGCAGGACATTCAATTCATTTAATTCAAGTCTACATTCAGGTGTTGGTACTTCGAACTGACAGTAAGCAGCCATTACACATTCATTCGATCTCGAATTTTTGATGACAACGTCTTATAATTCGATGGCACCGGCTGCATGCACGAAAAAGTATGACGTATTCGGCGTTCCAGTGCAAGCGAGAGCGCGCAACGATCGACAAAGTATGATGTTGTCACGTTCAACTGCCGTCAGCAAACCGACTTTACAGACTACCGATTTTTTTTCTATACTTTGAGTAATTAGGTGGGCCCCTAACTACTTAGGGGCCCACCTTCAGTTTTCAGTGACTACTCCTAGACCATGAGTTTAGGGGGCCCTGGGCTAATAGATGTATGCCGTCGCTAAAGAGCCTGGCGTCAGCTGCCAACGGCAGGCGGTTGAGGCGACCCTTCGAAGCTTTGAGTATTAAACCAACTGGAGACGCCACTGACAGACGTTCCGCTCTGCCAAAAAAAAGTATCGGTCAACGCGCATACCTGTTATATACAACTAGTTTTTTTGAGTTCACGGAGTGCTCGGATTAGTGAATGTATTTGTGTGCAAGCTAACGTTTAATTGTTTTGTCAAAAAATGCGTTTGTTTTAACATTATTTGTGAGCGTTTCCTCGTCCCCCCGCAGAAATTGGCAGACTTTTTTGCAAAGAAACTAGTGCACTTGACTTC
Organism: Ethmia dodecea; assembly: GCA_963855545.1. NCBI lineage: Eukaryota > Metazoa > Arthropoda > Insecta > Lepidoptera > Depressariidae > Ethmia > Ethmia dodecea. The sequence continues at coordinate 14,768,895 of OY979450.1, read as the reverse complement.
TCCTGTGGGTTTAATACTCAAAGCTTGGAAGTGAATAGTTACATCCTACTGCATACTTTAACCGAGCAAAGCTTGAATTTATATTTCGGGTATCTCGGAGATGGCTCTAACGATATTTATGAAATTTTCGTCGTCCATCCAGTAGCACTTTAACAATAATTCCACACGCTAGATTGAAAGAAATGTTTGTGTATACTATTTTAATTTGATTAATCTTAATCGTTTGTGGAAGTGGTTTTATGTGGGTGACGTCAAAATAACAATATAGAGTCAGAACTTTAAAAGCAAAATCATAGAGTTACATACATACATAATCTCACGCCTTATATCCCGAGTAGGTAGACAGAGGTATTCCATTTCTAGATATACCGACTTTTCACCAGGTATTCTTTGGACCCCCAAACTAATTAATCTTCGAGTTAAAGATGTCAAAATAAGTGTCATGGGCAGAAATGTTTCCCGACTGCAAAAAATAAAAAATAAACCGGCCAAGTGCGAGTCGGGCTCGCGCATGAAGGATTCCGTACCATTATTAATAAAAATCACGTTTTACGAGCCCCCCTTAAATATTTATTTTATTTTGTTCTTAGTATTTGTTGTTATAGCGGCAACAGAAATAAACAATTTATGAAAATTTCGACTGTCTAGCTATCGCGGTTCCTAAGATACAGCCTGGTGGCAGACAGACGGATGGACAGACAGTTAAGTCTTAGTATTAGGGTCCTATTTTTACCCTTTGGGTACCGAACCCTAAAAACATTTATTTTCTGTAGGTACAAAATAGCACTTTAAAATGTCAATAGTCTAATAACAAGGCACTCTAAACTCGTCCATGAAGATTGGTTGAATCTAAACAGCAGCCCATCTCCACCGACGAGTTGCTGGTTCCAAATGCAGTATCCCGAGAAGAACCAGCAAGAAACTCAAGGGCAGCTCTTTTTAATCTCATGTTACTAATAGTTATATGGTTTACAATTATAATTATGATTAGTAGCTTTGCACAGCGTTGACTCGGTCTGCCCCGGAGAGAGGTAATTTTTAAACTTTTCTGTGTTTTTTGTTGTCGGGTTTTTGGTGTTTAATACTTGTTTGCTCAAATCTTCTACTCAGTGAGCGACTTAAATACAGTTATTTCCATCGTGCTGCAGTGGCGGATTTACCAGAAGCCTAGGGCGGCAGATTTTAGGGACGTTAAATTTAGTTTTTTTTTAATTTCTACTTCGTAGAAATCTAAAAGATTTCTGTACCTGGGCAAACACATTTTAACGATGGCTTTATTGAACGTATATTTTTTTTGCTTAAACAGTGGCAGCCAGCGCGATAGTCTTTGGCTGTAAACATATTTCTTATGCAATTCGATAGAAATTGTTGTATTGTAAAAATAGTCTAAGAAATTACAATTTTAGAAGCAGGGGCGGCACAAACTTAGCAGCCTACTCTTTGAAAATGTGTAAATCCGCCACTGTCGTGCTTTATACCTACTGGATGTTTTTTTACCGTCTGGAAAAAATATGACGTATATAAGGTATCTAGAGCCGAAGTTATACTCGAGATTAATTGTTATAGTACATTATGATATAAGTGCGGTAGGTTGAAAATTACAGCCGAGGCGATATTGCTAGCCCGAGCCGTAGCCGAGGGCTACAAGTAAGCAGAGGCTGTAATTATCAAAGCGCACGTATGTCATACGACGTTTTATAACACATTTGCGAGGAAATAAAATAAAATTCCGACTATGGTAAACGAATAAAAACAATACAGCATCATCATTTTTTTTAGGCAAAGGCACAAAAAACAGCCAGTATTACTAATAAAGTAAATTAATATTTTTGTGTTTTTCTTACAGATTAATTGGTTGTAATTTACTGTCAAAATTAATTAAATTAAATAATTATGTACATAAATATTTCTTTATTATATTTTATCTCCCAAAGTTAATTTTAATCATAAAATGTTGACAACTTTTTTGACATAAAAACTCTTTGCTGAGATTTTAAAGCATCTTGATAAACCGTGCGTTTTACTTTACACTTACCGCACTTGGGCGTAATGAGATACAATACGATATTGAAATTGGTGAAATAAGACACCTTTTACGAGCAAATGTGTTATAAAATATATTATTTTTTTATTTTTTATAGGAAATATGGGTCACAATCTTAACCCGAGCCCACCGTGATTTTAGGTCATCCATTTGTCAAGAGTTTCGGTTCAGTAACAGTTGTGTGAAATGACTCTTTATAATGTTAGAGTTGTTAAACATACGCTGATTATAATAATATAACCCTTTCCCAGCTATAAATTCAGAACGATATTAAGGACTGTGTCAATAATAACTCGCGTATCCAATACAAATCAAAGTCGTTAAATCCGTTTCATGGTAGACCCTACCCGTTCGTAAACCCATAACTTATTTATTGCCTACACTCATACAGAAGCAGAGTACCTAACAAACAACTTCATAACGGTCACACTTCGCAATAAAATGTTCCTAACTCACTAACTCATTCTCCCTTGGTAACAAGTAAATCGTATTTCATCACGTATACTCACACGCAACGCAACACTTAGAACTCGCATAAATCAAATTTTGTTACCTTTGTTTGGTCTTTGAGGAACGGGGCGGACATCGTGTGATTATTATATACTGGATGTTTTTTTACCGTCTGGAAAAAAATATGACGCATAAGGTATCTAGAGCTGAAGTTATACATGAGATTAATTCTTAAATATAGTCATGTTTAATGCAATTTACAAAATCTAGAAAACTACGCACACTACTATGTAGCAGCTGGCGTTTGTAGGTAGATTGCGCATTAATGGAAGCTACGAGCTTGTTTCTTTTTTTAAATATTATTTCAAATATTTCAGTGTGTAATATTGACTACAATTGAGTAATATATATTAGTTTAAGCAAGAAAAAAAATGTATTTTTTTAAGTAACAATGCCAATGGAGTCTATTACACTCACCTAAAGATCATATTTTTTTCCAGACAATAAAAAAATCTGGCAGTATATATAAACACGCACAGGATCGGAATAAAGGGAGACTACGATTACTATCCTAACTTCCTAGTAGTCATTAGTATTCTAAATTATTTTTTTCTTTGTTCTGTCTTCAAGGCAGAATCGAGCTATGGATACGCCAGATTTCTTGCATAGATATAATACAAGGCTTCAGATTTTTAAATATATTTTTTTAGGTAATAATGGATCATAGTTAATATGCTCCTTTTTAAGACTTTTGACGTAATCACGTAAAATTATCGTCCGTAAACCGACTTTACAGACAACATTTTTTAGGTTACCACTATAACTGTCAAAGTTGCAAGAAAAATGAACAATATCAAGAAAATTTTCTTGTATTAAATTGTGTCTAGTAAGTTTCCTCAAAATTTTAGCAAGTACCGATTTTTTTTCTATACTTTGAGTAATTAGGTGGGCCCCTAACTACTTAGGGGCCCACCTTCAGTTTTCAGTGACTACTCCCAGACCGTGAGTTTAGGGGGCCCTGGGCTAATAGATTAGCCCAGGGCCCCCTAAACTCACGGTCTGGGAGTAGTCACTGAAAATGTATGCCGTCGCTAAAGAGCCTGGCGTCAGCTGTCAACGGCAGGCGGTTGAGGCGACCCTTCGAAGCTTTGAGTATTAAACCAACTGGAGACGCTACTGACAGGCGTTCCCCTCTGCCAAAAAAAAGTATCGGTCAACGCGCATACCTGTTATATACAACTAGTTTTTTTGAGTTCACGGAGTGCTCGGATTAGTGAATGTATTTGTGTGCAAGCTAGCGTTTAATTGTTTTGTCAAAAAATGCGTTTGTTTTAACATTATTTGTGAGCGTTTCCTCCTCCCCCCGCAGAAATTGGCAGACTTTTTTTGCAAAGAGACTAGTGCGCGTGACGTCTCCTGTTGGTTTAATACTCAAAGCTTGGAAGTGAATAGTTATTTATATCCTATTACATACTTTAAACGAGCAATCCTTGAATTTATATTTCGGGTATCTCGGAGATGGCTCTAACGATATTTATGAAATTTTCGTCGTCCATCCAGTAGCACTTTAACAATAATTCCACATGCTAGATTGAAAGAAATATTTGTGTATACTATTTTAATGTAATTTTAATGTAATATTTGTGTATACTATATCATGGATATGTATCATCAGTTCTTTCATACGGTCTAATACTTTGGGGAAACTCAGTAGAAATTGACAGAGTGTTCAGGCTGCAAAAAAAGTGCATACGTTCTATTCTAAATATTGATTATCGAGATAGCTGCAAACCATCATTTAAGAAATTAAATATTTTACCGATACCGTGCATGTATATTAAAGATTCGTGTTGTTTCGTCAAACAACACCCCACATACTTTAAGCTCCAGTCTGAAGTCTCAGGTCGAAGGGTACGTTCACAGTATGAGCATTGTTTATATAAACCGCCTTCTCACACTTACATACATAAAAAAATGCATACTATATGATAATACAAATCTATAATAAATTACCGGGTGACTTAAAATCTTTAGTAGGTAATAAATTTAAAAGAGCTATAAGAAGTTGGTTGGGTGAAAAGTGCTTCTATTCTATTCAAGAGTACATGAATGCATAAATATTATCATTTCATTTTAATCTTAATTTTGACATAAATACAATCTTATAATATGGTATTGACAATATTAGTGTTTTTTTTTAATGTATAAATTTGTTTTGCACGCCTGTGTACAGGTTGGATACTGATACACACTTCTGATAACACCTTATGACCTCAATTACTGTATCCTTGCAAATAAACCATTCATTTCATTTCATTTCATTTCATTTTAATTTGATTAATCTTAATTGTTTGTGGAAGTGCTGTTATATGGGTGACGTCAAAATAACAATATAGAGTCAGAACTTCAGAAGCAAAATCATAGAGTTACATACATACATAATCTTACGCCTTATATCCCCGAGTGGGTAGACAGAGGTATTCCATTTCTAGATATACCGACTTTTCACCAGGTATTCTTTGGATCCCCAAACGTGATAGGTGATTAATCATAGAGTTAAAGATGTCAAAATAAGTGTCATGGGCAGAAATGTTTCCCGACTGCAAAAAATAAAAAATAAACCGGCCAAGTGCGAGTCGGGCTCGCGCATGAAGGGTTCCGTACCATTATTAATAAAAATCACGTTTTACGAGCCCCCCTTAAATATTTATTTTATTTTGTTCTTAGTATTTGTTGTTATAGCGGCAACAGAAATAAACAATTTATGAAAATTTCGACTGTCTAGCTATCGCGGTTCCTAAGATACAGCCTGGTGACAGACAGACGGATGGGCAGACAGTTATGTCTTAGTAATAGGGTCCCACTTTTACCCTTTGGGTACCAAACCCCAAAAACATTTATTTTCTGTAGGTACAAAATAGCACTTTAAAATGTCAATAGTCTAATAACAAGGCACTCTAAACTCGTCCATGAAGATTGGTTGAATCTAAACAGCAGCCCATCTCCACCAAGGAGTTGCTGGTTCCAAATGCAGTATTCCGAGAAGAACAACTCAAGGGCAGCTCTTTTTAATCTCATGTTACTAATAGTTATATGGTTTACAATTATAATTATGATTAGTAGCCTGCACAGCGTTGACTCGGTCTGCCCCGGAGAGAGGTAATTTTTAAACTTTTCTGTGTTTTTTTTGTCGGGTTTTTGGTGTTTAATACTTGTTTGCTCAAATCTTCTACTCAGTGAGCGACTTAAATACAGTTATTTCCATCGTGGCGGATTTACCAGAAGGCTGAGTAGGCTGTAGCCTAGGGCGGCAGATTTTAGGGACGTTAAATATAGGTTTTTTTTAATTGCTACTTCGTAGAAATCTAAAAGATTTCTGTACCTGGGCAAACACATTTTAACGATGACTTTATTGAACGTATATTTTTTTGCTTAAACAGTGACAGCCAGCGCGATAGTCTTCGTCTGTAAACATATTTCTTATGCAATTCGATAGAAATTGTTGTATTGTAAAAATAGTCTAAGAAATTACAATTTTAGAAGCAGGGGCGGCACAAACTTAGCAGCCTACTCTTTGAAAATGTGTAAATCCGCCACTGTCGTGCTGTATACCTACTGGATGTTTTTTTTACCGTCTGGAAAAAATATGACGTATAAGGTATCTAGAGCCGAAGTTATACTCGAGATTAATTGTTATAGTACTTTATGATATAAGTGCGGTAGGTTGAAAATTACAGCCGAGGCGATATTGCTAGCCCGAGCCGTAGCCGAGGGCTACAAGTAAGCAGAGGCTGTAATTATCAAAGCGCACGTATGTCATACGACGTTTTGTAACACATTTGCGAGGAAATAAAATAAAATTCCGACTATGGTAAACGAATAAAAACAATACAGCGTTAAGAAAAAGCGCGGCGCGCATCATCATTTTTTTTAGGCAAAGGCACAAAAAACAGCCAGTATTACTAATAAAGTAAATTAATGTTTTTGTGTTTTTGTTACACATTAATTGGTTGTAATTTACTGTCAAAATTAATTAAATTAAATAATTATGTACATAAATATTTCTTTATTATATTTTATCTCCCAAAGTTAATTTTAATCATAAAATGTTGACAACTTTTTTGACATAAAAACTCTTTGCTGAGATTTTAAAGCATCTTGATAAACCGTGCGTTTTACTTTACACTTACCGCACTTGGGCGTAATGAGATACAATACGATATTGAAATTGGTGAAATAAGACACCTTTTACGAGCAAATGTGTTATAAAATATATTACTTTTTTATTTTTTATAGGAAATATGGGTCACAATCTTAACCCGAGCCCACCGTGGTTTTAGGTCATCCATTTGTCGAGAGTTTCGGTTCAGTAACAGTTGTGTGAAATGACTCTTTATAATGTTAGAGTTGTTAAACATACGCTGATTTAACCCTTTCCCAGCTATAAATTCAGAACCATATTAAGGACTGTGTCAATAATAACTCGCGTATCCAATACAAATCAAAGTCGTTAAATCCGTTTCATGGTAGACCCTACCCGTTCGTAAACCCATAACTTATTTATTGCCTACACTCATACAGAAGCAGAGTACCTAACAAACAACTTCATAACGGTCACACTTCGCAATAAAATGTTCCTAACTCACTAACTCATTCTCCCTTGGTAACAAGTAAATCGTATTTCATCACGTATACTCACACGCAACGCAACACTTAGAACTCGCATAAATCAAATTTTGTTACCTTTGTTTGGTCTTTGAGGAACGGGGCGGACATCGTGTGATTATTATGTACTGGATGTTTTTTTATCGTCTGGAAAAAAATATGACGTATAAGGTATCTAGAGCTGAAGTTATACACGAGATTAATTCTTAAATATAGTCATGTTTAATGCAATTTACAAAATCTAGAAAACTACGCACACTACTATGTAGCAGCTGGCGTTTGTAGGTAGATTGCGCATTAATGGAAGCTACGAGCCTGTTTCTTTTTTTAAATATAATTTTTTGAAACATTTCAGTGTGTAATATTGACTACAATTGAGTAATGTATAATATTATTTTAAGCAAGAAAAAAAAAAGTTTTTTTTCTTTAAATAACAATGCCAATTGAGTCTATTACACTCACCTATCACACCATATTTTTATCCAGACAGTAAAAAAATCAGGCAGTATATATAAACACGCACAGGATCGGAATAAAGGGAGACTACGATTACTATCCTAACTTTCTGATAGTAATTAATATTAAAATTATTTTTTCTTTGTGCTGTCTTCAAGACAAAATTGAGCAATGGATAATGTAAGAGGTAATGTAATTGTAGATCATATTAATAGGCTCCTTTTTAAGACTTCAAAGAAAATTATCGAGGTGCTTTATAAATCGATGAACGCTGGCTGCTCGCACGAAAACATGACTCACTGTCACGTTCCGCCCGAGTCGATCGTGCAAGCGAGAACGCGGAACAAGCGATAGAGAGGCACGATCTTCATCAATGTTTTCTTTTGACGTAATCACGTAAAATTATCGTCCGTAAACCGACTTTACAGACAAAATTTTTTTTTGTGTTTTTAGGTTACCACTATAACTGTCAAAGTTGCAAGAAAAATGAACAATATCAAGAAATTTTTCTTGTATTACATTTTGTCTAGTAAGTTTCCTCAAAATTTTAGCAAGTACTAAAGCACCGCGCCGTCCAGCTGTTACATAAGTAATTACACAACTATCTCTTAAGTTGTGTAATTACTTATTATGTAACTCTAAGGCATAGGCTTCGTGAACCTCTTTCTTCACGCAAAGTCTACGTATTGACACGTAATCTGTGCGTGTACCGGAGCTAACTTCTTAACAAATGTAATTCCGGCCCTTCGCTCCAGGGTACGGGAAAAAGTAAATAGACCACTATAGGCAGACTTGTCTGTTAGATAACTGTTTCTCTTGGGTATAAAAGGTTGGGTTTATTTTGCTTTTTACTCGGAAAAATAATAATAATAAAAATAGAACATACTTTTTATTTTTCCGATCCCTAAAACTGACAGGTGGCTATATCGCTGGGCCGGGGTTTTATTTACTTACTCACTACAATTCTAGGCCGTAAGGTCTAGAATTTAAGGTTGCATAACATCCGAGCTTGTTATGTAAGCTTTAGAAAACTCATTACGAGTAGTACAGTCAAGAGCCCATAAAGCTTTACACTTGTAGTGCGAGTCTGACCTCTAAGGCGATTATAATAAGAACGTTACAAAGGCAAATGTGTCAAGTTTCTTCTTTCTTCTCTCTTTTCTTCTTGACTGTACATACATACTCGTATCTTCAGGAATCAAAGCCGAGCCCTATAACAGGTTTGACTGAGTTCCAACCTGTGTTATCACTACTGTTTACACTGGATATACCCACATTTCACGAGATACATTGGACCCCTAAACGTGATAGGTGGTGAGCCCATCGCCGGACCGGGTCTGTTTACACATGTCTCAGAATTAATTCTGAGACCTGCGGGTTTCCTTACGATGTTTTCCTTCACCGTCGAGCTAGTGATAAATATGTACGTAAGTTTTTGAAAAACTCATTGGTACATGCCAGGATTCGAACCCGAGCCTCACTGATTTTCGACCGGCTCGGGTTCGAATCCTGGCATGTACCAATGAGTTTTTCAAAAACTTACGTACATATATATATAAATAAAAAAAATAAAAAAAGCAGACCCGAGTAAGGTCACTACCAACTGAGCCAACAGGCCCGTCACTGTTGGCTCAGTTGGTAGTGACCTTACTCGGGTCTGCTTTTTTTATTTTTTTTATTTATTCATTTCTTATGAAATGAAATCTCGTGAAATGTGGGTATATCCAGTAATGGAATACCTCTGCCTACCCCCTCGGCGATGAAAGGCGTGAGATTATTATTATTATTATTTTTTTTCTACATTAACAGAAAAATTAAAGTCGCCAAACTGGAGGAGCAGTTTGTAGGCGTTGCGCTCTTTACAAATATTTTTTGCTTAATATCTAGATATATACTTAGTTTTAGGTAGTTCGGATACTACTTTTGAGTCGGAGTTCGCGGGTTCGATCCCCGCTCGGGGCCAACATTTGTGTGCATGGACTGTTGGCTTCGTGTCTGGGAGTTTAGTATTTATTTAAGTATGTTCATCAGTCGTTTAGTACCCATAGTACAGGCTCTACCTAGTTTGGGACTGAATAACCGTGTGTAAATTGTGTCCCACAATTTATTATTATTTATTATTGGTAGATAGCTTATTAAGGTCATCTGATAATGTGGTTGATCGAAATTAAATTTGTAAGTACTAATTTGAAAAAGTTCAAGTATACAGATACAGGGATTTAGGCTCCGAATATGATTTTGTCCCATTCGGTGTCGAGACCCTTGGTCCGTGGGGTTCTAGCGCTATAAGCCTTTTTAAGGAAATAGCAAAAAGGTTAGTCAACATCACAGGAGACCGAAGAACTGGCAGCTAGGACAAAGAATTAGTCTAGCTATTCAAAGGCGGAACGCTCTGCCAGTATCTTCGGAACCTTGACTGAAGGGATTCCTTTTAATAATATATTTTAGTCATTATATTAAATTTTTTAGGTTCAAGTACTAATTATTTATACATACAGCGTGTTACCGAAAGGGTATATCAAGCCGAAAGTGGGTTGTTAGAGACATCATTTGGAACAACATTCACTATGGGACCAACTTGATCAGAGCAACTTTATTTTTCACTCCACCATACAATTCAGCTGAGCGCTGAACCCGAAATGTACTGAGATGAGAAAAATAAAGTTGCTCTGATCAAGTTGGTCCCATAGTGAATGTTGTTCCAAATGTTGTCTCTAACAACCCACTTTCGGCTTGATATACCCTTTCGGTAACACCTTGTATATCTTTGATTGTATTTTCAACCGCCTTTAAACAGGAGGAGATTCTCAATTCGACTTGTTTGTTTTTGTATGTATGTTAGGGAACCGAATTTGATAATTCTTTTTTTTGTTTAGTAGATCATACTACAGAGGTGGTCCCAATAAAGTTTTATCGAAATCGGTTTTAGTAATTCATAAAAAATCATTAAAAGTTTAAAAAAAAATACATTTAGTGTTGTTCGATATAGTTTTAAGTTGCTAATAAATATATTTTCTTTCTTTCTAATTCATTAAAAGGTGCAGCTCAACTTAAAAACTAAACAAAATTTGTCCAGTTTTTCATATTTTTTTTTGTAAATGTGACGGCTAGTTTAGTTTTAATAAAAGATAAATTTTCGTTTTAGTATGGTTTTGACGGATGATAAATGAGCACGGTCAACGACCGAATTCTTATAGGTTTTGGAGATTAGGTCCTACAAGCAAAAACGTAGCTTCATTCACTAACATCTTACGTAATTCGGTTGGCAATGAACTGACAATACAAATAAAGTAGCCTAATTTTGTCAGATAAGAAAAGAAGGAAGCAACATCTGGCTGCTTATTAGGTGCTTGTTTTAGACCGCGGTTATACCTCCTCCCGTGTACTTTGAATTTAGCACCGATTGAAGATGTACGAGATTATTACAAAACATTATACAGCGAGGTTTAAGTTTAAATAGTGTCTAAAACAGTAGATTACATTTTCTAGGGAAGTAAAATAAGAAATGTCTCAGATTACATATTATGTAATTGTCGACAGAGGCGAAGCCGAGGTCTACAAACATGTGATCTGAGGCTTTGTTATTTACTTTCCGAGGTGTGTATACGTTTTTTCACCTCGACGGAGGCGGAAAGCAGCAACTTTGTTTAGCGGGGCGAAAGTTGCCGCTTCCCGCCCGGAGAGAAGAAAATAATATTATGCATAAAGACTTAGATGAGTATACGAAATAGTGAATTTCAGTAATGAGACAAACAAAATAAAACTTCGTTGTCCATTGATGTGATTGAATAAACAAACAAACAGTCTCGCTTTTATTAGATAAGATGACTTCTCGGAAGATCGTTTCCCCGATTAAGGGCAGGGATCAAAAGATTAAGGACGTCCCTAATATTTCCTTAGGGTTCCGTGGCTGTAAGAATATTGCCGGGCCACGAAGATGAACGGTCGAATCGTCGAATTAACTGTGGGTTGTTTATTGCTGTGGCCTGACTAATTGCGGTGGTTCGCCGTACCAGTACAATTAATAACTATAGTAAGTAGTTGTGGCTCGGAAACTACTGGACCGATTTTAAAAATTCTTTCACCAACGGAAAGTTTATTTTGCTAGGAGTACTAATGAAAAGCCCACTTTTCTGGCAGTAACATGGGATATAATTTTCCCGCGGGAACAGCCCCCCTAGCCAAGTGGCATTGCACAATCTAATCGAATATTCTTTTAGATTGACATCTATGGGATTGACATTAGCGTTAGCGCTCGTTGGCAAGTGCTTATATGTCAATCCCATACATGTCAATCTAAAAGAACATTCGATTAGATTAGAGAGAGTACAATGCCACTTGGCTAGGGGGGCACGACTTCCGAGTGTGAAATCGTGTAGAATCTAGTGTTTAATAAAACCGTCCAATTCAAAAGTTTCTTACCATATTTTTTTTTATTTAAACTGAAGTTCGCTTGAGTATTTAGCTCATATTTTTAGCTCCAATTCCACATGAAAAGTTGCTCCAATACTGTCAACGTCAAAAGTTTTAATGAGCACTGCCACTTACGGTTGTTGGAATTTTCCTCAAGCCGCCACACGCCATGCTTTCTAATTAATTACAAAAATAATAATTAATATTACAGTTCCTGCTCTATGGTATGAATTATGCTAATTTTTTTATTTGTTAAAATAAAATAGAATATTATAAGTTCGCCATGTGTTGTTGTTGTGTGAATTTTTAAAATCGGTCAAGTAGTTTTTGAATTTATTCGTTACAAACATACAAAAATACAAGTCTTTCCTCTTTATAATATTAGTTTAGACAATAATCTCAAGCCTTTTATCCCCAAGAATATTTCTGGAAATACCCACGCTTCACCAGAATATTCTCTGGACGCCTAAACGTGATAGGTATAGTGATCCCATCGCCGGACCGGGTTTTTTACACATGCCTCAGAATTAATTCTGAGATCTGCGGGTTTCCTCACGATGTTTTCTGATAAATTATATGTAGGTACTTATGTAAGCTTTTTGAAAAACTTATTGGTACAGTGAACAAAGTTGTTAGGGTTACATGGCCAGTAACTAAAAACTCATTTTTCTGGGGAAGTCATAAATAAATAATATATAATATAATCTCACGCCTTTGATCCCCGAGGGGGTAGGCAGAGGTATTCCATTACTGGATATACCCACATTTCACGAGATATATTGGACCCCTAAACGTGATAGGTGGTGATCCCATCGCCGGACCGGGTCTGTTTACACATGTCTCAGAATTAGTTCTGAGACCTGCGGGTTTCCTCACGATGTTTTCCTTCACCGTCGAGCTAGTGATAAATATGTATGTACGTAAGTTTTTGAAAAACTCATTGGTACATGCCAGGATTCGAACCCGAGCCTCACTGATTTTCGGCCGGCTCTTTAACCGTCCGGGCTGTCACTGCTCTTAATAATAAATAAATCTTATTAATTAATGTTTATTTCAAAAGGTAATTTTGAACCCTATAATTTACCAAAAAGAAACTATAAATACAATTAAGGCTTTAAGAGAAAACTGAATCTTAGTTTCTGGCCATGTAACACTAACAACTTTGTTGACTGTACATGCCAGTAACCTAAGGCCTCAGGAATGAGATGGGCTATCACTGCTCTTGTTGAATTAGCGTAGGATGATTTGATGGTAAGTACTTATTTATTTTACGAATTATGTCAACTAACACTAACTAACTAACTGTCATGTTAACTAACTACTTAGTAAGTAAATCACATTTAACTGTTATTAGATAGTGTATTAGTGACGAGTTATTTTGCTCTGTTGCTATAAAATTGAACTACTTAAATGACGCATGTGGAGTCCGTCTATAAGTAGGTGTTGCACTCGGCATGCTCTGTGTTATATTAGTTTATAATTAATAACTTGTACTAGTGTAAGCACCTGTTGATGGACCAAAATAAATAAAATAAAATAAAATATGATTTCACTAGAATAATTAAATGTATCTGTGGGTTCTCAGAAGTCACTTCAAAATTTTTTTAGTACGATTTCTAAGGGTCTAAATTTCTCTATCTTAAAAACCCGCAGGTCTGAGAATTAATTCTAAAGCATGTGTAACAGACCCGGTCCGGCGATGGGCTCACCACCTATCACGTTTAGAAGTCCATTAATCTCTACCTACCCCATCGGAGATAAAAGGCACTAGTTTTTTTATCATTAATTTCTAAAGACGATTCTCAGAAATAATTGTATTTTCCCTGGCTGTGGCTGCTGTAATAAACTATTAAGTATTAATACGTCGTATCATGTTATTTAGTTTTGCAAAGTTCTGTAGTGAGAAGGCGGCGGAGCGAAGCAATTACGCTTAATAAGCTTACAGCTCAAAATTGCTAGAATTGCACTACAGCTTAAGTTGGTAATATTGCACTAGGGAGGGGTCTTCGCATGTGGTTTTTTTCCGGTTTAAAATTCTGTCAACTAAGTTGTTGCTCAACACTCAAAGGCTCAACATAATCTACATAGTTCATGCAATATACCATCTCCTTGCATGAGGCCCTCGCGAGTTACTGGGTAAGGAGACAAGAATGCCTTAAAACGAAAACAAAACAAAAAACAAGAGTGATGATGGCTTTTTGGCGGGAACCCAAAAAGGGAAGTCATGTTTTTTGTAAAATTTTTATTTTACTGTATATTTTGGGGTTATGGTCATAATAGTGATAGAATATTATGTGGTAAATATCCGTGATAGTGTGCAGTGAATTAAATATTTGATAAAATGCGTGCGATGGACTTTTTCGAATTACCTCAAGAAGCCTCTTTAAAATCTTCAGTAAAAGTGTACTATCGTTTTACTGTTTGATAAGTGACACTTTGATAAGTTTTGAAAAGACATACCTACTGTATTTTTGTGCATAGACTCTGAAGCAGAGCTAAAAAGAATTTCGTATCGTGTTTAGTGCTGATGGCTAAATTGCCAATGCCTTAAAATTACAAAAACAAAAGTGACGGCTTTTTGGCGGGATTTATGTAAAATTTTCATTTTGTGTAAAGTGAATAGGAAATTCGATAAAATGCGTAGGATGAACGGATTGTTTATTGGATTATTGTAATAAAAAACACTCACGCCTTTTATACTTAATAGGGTGGCAGAGGTATTCCATTTTCGGATATACCCACTTTTCACGATATTCTTTGGACCCCTAAACGTGATAGGTGGTGAGTCCATCGCCGGACACATGTCTTAGAATCATCAACTCAAGATTGATACTGTCGAATTTCATTTACAATAATATAAACGAAATTAAAATTTCGTCTAGGTACCCGTAAACCTTAAACACTATTACCTAAGTGTTATACGAATTTTATATCAAAACAGTCCAGTAAATCCTTTACAGCTAATTTAAATTGCAGCTGAAAGTTAAACGTATTCATCCAGTTACAAAGGTTTCCCTCGTTGGGACTCATTTAGTCCCAAGTCCCACTAGCTTGCTTTCAGATCCACCGTCACATTCAGAAACTAGTAATAAGTCCTGCCTAGTGCTCTCGTGACGGCTAGTCAAATTTAAAATATTAAATTGTAAATAACCAGGGCTGGACTAAGAGTCGTGGGGCCTAATGCCAAATAGGAGAATAACACACATAAACTTGAAATATGCCTACATACAGGTCTTTATATGTCATAGACAACCAACAACACATTCGGTGTTTAGGTAAGTGAGCAGCCGGTTTCATATTTATGGTACTTTTTATTACAGACCTAGTATTAAGTAGTATATATTTATTAAGTACTTAGGATGACTCCTGGTACAAGTACAGGCCCCTATGTGGCTCAAAGTTTAGCTACTCTTGCCACATTCTTAATCCGGCACTGTTATACCCAGGTTCCAATTTACGGATTTTACGAAGTGAAAAATGATTTCGAAAAAGATTTTGCTATTTTGCCGGCGACAGCTCGCATTGCTGCCTGTTATTTTATTTTCAAATTTAAAGTCATCTAGTGTCCAGGATGGACAGCTACATGCTGTCTGCCAAATATATTAAAGTAATGGAATAAGTCTAGTCCAATTTCGACCGAATGACAGCTCGCGTTCATACTAACTGACATGACGCCTAAGCTTCAAACATGCTTCAAAGTTTTGTATGAAAATATTCCCAATGTCCCCTCTATGTCCTATAATACTTTAATCTCTTCGAGTAAAGATGAGTTGAGTCTTATATTTTAAGTATGTAAAGCCTGAAAACAACACAACAGTTGAACGTGTAGACACTACAAAGGCAAAAAAAGTACAGATCGAATGCGTAAAGTGGCGATAAATGTTCAGTTGTACCCACTCGTGTATAATCTCGCTGAAAACTTCACTTCAACAAACAGCCACTCCGACGTTTGACCTTGGAATATAAAAACGTCGAACAATGACATTGACAACCCGCCTAGAAGACCCCGCTTAGTAAGACTAATCGCGAACGCACGTAGGCTCTGGAGTGATTACCACGCGAACTGTAGGTATAGGTACTTATACCCACTTAGAAGACGTACCTACAAAATATGAACAAACATAAACTTGCTTACTCGTAGGTTCCACAGTCACCACACATAAGTGATCACGCCCGCAGGACATCCAAATATAAGGTACAATCTTTCTAGTCCATTTAAGCGCTTTATTAATATTCTATTAAAAGTACCTAAGTGTCAAAGTGACTGTACGCGTTTTGTTATTGAGTAAATTAGACTTGGTCGTGCTTTTATGTTAATTTAATGTAACCTAACTACGACGTGGGAGAGCCATGCTTCGGCACGCTTGGGCCGGCTCGACCGGAGTGATACCACGGTCTCACAGAAAACCAGCGTAAAGCAATGCATTGCGTTTCTTTGAGTGAGTGAGGGAACCGGAGGCCCCAATCCCCCTCCCCCTCCCATCCCCTCCCCCTACTCCCACCTCCTAAGGCCGGCAACTCAGTTGTGACTCTTGAGTTGCAGGTGTCCATGGGCGACGATAGTCACTTACTATCAGGTGACCCGTCTGCTCGTTTGCCCCCTTTTTTATCATAAAAAAAACTACATGTCTCACTTTCCATAGATAATATAAAAACAAAACATTATTGTTATGAAAATTACGACGAAAGAAATCGGATTTAGTGCTTAACCACTCATTCATTTAGTGCTAGGCTAATATCGTACCGCGTTTTTCAGATAGTGGGACGCGGTAGAAAATCATACTTTAACAGTGATTATTTTGGTGTGACATCCCTACCTAAATCTCGTTGATATGTCAACACTATCATTAAATTACACAAAAAAGACTACTAAGCAAAACTTGTAGTTAATTGTGCACCTCCGCGTCCTACCACTTCACCTATTTCTATTCAAACAAAATTTGACAAACGCAGTGTCCATATCTAGTTGTCTGTGTCCGACGATAAAAATACAAAACAAAATGTGAATTTAAACGCTCGAACAAATCTGAACAATAAACCGTCACTCGAGATTTAAGGCCCGCAGACTTTTAGCGTTCACGATGTGTTTAAACATAATGGCTTCGTAATTTCCAGTTGATTGAGTACGAGCCTTTATTTTTAGGACGAGAATGAATATTTCCATGTCAAGAAATACGATATAACAAACATGCATGTACAGTCAACAAAGTTGTTAGGGTTACATGACCAGTAGGTAAGAACTCATATTTCTGGTATCTTATTGATTAATGTTTATTTCAAAAGGTATCTTTAATCCCTACAATTTACCAAAAAAAAATTAAATACATTTAAGGCTTTAAGAGAAAACTGAATCTTAGTTTCTGTGGGTCTAAAATGGCCACTTTGAGCAATTCCTCTGAGCAATTCCTCCTTTTATGAATTCCCAGCAAATCCTAAGAAATTCCTCTAAATTTCGTAAAATTGTCCCTCGTTTTAGTGATTCACTGACAATTCAATTCATTAGCAGATTCGTATTTGGTGAAAATTTCGAATATGAATCGAAATAGGATCCTATTATGATTCACCCGAAACGGCCTTTTTAGACCCCCTGGCCATGTAACCCTAACAACTTTGTTGACTACATAAAAGAAAAAAAGGGAGATACGGTACATTTATAGAAAACATCGTTGACATTTAGACAACATACAACTAAACGCTCGTAGGTTTTATTTTTTACATTAGTGTTATATTTTTATATTTCATGATGATCATCAGTGAGGCTCGGGATCAAATACTGGCAGTACCAATGAGTTTATCAAAACTTACGTACATATTCATAACTTGATCGACGGCGAAGGAAATCATCATGAGGAAACCCGCAGGTCCCAGAAGTAATTCTGAGAGATGTGTAAAAGACCCGGTCCGGCGATGGGCTCACCACCTCTGACGTTTAGGGGTCCAAAGAATGGTCAGGAATGGAATACCCCTCGGATCCCAAAAAGGCGTGAGATATTATTATTATTATTTTATTAATTTATATTATTACTAACATAGGATAAGCACATTGTTACTAACACAATAGGGTCTAAGTTACCTGAATAAAGTCATATTATTATTATTATTATTATATAGACTACCTCGACGGTGAAGCAAGACTGATCTTTATGTAGTTATAATTTCGCAGCATTTACAGCAAGAAGAATAAAGTAAACGACTACAATTTATTAATTCCCGGCAACATTCTAGAAACGTCAAAATTAAACCAGATTTAATGCTTAAGCTGCCTGCAGAAGCAACAATTAAGACCGCAGCATAATTTATACGACCACTTTTCTTGGCCTTGAGGTCATTAAGTGAGGTGCAGTGGCAACATAACTGCATTAAATAGTGTTCTGGGCTAATGGATCACACGGAGATTTGCGTGTTGCATTGAGGAACCGAGCTGCTGGATTTTATCCCCAAATTAATAATTAAGGTAACTTGTGTGTCACTGTGCATAACAGTCTCATATTTATAATAATAATATAATCTCACGCCTTTTATCCCCGAGGGGGTAGGCATAGGTATTCCATTACTGGATATACCCACATTTCACGAGATATATTGGACCCCTAATCGTGATAGGTGGTAAGCCCCTCGCGGGACCGGGTCTGTTTACACATGTCTCAGAATTAATTCTGAGACCTGCGGGTTTTCTCACGATATTTTCCTTCACCGTCGAGCTAGTGATAAATATGTACGTAAGTTTTTGAAAAACTAATAGGTACATGCCAGGATTCGAACCCGAGCTTCACTGATTTTCGGCCGGCTCTTTAACCGTTCGGGCTATCACTGCTCCCATATTTAACGGACTTGAAAAAATTTGGTTCTCAATTCGGTTACTTTTTTTTATCAACAAAACAGCCTATGTCTCTCGGGAATAGAAAAGCTATCAGACGGACTGGTAGTTAAGGATATTTTGTTTTGTTTTTACGTACCTGGAAAGATAGCTGTCAATATTTTTAAAATATTTTTTAAAGCTTTATGGCACTACGGTTTTTTAAATAATTGTCGTAGTCGCGGGTAAAAAATAGAGCTTCGGTAAATATTTACCACAGGACCCTCTGAATTCCTGTGACTTTTTTATTTGTTTCAATTATTTTGTAATGTTCTTTGTTTTACAAGGACCTACGGGCTTAATTAACCCCCAAAAATACAAGATCAATCACGAGGAATTTTTGCACTTCGATTCTAGACGCACAAACGAAGGTACAAAGAACTTAGGAATTGAATTAATTTATTTGAAATTGAAAGGGATCGCTAATTAAATTAAACACAACGGCGGGAAGCAAATTGAATTGTAATCTACAGAGCCCAATTATATTTCACATTTTGTGACAGCCCTATGGAAGTACAACGCAGTTATTAAGAATACGCTTCTAAGAAGCTGTGATGGTCCTTTAAAGAGATGAATTGACGCATAAATATAACAAATTTCGTTTATATAAATTTTGAATCTAAATCTCTGCTATCCTGGTTAATATTTTACTATACCTTGTACACTATTCTCACATTGCTGAGTAACCATCTGAAACCCCTATTAGTAACTTATTTTTGTTCCCGCACTTCGAATTCTTTAATAAGTCTGGATATAACTTTGGCGATTAAGCTTAGCGAAGTTCGCACTTGACAAATGCCGTCGGCTGTGACAAAATACTTTATGTTCGTCCGGAAACTTCGCAGCAATACTTTTGGTCGAATGATTTAGAAGATCCGGTTTCCGGATAAAAGGATTTTGCTCGTGATATAGATGAACTGCTCGGATCCGGAATTTGGGGGTCGAGAAATCTTTATTGATCACTTGCCCGATAACAGTTTGGAGTTTCTTGATACAGTTTGAATATGACGGGCCTGTTGGCTCAGTTGATAGTGACCTTGCCTTCTGAGTCGGAGGTCGCGGGTTCGATCCCCGCTCGGGGCCAACATTTGTGTGCATGAACATGTCTGTTGGCTTAGTGTCTGGACGTTTAATATTTATTTAAGTATGTTTATCAGTTGTTTAGTACCCATAGTACAGGCTCTGCCTAGTTTGGGACTGAATAACCGTGTGTGACTTGTGTCCCACAATTATTATTGTTATTGGCAGGCAAGTGGCTTTGTGAAACTTAAACGTCAGTAGAATAGAATAACATATGTATGGGATTGACATAAGCGTTCGACTTTTCATGCGCGCGGGTATGTAAAAAAATTAATAAAAAATAAATTTTTTTCACGCCCATTCCAT
The DNA here is from genome assembly GCA_963855545.1 of Ethmia dodecea. Classification (NCBI taxonomy): domain Eukaryota; kingdom Metazoa; phylum Arthropoda; class Insecta; order Lepidoptera; family Depressariidae; genus Ethmia; species Ethmia dodecea. Next base: position 14,748,625 of record OY979450.1, on the reverse strand, counting down.
TTCTGGAAATACTCACTTTTACATATGCAGAATTAATTATAATAACCCATTGGTACATGGCAGGATTCTAACTAGAGCCTCACAAACTTTGAGTATTAAACCAACCGGAGACGCCACTGACAGGCGTTCCCCTCTACCAAAAAAAAGTGTCGGTCAACGCGCACACCTGTTAAATACAACTAGTTTTATTGAGTTCACGGAGTGCTTGGATTGATGAATGTATTTGTGTGCATCTAGTTCAAGCTAGCGTTTAATTGTTTTGTCAAAAAATGCGTTTGTTTTAACATTATTTGTGTTTGTTTCCTCGTCCCCCCGCAGAAATTGGCAGACTTTTTTGCAAAGGAACTAGTGCGCGTGACGTCTCCTGTTGGTTTAATACTCAAAGCTCACAAATGATAAGCGGGCTCTTTAAGGCCAGGTATTCCTGCAGCAGTAGGTATTTAGCGCTGTCACGTGTCGCGCGCAAAATAGTTAGATCGGACGCAGCGGCAGTGAACTCGCATGACCCCGCCAGCGACATAGTATAGAAATTAGCAGTAGGATAATTTTATTTGACTTTAGAAATGCATTTTATATATTATCAAACTTTGTTTATAGTATAGTAATAAATTAGAGTTACGTAAATAAATGAAGTAACTTCTCTGTTTTTATTTTGTTTGTTTATGTAATTATTATAACTATTATGTGTATACATCATGGTGACGAAAATACAAAATCGAAAATTCTGTTTGACATAAATATTAGGTCTTTACCAATGAAATTGCCATTTTGTATGAAAAAATTAAAAGGAATTTTTTTCATGTATTTTTAATTCGTATTAATCGAAGTAATCAATCACCTATGCAAATAATGCATCTTTGCCCACGCAGTGGCAGTTTATTGATGCCCTTCTTAAAGAAATCAGCTGGACGGGAGGCAACAAATTCTTCAAAGGCATTTTGTACCTACTGCCTCTCGGGTATTGAATTTTTTTCCCACCAAGAATTTATCCAAATTCTGGAAAAAGTTGTAGTCTGTAGGCACAAGGGCGGATGACGGGGAGCTTCCAACCCCAGTTCTTGCAACTTGGAGACCGTCTGCTGTGCAGTGTGAGGTCACGCGTTGTCGTGCAGGAGCAGCGGAGACGAGCGATTGACCAAAGCTGGTTGGAGATGTGCCTGCTTCTCCATCATTGTGTTCAGTTCTTCACAGTACACATCTGCAGTAATGCTCACCCTGTTTGGTAAGAAGCTGTGATGAATCACACCGGCACTAGAAGTTTTCGTTTAGGGCATTGTTTAGGTGCTGAACCTGGATCCAATCAATTTGCTGAGCGCTTGCGGTTATCAAACAGAATCAATTTTTCATCGCAGGTAACAATGCGGTTCAAAATTCCTTCATTTGTGCATCTGTTGAGCAGTGCAAGGCACGTCTCGACGCGTACTTTGCGCTGGCGATCATTGAGTTCGTGGGGCACCCATTTGTCAAGCTTTTTTACATTGCCAATTTGACGCAAATGGACCAATATTGTTTTGACGCTAACGTCGACAGCTGCTGCTAATTCAGCCGTAGATTGTGTATCATCAGCTTCCATAATCGCCTTTAATTAGTCACTGTCGACCAAAGTCTTCGGACGACCGCGAGGTTCGTTATTCAGGTCGAAATTCTCAGAACGGAAGCGAGCAAACCAATAACAGGTGGTGCGTTGGTTTGTAGTGTTAGCTCCGTAAATGTCGTTGATGTTGCGTGCCGCTTGTGTCGCGTTGCTGCCAGGACGGTACTCATATTCCATAATTACTCGAATTTTTAACGTATCCATGATGACGAAAAAGATTGACCTTCTGCGATAGCGATATCCTTCTCCACTTGAGCTGCTTCTTCCATTCCATAGAAGTATTTGCCGTCTTTTTCCATTTTTCAAATAATTCATCTTCTAATTTGGAATACTATTTTGAGCTGAATACCAGAATATCTATCGCTAAACATAATTCCTCAAATTGAGAAAAGAGAATATCGGAAGCCACAAATCCAGTAGTGGCGGCTGTATTAAGATTAACTTGATCTCTATCGTTTAGGTCTTCAGAGTTAATCCAGCAAAATTTCTTTGCAAATATTGCATTCAAAATGATATACTGATAAAAGTCCTAGTCGTTTTTCACTAATCAAGCGGAATTATCCTAAGGTGCAGTTAAATAAACCCTTATGACGAGCATTCTCTTGTAAATCCTGTAAAGTGTAATTTATATCAACAATTCGCCATCCCGAAACAGGTTGAAATTCATTTTTTTTGAATGCATACTCTACGATAAGTGAGTCTTCCGCCTCTTCAGTATCTCTGAAACAGTGAACTAATATAGTAAGTATTACATATTTTAGATTAATATTAGTTACCTATATTTTTTTTAATGTTAGCATAATGAAAAGTTAATAGACTGACAAAAATACAGATATAAATGTTATCATTTAAAATGTGATCCTTACGTTAGATTTACAGTGTCGACAAGATCGACAGAATTCAATTTACTGACAGAGTTTTCGGACACGACAGCCACGTCAGACAAGTGCCTAAAAACAACTTAAAACATTAATGTTAAAACATTTTGTTTTGAATGCAATCAAGACCAAGTTAATCTTAATACAGCCGCCACTACTGGCTTTGTGGCTTCCGGTATAGGCTTTTCTCACTTTGAGGAATTATGTTATCAGCGATATATATTCCGATATTCAGCTTAAAATAGTATTCCAAATTAGTCATGACGATTCGATGAAGCCCAAACTCGATAAGGTTGTGTCGTTTCATTGCGAAGTTCCTATGGCCACCTTCCAGCTCTATCATCAGATCAGCACCATGTCATCATAATATTGCATTTTCATACGATTTACACATGTATGCAATATTTCAGATTTTAAAAATTGACGGCCTTACCCACCTTCATATTCCGATTTATTTGATTACTTGCCTAATTTCAGTTGAATTATACCTACTGATATTCTTATACTATGGCATGATCTTTTTATGAATTTATAAATGAGATTGAAGTAAAATGAAATTTAATGTGATTGTGTCAAAGTCTAAAATGACATAACAAATTAAACATTTACTTACTTCTTCACATATATTTTGAGATAATTATTTTTATTTATTAATTTTATAGTGGTAAAAGCCTTTTTTCGCTTGCGTTGTTTATTACCGATTATGGATAACTTGCAACAGATATATCAATTCGTCAAAACTGATTGATTGGTGCAAAAAATTGACACGGAAAAAATTGACACAGGTCCGTCATCCATAAGCGCCAGCGCGCGACTGCACACGCCAGCTAAGCCACCGCGCTCGTGCATTTTGTAGTTTTTTCGAAATAGTGATTATAAAAATCATTTTATAAAAACAAACTCTGCGAATTTGTCTAGAAATATTTCGTATCTTTAATCTAGTACAAAAAATAAATGTAAAATATCAGTAGTTCAGTCATGACATAGAAAAAACAAAACCAAAAGGGGTAACTTTGAGATTTTTTTCTATCGAGTGAAGTTCATCAAATCGTGTAACCGAATGCGACTTTGACTAGAGTATGTCCTTAAGTTATATATTTCTTTTTTTCAGAATTTTAAACACTATTTTCTATGTCTCAGATGATTTTAAAAATCACAAAAATCGGCCTCTGCTGGCCCACCCAGCCTTAACTGCTGGTTTAATAATAATAATAATAATAATCATTTATTTCGGGTAATGTCCCATAAAATAGAATGCAATACAAATATTATAGAAATATCAATGCACGTATGTATACGTCAAAAATATAATAGAATTATATACCTACGATTTTATATTGCCGTCACTGGATCACTGTAGACTAACCGGTTGTTTCATAAATAGAAATGATTTTGTATAACTATTTGAATTCGAGAATAAACAAAAAATAGTGCGGAACAACACCCAACGGTCCATAAAATTGAAATTTATTCTAAACATTTAAAATCACGCCGTTCCAAATTTTTCAGCCATATTTCTAACTTTGGATGCCAGTGTCGGGATAAAAAATCTAAAGTTTGTGACATCGTCGTAGTTTGCGTAGCTCCATTTGGCGTAGCACTGCTAGGCTATTCGTAGCAGGGTAGGCGAGTTCTACAACGATGACTGAGTATTCTTTTCCAAGTTTGCCTGACAGGTAGTCGTTTTTTTTAACATTTCAGCATTTTGGACGCTGTCATACGACGTAATTATATTGTTTCCCGTGTGATAAAGAAGCTCTAGCTGTCCCACTATACGTACATATTAGTGGAAAATTTAAATCATTTTTGAAAATAATTTTAACGTTCTCCTCAAGTTGCTTACCCTATTGCAATGTCAGCAAAAAACGTGTGTATTCTCGAATATTCCATACTAATACGTTAGGAGAGAGCCTTATTTTACGAATGAGTACAAAGTTTCAAGTACGTTAATATTAATGGTACATTTAAATCATTTTTGAAAATAACTGACATTCTACCTCAAGTTACTTACCCTATTGCACTGTCAGCAAAAACATGCGTATTCTTGAATATTCCATACTAATACGTTAGGAGAGAGCCTTATTTTACGAATGAGTACAAAGTTTCAAGTACGTTAATATTAATGGTACATTTAAATCATTTTTGAAAATAACTGACATTCTACCTCAAGTTACTTTACTTACCCTATTGCACTAATTGCCAAAAAAACGTGCGTATTCTCGAATATTCCATACGTTCCATACGTTAGGAGAGAGCCTTATTTTAGGAATGAATAAAAAGTTTCATATGATTCTGATTAAAAGTTAGTACCGAGTTCGGGAGCCATTTTTGATATTACAAAACTCGAGTAATAAGTAAGTAATTATGTTTTGATAAGAGCTCTTTGAGGGGCTTTGAGAGGCTTTGTTACTAATTCGAAGAAGATAATGTACATGGATAATAATATAGGCGATAAGCTTAACATTGTATCAAGTTGGCTCTTTGTGCCTTAAATATCTTATAAAGGTGGTATGTATGTACGTTAACGCAAGCGAAACCAAACTTACCTACTTAAGTAATTAGTTTGAAATCACGTATATCAAGAGAAGGGATGAGTTTACGTATGTTTAGGTGTACCCACAGACACACCCACCTTACTTGTATTTGCCAAACAATGGTACCCATGTTACTCCTACAAAAGTAAGTTTTCCATTGGTGAAAGATTTTTTAAAAACGGTTTAGTAGTTTCGGAGCCTATTCAATACAAACAAACAAAAATCAAATATTTCCTCTTTATTATGAAAAATAAAAATATATTTATTTCGAAATGAAATGAAATATGGCATGAAATAAAATGTAATGAAATGAAATAATTTATTTTGCTCAAAATGTGGTACATGAGGATGACAAATTAAATATATCACACATTTTACCAGCAACTGGCATGCAAATGCGTGCGTGCGTTTCCCCGTAGGTAATTGAAAATAACCCTTAAAATAGTCAATAGGCTAATGTAGTGACACCGCACGTGAAGTTATGCGGCAAATGTACGGCACGTAATTGTAAGATTAGAGATAAGTTAGATCGATAGATAAACCACATCTTGTCATAGTATATAAGCAGTTGTTACGTTTAAATAAATTAGACTAAATCCATCTGCAGTCTCATTTAATCATGTACCACCAGGCTTGGTACATCTAATAACAAGGCACTCTAAACTCGTCCATGAAGATTGGCTAAATGTAAACAGCAGCCCATCGCCACCGACGAGTTGCTGGTTCCAAATGCAGTAAGTACCCCGAGAAGAACCAGTAAGAAACTCAAGGGCAGCTCTTTTTATTCTCATGTCTTACTAGTAAATATGGTTTACAGTAATTATTATAATTAATATCCTTACATGGCTTCGAGTTGGTTAAACCCATACATGTTGGTCTACTAAATACCTAGTTTCTATTTTTATAGTAGCCTTTGTATGTTGTATGTATGTATGTTAACGCTGGCTTGTTTCCGCAACTCGACGTCTTTTCTGCGCCTATTTTGCGTGATTGAGGAAATGGCTTCACTCTTGCCATCCAAGCTCCTCCAGGAAGCCTAGCAGCGACTTGAGGTCCTTGAGGGCTTCGGGGAGCGACCTCAGGGATCCAAGGTGCTTCGCCCGGTATTGAGCCACGCCTTCGCACTCCAACAGCACGTGCGCAGCCGTTTCTTCTGCCTCCATGCACGCTCTGCACAGAGGGCTGTCTGTGACACTTAAAGTAAACATATGTCTGTTAAAGGAATCGTAGCCTGATATGGCCCTAGTTACCGTATGTTAGAAAAAGCGTGGATAGTTTTTATTAAAATGGAAATAAAATACTTATCATACAAAAAATATAACAAACATTTTGAAGCATCAGAATTTGTTAGAACCATTATTTTTATTTAATTTATGTTTTTGTGTTTCCTAATTGTATTTGAGTATAGAAGCACAACTATTTTTCCGTGTTTCGGAAAGCACGTTAAACTTTTGGTCCCTATTTTCGTTGTGTTTATACACAATGGAAGTTGTTAAGCCATGTCAGATACCCTCGGATGGCTTGAAAAATGCTGCCTGTTACGTGGCCACTTGGAGAGTAAAGCACATACTTTCTCATATGTCAGGAAAGACCCTTAGCTTAGCAGTGGGCTGTTACGGGTTGATGATCATAGAAACACAATTTGCAAAAACTTACCATTATATTTAATAATAATCAATAAGTAGAGAATACACATAAAAAAACGTTTTTATAAACTATATTTACAACAATTCAATGAAAGTTTTCAATTTTGAAGGGTTAATAAATTGAAATCTTTATTGAATTTTCTTGGCTATAAAAAGATCGTTAACAAGTTTTTGGACTACAATTTTTAGTCAAATATTTTAGAGAATGGATATTTGATTTACTTTTTTCGAATCAGAACTTGGCGTTGGCAGCTGTTGCTACAAAGCATAGCTGGTAAGTGTTTAATTGTTTCTTTTATAAATCTAAAATGACTGGATATTTATTTTTAATGGTTTTACAAACAGCTTATTCAAACATTTCTAAGATAAATAAGTAGTGGTATATTTTTTAAGCTCAATAAAAAAAAATCGCACGCCTTTTATCCCCGAGGGGGTAGGCAGAGGTATTCCATTACTGGATATACCCACATTTCACGAGATACATTGGACCCCTAAACGTGATAGGTGGTGAGCCCATCGCCGGACCGGGTCTGTTTACACATGTCTCAGAATTAATTCTGAAACCTGCGGGTTTCCTCACGATGTTTTCCTTCACCGTCGAGCTAGTGATAAATATGTAGGTACGTAAGTTTTTAAAAACCTCATTGGTACATGCCAGGATTCGAACCCGAGCCTCACTGATTTTCGACCGGCTCTTTAACCGTCCGGGCTATCACTGCTCTTAGGCTCAATACTGGTACAATATACCCGACTCTCCTCTAATCGTATTTCATACTCTGAACCATGTAAAAAGTATAGTTTGTCATTGCCCTAATTACTGTTTGCAATCTATCGATATTATGGCTGCATGCTTTTCTATACTTCTATACTAACATTATAAAGAGAAAAGATTTTTATTTTTGTATGATTGTTACGAATAGGTACAGTCAAAAACTACTAAACCGATTTAAAAAATTCTTTCACTAATGGAAAGCTAAAAAATCTCGGAGTTACATAGGTTATATTTTATTCCCATATGAAACCGCGCAGAACAGCTTGTATATTATAAAAGTTTTATATAACATAAATGTGTTTCTAACACCACTGCCTTTGACTACCCTGCAAATTGACATTAGACCTATAAGTTTTGGATTGCCATTTTGTTCGCTTTCATAGCTCTAAGCCCTAGTATATTTAAAACTACTTGGAAGCCAGCAATGTGATCGCGACCGTTACGAACAGTTCTCCCCTTTTGCATATTTTTTGCCGCATTCTGTGAGTTATGGTGATTCCTCATTCATTTTTACAGCTCACAAAAAGTTGATCTTCAAAGTGGCAGCGACCGAGCTTAATGTTGGTAACAAGGTTTTTTGTACAAGTTACATGGCAATTTTCTTTCAGCTTAGAACTTTTTGTGTTTTATTTTTGGGTAAAAATGCTGTGGGAGGGTGAAAAGGGTATAATTATTTAAGAGGGATGAGAGGTATGTTGGGTCGGATCGATTAAAAGGGTCGCCAGGAATCTAATATCACACCGCGTGTGATAAAGTTAAGGAAATTGTTACAAAGAAAAGCGTATATATTTTGATCAAGAGCGGTGAATAAGAAGCCGATACCTTTAGCATTTCCATTAAAAAACACCACCTTAATTTTTGAAATTAAAAAGTTGAATTCTTCAGTTTTAGCGAATACTCGCAAAATCAGCTGCGCGAAGTCAAAATAAAAAAATCTTAAATTCACGAAGAATCAGATAGATAGCAAGATCTTAACTTGTTAGAAAAATTTATCTTCCAAGATATCGCCAATGATTCTCCGACAAACTTTATTGGACCGTCCAAATAGAACGTTTCTAGCAAATAGAGGGGGGGGTAATGTCGGTAAAATTGGGACATTATTCGGGGTGTTATTTGGGTTCGACCGCGATCTGTTATTCTGCAGTGTAAGAAGTTTTGAAGCAAGTTGCAATTACAGCTACTTAAAGAATAACAATAATGTGCAACTCTAGTCTATTTCACATAGCATGGGTTCGGTGACAGTTCACATTTTTCCACGCCTACCTACCACTTTCAACAGCTAATGAAAATATTAGATTAATAATATTATTAAGTTATCATTCCAAAAATACAATATTTATTATTAGTCGAAAGCATGAGTAAAAGGGAAAAATGTGCACTATCACCGAACCCATGCTACGTGAAATAGACTATAGTAACATAAAAAACCAGAAAATAGAAACTCATTTATTCAGTATAATTCATTAAATCATTTTCACAAGTTTTAATAACTGTAAAATTTTTAAGCCACTTCAAATAATGTAGAACTCTAAAGAGTAAAAAAACTACTTTAACTTACATGGTTTTCTCATGGATGCCATTGTCAGAACTGGACGAAATTAAAAGAAATTAAAATGAAAAATTTTATTAAAATGGGACCAATCTGAAAGCAGCTATCAGATAAAAAAAGAATCATCCAAATCGGTTCACCCAATCGAAAGTTCTTAGGTAACAAACATAAAAAAAAACATACAAACGAATTGATAACCTCCTCCTTATTTAAGTCGGTTAAAAAGAACGAGGTTCTCAATTCGAATGAATGTTTTTTTTTTGTAAATATGTTACGCCATTACTCCGCCAATTATGAACCGATTTTGATGATTCTTTTATTGTTTGGTAGATCATACTTCAGAGGTATCCATTTAAATATTATCGAAATCGGTGAAGCATATATATCACTAGTTTGACGGTGAAGGAAAACATCGTAAGGAAAGCTGCAGTCCCCATTGGGGATAAAATATATTTGACGGGCCTGTTGGCTCATTTGGTAGTGACCCTGCCTTCTGAGTCGGAGGTCGCGGGTTCGACCCCCGCTCGGGGCCAACATTAGTATGCATGAACATTTCTGTTAGCTTAGTGTCAGGGTGTTTTATATTTATTAATTATAGATTTATCAGTTGTTTAGTACCCATAACACAGGCTCTGCCTAGTTATTAAAACAGTAGATTGAATCTGTATGTAAATTGTGTCCCGCAATTTATTATTATTATAAATATTGTACTAAAGCGTATTTTTTTCTGATAACAAATAAATATTACTATTTACAAGTTTGTCAGAAACAACGTTGGCAGTATCCTTTCAAACATGTTTCGTTTTCGAACAAAGAGTGAACTTTGATTCAAACATCAAGTTTCGAAGTTATTGTCTTGAAGTTGACATCTGAACGTTTGCCAATATACTTAAAGTTGTCAATTGTCAGAAAGGGTCTGTCCACATGTGCAACTTGAATGCGTGACGGCACTGCAACCGCTTCTGTAATGCAGTAGGCTTTTTGGCCCTACATCCACTTATCATCATCATCATCAACCCGTAACAGCCCACTGCTGACCTAAGGGGTCCTCTCTCGCACACGATTCGAAGATGGTGTTAAGCTAGTGGCCACATAACAGTCAAGAATTTCTCAAGCCACCCAAGGGTATCTGACATGGCTTAACGACTTCCATTTTGCGTAAACACAACGAAAACCGGGACCAATAATTTAACGTGCCTTCCGAAACATGGAAGCGCTCGAGATATAAATGCCTCTAGGCTCTAGGCTACTCATTTATGCTAATTCAATATTCGTAAATTTTTATACATGTTAAAAATAGCTGAAACCGATTAAGTAGTTAATACTGAACAAACCAAAGACATTAAAATATAATAGGTTTTAATCTCTTTGGAACAAACCAATTTCAGGAATTGCGATTATTCTGTTCTGTTACATCTATACTAATATTATAAAGAGGAAAGATTTGTATTTTTGTATGTTTGTTACGAATAAACTCAAAAACTACTGGACTAATTTTAAAAATACTATTGGAAAGCTAGAAGATCCCTAAGTAACATACGCTATATTTTATTCCCGTATTCCGACGGGAATGGGAACTAGGCGGATGAAACCGCGCAGAACCGCTAGTATTGTATATACGAGTATGTAACTGAAAATTGTTACTCTTCTTCTGGTGCAGTCCGGTAAAAGCACAATTCCCTAATGAGGATACACCCTAAACTTTTCTTTGGAACCTTCCAGTCTCCAAAAACTTCCTTTGTATCATACCGGTTTAAGAAGTTTAAAGCTTAAACTATCTTGGCGCCGGTCCCAAATTTCGACAAACTCCAATTCGTCAATGCCAATGAAGATTATATTTTTGTACAATTTTGTGATAGATTTTATTTGAACGTGATAAGAATTATACTTTCCTAGCCGCTGCCGGAAAATTCGTCCGTTTTACAGGATGAAAAGTAATCTATATTATTATCTTCTCCAAGTTACAACTTTTAAATTCTGTCAAATATCTTGATTGGATCCGTGTGGTTTCACCCGCGTAGTTCCCGTTTCTGTAGGCATACGGAAATAAAATATAGTCAATGTTACTCAAAGATCTTCTAGCTTTCCATTGGTGAAAGAATTTTTAAAATCGGTCCAGTAGTTTTTGAGTTTATTCGTTACAAACATACAAAAGTACAAATCTTTCCTATTTACAATAGACTTCTAGGAATGTATAATCTCTGTCAACCTCCTCAGGGATACTATGAGAGTATATTTATTGAGAGTAATAAAAATACGGATGGGGAGAAATATAAATCCCGTATTGAAAATTTTATGCGTTATTTCCATAGGAGATTTTAGGGTCATAAATTTTATTCGCCGTTATCAAGAGCATAAAACACATTTGTATCAAAATGCCATTAACACTGAATATACGAGTACATTGTAATCTATACATAATATAATAAAACTCTAACGGGGCCGTGTCTGTACATCAACAATTTAACGGTAGTGTATATAGTTATCGATGTAGATACCAAAACATCAATTTTTGAAATTTTTGTCTGTCTGTCTCTCTGTCTGCCCGAAAGCTCGAAATGCCAGAATGAAGCTGGAGAAGTCCAGGTATCCCACCCCCTTGTAACACCATGTCACAATTCGTCGACCACCTCCCCCCCCCCCCCTTAACGTGTGACGTAATTTATGGATGGCCCCTAACATAGAACTCTAAAGAATAAAAAACCTACTTCAACTTATATGATGGTTTCAAAGAGGCCATTGTTAGAACTGGACCAAATTAAAATAACACACGCGAAGCACCAGCTTCCAAATAAAAAAATAAAAATCTAAATTGGATCAGCCAGTCAAAAGTTCCGAGATAACAAATAAAAAAACATACAGTCGAATTGAGATCCTCCTCGTGTTTTGAAACCGGTTGAAAATAATTAAATATTATTTAAAAGTTAAAGAGTACCCGAAACCGACGAGCTTGTATGAACCGATTGATGGATGTGGATGAGGCACGAGAGGTATGCCAGGATCGTAGCAGGTGGCGGGCTGTTGTCTCTGCCTACCCCTTCGCGAAAAAGGCGTGAGCATATGTATGAATGTATGTATGTATTTAAAAGTTTAGAAACATCTATCCATTCCACGAATTTTTGCCTTTATAATTTTATTGTTGGCAGGATTGCATGTTGGTTTGTTAAAAGAAAAAAATATGCGCATTAATAAATGGTCATTACACTTGAAATGTGTTGCTTTAATTTATTGCCAGAAAGTAGCGTTAGCGAAGTTCGTATTATGCAAATATTTTGTTTTTAAAAACACTGAATGCTTTCAGTGTTATTTTTCAGTTAGTCAAATAAAGGATTCCAGCTTAGAACGAATGGTTTTTCCATTAGGTTATGTACTCACTATATTATAGTCTATACATATATTATAACTCTAACGGGGCCGTGTCTGTAGTCTGTACATTAAATATTTTTTGAAAATTTTAACGGTAGTGTATATAGTTCTCAGGTCTCAGAATTAATTCTGAGACATGTGTAAACAGACCCGGTCCGGCGATAGGCTCACCACCTATCACGTTTAGGGGTCCAATATATCTCGTGAAATGTGGGTATATCCAGTAATGGAATACCTCTGCCTACCCCCTCGGGGATAAAAAGGCGTGAGATTATATATATATATATATATATATAGTTATCGATATAGATACCGAAACACCAATTTTTGAAATTTTTGTCTGTCTGTCTGTCTGTCTGTCTGTGATCTTCGGAAATTCCCACGGGAACGGGAATAAACGCCGCTGGGCACCCGCTAGTATAAAATAAAGTCGCTTTCTTTGTCCCTATATCCCTATGTCCCTATACTGTATGATTAAATCTTAAAAACTACGCAACGGATTTTGATGCGGTTTTTTTTTAATAGATACTCGTAGAGTGATTTAAGAGGAAGGTTTTATAGTGTTAGCATTGCACCCGTGCGAAGCAGGGGCAGATCGCTAGTATTCTATATACGTGAGCACGGTAGGGCGAGGCAGTTTTTTTTAATTAGTTACTTATAATATAATCCTACTATATATATATTATATATATATATATAATATATATATATATATATATAATTATATATTATATAATATATAATATATATATTATTATATATATATATATATATATATATATATATTATAAACGCGAAAGTTTGTATGGATGTCTGGATGTCTGGATGTCTGGATGTTTGTTCCTCTTTCACGCAAAAACTACCGAACGGATTTTGATGAAACTTTACAGTTATGTAGCTTATACATCAGAATAACACATAGGCTATAATTTTTAAAGATAGTGCGTGAGTTTTTCAAAATATCACAATAATTGTCAAGTGAGTCTGAAAAAAATCTGCCATCTGCGAGTTATTCTGGCGTACGCTGCAAAAACTGAGTCTACGGTAGACTCGAACGAAACGCACATCAAATTGAAGAGCGTAAAAAATAAGTCGATCTGAGTCGACAACTTATAGGCGGAAAATTCGGATTATCGAGTATTTTCAATATAAAAATGAATAAATTGCTATTATATTAATAGCGTTGCTAAGTAAACATGTCAATGTCATCAATGTGGCAATGGTGTAGTATATAACGTCATCAAGTGTCACAGGTTCGTATTCCCTTCTCCTTTGTGATTTGAGTAAATAAGATTTAGCAGAGAGAAGATAATAACGATGTTTTCAAGAGAGGTTAAATGCTCTTTTTATGCCCGGTTCCTATATTTAGTTTATTGTGAAAGTAAAGAAACGGCTTGAAAGATGATATAGTGACTAGGATTGAAAAAGGAATGCTGAGGTGGTTTGGTCACATTGAGCGGATGAACGAAAGTCGTCTAAAGGCTGATTCACGTTACACCGTGCCGGGTCCGGGCCGGGCCCCAAGGGTATACAAGGGTGTTGTGAATGGACGTGTCGGTAGAGGACGACCTAAGCGTACCTACATTGACCAAATCGCCGATGTGTTGAGGAAAAGTCAGATAAAGAGTACCCGAAACCGACGAGCAGAAGAAAAGCCAGATAAAGAGTACCCGAAACCGACGAGCATGCATGAGTCTTTAGATGGATGTGGGGGAAGCACGAGAGATCTGCCAAGTGCCAGGTAATAATAATATTAATCCTACAAATATTATAAACGCGAAAGTCTGTATGGATAGATGTCTGGATGGGTGTTTGTTCCTCTTTCACGCAAAAACTACTAAACGGATTTTGATGAAACTTTACAGTTATATAGGTTATACATGCGTGTTGTTATAAACGCTCTGTACCTATGTAATGTAGGTATAGATATTGGCAGGTTTTTTGTGTGCTCAGAAGTTACACGTATAAGATTTCGTTACTTTTACTATTACTTCTAACGAGTTAGGGTTTTTATTTTAAATATCTTATGTTGGTATTTGTTTATTTTGGTGTTTTTAGTAATAGTTAATTAGTAGGAATTATAACGAATTACTTTGATATAAAGTAGTTACATTGGTAATAATAGAATAATTAATACTACGGAAGTGCGTGATTTTGATTTCTAATTGAAATCAGAATAAATATAATTATATACCAATAATATACCAATAAATTGAAATAAGAATAGTTTTTTGGATATTAATTAGTGTGTAGATATAATTGAATAAATGTGTAGATATAATTGAATAACCAAATAACCAGCGAAACATCAGTGTATAATTCCATCGACACAGTCATGTCATCCGATGACACTACGAGCTATCCCGTGGAGTTCCTAAACTCTTTGGAGTTATCTGGGGTGCCATCCCATAAGTTAGAAATAAAGGTCGGTGTACCCGTTTTGTTAATGCGTAACTTGGACGCGCCAAGATTATGCAACGGTACTCGATTGCGAGTCACCGAACTGGGAAGGCATATTGTGAAGGCCACAATCTTAACTGGAGAAGCCAAGGGAGACAATGTTCTTATACCACGCATCCCGATCATACCCAATAACTTACCATTTAATTTTAAATGCCTGCAGTTCCCATTAAAAGTTGCTTTTTCAATGACTATCAACAAATCGCAGGGTCAAACCTTAAAGGTAGCAGGCATACATTTGGGCACACCATGTTTTTCCCATGGCCAGCTCTACGTAGGTTGCTCGCGCGTTTCTAAATCGCAGAATCTGCATGTTTATGCTGAACGAAAAAAGTCGTATAACATAGTTTATAGGAGTGTATTGGAGTAGCTACCTATACATTACTTAGTTTCAATTTACGTACATACATTACTCAATATAGAACAAGGGTATCTCAAATTAATTCACAAGTAATCCGCAAAAGCAATTTTAATAAATTTTAGTATAAAGAGAGATATTGAGAGATAATAAGCTACTTGAAGTACTTACTAATCCTGCGCAGACGAAGTCGCGGGTACCAGCTAGTATAAACTATAACGCCACGCCAACATCTGAGGCAGTCCTAACCATAGACAAATCACTCACAATGTTGAAATGAAATAAGTAATTTATATTGCTCAAAATGTTGTACATGATGATGACAAATTATATATTGTAGTCTCACACATTTTACCAGCAACTGGCATGCAAAAGTAAATGTACATTTTGTTGAGATTAAAATGTGATTCAACTAACACGTATTACTTTAAATAATACAAAATGTTTGTGCAGATGTTATTTATGATTTTATTTCAACTTTCAGACTTTTTAAATATTTAATTTTCTTTATTTATTTTTCCTGCAAGAGTTTTTAGATGTGGAAGGATTATTATTTTATCACTATGTATTTAGTACGCTTAAAAGTATGTAGTTAAATTTATTAATAATAACCTTTTCATAAGCATGGCGTATCGACTTAAATAATAAAATAAAAAAGTTGAAAATTGAAATGAGTTCCCATATTTTTTTTTATTTTGAAAACATTTTATACAAAAGTTTTTAAACATTATACTGTGTATTAGTATTTTTTGTATAAATAACAAATTTCTTACAGACTTTTCTTATTCAGTCAAGTAAGAAATTCCGTCCAATCTTCACACCTCAAATATTTTTGTGAATTAAAAAAAAACTTTCGTCTCTCGAACGCCGAAGGATTGTCTTCCTTTATAATTTAAATAGACAAAGGCGACGGGACTTTCCCTTTGTTTTCGTTTAAATGAATTCAACTCCGGCAACACCTGTTTTCCTGGTTTTTGTTTGAATTTCATTTCTTTTGCTCCATTTTTTGGGTTACATTGTAACTTTAACTAACATGAATTTATTCAGATCTGGTACACATTTATTTTATCATGACCGCCATTACATGTAAGCATATAAATAAGTCTCAATCCCTTTATCTCCGGGTTATTTGGTCTCGAGGTAGCCAGAGGTATAGAATTTCTGGAATTAACCACGGTTAACAGTATATTAAATTAAATTAAATTAAATTGAAATTGGCCCATACACGTGATAGGTGGTGAGCCCATCGCCGGACCGGGTCTCACACATGCCTCAGACTTAATTTTAGGACCTGCGGGCTTACTCACGATGTTTTCCTTCGCCTTCGAGCGTGTAATAAATAAGTTTTTGAAACACTCAGTGGCGAGAGCTAGTCTGGATATTTTTTTGAATAAGTTAAAATAACACCTAAACGAATTTGAGAGTCACAGAACCACGTATTTTTAATTGGTTTTTCACCATTATTTTTCCTGTCGCGACATTTCGGGTACACCTCAAGGCTGTGAGGAAAACGGGGGAAGAAAAACAATATTCTTAATTAAATATTTAATTCCATTTTAAGAGCGGACCCACTGCGGCTTGAATAATTCGTGCATATTTTTCCATTCTGAAAAAACAGGCGGAACTTTCGGAAGCAAGATCGGGTCAAGCCTCCATTTTTTTTAACAGGGATCCCTTGAGCATAACATTCACGTCTTTTCCCGAAGGTGTAGGCAGAGACAATAGACCGCCACCTGCTACGATCCACATCCATACTAAAATTATAAAGAGGAAAAATTAGTATTTTTGTATGTTTGTTACGAATAAACTCAAAAACTACTACCTAGAATATCCCCGAGTATTTTTTTTGCCGTATTCCCACGGGAACGGGAACGGAAACTACGCTGGTGAAACCACGCAGAACCGCTAGTAATATAATATAAAATATATACTATGTTTCTCATTGATATTGTAGCTTTCCATTGATGAAAGAATGTTTAAAATCGGTCCAGTATTTTTTTAGTTTATTCGTTACAAACATATAAAAATAGAAATTTTTCCACTTTTTAATACGAGTATTAGTGTAGATATAGCTGGGCTTACTCCGAGACCAATAATTTAGTCAAAACTTGGTATTTTCAGATATGCAAGAGCGTGCGTACGAGTATGAGTATATTAGCTGTAGGAATTGGGTAGTTGACAGCATCGAAATTAAATTGCGAGTAGTCATACATTAAAAAGATTATCCCAAAAAACCTCAAAATATGTATTTCGATTTTCAATTTACAATTATAGCAATTTTAAAAATAATAAAAGAATCAAAAAAAGTGCTGCAATTGAGTACTACAAACTATGACGTCACGGTTTGCTATTTCAGTACATTTTCCATAGTAAAATTTCGTTTTGACAGATCGTAAAAAGTGACTGATTTGACTAGGTAGGACGCAACCCTATTAGACTGGTTATTGGACCTATTTAAATATGTCTATGTTTATTCGTGGAGAATGATGATTTTATTGTCTATCAAAAAGAACTTTTGTTTTATGATGTGGAAATGTTTTGGCGGAATTTTAAGGGGGTGACATAAACCGAGCGAAGAGCGAAGCCGCGGGTAAAAGCTAGTTATGTACATATCTTTAAAAAGTTTGGCTTGTTATTTCCATCCCACAAATTTTAATAAAAAACAGTAACTAAGTGTTGCTAAGGGCAAAATAACATTGGCAAAAGTCCATGTGTTTTGGGTACCCCACTTACACCTGCCCACGGAAGACGAAACCGTGTAAAATCGATAGTTCTTGGACAGACTAAGATAATATGTAATCATACCACATTTTTATAAGTTGGCGTTTAAAAGTTATTCGTTACCTAGTGTATTTTGTAGGTTATTATGAGATTTTAGGTACCAAAGACGTGTAAAGAAAAAGTTTCTCTAGGAAAGAAAATGGTTTTCTTCCAACCTCTTTGTTAGAAAATAGCACTGCCTACCACATGCCATATAAGTTACTCTATGCCACATAGTGGCAGTAAATGATGGCTTGTGCAAAAGATATCGATACCTATATTAAAATATCGATATTTTTCCAAATACATAATATATCGTCGATATTTTTAATGGCGATGTATCGACATTTATTTTACAGTATCGAATTCGTATCAATTTTAATATATTTTTAACGCAATTCTGGTTCCGTGTTTCATTTCTTGTTAGGTACTAGATACTTGTTTAGACTCAAGCATTTATAAAAAAGTACTATTTTCATAGTCCTTTTTTACGAATTTGGGAATATGTATAAATAATAATGTAAAAACTGACGATATATCGATATTTTCACTCGATTTTTATCTATAGTAGGTATTTAGAAATGTCGATACGATAAATATCAATTTATTTTTTCACTTGGCCATCCCTAGTGAATGACATGGTTGACGTGATGACACGACGTTCAATTTTACCACAACAACAAAAAAGTTTTTGTATTAATCAAAGACATTAAAATATAATAGCATAGAGGGGGCATTGTGAATATTTTCATACAAAACTTTGAAGCTCAAGCGTTATGTCCTTGTCATGTCAGTTAGTATGAACGCGAGCTGTCATTCGGTCGAAATTGTACTAGACTTATTCCACTTGGAATAAATAACTTTTGGCTTCAAATAATCCTCGCTTTGTCCCCTCTATGCCTTATATTATATTTTAATCTCTTTGGTATTAATAGATTTCCCAGTCGATCGATTCATGTTTCTATGATATTTCTGTTTTATTTGACTCAATATTTCCAACTGCTAGATTAATTAAAAAATATGGAAAATTTCGATTTGTTATGAGTCAATAAAACAAGCATAGTGTGATACCCCGTGGGTGTCTATTTCAGTGGGTACCAAAGCTGCCGTTGTTCTTTAAGAACGCCTCCATCAATTTGGCTGATTATTTTTATTGTGATCGTGAGTGTCAGGACAAGGGCTAAAACTTAGTCACTCGTTACTTCTGAACGACAGTTTCGAGACAATAAAGCCCTGCCAATAAACGGAAATAGCTCAAGTTCCAAGTTTGAAAACATCGCGTTACTTTAATTCTCAGGAGGAATTAGTTTGATGGAGTTGGGAGCAATTTTTTAAACGTAGAACGAACTTTTTGCCTCACTTCCAGGATTTTTATGTTTTTTAAAGTACTCCATTCCACATTGAAACATCTTTCCAAGCAGATTTTTACCCAGATATACAAACAGACTATAAACAGAAGCGTCTTTTTGCAGTGGCTTGTAAATGCACTACCTAGGTACCAAGTAAACAAAACCTAGACCATTTTTCCCAGCAACAAGGAAATCCTGTAATATTTCACTTAGAGCTTCTAGCGCAATATTGAACCGCCGCCGGTGCCCGCACTAAACAACTATTACTGTCCAGAGAGCTTTGATTAGAAAAACTAACTTTACGAACATTTTCACCTTTGAGCTGCTTCATAGCATATTATCCTAACTTGTTATCCTACTGAGCAGTGATAGCCCGGTCGGTTAAAGAGCCGGCCGAAAATCAGTGAGGCTCGGGTTCGAATCCTGGCATGACGTACCAATGAGTTTTTCAAAAACTTACGTACATATTCATCACTACCTCGACGGTGAAGGAAAACATCGTGAGGAAACCCGCAGGTCTCAGAATTAATTCTGAGACATGTGTAAAAGACCCGGTCCGGCGATGGGCTCACCACCTATCACGTTTAGGGGTCCAATATATCTCGTGAAATGTGGGGATATCCAGTAATGGAATACCTCTGCCTACCCCCCCGGTGATAAAAAAGGCGTGAGATTATATTATTATTATTATATTATCCTACTAATATTATAAATGCGAAAGTTTGTTGCTCTTTCACGAAACGATGAAACTTTACAATGATATAGCTTATACCACAGAATATATAATAGTACTAACGTACAGAAGACCGACTCAGGTTCCTTTGAATATCAGTAAGACAAAAACGAATAAAACAGTAATATACGTGTGCACACTGCCACAAGCGTTGACCGTTTAGGTCAACGCTTGTGGCAATCTGTCGCCAACGAGCGCCCCTTGCGAGTAGCCTGTTGAGTAGGCAAATGTTTATACCTAAACTGTGGAGTCGGACGGGCCTGCTAATACGTCAAAATTAGATATAGACTACTTTTGATCCCGAAATGCGGACAAAATCGCTGGAAAAAGATGGCTTCTCATATTTACGCAAAATCAAAAAATACCAAACATAATTTCTACGTTACTTCAAAACCCAGTCCAGAAAGATTGGATTACGCTCAGTAATTCGACGAAGTAGCGCTAAGCCACTCTTATCTAGGTATTTGCTTAGGCGCTTAAGTAAGTCCCCATTATTTATTTAAACCGTTCCCGGGATCCGATGGGATCGTATTTACTCAAGTGACGCAGACGTGTGGCGTGAGTTATTGGACAAAGCGGGATATGTGAATAAGAAGTACAGCCCCCCTGGCCAAGTGGCATTGCACAATCTAATCGAATGTTCTTTTAGATTTACATGTATGGGATTGACATTAGCTTTAGCGCAAGTGCTTATGTCAATCCCATACATGTCAATCTAAAAGAACATTCAATTAGATTGTACAATGCCACTTGGCTAGGGGGGGCAAAGCATTAAGCTTTACACTAGAGCTGCCCTTGAGTTTCTTGCTGGTTCTTCTCGGGTACTGCATTTGGAACCAGAAACTCGTCGGTAGAGATGGCCTGCTGTTTACATTTAGCCAATCTTCATGAATAAGTTCTAAGTGCCTTATTATTAGACGATTGACTTTTTCTAAGTGTAATTAGCAATTACCTACGGAAATAAATACATTTTCATTTTTTTTTTCACTTGTAGTGCGAGTCTGACCTCTAAGGTGATTGTAATAAGAACGTTACAAAGTCCAATGTCTCAAGCTCCACGTCCTAATCCTTAATATCCTAAAATCCGTTGAAATATAACTAATATTTGACGGACCTGTTGGCTCAGGTGGTAATGACACTGCCTTCTGAATCGGAGTTCGCTGGTTCAATCCCCGCTCGGGGCCAACATTTGTGTATATGAACACGTCTGTTGGCCTTGTCTCTGGGTGTTTAATATTTATTTAAGTATGTTTATCAGTTGTTTAGTACAGGCTCTGCCTAGTTTTAGACTGAATAAACGTGTGTAAATTGTGTTGTGTCCCACAATGTGTCCCAGAGATTATTATTATTATTTTGTTTGTTAGGCTTTCGCGCCTTAACCACTTTACCGATTTTAAAAATTATTTTATTATCGGAAAGCTACATTATTAGGGAGTTATATGGGCTATTTTTATTTTATTCCCGTATTCCCACGGGACCGGGAACTTTTTATAAGTAACTGTTGGTTTCAATACAAGGTTGTAGCAAGCAAGTATGTACGTCGTCGGGAGGTTAAAGAATAAATAAGTTGCATTCTGTGATTTACAGTAACATGTATTCTTACTATGTACACAATATTTACATATTAAATTACAATTCAATAAATTAACTATACCACCTTCTCAATTTTCTTCTTGTGATCTGAAACAAACAACCAAAAATCAATACGTTATTATTTTATTTTGTTGTTTTAAGTTTCCTGTCGATAGATATTAGTTTATGTATGTTAGTTATTCCAACTAACACATAAATGGCTCGAATAATAGTCTTCTAATCATTAACTTCAATGAACTAATGGAGAAAGGGTGGAGCACCACTGAAAGCGAGTGTCAAGAAAACCTAACTAATGTTCTTTTAATGTTAATTGTCCTGATTTAAACTTAAAACTAATAGTCACAATGTCGTCCGTCACAACCTTTGAGTATAAAACTCAAAGTTTACAACATAAGTAGACATACATACATCCCCGAGGGGGTAGGCAGAGTATTGCATTTCTGGATATACCCACTTTTCACCAGATATTCTTTGGATCCCCAAACGTGATAGGTGGTGAGCCCATCGCCGGACCGGGTCTGTTACACATGTCTCAGAATTCATTCTGGGATCTGCGGGTTTCCTCACGATGTTTTCCTTCACCGTCGAGCTAGTGATAAATATGTACGTAAGTTTTGAAAAACTCATTGGTACATGCCAGGATTCCAACCGGAGCCTCACTGAGTTTCATCATGTGAAGCAGGCCTTTTAACCGTAAGGCTATCACTGCTCAGTATTATATGTAGAGTACCAATAATTTTTAACCAAGTACGTAGTACTTATTAGAGTTTATAATTACTTGCCATATCGTTTTTACAATGTTTATTTATAAAAGGTTGATAAAATCAAAATTCTTTTAGTAGGAACCTATGAGTAAATTTATTGAAAGTGATTGCAACTCCGTTTTGGTCTATAAACTTTTCATAAATATTATATTTTCCAACATTAAAAAAGAAGTAAAAAACCATGATGATTATAATACACTGTCTCTAAATTTTTGATAGAGAAAAATAAAGATACAGACACACCCACTTCCATTTCCAAGTTCCAAATTGTCGCTTACAGTGGGACCATATTCACGTCATGGGGCTTGGGAGGTTTCAAAGGATCTAATCAAGGGATTGAGCAGATCCCCAATCAAAGGTTACAATGCCGCAGAGCCACTGTTTATACGGATAAGGAAGGAATTGCGTTTCATACTACACATTTTAGCACGCGGTAGTGCTGAGCCAAGTCCTCCGGAACTATACACCATTTATGAGTTTTTATACCCGGATTCTATGGAGGACGACATAGGCGTAAGTACATTGACCAGATCGGCGATGTGTTGAAGAAAAGGCAGCTAAAGAGTACCCGAAACCGATGAGCATGCATGAGTCGTTTAATGGAGGAAGCACGAGAGATCTGCCAGGTTCGTAGCAAGTGGCAGTCTATTGTCTCTGCCTACCCCAATGGAAAATAGGCTTGAGATTATGTATGTATGTATGTATTCTATGGAGTAAAAAGAAAAATCTAGAGCATGGCTCCTTCACTCAATGAAATAATAATAATAATAAAGCCTACTTTAAGAGGTCATCATAAAGCTTTGTATTGTCTGACTTTTAATCATCATCTCGCCATCAAACGTAAAAGTTTGGCGAGGTTATTATGAAGTAACACCACTGCATATTATAAATTTATTTAAATAAATAAAATAAAATAAAGAAATATAAAAAAGTACCCGAAAATTAGCACTTGAATATCTACTTGAGATAAAAAGGTACGATTATAATGGACTACAAAGTTTCATTGCATCATCATTATTATAAATTAAAAAATTGCTTAGCTATCTGTCTTCCTAAAAAAGAGATAAAGTATCGTGTACTTTTTATGACTAGATATGACTTAATAGGGGAACCATGGATGGAATGGTTGGCGCTCCTTGGAGGCTTTTGTCCAGCAGTGGACAGCAACTCGCTAAAATGATGAATAGGGCAACAATCACTACATAATATAAAACAGAGTCGCTTCCCGTCTGTCGGTTCCTATGTCTGCTTAAATCTTTACAACTACTCAACGGATTTTGATGCGTTTTTTTATTAGATATATAAAAGGAAGTGAAGCGAGGGCGGGTCGAGTTTGCTATAAGGACTTGGCCGAATTTTTACAATTTACGTTTTTGGTGGATTACAGTATTTACCTGCTATGAAAGCGTCATTTCTAGAGCAATTTAACTGAAGCCAAAAGGGATTTCGGATTTCTATTGAGGACGACTCAAAGTGGCATAGTAAATACGTTTACTTTGACGATGCTGCTGCTACTAAAACCATGAAATGACAGATTGAGCTGGTTCAAATACCGGTATTAAATGGAATTGAAAATGTTGATGTTATTTATGAACCAGTATGGAACCCTACTGCAAAACTAGATAATGGGTTCGATTCTGCATTACAGCGCCTAAACTTATTTTAGTTTAGTCCTGTCATTTTCTTTCTCATAGAGAAGAAAAGAGACGAGTGATATTTAGTCCTGTCAAATTAAAATTAGTACTGTCAACTAAGGCATTTCATAACGTGTTTAGTGCATAAGTAAATAAGTCACGACTAAAATACAGCCTCTGACAGGACTAAATTCGGTAGGTTATCTTCTATCCCTACGCGAAAGTTTGTATGGATGGATGTATGGATGTTTGTTCCTCTTTCACGCAAAAACTACTGAACGGAATTTGATTAAACTTTACAGTTATATTACTTATAGCGTTTACTTCAGAATAACACATCCCCGTATTCCCACGGGAACGGGAACTACGCGGGTGAAACCGCGGGGCGCTGCTAGTTAACTACACGCGCCCGTGGGATTTATATAGAAATTTAAAAATAGGAGTTTTTAAAAAAATCTAGTAATCATTTTCTCAATAGATGGCGATGTCATGCGAAAATTGTTAATAGTTTTTTTCTTTTCTAATGAATTCAAAGTGCAGACTGTTAGCCTATAGTCAATACCTACTGTGTTTATTTAGTGTGATTTATTTTTATTACAATGATTACTCCTCTTGGTTTGCAGACGATAAATTATTCTAATATTAAGAAAGGCCTTTTCAATATTAAATAACCAACGTAATACCTATTGTAATTAGTACAGTGAATAGAGACCAAATAAGGGGGGTTACCTTACAAACGGTCCGGTAGTTCTAAATTTTTTACATGTTGTCTAGGATGGTTGTTAAGTGTTTAAAATGCAAAATGCACAATTCTCCCCCCTCCGCGCCCGCCGCCATCTTGAAAAAACCGAAAAAAATCGGCACTTTTTTTAGATTTTCACTTAGATCTTTGTTTCGGTGCATTTTAGCTACAAAACAGTTCTATTTAATGTTGTAGAGAATGAAATTCCCTATAATATACGTGTTAAATTTTGTTTGTAGGGCAGATAGTTCACGAGATATGATATTTTAAAAAATATTAAAAAATACGCATTTTCCGGAAATTTTTCAAACTTATTAAATAAACAATATGCCGTTGTTTTCATTTTAATGCTTACTGCCCCCTCCGTAAGGTTGGTTAAAAAAGTATACATCCATTTTGTAGGTAATTAAATTCCCTACAATTTTTATTCTTATACTTGTTTTTCTCAAATAGGACAAAATTGAATTACAGCGTTCTAAAGTTAGAAGTTTGAAAAATTTCCGGAAAATGCGTAATTTTTAATCTTTTTTAAAATACCATATCTCGTGAACTATCTGCCCTACAAACAAAATTTAACACGTATATTATAGGAAATTTTATTTTTTACAACATTGAATAGAACTGTTTTGTAGCTAAAATGCACCGAAACAAAGATATAAGTGAAAATCTAAAAAAAGTGCCGATTTTTTCAAGATGGCGGCGGGCGCGGAGGGGGGGGGATTTGCATTTTGCATTTTAAACACTTAACAACCATCCTAGACAACATGTAAAAAATTTAGAACTACCGGACCATTTGTAAGGTATCAGCTCTCTATTCACTGGGTTAAATTCACTGTCAACACTGTTTTGTTAAATTCAAAAAGACATATAATAATATGACAGATCTATTTAAGCCCTAGTTTTTCTTCAGCGCCATCTATTAACACATTTTAATACTCAACTGACAGATGTCACTGAAAACGCCTCATTAGAAGGAAAGATCATAGCCAGCCTTACCGTCAGATTCATTTGTTTTCTCGGACACGTTATTCCATTCCTGCACCTCACTGGACCCGAAGAACACGTAGAATGTGTTGGCCGCGACATAGATGGCAGAAGCCAGGTAGAACACTTTCCGCCAGTCTTCTGCATTCGTCTGTAACGTGTACACACACTTATATTGCTGCTTAAAACTGGATAAGCACTAAAAATGACACCAAACCTCGGTACGTGGTTAAATAGCCAAAAAGTAAAAAATCTTTTATTTTCTGTCGGAACTAAAGGTACACTTAAAAACGTCAATGGTCCAATAAAAATTAAATATTTTTTAAATAATACCACCACTCATCGGCAGATGGCGTTAGTGCCACTAATGTTAGAACGAGCGAAGCTCGATTTCCCAGGTAGGTACTGTTAATAAGGCGAACAAATACTACTTTTTAATTTTAAGTGTTATACATTTCAACCATTTCACCACCCTTCATTTTTTATGTAAGAATTTCACGAAGGTCAAAAATAAATTTGACACCCTATAAATCTAGAGGATTTTTATTCAGATGAATAATAAAAAAGGCAAGACTCACCTCATCCTTGAGGATGGCACCAGCAGCAAGAGGCGCGATGATGGAGATGATGTTGGCCAGGCAGTTGGTGATGCCCATCATGGTGCCCGCAAAGTTCGGAGACATATCAATGTGCACCAACTAAACGAAGACACAACATTTCAAGTTAAAGTCATTCACGTGACAGATTATTTAGTCCCAAGTTCAGAATGCAATCATATGCTAATATTATAAGGAAGCCAAATAGTGAGGATGTTTGTTGAGGTATTAACGTCTGGCGCTACAAAACTGATTATAATCATTATTTACAGGAGGCTAAGGCATGTTACCCCTGACTAATATAGGCTAAATTTAATTTCGATAAGTTTTCCGTTCAATATCAATCAATCAAGTCGCGAAAAAAGCGTTGCTATATTGGTATCGGTGCGATAAACCGAAGCGAAGTGAAGCATTTAAGAAAACATATTCATTCCATAAAACCCCTAGAAAAACATGCTCCAGAACACCCTGATTCAATAGTAAAAACTTCGGTGCAAAGTGTTTGGTCTCATACCAAGAAGCCAGTGTAGTGTCCTGCGTTGAGACCGACGACGGCGGTGAGGACAGCCACGGCTAAAGTGATGCTCCCAGCAGGCACGTACGAGAGCCCGATCAGTGCTATAGCAGGTCCGTAATAACCTGAAAATAGACAGTTATCAGACCAAATTCAAGCCCCGTAATTAAGCGGATAAGATTACATGTTATTGGTTTTGAGAATAGAACCAATAAAATTAATGCTACGGTTCGAATGTGGGTACGTGTACTTCCAAAATGGAATATTTTGCCATCCACAAGATGACAAGGGCGTAAGTTTTATAACAATTCTTTTCTTGATGTGCAAGAAGATATTGAAAGCAGATTTGATATCTGATAATGGGTAAAAGGAAGAGAGAAAAAAGATGGCAAATGAATAACGATTTCAATTGCATCAAATTCTTTTCTACTAAAGTTACAAAGGCGTGTGTATATGAAACAGCCTGTATACTACATCAAGTTGACCATTTTGCACTTAGAATTAGAATCACCAATTTTTTCTCCCAACCATAAAGCAATCTTTACCGAACACGAACACCAAACTTACCAATAGAGTTGGAGAGTTTCCTGCAAGCGGTGATACTGAGCCACTTCTTCCTGAGGAACAAGTCAGCAAAATATCCCAGAGGAATGCTCATCAGGCTCATCGCCAGGTATGGCAACGCTGACATTACTCCGTTCTGAAAATATGAATACCTAATAATAATCATAATCGGAGATAGTTAGCTACTGTAAAGTCAAACATTGGTTAACGAATGACACACCTGCAGACGTATTCACTGAGACTCGATATCGTTTCCGTTCGATTCGAGTCGAATCTATCGACTTCGGAAACGAATCTATCGACATCGGAAACGAATCTATCGAGATGGGCTGATGTTGGTATCGATAAATAATGTCATATTTATTTATTTATTTATTTAATTATTTATTTAACTTTGGCACACAAAACAAGTTGTAGTCGCAGAAAGTAGTACAGTAAGGAGTAGTTACAAACTAAACCAAAACTCTAACTATGTATGCTCATATGTGACACCAACTGTCATATGTGACATTAGTTTTCAATACCAACATCAGCCCATCTCGATAGATTCGTTTCCGATGTCGATAGATTCGACTCGAATCGAACGGAAACGGTATCGAGTCTCTGTGAATACGTCTGCTGAATGGCTTACAATTAAGACTGGAGCAGGCTGATAACGATCAGGAACCCGTTACGAGCTGCTGATTGGGTTTACTCTAATAAGGAGTAGGAACTACCTACATCTGATGACCACTACAAAATTGAATTTAAATCAATCTCCTTCGAAACACTGGCTGGTTGTGTATTAGATTTTAACAAAGTCAAAATGTGTTTGTTTAATTCAAAGTAGATTTTTTCAGTCATCACACTTCCACCGTTTTGGCATGTCTTATAGGTAGTTGAGGACATGAAGCCAAACCTTTTTAGTTATCATGATGATATTTGTATTGAACTCGTATTATCTATTGACAAATTCTCAGGGTCGTCAACAGGGGTTCATTTTTGTTATAAAGTTGATCAAACGATTGATTTCACAAATCTCTTTAACCCAACCTTGGGTGGCTTTAAAATTCTGACAATTAGGTGGCCACTAGCCTAACACCATCTCCCAATCCGCGGTGGACTTGTGAGGGATTATAGCGCATACTTCCGGACGCGCAATTTCGCATGAAAAAGCATGACTCATTGTCACGGTCCGCCTCAGCCAAGCGTGCAAGTGAGAGCGCGGAACAAGCGATAGTGAGCGTTCGTTTGTGATGCATAATTATATCTCTTTCCACTCCAGTATGCAAATTTTCATCAATGTTTTCTTATGACGTTATCACGTAAAATTATCGTCCGTAAACCGACTTTACAGACAACAAATTTTTTAGGTACGTGAAGTCAAATAAATAAATTAAATTCTTGAGGAAAGACCCTTAGCTCAGCCACACCTCGGAAACTAGCGATAAAATGTATGAAACAAACGCGTTGCTGCGCACACAGTCTAAGCTCGTGTAGGTGAACGCGTACCATGCTTGTGTGAGAACGCTCTCTCTCTCACGCTCATGCTCTGCGCACCTTGTCGTCGTCTCGTCCTAGCCAGCCGGTGACTGTGAAACAACCAAGCGCGGGGTGGCGGCACGGCAGGATGCAGGGAGTGGCCATACTGTACGCTAGCACTATTCATTATACTGTGGCACAGCAGTGGGCTGAGAGGTGTTGATGAACTCCTTGTAGAAATTGAGGATGTCACAAGTCTGATCGATCACACCAAGAACTTACCGCTTTAATGTCAACTCCCAGCACCATACTCATGTAAGAAGGCATCTCCGTCATAAGGGTCCAGAAGCCCCAGTTCTGACCGCAGTGGGCCACCACCAGCGAGAGGAAAGGTAGCGAGGTCCAAATCGACTTCCATGGAGTTTTCAAATTCTACAAAGCATACCATTTAGGTTCTTTATCAGTGACTAAATGGGCAGAAACGAAACGGGCGGTTCGTCTGTGATTTAAAATGTTAGTTAAAATTGCAATTTGTACGATGCTTAATCAATAAATTATATAAATGACTGTTTCGAGAAATACTGTATGTTTGTCTGAAAGTTTGTCTCGAACAGACTTCGATACAGCTCATCGGATTTTAATATTTTTTTAGGTTAAGTATAAGTATTAAAATTTAGGTAAGATTCAATAAAGTTTGTTCATGTACAGAGTTCAGATGACAAATTTTATTTTGATAAACCAAATCGAAGCAAGGCAGGTTCCAAGTATTTACTACAACATTCCTACAAAAACATGGTAGTATACTGCGATAAATGGAAACCGTGACCTATTAAGATTATTGACTATTAACAACTGTGAACATGCATTAGTGTATAATAATAATAACGAACGTACAAACACACCTACCTTCTCATAGCCCGAAAGGTGCCCCAATGAGGTCTGTATATAGAGCCGTTCAGCTTCGCTGATAACCCGAGACTCCTTAGGGGAAGACGCACCCAGGAACACGTATACCACAGTCCACAGCGCACCCAGAGTTCCGTTTGCGTAAAAGATCGCTGGCCAGCCCCAATATTCCGCTACGAAGCCTGCCGACATTAGTTGGAGTGCGGTTCCAAATTGAGCTCCTGCGAAAAGAACATTTAAAAATCTATTATAATGTCTACCAAATAAGAGGTGGCAAACTAAGATTCTTACACAATAGGTACTCAATCTTTTTATGATGTCGTCAAGGTCTTACAGCTATAATTACAGATGACTAAATACATCGTTTACTAAAAATGTGTGTGTGCACAGAGTGACCCAATGTTTTTTTGTAATTGTAGGTACTACAATAGTTAGTAAAAGTTCTAAAACATTTGTAAAACGAATATTGGAGTTTGTAAAGACTAATAAAAAGTTATACGACCTGGAGTGGGGTCACTCAGTTCTCACACTTCACCTTCCAAATCTCGGTAAGTATATAGTTTACAGGTGTGATTTGTATATAGATCGTTAGTAAAACATGCATAAACGTATTTGCAAGAGAAAAACACATAATTTCGATAAGATATACAGAATTACAAAAGAAAGAATAGGGCCACTGAGTGACCCAACTTAAATAACCTATACAATATTAATAACAGCATAAATACTATTACTTTTTCTGTCCTAGACGTAGTAAAAGTTACAAGGAAATTTGTAAAAGTAAAAAAAGAGCACAATAACGAGCCAATTTTGATAATTTCGAATTAATTGAGGTCACTCAGTTCACACACTATGAAAATCTTAAATCGCTAAAATATCTGTAAATATGGGACATACAGAAATAACATGCATATTAATAGTTAGTAGAAGTATATTGCTATACAAATGTATTTTTTTATCGTGATTTTACTGCTCCCTAAACGAGATAATTGCTTTTAAATATTTTCTATACAATGCACGAAGTAGGGTGTCCACACGGTAAAAAAATACTGTTAATCTGGAGGCCAATCTGCAAAAAATATGGAATCCTTGTTAGAAAATCATCATCATCATGTATGTGTTCAGGCCCGCCGCTAGCTGTTTAGTAGCCTGCGTGCAATACCGATTATGCCGCCCTACGACTACTTACGCTGAGTTTCGTCAAAAAAAGGCTAGGTATTTAATGTTTTCTCATTATGGTGGGAAAGGAATCATAACGAAGATAAAACATCTATTTTAATAAGGTACATATGTAGTTTTATTTTCGTATCTACAAAAATTTACCTCTTCTTGCCTTTTTATTTGCGAAATCTTAAATCAACTTTCTTGTATCCAAGCTGTCTAAGATTTCATGTTCAATTGAAACTATAGCTAAATAACTTAGTCTTTGCTGGAGCAATGTTGATCTTAAATAGTTTTTAATAATTTTCAATTTTGAAAAGGATCTTTTACCAGATGCAACTGAAACCGGCAGTGTAAGTAATATTCTTAATAATAATTAATAATCTACATTTAAATCATTACATAACAACAACAACAAAAAAATTATTAAACAATAAATTATTTAACTTCTTAAATTCGTAAAACTAGCTACATTGATACCGTACTCTTCGCCCGTGCAAGAGCTGTTTGGACGATTTTTAGGGTTCCGTACCTTAAAGTATATAATAAATTGTACGGAACCCTGAATGGGCGAGTCCGACTCGCAGTTGTCCGGTATTTTTCTTTTCGTGTCTAATAATAACCTGAGGAAACCAGCAGGTCCCAGAACTGATTCTGAGGCATAAATGTTAAGAAGCATTGCGGTTCGACGATCAGCGCTACACCGGCCACGTTTAGAAATCTAAAAAATATTTGTACCGGTACAAACTGGGTATTTGCAGTAATGGAACACCTCTGGTGACGCCCACTGGGACAAATGCGTAAGCATATTTTTTCTGAAAATTTTAAGTACTTAAATCGCTAATGTACATTATAACACATACATGATGATGATGATTTTCTAACAAGGATTCCATATTTTTGCAGATTGGCCTCCAGATTAACAGTATTTTTTTTACCGTGTGGACACCCTACTTCGTGCATTGTATAGAAAATATTTAAAAGCAATTATCTCGTTTAGGGAGCAGTAAAATCACGATAAAAAAATACATTTGTATAGCAATATACTTCTACTAACTATTAATATGCATGTTATTTCTGTATGTCCCATATTTACAGATATTTTAGCGATATAAGATTTTCATAGTGTGTGAACTGAGTGACCTCAATTAATTCGCATCATCACTCCGCATACTTAAGTATGTATGTATGTATATTTACACATTTTTCTAAAATAGAGAATAGAGAGCGGTGATAGCCCGGACGGTTAAAGAGCCTGCCTAAAATCAGTGAGGCTCGGGTTCGAATCCTGGCATGTACCAATGAGTTTTTCAAAAACTTACGTACATATTTATCACTAGCTCGACGGTGAAGGAAAACATCGTGAGGAAACCCGCAAGTCTCAGAATTATTTCTGAGACATGTGTAAATAGACCCGGTCCGGCGATAGGCTCACCACCTATCACGTTTAGGGGTCCAATATATCTCGTGAAATGTGGGTATATCCAGTAATGGAATACCTCTGCCTACCCCCTCGGGAATAAAAAAGGCGTGAGATTATACTTTTCTAAAATACAATTATTCTGAATTTGTCATATACACGGAATATAAATTATACTCCGTGGTCCCATACTGTACTACGTAGCGTATTATTGCACTCACACGCCGGCCACCAGCCGCGTAGCCGGCGGTCATTGACCTCACGCTAAAACTGAAGAATTTACCTTTTTAATTGGAAAAATTAAGGTTTTAAAGTTTTTTTATACAAATTCTAAAGGTTTCGGCGTCTTAATCACCCCCTTGAAGGATTCCCTCGATTTACCAATCACATTTTATGAGAGAGAGAAGAACATCCACTTAAAATAGGATTTCAACCACTACTTCTAATCTGTTTATCATTATATTCGACTACTTAATCTTCAGTTTTTCTTTAATAAAAATAATTTATTTTATTTTATTTTTTATTGAAGAGAGAGAAGAACAGCCATTTA
This sequence comes from Ethmia dodecea, assembly GCA_963855545.1. NCBI lineage: Eukaryota > Metazoa > Arthropoda > Insecta > Lepidoptera > Depressariidae > Ethmia > Ethmia dodecea. The sequence continues at coordinate 14,715,737 of OY979450.1, read as the reverse complement.
AATAGGATTTCGATCACTACTTCTATTATATTTATCATTATATTCGACCAATACCTACTTTTAAAAAGTTACTTCTTCTATGTCTTCAGTTTTTCTTCCATCCATTTAAAATAGGATTCGACCACTGCTTCTATTCTATTCGCGGTTCCCGCGCGTAGTTCCCGTTCCCGTGGGAAAACGGGGATAAAATATAGCCTATGTGTTATTCTGATGTGTATGCTATATAACTGTACAGTTTCTTAAAAATCCGTTCTGTAGTTTTTGCGTTGAAGAGGAACAAACATCCATCCAGACATCCATACATCCAGACATCCATCCAAACAAACTTTCGCGTTTATAATATTATTAGGATTAGGATTAGGATTAGGATATTAGGATTAGGATTAGGATTAATTCGACTAATCTTAAAAAACTTTTAAAAAGTTACTTGGCTATGTCTTCAGTTTTTCTTTAGTTATAGAGGATGATTATCTAATAAGGGCATTTGGAACCAGCAACTCGTCGGTGTAGATGGGCTGCTGTTTACATTTAGCCAATCTTCATGGACGAGTATTATCATGTTTTTGTTTCATGAGTTGGTGTTCCATTGCCTTCACCATTTAATTCCAATCCATTGACGTGTTTATTTACACATTGCAATATTTATAGATTACACACTCGTATCAATGCCCTTAATACAATGTTTCACTTGAATACTTCGCGACAAGTACTTCGAACTTTTTACTGTGCCCTTAAACGGATTTATTAAAAAAAGGTACAAAAAGCTGTCTTTTTCTGTGACCAAAACGATTGTTTTTCGAATACGATGATGCGCGTGACCGAGCACGTTTTGTTTAAAAAATCGTTCAAGTGCGAGCGGTTAACACGAAGGGTTCCGTATGACAGTACAATAAAAAACACATTAATTCTGGTATTGCCTGTTCGCTCAGTTGGTTGTGACCCTGCCTTCTGAGTCGGAGGTAGCGGGTTCGATCCCCAATATTTTGTTGCGTGAACATGTCTGTTGGCTTCGTATATGGTCGTGTAATACTTATTTGAGTACATGTTTATCACACTCCTTTCAGTTGTTTGGAATCCATACTATGGGTTCCAAACGGTCCTGCCTAGTTTGGGATTAAATAACCGTCTGTGAATTGTGTCCCAGAATTTACTATTATTATTTATATTATAAAAACGTATGCAGTTGAGATGAGAGCGTTAAAAAGTATGATAGGAGTTAAACTGAGTGACAGGATAAGAAATAGTGAGATAAGGAAACGTGGTGTGAAAGACGATGTATGTAGTGACAAAAATTGAGAAAGGTATGCTGAGATGGTTTAGCCATGTCGAGAAAATGAATGAAGAACGATTGACGAAAAAAGTGTATAAGGCAAGTGCGAATGAAAGTGTTGAAAGGGGTAGACCGGAGGCGGAAGTTTCAAGGCCAAATCAGTCTTCAAAAAGGCCAGGTCAAGAGTACCCTAAACCGAAGAGCATGTATGAAAGGAATAATGAAAGTGGACGAAGCGAAACAAGTATGTATGGATCGCAGCAAGTGGAAAGAAGTGGTCTCTGCCTACCCCTACGGGAAAGGGGGATATGTATGTATGTATGTATAGTCCCACAAGGAATTATGAATTTTACTTAATCGTGATTGAGGTTGCTCTTATTTATTTTTATTCCTAACTAGCGACCCGCCCCGGCTTCGCACGAGTGCAATGCTGAATTTTCTTTGCTATAAACCTTGCGGAGCCCGAGACCTTTCCAACGAATGCAAAACCATGGAAATCGGTTCGTCAGTTCTGGAGTTAAATCGTCAGGAAGGAAAACCGGACTTATTTTTATATAGTAGATTACAATGTATTCCCGTCACAGTTTTTAGTAAAAAATAATATGTTTTCCGTCTGTCCGTACGCCTGTTAGATACTCATACACTTGACCTTAAAACATCTCTGATCAGTGTTTGAGAACCACTCGAAATCAAATATTAATTTTAACACGTGTATTTGCTCTGGCTTCACAAAGTTGGTTTTAATCTTAACCTGCGAATTTTGATTGGTATGCTAATTAAAAGTTGTTTGCAATGATTGCTGCTGTTATTGCTCGTACGAAGTTGTCTAAACTGGTTTTATGTTTGAACATTACCTGACATACACATGACAAGTATTTCTAACTAGCAGACGCCTTTGTCCCCGTCAAAGATATTATAGTAAAGATGACTTATATTCATACTGCGCGCTTTTGGATCCGGTACGAGTGGCTCATGTACATACCTCTTAGCGTATTTATAGGACACAACGGTTTATTCCACCTAAATCCCCTATGCTTATTTACCCAGGTGATTTAAATACACCAAACAGTAGACTTAAATCACCTAGCATTTACGAACCTAGGAGATTTAAGTCGACCTTAAATAATTGTCAAAATTACAGCGAAAGATGTTACGCCACGAATGATTGAGAAAGAGACAGCTATCTGACCAGAGTTGCACTTGAAATACGACTAGGTGAAAAATGCAAACATTCGCTGCTACAATACGACTAAATAAAATTAGACCAATTATCTACATTTGTCGGCATCCGTTTTCACGCTCATTTTATGTATAATATCTTTGAATGACGCAGTTAAAAAACACCCTATTTATAGAGACCTCGGTTCTAGGCGGTGTATCAAAATGAAACATGTACTAGATTTTAAGTTAGATCTGCAACAATATATATACCTATCAAAACCGCAACCAATTTGGTGCAGTAGTATTTGCGCGGCACGTGTACTAACAGACGGATAGACAGACTGTTAAAAATTCTAAAATCATTGATTTGGCTTCTATTGATGTTATTTTTTAACTAAGTAGTTTTGTTAATTTAACGAATATAGCCCTCTCCAAATTTGCTGTGCCTCTACGAGGCGTCATATAGTGTTTTATGTAAACATGTAAGCCTATATGTACCGTGCAATAATTTGAAATTAATAAATAAATAAATAAATACAGAAGATATAAAGTTTTTTTAAATAACTCGTACATACATTCGCCAGTTAAAATTTTATTATATCTACTAGATGTTCCGCTCGGTTTCACCCGCGTAGTTCCCGTTCCCGTAGGAATACAGATATATTATAATAGCCTTGTAACGAGGTACCCGTTACGGACCTCCTTTATCCCCCCTTTTATAAACTTTTTTTCCCTATTAACTTCTTTATGTGCTGGTGTTGCGGCCCACTCCTCGGCCGCAACTGCCAGCACGTAGGGATGATGATGAGGACACGTAGAGGTGAGGACACGGAGAGATGAGGACACGGAGTGAAGGTCGATGGTTCGTAGAGGGTAGGAGGACGATGGGTTATTGACGAGGGGTCGGGTCGGGTTATTTATTACAATTGTAGAAATATAGATATTATGATATTTAGAACATGAGAAGCTTTTACATATAGGAAAGCTTATTTAGAATACAGATTTTAGGTCAGAGACCGTCTAATTCGAGCTTTTGGTAAGTACTCATTTGCTGATAGAAGAAAAATAGAAGAGAGAGCTGTAATTATAATTACAAAAATAAAAATATTGAATGTATGGATAGATAAAGAAGTTAATAGGGCAAAAAGTTTATAAAAGGGGGGATAAAGGAGGTCCGATAACGAGTACCTCGTTACAGCCTATGTTACTCAGGGATATTGTAGAATCTTAATGGTGAAAGAATTTTTGAAATCGGTATATTAGTTTTTGAGTTAATAGATTCATTTGGCAATGTTACATATGTTACAAACATTTTTTTCTTACTTAAACTAATATACATTACTTAATTATAGTCAATAACACATACTGAAATATTTAAAATAGTATTTTAAAAAGAAACAGGCTCGTAGCTTACATTTATGAGCAATTTACCTACAACCGCCAGCTGCGCGTAGTACTGTGCGTAGTTTTCTAGATTTTGTAAACTGCATTAAACATGACTATATTTAACAATTAATCTCGTTTATAACTTCGGCTCTAGATACCTTATACGTCATATTTTTTTCCAGACGGTAAAAAAAATCATCCAGTATATTTAACACGTGCTAGATTAAGCATTTATTTTTAATCTGATTCATGATCAACACATTAACCATAACCATGTGGTATGAATATTGCTTACTTATATATTAATTTAGTGTCTTGATCGATGTGATATTTTTATTGCATTCCTGAGCAGAATCAAAATAATACAACAAACCTTTTTAGATAGAGCAATAAATTATGAGTAAAAAAATATTTTTAAAACAAGCTTTTATTTTAATGAGCTAAAAAGAATAAAATAAACTGTTCCTTTAAAACTTTTACTATCTTAAAACGTCATTCATTACACAATTTATTATGTAATAAAAGCTTGTCGCGAGATTTAAGTACCTACTCATATTTAAGTAAATATATAAGTAACTATATAACTGATTGAATTCATTTTTAGGGTTCCGTACCTCAAAAGGAAAAAACGGAACCCTTATAGGATCACTTTGTTGTCCGTCTGTCCGTCCGTCTGTCAAGACCCTTTTTCTCAGGAACGCGTGGAGGTATGAAGCTGAAATTTATATTAATTACTCAGGTCTACTGTCCCTTGAAGCTGTGAAAAAATCAAACTTCTAAGCCAACGCAATCAAAAGATACAGCCGCTTATGCCGCAAATTTTCGACACTTGCAAGGGAATCAAAACCTACAGGTTGCTTCCCGTGAACTCAGAATCTTGAAATTTGGTACGAAGCAACGTCTTATAGCATAGATAAAGGAAAAATTACGAAAACCATAAATTTGCAAGGTTGTACGGAACCCTCGGTGCGCGAGTCCGACTCGCACTTGGCCGGTTTTTTTTAGAATTTTCTGACTAAGTAAATATGGGTATCTTCTTAAATCTCGCGACAAGCTTTTTTTACTTAATAAATTGTGTAATGAATGACGTTTTAAGATAGTAAAAGTTTTAAAGGAACAGTTTATTTTATTCTTTTTTAGCTCATTAAAATAAAAGCTTGTTTTAAAAATATTTTTTTACTCATAATTTATTTTTTACTTTTTAGTTGGATTTAGAATAGCATCATATGGCTAACCTTGCATTCTCATCCAAACTAAACGTGTATACAAAATTTTAGCTCAGTTGGTTATCTTCCAGCTCCATCATCAGACCCTGGTTACCATCTAGCACCAGAGTACTTGTCAAGATGAATCAAACGAGCCCAAACTCGAAGAGGTTATGCCCTTTGACTACTGAGTTCCTATGGCCATCTTCAAGCTCCATCATCAGACCCTGGTTACCATCTTTTACTAAAGAACTCGTCAAGACGAATCATACAAGCCCAAACTCAATGGAAATATGACGTTTAATTACTGAGTTCCTCCTATGGCCATCTTCCAGCTCCATCATCAGACCCTGGTAACCATCTAGTACCAAAGGACTCGTCAAGACGAATCAAACGAGTCCAAACTCGATGGGGTTATGTCGTTTAGTTACCGAGTTCCTTCCTATGGCCATCTTACGGCTCCATCATCAAACCCTGGTTACCATCTAGTACCAAAGGCCTCAAATCAAGACGAATCAAACGAGCCCAAACTCGAAGGGGTTATGACCTTTAACTACTGAGTTCCTATGGCCATCTTCAAGCTCCATCATCAGACCCTGGTTACCATTTTTTACTAAAGAACTCGTCAAGACGAATCATACGAGCCCAAACTCAATGGAAATATGACGTTTAATTACTGAGTTCCTCCTATGGCCATCTTCCAGCTCCATCTACAGACCCTGGTTACCATCTAGTACCAAAGGACTCGTCAAGATAAATCAAACGAGCCCAAACTCGATGCGGTTGTGTCGTTTAATTACCGAGTTCCTGTGGCCATCTTCCAGCTCCGTCATCAGATCAGCTCGGTGGTACCATAATATTGCATTGTCACCGAACTTACATAAGTACACCAAATTTCAGCTCAATCGATTGAAGATATCTGCTTCAAAATTGAGTTGCAAGATTCCACCCGAACATACATAGTTACATATACATACTTACATACATTGCAAGTTAAATAAAAGCTTTTAATATTACCAGAGTTATCGTTTATCGTTATAGCCTGTGGTTATAGCCTAAGATCCGGCCGCAAAAAAGTGTAGGGATCGAGTATAAGCTACAAACCAAATTTTTACGCATATTTATAATTCATTCGCTTGTTTTTTTACATAAAATATCGTCCACTTCACGGCAACATGCATAAAGATTATAAAAAAAATATGAAAAATCAGCTGATTTTTCATAATCTTTATGTATTTTGCCCCTTTGTGTATATTGACGCTTTATGTATGAAATTTCGTCCCAAAAATCATTTTTTGCGGCCGGATCTCGTATTATTAGTTTTTATGAAGAAGCGTGAACTAAAATTTAAATGGGTGTTCCATGGTAAGTACTTATATGCATTAAGTATAATCGTTCACATTTATGGGATTCCACACTTGGCAGACGAACTAGTGATCACGTTTTGCCTCTGTTATTTGTGTTATCTTACATTATCTAGAAACAGATCAATCTTAGCTGATTTACAGTGATCCACTATTTTGATCCAGAGAAAAAATCCTAAAGAAAAAAATTTTCAGGAGTGCACTTTTAGCGACTATTATTATTGAATTAGTAAGATAATTTATCAATATAATTTTAGTGCAAGTTCCCCATTGTTGACGTTGTAGTGCCACTCCATCAAACCGATGGATCAATGTATAACAACCAAGAGTTCAAGATAAAAAAAAAACATTCGCTACGATTTGAGAACTACGTCCTTTTTTTAAGTCGGTTAAAAAGGGGCAGGTTATCAATTTGACTGTATGATTTTTTTATGTTTGTTACCTCAGAACTTTAGACTGGGTGAACCAATATTGATGATATTTTTTTATTTCAAAGCTGGTGCTTCTCGTGTGGTTCCACGAGAAAACCATATAAGTTAAAGTTGGTGTTTTACTGTTTAGTATTATGTTATAAAGAAAAATCTTATGCATTTTATCCCCGAGGGGGTAGGCAGAGGTATTCCATTTCTGGAAATACCCACTTTTCACGAGAATATTTGACCCCTAAACGAAGCCTAAACGTGATAGGTGGTGAGTGCATCGTCGGACCGGGTTTGTTACACATGCCTCAGAATTAATTCTGACACTTGCGGGTTTCTTCACGATGTTTTCCTTCACCGTCAAGCTAGTGATAAATATGTGTGTTATATTATACTAGCGACCCGCCTCGGCTTCGCACGGGTGCAATGCTAACACTAAAACCTTCCTCTTGAATCACTCTATCCATTAAAAAAAACCGCATCAAAATCCGTTGCGTAGTTTTAAAGATTTAAGCATACAAAGGGACATAGGGATATAGGGACAGAGAAAGCGACTTTGTTTTATACTATGTAGTGATGTATAGATTTGCTGTATTTATTATTAAGCTGCGAATGCATTTGTGCCGTTTGTAATTTTAGTGTTTAAGTAATGGGCAACGGTTGCTTTGGTGTACAGGTGTCGCTGTAAGCGTGTTGCCTAAATGTCATAAATCACTACATAGTATAAAACAAAGTCGCTTTCTCTTTGTTCCTATATCCCTATGTATGCTTAAATTTTCAAAACTACGCAACGGATTTTGATGCGGGTTTTTTTAATAGATAGAGTGATTAAATAGGAAGGTTTTAGTATTAGCATTGCACCCGTGCGAAGCCGGGCGGGTCGTTAATAAATAAATAAATTGGCCCACCTGCGTAAATGAGAGTTCCGAGACGACTCTTCTCCTCCAACGGGACCCATTGTCCGATGACGCTGTGCGCGGAGGGCAGCAGAAAGCCCTGGGATAGACCCTGGAGCACTCTGCACACACACACAATTTTCCATCCTCCCTGCAAAGTTAAAAGTTTCATATTCCTTCACAAGTTTCAATTCAAGCGCTAACGAAAGCGAAGGATGAAATTTTTGCACAAAGATACATTGAACCAATTCAGAATCCCGTGGGATTTTCCAAAAACTGATAAACAGTGCATCGGCTAGATTAATTCTCATAAAACCAGGGATACACTAGGGAAAAATGTCCTCCGACACGCGTCGCCAGCGACGTCGGGTGAAGTCGCGCGACGTTGCCGGCCTTCGCTCGACATAAATCTGGCAACATGGCTCTACTATCTCGGCGGGTGTCATGATATCGACTGCCTTGTGAAACACAATTTCGTGATGTCGCCAGATATGTTAGGCGAAATCGGCCGGCCTCTCTTGACATGTCGCCGACACATGGCGTGAGACATTTGTCTCCCAGTGTATCCCTGGCTTAAAATGGAATTGTATTTCAAATCTATTGTCTGAGGAAAATGACCTCACATCACTTTGTTATTATTTTCAACATAAACATTGGCGTTGTTATTGAATCGAGTCACGCAAGAACAATTCTGTTGACAATAAAAGGTTGTGTTTGTATATCTGGCATACCTTGCAGATGTTTTACAGTTTTCAGAACTATGTCTCTTTAAAGTAAACAATCTGCCACTTACAGGTTACTAGATAAAGGCAAACCAGTTTATAAAAAATACACTAACTTACAGTAAAAGTAGACTAGTTTTGAATGAAGGAAACTTATGGTACTTATCTATAGGTACTTACTGAATTTTAATGAGACATTCCATTCCACGAAACAGTAAATAATTCCAATGTTTACTGTTTCGTAAATTAGCATAGGTACCTAACTATTGTAACTAATACCAGCTAATAAGTACCTACCTACCATTTATGTATTATACTATAATGGTTGTATTAAAAACTGAACATCAACCTGGCTGGATTTTTTTCACTAAATTTGTTGTTTTAGTGATTACTTAACAACATTATTTGAAAATAAAGATTTTTGTATTTGTATAATTATGTCAATAATTTTAATTCCTATGCAAAGTCGGAACTTCATGAAATGAAATGAAACGAAACGAAACGAAATGTCGAAATGAAATGAATATTTTTTAGATCTTTTTTTTATTAATGATGTTGTATTGTATTGTATACATACCTAATAATAATAAATAATAATAATAATCTCACGCCTTATATCCCCGAGAGGGTAGTCAGAGGTATCCCATTTCTGGATATACCCACTTTTCACGAGATATTCTTTGGACCCCTAAACGTGATAGGTGGTGAGCCCATCGCTGGACTGGGTCTGTTTACACATATCTCAGAATTAATTCTGGGACCTGCTAGTTTCCTCACGATGTTTTCCTTCACCGACGAGCTTCTGATAAATATGTACGTAAGTTTTTGAAAAACTCATTGGTACATGCCAGGATTCAAACCCGAGCCTCACTGATTTTCATCATGTGAAGCAGGCTCTTTATCCGTAAGGCTATCACTCATAAATACAGATATTTCAAGTCCAACGAAAACAGATAATATATTTTCAAGGAAAGTTCATTACACTTAACCGAAGCCGGTAGTAAACACAAAACTCACATAGTGGGACCCGATCGGTATGAGAAGACTGACGGCCGCGTTGATGCCCACGCACAGTAAGATGAGGACCTTGCCACCATACTTCTTCGCCAACTCTCCAGCAGGGATCTGCAGGACCACGTACCCCCAGAAGAATGACGACAGGATCACGGACTGAGTCCGCATGTCCCAGTCGAAGGACTGTGGAAGAATAATGATATAAAACTAGTGCCCCAGGCAGGCCTGTCCGACTACGTCTTTGACGCAGTTTAGGTGATATGCAAAGAGATTAAAATATAATTACGGTATAGAGGGGACAAAGCGAGGAAAATTTGATGCCAAAAGTTAATACACAGTTTATTACAAGTGGAATAAATCTAGTACGATTTCGACCGAAAATATTTCCAATGCCCCCTCTATGTCCTATTCAAAGAAATTAAAATATAATAGGACATAGAGGGGGCATTGGGTATATTTTTATACAAAACTAGCGGCCCGCCCCGGCTTCGCACGGGTGGACATTTATTTTTTAAACATTTTGGGGATAAATGTATCTTTATGAAGGACAAAAGTAGGTTCTTTTTATTATTCAAGTAGAACAACACGGAACCAGTATATTCTAGTTTTGGTTGGAATTTCTAAAAATGCCTTCATAGATCGGTTGCGTACGACATATAAGACACCTACATAACATATTTAAAGTTTCTAGGTGTTATCGATTCGGAGTAGTACTGATACCAAAGGGTATGCATGTGCTCATGACAGCAAACAAATTTTCCAAAGGAACAAATATCTAATGAATTCTCAAAAAAAAATGGACTTTGTATGGAGACTTTTAAAGAATATTTGTAAAATATTTGTAGTTTATAAGTTTTAAGTTGATAGACTCACAAAACCACAATTCTCCATACCAACTCCAACCCCTACTTTTGCCCTTTAGAGGACTATTTTCGAAAAATCCAAAAACACGCAACACTTATTTCTAAGAGTACCTATTTGTGCCAAGTATTAAGCTGATAAACGTAAAAAGCAACACGTATCCATACAAACTTATACCCCGCGTTTCAGCAACATAGGGGGTGATTTTCAGAAAAGCCAGAAATACGTGTCTTGTTGTGTGTTTTGAGGAGTATTTTTACATAGTTTCGAATTGTTACACCAAAAAAATAAGATTTTCTATACAAAAATCAACCCCCACTTTCACCCCCTTGGAGGATGATTTGAATATATGAACGATATGAATTTCAACTCCTATTTTCACTCCTTTAAGGGATGATTTTCTAAAAATCCTAAAATACGTGTCACATCATTTATTTTTAAGAGTATTTCTGTCAAGTTGTAAGCTGATAGACTTAAAAAACAATTCATCTCCATACAAACTCCAGCCCCCTGTTTCAGCCCCTTAGGGGGTGGTTTTCGGGAAATTCAGAAATATGTGTCTTGTTTTTGGTTTTGAAGAGTATTTTTACAAAGTTTCGAATCAATACACAAAAAAATTAAGGTTTTCCATACAAACTTCAACCCCCACTTTCACCCCCTTAAAGGATGATTTTCGAAAAATCCTAGAACTAATATCTCATAGTTTATTTTTAAGAGTATTTGTGCCAAATATAAAGTTGATAGACACAATAAAACACACTTCTCTATACTAACTTCAACCCCTACTTTCATCCGTTTAGGGGATGATTCTCGAAAAATCCAAAAATATGTGTCTCATAATTTATTTCTAAGAGTATTTATGTAAAGTTTGAAGTTGATAGACGTAAAAAACAACACGTCTCCATACAAACTCCACTCCCCTGTTTCACCCCCTTGGAGGATGATTTTCAAAAAATCCTAAAACTAATATTTCATAGTGTATTTTGAAGAGTATTTGTGCCAAGTTTAAAGTTGATACACGCAGAAATCACACTATCCCATACAAACTTCAACCCCCTCTTTCACCCCCTTAAGGGTTGAATTTCATAAAATCCTTTCTTAGCGAGCATCTACACTATAAACGTAACCTACACACAAAATTTCATGTTTCTATGTTCAGCGGTTTGGGCTGGGCCTTGATTTTTAAATTTAGCTTCTCCTTTTATATATATAGATAGATTCGCCATCTACCGGATTCAATTGTGAATCTTAACCATCCAGGGATCTTATCCCGGTCGAGCCCTTTTTAACTGACATCAAAAAAGGAGGAAGTTCTCAATTTGTCACCTATGTCTTTTTTTAACTTTTTATTGTATGTTAATCCATCTCAGTCAAATCTGAAGCGATTTAAATTTTTATCGGCCTGTTAAAATTGTATTTTATATATACTGGATGTTTTTTTTTACCGTCTGGAAAAAAATATGACGTATAAGGTATAGAGCCGAAGTTATACACGAGATTAATTGTTAAATATAGTCATGTTTCATTGTATTTCTAAACTATACAACGGATGTGATGAGTAATATCAAATGATTATGGTTTTGTAAAGTGAAGAACACCTCAAGCGTAAAATTTAGATGTGACGTCACACAGCCATGCGACGAGGAAATTGGTCCCACAGATAATAGATCTACGTACCAATACACCGTCCACCCGCATGGCTCAGATAAATGGCACATTGTTCTAAGATTCCCATTCAAATTGCAAACAAGTACGTATAATAAAATATCTTTGTATATTAATTAAAATAAAAACTGCAGAGTGGAAGTCGACCTCGAGTTCTATACTTTTGTGGATATTTTTAATCATAATTCGCAAAACAAAAACAAAATATTTTTCAACACACTTGCTCATAAAGTGGCTCTAATTTCACTGCAATTAGGCACATAATGACACCTATAATCAAACTGAGACTTTTTGTTTGCTATTATTCACTAGTGAGTTATAGATTTTTTTTTTCAATTTTGTTGCTAGAGTTGCTTTGTTCTTAAAAAAGTTTCGATACAAAAAAGATCGTATTCAATCGTACTAATAAATTAATACACAAATATGGCTTGCTCATTTCATGCAACTTCGTATTTAAATAGATCATTTCAACTTGTACGTGTTTAATAAACAAAACTTTCACTCAAATATAACTTTGGTTTTCTCTGTAAAAACTTTAAATACCCCATTTTGTACGTGGCTAAAACGCTATCCACGACAAACCAAAGAAAAAGAAACCTAATTTTTTTAGTCCATGGCCGATCGCCATTGTAAGATGCGAGCGCATAGGAAAACGAGGCTGTATGGGCCTAGATCCTTTTGCCTTTTCCAAATTATATAAATAAAAAATTGGAAAACCAATTAATTTTCCCCGCCATTGCGAATGATTATTTTAAAATGATTTTTTAGTATTATTTATTCACAAGTGTGTTGAAAAACGTCGTATGATACACGTGTGTATTGATGATTACCGTCCTCGGCTCTCTTATGACCCTCGCCTACGGCTCGGGTCTCAATGGCGCCTCAGCGGTAATCACCAACTTTACTCACTTGTACCATAATGTACTATTATAACGTGCAAATAAAGGCTTTCTAGGTAATATGATATCCCACTCGTCCTGGTAACCAAACTTTAAATTAATACCAATTTTTCAGTATTTAGCATAAATAGTCGCCAAGATATTATGTCACCAGACAGACAGCGGCACCATAATGTTTTTTTTTATACTGATACGAAACCCTAAAAACCAGAAACATTCCCTAGTAAGAGACACTGAATAGATTTAAAAATATGTATGGCTATACACCTAAATCTAAACTAAAACTGGACCGGAGATGAACTAATCTAGCGAAACCTTACAGTTTGTGACGTCATCACCCAGAGTCACTAAGCTAAGACAAGTCTAACGTTACTATATACTGATGTTTTTTTTACCATCTGGAAAAAAATATGAAGTATAAGGTATCTAGGCCGAAGTAATACACGAGATTAATTGTTAAATATAGTCATGTTTAATGCAATTTACAAAATCTAGAAAACTACGCACACTACTATGTAGCACCTGGCGGTTGTAGATAGATTGCACACAAATGGAAGCTACGATCCTGTTTCTTTTTTCAAATACTATTTCAAACTGTGTGCAATATTGGCTTTGTGGTCAAATGAGCTCACAGACCACTTAGCCCGCGGGCTAAGTTGACCCCTTAGTTTTTTTTCGTAGGTGACTCAACCCACACTTACCGGATAACTCAGCCCGTGGACTCAGTCAACTACTATTTTACCGATAAGGGTCCATTCAGCCCGCGGGTTCAGTTGACTACTATTTTTCCGGGAAGGGTCCACTCGGCCCGCGAGCTAAATCAACCACTAACATACTGCTTCAACTCAGCCCGGTGTAAACAACTACCCATTTTATTTGAATGGGTTCTTCCTAAGGGTTTTGACTACAATTGAGTAATATTAGTTTAAGCAAGAAAAAAAAATTTTTGTAATTTTTTTTTTTAAATATCTGCAAAATGAATATGTATATTAAACTTACCTATCACACCATATTTTTTTCCAGACGGTAAAAAAAATGAGGCGGTATACATATAGTCTAGGAAACAAAGCGGTTTTTTGTACGAAGACCCCATCATTAAATTATCAGTCGAAAAAACTTTGCAGAATTGTAGTATTGAATGAGAAAAAATATAAAAAAAATATAAAAAAACACTCCGAAGTTAGGTACGTATTTTTACCACGTTATGAGTTAATTATATTATAGTGTGGTGCAAAAATACCTTACTTCCGTTAGTTTTTTTATGGATATTCATAAAATATGTATAATTCATGATACTTTATCATACAGTATAGTTTCGTCGTCTGAGGAATTCACGTGGGGGTCCACTACCCATTGGCGTAGCAAGGGATTTTTCCTAGGGGGGGCCATGGCCCCAGGCAATCGGCTGGCCATGGCAAGGTGGTCACTGATTATCAGCGCATGCGCAACTATGATAGGTATCAAGTATGGATTTCAGTTATCCTATCCTATAATTATACTATTCTTTTTCTTTTATCTGTGTCCTGACCAAAACTATGTATGTAGTTTAGTAGTAGGTATGTAGTGTAGTCGCTAATATAGGTAGCTATTTTAAGAGCGGAGCTCTACCAACGAGGTGTTGTGGTAACTGGGGTTCTAGAGAAGGAACATATGTTACCTAAAAAAGGAAAAACCCTGTGCAATAGGTAACAGCTTATCTGTAGGGTTTACTGTGTACTGTGGCTTGATTTTATCAGTTTTACGTGCCTTTAGCATAAAACATTATCATATCGAAGAATTTTATTCTGCATGTGATGAAAATCGTCAGCATCGATTACAAGATTTTCAATCTGGAGATTATTTACCAAATCTCGTATAGTTTCAAGTAACATAATATGATTATCAGCAGCTGATAACAGGCGTGTTATGACAGTGTTGTACTTCGTTATACAATCTATACAGCTTCCACCACCTTTGATTTCATAGTACTTACTCGAAGATTGATCAGATTTTGTTGCAGATTATGAAATAGATTGTAGTGTGACATTATGTGTCCGACACACATTTCTATGCTGTCATAATTATGACGATATTCACTGATTTGCTTATCACGATCAACCATCATCAACATCAACCTGGATTGATAAGGGCAACCACTTGTCTCCCAATGCTATTTTTGTGGGTAGAAAATGCCTTTAAATTTTGAGGAGGTTTGAGGTTGGTTAGAATATAAGGAGACATTTTTTATTCGTTGTCTTTGTTAGTTCGTTTATTACTTCAGAACAAAAATAGGATGTCGATGAAATTGTAGCAATTTGGGAGATTTCGCAATAAGAACGTAGGGCCAATCATCATATAAATATAGATAAACGGGGACAATCTTTGATATAGTCTCATTCAACGCGAAAAATTATCCTCTGTCTGAATTTCCCTCCTCACGCACGTTTGTTACCACCTAAGCCACAGTACAGCGTTAGCGGTCATGCTCACTACTTTATCAGTCATACATACATTATATAATCTCAAGCATATTTTCCACTAGGGTATGCAGAGACAATAGATTGCCATTTGCTACGCACCTTGCAAATCTCCTATGCTTCACCCACATTCATCCAACCACTCTTGCATGCTCGTCCTTTTCGGGTACTGGTTATCTGGCTTTTCTTCAATACATCGCCGATGTGGTCAATTTCTCTACCGACTCGCCGATTCACAACACCCTTGTATATTTGTCAATAATCCTATCACGTATAATCTCACATACTTCATCTAGTTTACTATACATTCTTCCGCAGACATTGATACTGTTGTTGAAACTCACATCCTCTTTGCTAGAATCTGTCATGGCGACGATGGCCATACTCATGTTGACCCTCATGGCGAAGGAAAGCACCATGCCGAAGAACAGTAGGACAGCTTGCACATGACGGGTTCCCAGCGCCGACCCTGCAAGGATAGACTTGTCATTTTCATCGTCACCTTCACCATCACCATCTCTGATATCGTCATCAACTGACCAATCAAGTGACCATTCGTAAAGGCAATGATTAAGAAGCAGATTTCATGACAAGTCAAGTGTTGAAGTAATTTTATGACTTGAGACTATAGTAGGTACTGCGTGAAGCTCCGGTTTGAAACCTGGTGAGGGCATATACGAATGAGTTCTTCAAAAACATACATAGGTAAATATTGTGTGTAAATTGTGTCCCACAATCGTTAATATAGGAAACATGAGGAAACCCGCAGACTCCAGTCCGGCGATGTGCTCACTCATTTAAAATCAAAATGTTTTTATTTAATGTATTGGCTTATAAGTTTAGTTATTGAAATTCATTGCAACGCCACCGCTTCGGCTTGTATAGTTTAGGAGATGAAGCGAGGCAAGAATCTCCAGAACACATAATTATTTTATACAATCAATAATTTTAAATAATCTTAAACAAACTACAAGTTACATGGTCTTTAACCTCTCAGACCATGAATCACAGACACAATAGATTTTTAATTGTGTCTTGGTTCCAATTGAAACCAGCGGTTTGTAACTGATTAATAGATGTAGACATTCTCACACATGGTCATTCAGTGCTTATCTTAATAACAAGCAACCATTTCGAAATGTCTCTCAAGAGGCATCTTTTACTCCACAAAATAAGATCAAGGATCAACTCTATCATCATCAAATCATATGCGCCAGTCGCTAACCTTATAAATGAGTGGTTTGTCCCAATTTTCCTGAAGTAGTAAACACTTGAGGAGAACGGTGATTTAAATGACTTGCATAGTTTTATTATGTAACAATGATTTTCTTATCAGCTGTTGAAATGCCATGATTGACAGCTTGCTGGACTGTAAAAGATATCGTGCATTTTTATTGTTGCCGGACTCTTGATGAAGTGGTCGTAGTCGTTTTTGACGTGATAACGTCTTTTAAATCAAATCGATGAACGCCGGTTGCATGCACGAAAACGTGTCACGTTCCGCCTGAGCCGAGCGTGCAAGCGAGAGCGCGGAACGAGCGATAGAGAGGCACGATCGGCCTAAGCGGTCGGCTTGTGACCCATTTAACTCTCTTCCACTCCAGTATGCAACTTTTCATGACGTTATCACGTAAAATTACCGTCCGTAACGTGACTTTACAGGCAACCCATTTTTTTAAAACAGATTGGTAGGAAAGAGAGTAGGCTAAGTTTATATACTATTTGTTTAGATAATCCATTTTCCAAAAATATTCTTTTTTGGACCTTTAAGTGACATCTGTCAGAATCCAACTGATGAGCCCATCGACGGACTGGGGTGCTGTTATACAAGCGTCATAACCAATTCTGGGACCTACTATTAGACGGTAGTCTCCTAAGTAGGTAAAGTAGGTACCTACATCTTCCTAAGTATATCTACCTCAAAACACCAAAACAAAACAAAGATCTCTCAGTTAAGGCTTTAATGAAATCGTCATACCCGAAATATCAATATGTTTGGATGTTCATAACTTAGGACTTCGTAACTTTTTCATCAGAATAGCAGGCTCCGTTGACCCTCGTTAAAACTTATGTATAGGAGCGGAGGTGCAATGCTCCTGAATCGTGAAAAGGGAAGATTTTCCCTTAGGCGATGTGATCGTGCCTGACCGCGGTCCAACGGTTATGCGGGCAGACCAAGAGCTAAGCTAAGTTAGTTTAGCATAGCTCGCATAGCTGACGCAGTTTCCCATACTTTTTACTTAGCATGCGGTCTCCACACAAGTATGGAAAACTGCGTCAGCTATGCGAGCTATGCTAAACTAACTTAGCTTAGCTCTTGGTCTGCAACCCGCATTAATGTTGGACAATCATATTTTATTATAAAGAGTCGTGCAAACTCTTCAATAGCTTTGCTTAACGTCTATGGCTCTTCAGGTAGTTCTATGTCGATCGCATCCAACATTTCTTAACTAGTGTGATCATTATAATCACAGCTCTACTAGCACTTCAATTGTTGCATTAGAAGCAAATAAATCCGTACACTAGTATTAGAAAGAGGAAATATTAGTTTTTTTGTTTGTTTGTATGTTCAGGCAAACTACTGGGCTGATTTCAAAAATTATTTCACCAATGAAAAGCTTACTTTTCTGGGAACACGGGCTATATTTTCCCACTGGAACGGGACTTATGCAGGTGAAATCGGAACAGCTTATACTTAATAGTATAAACTGTTCGTGCGAATATAACTCTATACAATCTAAACCATATTTACTAGTAAGACATGAGATTAAAAAGAGCTACCATTGAGATTCTTGCTGGTTCTTCTCGGGGTACTGCATTTGGAACCAGCCATTCGTTGGTGGAGATGAGCTGTGCTGTTTACATTTAGACAATCTTCATGGACGAGCTTAGACTATTGACCTACCTAAGTGTGTACTTTTGTGTACTTTTTGTACCTACAGAAAATAAATTATCGACTTTTGTTTGTCTGCTACCTCTCTTCACGGCTTGACTGCTTAACCGACATCGAAGAAATTTGGTAGTAAGATAACTTTGCGTCATGAAGATATGCTTCGTTTCACCTCAGAACGCTGACGAAGTCGTGGCAGGGGCTAGTAAACTAATGTTAGTAGTATTTCAGGAAAAAGTTTACTAATAATAATAATAATAATATAATCTCACGCCTTTTATCCCCGAGGGGGTAGGCAGAGGTATTCCATTACTGGATATACCCACATTTCACGAGATTTATTGGACCCCTAAACGTGATAGGTGGTGAGCCCATCGCCGGACCGGGTCTGTTTACACATGTCTCAGAATTAATTCTGAGACCTGCGGGTTTCCTCACGATGTTTTCCTTCACCGTCGAGCTAGTGATAAATATGTACGTAAGTTTTGAAAAACTCATTGGTACATGCCAGGATTCGAACCCGAGCCTCACTGATTTTCGGCCGGCTCTTTAACCGTCCGGGCTATCACTGCTCTAAAAAAAGTTTACTACTTGATGTTTTATGGCCAAGTGCAACATTCAACTCAGCCCCGGAAGCGACAAGGTGACGGATCCTGTGTTTATCGACCCTTTTATGGCTTATGACCTTTATGGCCCACGGCAGTAAAACCTTTTATGACTTGCGGTAGTTGGGGATAGCAGGATCGTTTTTGTTTATGTTTTTTATTGCGATAAATTTATAGAGGTGGTGAGCCCATCGCCGGACCGGGTCTGTACTAATTCACATACTCGGGTCAGTACACTTCTGGGAATTAATTATCACGTGTAGGGGTCCAAACAATATCTCGTGAAATGTAAGTTTATCTAGAAATGGAATACCTACCCCCTCGGGGATAAAAGGCGTATTTTTTTTTATGTATCAGTGATAGCCCAGTGCTTAAAGAGCCCCCTTCTCAATCGTGAGGCTCGGGTTCGAATCCTGGCATGAACCAATGAGTTTTTCAAAAAGCTTACGTACATATTTATCACTAGCTCGATGGTGAAGGAAAACATTGTGAGGGAACCCGCAGGTCCCAGAATTCCGAGGCACGTGTAACGGACCCGGTCCGGCGCTGGCCTCACCACCTATCACGTTTAGGGCTCCACAGAATATAATGGTAAAACGAGGGTATTTCCAGATATGGAATACCTCTGCTTACCCCGTCGGAAATATATGGCGTGTTTTTTTGGCCTTCATATTTCGAGTATGGCGATTTAAAACGTACCTACTTTAAACGTAAGTACGTACCTAGTTATTGATTGTTAGGAACAAAACGTAATATTTCAACTTTAAATGAATCTTCTTACTATTAGGTATATAATATTATGGCACTCGTACGCAGGTGAACTTGTAACATAAATGACGGGCCGGTTGGCTTCAGTTCCAAACTAGGCAGAACCTGTACTATGGGTACTAAACAACTGAAAACATAATTAAATCAATATTAAACGACCACACACTGAGCCAACAGACATGCTTATGCACACAAATGTAGGCCCCGAGCGGGAATAGAACCCGCGACCGCCGACTCAGAAGACATGGTCACTACTAATTGAGCCAACAGGCCCGTCAAATAAATAGCACGGAAACTTATTGCCTATTTATAATTTGTAATCGCAATCGTCTTCATTTCGACATACCTTGCTTCTTCCGTGCATCTGTCAATACAGTCATTGAAAGAAGATCAAGCACTGATCGCGTAACAAATGTCAAATAAAGAAGATTACACACGTATTCACAGAGACTCGATACCATTTCCGTTTGATTCGAGTCGAATCTATCGACATCGGAAACGAATCTATCGACATCGGAAACGAATCTATCGAGATGGGCTGATGTTGGTATCGAAAACTAATGTCACATATGACAGTTGGTGTCACATATGACATTATTTTTCGATACCAACATCAGCCCATCTCGATAGATTCGTTTCCGATGTCGATAGATTCGACTCGAATCAAACGGAAACGGTATCGAGTCTCTGTGAATACGTCTGCAGATTTCCTCCAGTCCAGCGCAATACGATAGCAAAAAACAAACGAAATTATGTAACCCAATTTAGTATTAAGTAACAATTGATTAAAAGGTTAACGTGTTGAGGAGTTTCTTGCCCCGCTTCTTCTCCTCAACCATACACGCTGAAGCGGTGGAGTTGAAATGACGTTCATTAAGTGAACTTGTAAGTTCCTCTTTTGAATAAAACATTTTGACTTTGACTTTGAATTATAAATATACAATAAGGCCCCTATTCATAATAAGTGTGAACGCGCTCCACACAGCTACAGTAATGCATAAACCATTATTCACGTGTAACTTCCTCTCCGATAACAGTAGCTATAATTCAGTCGTAAAGTAAGTACCGTCACCTACAATAACAGTGTGTTTTGCTACTGAAATATGTAGTGGCATTTAAGCAGACAGAATAAACGTGAGAAATGCGTCAATTTATGCCATTTGTAGAGTTTTCTACCAAAACCGTGGCACTGGGACTATATGTACTAAGCCGCCGCTGTCTGTCCGTCTGTCTGTCCGTCCGTCTGTCTATCAGTGGGCTCTTTGACGGGCCTGTTGGCTCAGTTGGTAGTGACCGTGCCTTCTGAGCCGGAGGTCGCGGGTTCGATCCCCGCTCGGGGCCAACATTTGTGTGCATGAACATGTCTGTTGGCTTCGTGTCTGGGTGTTTTAATATTTATATAAGTATGTTTATCAGTTGTTTAGTACCCACAGTACAGGCTCTGCCTAGTTTGGGAATAAATAACCGTGTGTGAATGGTATCCCACAATTTATTATTATTTATTATTATTATTATATGATGAACCGTTAGGGGTCGTCCATTAACACTAGAGCGCACGCGTGCTCTACTATGGTAGAACAGGTTTAGAAATTATTATGTTGCCATCTTATTCTTCCACGTATCTCCCCGCGGTCCTAGATAATCCTCGGCAATTAAATAACAAATCAAGCTAGTAGGTCACTAAGTTGCAGCGTGGGTGCATGTCACCACAAATCGCCTTCAAAGTTGAAGTTCTACTATAATAGAACGTGCGATCATTCGCGTAAAAAAATAAGGTGAGAAGTCGATCATCAGATTCACAAAGAAATAGTGCAAAGGCTGTGCTAAGTGGATATGCGCCGACCACCAAGTTGTATTGTGTCTTGAATGTAGTGAAAACCAGAACTAATAAGTTTTTGGGCTTTCAAAATTAGTATTTTTCATAAATCGAAAGTGAGCTAACCAAAAATACGGAACCTGATTGCAAAAAAATGTATCTAATTAAGTCAAAGTAACTTAGAAGAATAATGTTTTATTTGTTTTCCTTAGTTTATTAAATAACCTACCATAAACAATCATTTTTTTTCATTTCCATACCTACACCATTATTTGTGAAATACATCAATTTGTAAATGTTCTACCATAGTAGAGCACGCGATCACTCATGTAAAAAAAGAGGCGCGTGCGCTCTAGTGTTAATCACGTAATGTTTTTTAGCAACTTTTTGACCCCCCTCCCCCCCTACAGAAATCACCTGTATTTTTTTGGAAGACAGTAGGTATATTGAAATTTTCGATGACGAAATGATAAAATTTTGGAAAATTAAGCACCAATAAAAACTCACGTGCTAGTCGTGCTACTTATTGTTTGGTTTAGAAATCGCGCGGTCAATGAAAAATAAATACACGCGGTATCTCATTACACCCCCCCTCCCTCGTTGTGATGTTTCGTGATTTTCTAACCCCTCCACCCCCTTTCGAACCTCACGTGATTAATGGACGACCCCTTATGTACCTACATCAACAGTTGAAATTTTCACAGAATGTGTTATTCTATTGCCGCTACACATAGTCAACTGAACCCGCGGGCTGAATGGACCCTTATCGATAAAATAGTAGTCGACTGAGCCCGCGGGCTGAGTTATCCGGTAAGTGTGGGTCGAGTCACCTACGAAAAAAAAAAAAGACGTGTGGCACTCGGGGACTGCCGCGGTAAAGCTATTGCATAGCATTTTGTATCAACAAGACTGCCGAAAGAAACGGGTTGTTCCCAGTCCGCCGATCGGAACTCCGATTGGTAGGGAATATTTTTTCCCACTGCTCCGATTGTTTTTATGTTGTTTCAATAACCCCTTTTTTCGCCAAAAGTACAGTCACCAATAAAATAATAAAGTTGACTGTCTTGGTTGGTCTGACTATTTCATTTCATTTCATTTGATTCGATTCGATTCGATTCGATTCGACTCGACTCGACTCGACTCGACTCGACTCGACTCGATTCGACTCCGACTCCGACTCCGACTCGACTTTCGACTTTCGACTTTCGACTTTCGACTTTCGACTTTCGACTTTCGACTTTCGACTTTCGACTTTCGACTTTCGACTTTCGACTTTCGACTTTCGACTTTCGACTTTCGACTTTCGACTTTCGACTTTCGACTTTCGACTTTCGACTTTCGACTTTCGACTTTCGACTTTCGACTTTCGACTTTCGACTTTCGACTTTCGACTTTCGACTTTCGACTTTCGACTTTCGACTTTCGACTTTCGACTTTCGACTTTCGACTTTCGACTTTCGACTTTCGACTTTCGACTTTCGACTTTCGACTTTCGACTTTCGACTTTCGACTTTCGACTTTCGACTTTCGACTTTCGACTTTCGACTTTCGACTTTCGACTTTCGACTTTCGACTTTCGACTTTCGACTTTCGACTTTCGACTTTCGACTTTCGACTTTCGACTTTCGACTTTCGACTTTCGACTTTCGAATTCGACTTCGACTTACTTTACTTCACTTTATTTTATTTTATACAATGCACGGCCTTTAAGCCACACCTCCGTGCCCGTCGGAGTGGGGAGAGCGTGAGGTTTTTTCGTTACGGAATTTCTGGATTCGGTCCCCGCGCTCAAGGCCCGCGATAGAAGCTGTGCAATAGCTTAAAACTAAGGGGTCAACTTAGCCCGCGGGCTAAGTGGTCTGTGGGCTCATTTGACCACAAAGCCATAAAAACAAATAAAAAAAATTAAAGGAGTCTACAATAAAAAAATTATTTTTTATAATACGGTGGTACGGAACCCTTTGTGTTCGAGTCCGATTCACATTTGGCCAGTTCTGTTATTCTATAGAATTCATAATCAGTCAAGCGCATCAGCTTCCCACGTGCGCTCAAGGGCATTAGGAAATCCCATTGTGACTGCATTCCATTACTCGACGGGCTTTGCCATATAATCTCGAAATGTCAAGGCACTCTAAACTCTCTGCTTATCCCAAAACACGTCAAAACATTATTCCTTTTTCACAGACGTTATGCATCTGTAGTTCCATTATAACCGAACGAACTTTATTACATGTTAATACAGTTCATTTTCAAGCGGCCTTATCAAGGTTTTCCATAAATTATAACGTACCATACATCGTAAAGTGTATAATTAACTTTTGTCTAAGCCGATACGTCATGTTCCTTGATGTTAGGAAGATAGTAAAATGTTAAAATTACACAGTTCTAGTGACGGACCCTGTACTACTGGTGCTGCGCGGTTTCACGCGCGGGACACGGAGATAAAATATACTTAGCCTATGTTACTCAGTTTTTACTCAGGAATAATGTAGCATTCTAATGGTGAAAGAATTTTTGAAATCATTGGGCTATTTTTTTAGTGTATTACAAACATACAAATAAGGTATACCTACTTACATTGGTTTAATAACTTAGTTAAGAAGGTTTAGTAAAAAACAGATTTATAACTTTTTGTTTTTCAGTTTCTTAAAAAGTTTTTATTTAAAAACAACTGTAAAGAATAAAAAACCGACTGTTAAGAATAGCATTTTTTTAAGTTTTGTCGATTCTACAAAAACCGCTTGACCGATTTCGATAAATGGGACCACCTCTGAAGTATGATCAACCATACAAAAAAATAATTATCAAAGTCGGTTCTTAATTGGTGGAGTAATCGCGTAACATACATACAAAAACGACATTCTTATTGAGAACCTCCTCTTTTTACGAGTAAGTCAGTTGAAAATAAAATGATCTTACACTATTAGTAGAGTACTTACTAGGTATGTACGTACAACCCGCATAAATTAGTCATAGATTACTGTGCTATGCCTGGTTTTACCTGAGTAACTAGGAAGTAATTGAACTCAAATATAATCATATATTTTTTTTATAGAAAAAGGGGGCAAACGAGCAGACGGGTCATCATGGTAAGTGCCTACCGTCGCCCATGGACACCTGCAGTTCAAGAGTCACAAGTGCGCTGGGAGTACGCTCTCTTCTTGAAGGTTTGAAGGTCGTATCGGTCTGGAAATACCGCCGGCGACAATTTGTTCCACAGATCGCTTGTGCGAGGCAAAAAGTTTCGTGAGAATCTCACAGTGGTGGACCGCCAACCATCCAGGTGGTGCATGATAGTTTTGTCGCGTTGAACGTTTGCGAAACGCTGTGGCCGGTATAAGTCCGAACAATTCCTCTGAGCACTCCCCATGATACATGCGATAGAGAATGCAGAGTGAAGCTGCATC
This sequence comes from Ethmia dodecea, assembly GCA_963855545.1. Taxonomy (NCBI): domain Eukaryota; kingdom Metazoa; phylum Arthropoda; class Insecta; order Lepidoptera; family Depressariidae; genus Ethmia; species Ethmia dodecea. The sequence continues at coordinate 14,690,933 of OY979450.1, read as the reverse complement.
TCTACGCAAAGCCAAGGGGTCAAGTCGGTCTGAAATTTCCTGGCAATCGACGATTCGAGTCGCTCTGCGTTGAATGCGGTCCAGAGGGAGAAGCTGATACTGGGGTGCCCCTGCATACAGATGAGAACAGTATTCCATATGCGGCCGAACCTGCGCCTTATAAGGTTGTAGACGATGGGCCGGAGTGAAATACTGTCTCGATCTGTTTAGCACACCAAGCTTCTTCGAGGCTAGTTTTGCCTTTATTTAAGTTATATTTGAGTTCAATTACTTAATTAATTAGTAATTAGTAATTGAACTTACTTAGTAACTTACTTAAGAACATAATTAGTAATTGAACTCAAATATGATTATATTTGAGTTCAAGTACTTCCTAGTAACCTATTGTGAATGTAAATGTTTTGGAATGTTTCACAATCATGCAGGCTGTTGACAGTTGCTCAAGTATGCACTAATAAAACATAGGTCTTACCTATAACATGTATTATTTTAGGTTCTGAGGTAACAATCATAAAAAAAACATACGTGTTGAACTGAGAATCTCATCCTTTTTTAAGTCGGTTGATAAAGAAGAGAGATTTGTATGTTTGTAGCGAATAAACTCATAAACTACAGGACGGATTTTTGGAATTATTTTACCAATGGAAAGCTATATTATCAGCAAGTAACATAGGCTATAATTTTCCCACGGGAACATTACTTAAATCGCACGAAACAGCTTGTTGTCAATAAAATCGTACTTTGCCTACCTACACGTTTAAACGCAAGCAAAGTCGCGGCTGACCTACTTAAGAGATATTTTACTAACATACCAAAACACACAAAAAAATTGAGAACTCCAATTGAGAACCTCCTGTTTTAAGAAGTTGGTTCAAAATAAAATTAACTCGACAGTGAACGAAAACATTAATAGAATCCCCTTCAATCTCCGTTTGACTAAGCCGTGAGTTTATATTTATTTATTTCATTTTATATTTAGCACATGAAAGAACAGACTATACCACTTTAATCTTCCATAATACACCGAACTTTTCTTTGTCCAAACTTGTAGGTCTGATATTAATTCCAATCTTTCCGGAAACTCAATATAACGTTTAGCAACAAACCCAAAAGTTTTTTTAATAACTTTCAATACCTCAATTTTGGCGAAGTTTTTCTTTTTTTACTTTTTAACTTACTTGGTTTCGCAACTTCTCTGCCAATTTCTTCTTTTTCCGCCATTGTTAAAAAAAAACAAATTTACAAAATATAAAATTTACGACCACAGTAATGTTAAAGCTGATTAAAACTTATAATTTTGTCTGTAGCACAAAAAAACGCGTCAGCAAAAAAAAAACGATAATAAAAAATTGGTATTTTTTATTATCGTCGCACGCAGTCGGCTGCGCGGGAGTGGACCGCGCACTATTCTCTTTGCTATAACGTAGCGCAATCAATCGATTTTTTAGGGTTCCTCAGTTGAAATTATTTTCTATATCATGAGATTAAGTTATCTAGAGCCTGCCTTATCTAAAGTTACCAAATCATATAAGGGTCAATGTATACGCTTTTACAATAAGATTGATTTACAAAAGTCGCCTATTGACAAATTCAAAACAATAGCAAAAATTACATAAAAAAGGCTACTAGAAAATTACAGACTACTTAGTAGACCAACATGCATGGGATGAACCAACTCTACGCTATTTAAGGCTATATATATATATATCATAATTATTATTGTAAACCATATTTACTAGTAAGACATCACAAGACTCTTTATATAATGTCTATCATTTATACAATAATTAAATGTGTTTATATTTTACACCTAAATTAAATTTGGATCTAGATAAGGGGAATTGATGTAAGTATCTAATTATAATATGGAATACCTCTGCCTACCCCCTCGGGGATAAAAGGCGTGAGTTTTTTTTTATCTCATTAGAATTATCTTTAAAAAATTCTTCAATATTGTAATTACTCTTACTTATTAGAAAATCCTTTAAATACTTAGTGAAGAGTGTTATTTTATCATTATTTTTTATCGAATTTGGTATAATTGATTATAAATTTTGATGACCTGAGTGAGAACCTGAAGAGACTAAGTTTAGTTTGGTAAAGGGTTTTTCGAGTTTATTTAAATTACGATCGTTTTTTTTATACTATGTATATGAGAGTACAGGTTTGTATGTTTTCTGACAAACTTGCATGCTTCAAGAATGTAGATGAATGTAAGTTTTAAAATTCCGAGTTTTTTATAGTAGGGTCTACAGGATTCCGTTTGGTTAATATTTACAAGTATTCGTACACATTTTTTTTGTAGAATGAAGATATCATTGGCGTGGCGAGGCGTATTTGCCTACATAATCACACAGTAGGAAAGCCTTGAATGGCCGTAAGAGTAATAGGCTGAAAGGGAAGTTTCAAGGTCTGTTACACGTTTTAAATGACACCTAGGTAGAGTATGTAATGGACATGTCATTAATATTAATAACTAGCGACCCGCCCCGGCTTCGCACGGGTGCAATGCTTATAAGATTTTCCCGCTTTGCTGTTGAAATTTTTCCTGAATTTTCTTTGCTATAAACCTCACGGAGCCCGAGACCTTTTCAAACGAATGCAAAACCGCTGAAATAGGTTCGTGCGTTCTGGAGTTATAGCGTCAGGAAGGAAACCCCGACTTATTTTTATATAGTAGATATTTCATACACTGCCTGGAAGCCCCAGGTATTATATTGCCTAGGGATACCTGTATTATACAGATTGCCGGTAACCCATATAAATGAAGGAAGACAGTTTGTTAGATAGTTTTTTATATACGGTTTCCAGGTAAGATGAGCATCAACTTCAACTCCTAGTAAATTAGTAGATTTTAGAGTTTCTAGGGTTTTGACTATTTATAAGATATTTGTAGCGGTTTTTTGATAGGGCCTGAACTGGATTAGTTTGGTTTTGTCTAAATTTAGTTTAGGATTATTACATTCAAGCCATGTCATGATCTTTTCTAGTGTAAAGTTTAATTTATATTCTAATTAGTAGTTTTTGAGTTTACTCGTAACAAACATACAAACATACAAAGCTTTCCTCTTTATAATAGTATAGATAAAGAAGAAAGGTTTATATTTTTGACAACTACTGGACCGATTTTAAAAAATCTTTCATCAAAGGGAAGCTGCAATAGTAACATAAACTATATTTTATCCCCTTATTCTCACGGGAACGGAAACTACGCGGGTGAAACCGCCCAGAACCTAGTAGATAAATAAATTGTGGCACAAGATATTGGGCATGAGCGGGAACCGATCTCGCCATCTCCGACTTAGAAGGCATTGTCACTATCAACTGAGCCAACGGGTCCGTCAATAATGGTGATATCTATCACTCACAACACAAGGGGTGTCTAGACTTCGAATGAAAGAGTGGACTGTATTACAAGTTAAAATATAATGAAATAAGTAACGGTTACAGCGAACGGTTCGCGCGCGTACAAATTCGTGCGGCGATCGATGACGAAGAGACCGTGTCCGTGCGCGGGCGCCGGTTGAGCCCGGTCCCTTCCCCCGCGCGTCTTGCCTCCCCTCCGTGGCTTGAGTGAGTAGTGTTTGGCGTAACCAATAAGATCAAATTAGCATAACTGCACAATCACAAAAAACACTAGTATACGGAAGTGTGTTACCTATTATAATAAATATTTTTACAACATAATAAAATTAAAATTCATAATTACATTACATGAATTGTGACGCTCATTGGGGCATTTTTGACTAGTGGTATTAATTAGTGATATCTCTTTTCTACCTATTTATATTGACCGCACTTAATATGATGACTAAATTTGTCTAGGATTTGACACTACATGAATAAATCATATTACTATATTATAGTCATTATCATTTAATATCCATCACAGATATTGCCTCTGAATATTTTAAGCTGCCTTTTTGCGGGACGAGCGCGTTCGGTTAGAGCACGTTCGTATGATTCAATAGAACACTATCTGATCCATTGATTTGCTCCCGCGGCGACCAAGTACCTACATTCGGATCACGTGTTTACATGATACGAGCGGTTTTAGTCTTTCCAAACTAAAATAGTTTCATCTGACACGATTTATAAAAAAAAACTAAAGAAAAACAGGGGGTTAGAGGAGGACAGATGTATTACATTTCTGGTAATACCTTCGATTCACCAGTATGCTTGTTGGACCACTAGGATAGGTAGTGAGCCAATCGCCGACCGCGTCTGTTACACATGCCTCTGATATCTGCCGTCTGATAAATACGGTGCAATAAAATTATTGAGCAGTGATAGCCCGGACGGTTCAAGAGCCGGTCGAAAATCAGTGAGGCTCGGGTTCGAATCCTGGCATGTATCAATGAGTTTTTCAAAAACTTACGTACATATTTATCACTAGCTCGACGGTGAAGGAAAACATCGTGAGGAAACCCGCAGGTCTCTGAATTAATTCTGAGACATATGTAAATAGACCCGGTCCAGCGATGGGCTCACCACCTATCACGTTTAGGGGTCCAATGTATCTCGTGAAATGTGGGTACCTATATCCAGTAATGGAATACCTCTGCCTACACCCTCGGGGATGAAAGGCGTGAGATTTTTTTTTTTTTACTAGGATTCGAACTCCCACGCATGAGAAGCGAGCTCATTTAATTCTAGCAAGGCTGTCACTTCATTGCTCTTTAATATAATCTTAGAATGGATGTTTTTTTCTATATATCGGTATTTTATAGGCAATTAATTGGTCAGACTGCCATCGGTCATTGAAACTCATGGTAGAATGGTGTAGTGGCTGTGTCATCTTAATATTCAAATGTCGAGCTGTCAAGTTTTGTCTTCTTTATGCGCTCTTCCGATTTGATGTTGGTACCTACTTATTTTAATTATTATAATATTTTTAAAGTTTTATACCGTGTACCTTGCCAACAACTCACGCACTGATTCTATATATCACTACATAAAACAAAGTCGCTTTCGCTGTCCCTATATACCTATGTATCTATGCTTAAATCTTTAAAACTACGCAATGGATTTTGATGCGTATTTTTAATAGATAAAGTGATTCAAGAGGAAGGTTTTAGTATTAGCATTGTACCCGTGCGAAGCCGGGGCGGGTCGCTAGTATATCTACTATATAAAAATAAGTCGGGTTTTCCTTCCTGACGATTTAACTCGAGAACGGCCGGACCGATTTCGATGAAACTTTTTGTGTGGGTTCGAGTGGGTCCAGGGATGGTTTATAGCAAAGAAAATTCAGCATTGCACCCGTGCGAAGCCGGGGTGGGTCGCTAGTATTATATAAAATGATAAACTGACTGACTGATGGTGATGTATCAACGCACAGCCTAAACCGCTGGCAATTTCATAAGTAGCAGGCTATGTCATGGAGAGTGGTGCGACGTGCGAAAATTCATTTCATATGATTTTTTACGATAGACCGATGGCCTAAAGATGGCAGTGGATGGATGCGGGCTGCCCAAGACCGGATTATGGTTGGCGCTCCTTAGAAGGTTTTTATCCATCAGTGGACAGCAATTAGCTGAATAATGATGATTTTTCAAATTAAATGACACTATTCCCTTTCTAAAACCTAGTAGTATTTAATATACGACTAGACAAATGCGGGACCATTTTCATAGTCGACTGCTCACGCTTCGCCTCACGACATAGGTGATTGGCAATAGCAGTTGCTATCAAAGTCACGGCCTCCAGTTCATATCATACCTACACACTGCTATAAGTACCTACTAATAATTGCACACGTAACTACCTAACCTTGCTTTACACTTTTGTGTGTTATTGACCTCACAGCATAGACATATTAAATATGTCTATGCCTCACAGGCAGTTTCTTAAAATACTAATTAATATAATACTAGCGGTTCTGCGCGGTTTCACACGCGTAGTTCCCGTTCCCGTGGGAATACGGAAATAAGATATAGCAAATGTTACTCAGGGATATTCCAGCTTTTCATTGTTGAAAGAATTTTTGAAATCGGTGCTGTAGTTTTTGAGTTTATTCGTAACAAAAATACAAATCTTTCCTCTTTATAATATTAGTTTAGATATAAACATAGATTATTTCTATCTTAAATTGTTATGTATAAAAATACAATAATATGCAATTTAAAAGCCTTTTTCTCCGAAGGATACTTCTTTTATTATAAGAAAAGTGGTATCCGTTTGGAATACCAAATAATTATACCTAAAAAGAAATACCATTGGAATTACTGGAATAATAATATAATTGGAATACTTTTAGGCATTAAGTTCGCCATGTGTAAGTACATTTTATTGGTACATGAAGTTAAATAAATAAATTAGAACGTGGAAAGGAATCATTTTGACGGGTTGGAAGTTTTGACGTAAGAAACGGGATTTTCGTTAGTCACAAGAGAATGTAAAGTACTTAATATATAAAAAGTATTCAAAATAAATGGTAGACCAAAAACCTATAAATAATATACCAAAAATATTATGTTCCTCTTCTTTCTACCACCTACAGATACTACAGTTAAATTAGATCACTGATCCTCATAAGACGGCGAAAAAAAGGGCACTTCTGGCGTGCACTTCTTTTGGAAGTACCTAATCAACGCGCATGTTTTATAGCCTAGAAAAATTATGACCATTTTATTTTTATTTTTAAAATACAGTGATGCGACCTCAGCTTTTATTTTATTAACATAATGAGCGGTAACGTCCAATACCAGGAAAATTGAAATAAAACATCTGTGTACTTTGACTTCTATTCATTTTATTTGTTCACTCTTTAATAGATATACAAATAAATGCGAGTGTTGACCCCTTGTTGACCCTGTTGAAAATGAGCTCGCCTTTTATGCACAAAGTTCGGGTTCAAACCCTGTTATCTCCTGTGGTCTGAAAATGCACTTATAAATAAGAAGTTTACCTTTTAGATTCTGAATTCACCAAATTCACTTGCAAACTGCTGCCATCTATACTCTTTACTAATATTAATATTACTACTAATATTATAAACTAGCAACCCGCCCCGGCTTCGCACGGGTGCAATGCTAACACTAAAACCTTCCTCTTGGATCACTCTATCTATTAAAAAAAACCGCATCAAAATCCGTTGCGTAGTTTTAAATGCATACATAGGGATATAGGGACAGAGAAAGCGACTTTGTTTTATATTATGTAGTGAAGAAGAAATATTTGTATTTTTTTATGTTTGTATGTTTGTAACTTTGAGTATTAAACCAACGTTTGTAATCAAAAACTACGCAACCGATTTTAAAAATTCTTTCACCCATGGAAAGCTAGCACATTCCTGAGTAACATAGGCTTTATTTTATTAACGCATTCCCACTAGAACGGGAACTACGCAAATGAAACCGAGCAGAACAGCTAATTTTTTTATTTTATTTTCTTTATTAAGGAAACAAACAGCTTATAAAATAAAAACTTATAGATATTACATTAAATAGAAATATTACAGTAAGCCAACAAAGTTTCCATTACTGTTTAGCACCTAAAGTTGCAACGGACGTGCTACTAAACAAAGAAGTCTATCCTAGTCTTTGAAGGAAACATGATTTTTTTTTTTTTTTTTTTGGTAATTTTTAAAAACAAAAAGATTATAATAATCTTATACTATTATTTAATTTGCTTTATGGCACTCACGGCATTATGTATTTTAGGAAGAAAGATGTCAATACCGCTATAAATTTTATTATAATTTGAACAAACTCTTACAACGAACCGGTTTTTGGCGTAATTTGTCTTTGCATTGGCTACCGAGAAAGTTTGACTAGATCTTAATCTTGCTTAATAAAAATTTCATATAATATATCACAAATATTTGGCCTTATGTGAAGTAAATTATAATTCAATGGCTGTTTCCCGCATATTCACCCTCCTTCTGCAATCCACTCCCATTCCCATGAGATAAATATAGTCAATATGTTACTCTATGCTACTGTAATTTTAATCACACAAAAATAAGCTTATCATTGATAGAAGAATTTTTAAACATTCATTACTTCTTCGATAAGTCGTTAAATATTTAAATTATTTTTGCATTGATAACATTCTACATTTAAAGTCTAACGGGGACTGCAGCGGTAAAGCTATTGCATAGCATTTTGTATCAACAAGACTGCCGAAAAGAAACGACGTTAGACAATGCACGGCCTTCAAGCCACACCTCCGTGCCCGTCGGAGTGGGGAGCGTGAGGTTTTTTTTCGTTACGGAATTTCTGGATTCGGTCCCCGCGCTCAAGGCCCTCGATAGAAGCTATGTAATAGCTTAATAAATTGTTACCTATAGCTGGAGATTAGTAGTTAGTACCTTATTGGCATATTGTTATTACATAAAAATTACAAACATACATACAGCTCTCGCCTTTTTTCCACAGGGGTAGGCAGAGACGATGGATCGCCACTTTGCCCGATCTCCGCACACTTCCCTCGCTATCCATAAGCCTTTTCAAGCTCGCTCTTTTTTTCTTCGCACTCCGAACCCCAGCTTTTTGAAGGATGTCACTTTGATCCGTGAACGTCCTCTATCCTTGCCTCCTTCAACATCGCACTATAAATCTCTTTCGTTAATCGTCTTTCAATCTATACGTTCTAAATGAGCAAACCAGGCGTATTCACGGAGACTCGATACCGTTTCCGTTCGATTCAGATCGAGTGAAAAATTTTCCGAAGTCGAATCTATCGACTTCCGAAACTTTATTCTAGGCGTTTCTGACAGCCACGGAAATTTTTCCGAATCCTTATTTTACATATGACATTAGTTTTCGATGCCAACATCAGCCCATCTCGAAAGTGTTCGCCAGATTTTCCGATATCGAATATCGAAGCTCCCTGAATACGCCTGCAGGTTGACATACCCTTTTCTATCCTTGTCACTACATCTTTCAAAACACACTTGTTATTTAAACCATACTAGCGACCCGCCCCGGCTTCGCACGGGTGCAATGCTGAATTTTCTTTGCTATAAACCATCCCTGGACCCACTCGAACCCACATAAAAAGTTTCATCAAAATCGGTCCGGCCGTTCTCGAGTTAAATCGTCAGGAAGGAAAATCCGACTTATTTTTTTATAGTAGATTACACAGTTTGTTATAAAGCTGTTAATCTCCCAAAAAGTAACTAAATAAATTACTAAACAAATATACATGTTCTTATACATACAAATAATTCCCCTTTATAATATCACTGTAGACGAAAATGAACTGTATCAACAGAAAATGCTTACTCAAGGAACGGCGCAAGTGAGACTTTATTTTCATCTAAGACAATGGTCGAGTAGCATAGTTTCTACGTTGTTCAATTAAAAAAAAAACAGACAACAAGTTGGTCTAAAATATTAGCTTTGAGTTCAATGACTTTAAAGTTAATTCAATATTTGACTTATAGGTATCTTTAAAATGTTTAGGGATGTCTGTACCAAGAAGGTGACGTCCGCTGTCTTACCTTCCGTTAATCTGTCCATCCGTCCGTCCGTCCGTCCGTCCGTCTATCTGTCTGTATCCCATGAACCGAATTAAGTAGGTAGTTGAACTTTTCACCAATGTGTAAGTATTTCTATTGCCGTTATAACAACAAATTGTGTTTTTGAAGCATTTATCTCGATTTTTTTATATTGTCTTTTGGTACAGAACCCTTCGTGAGCGAATCAGAGTAGCACTTGGCTGATTTTAGTACCATAACAAATACTGATGGCTTCCCAAATATACTTAGCTAATTGTTGTTGAATATTAAATGCTATCAAATAAACGTAAAATATTGAGGCTTTTGATCAGCTTAAGTTTTTTGTCAACAAACATAGTAAGGCTAATGCCCCTTGTGGTCAGCAAAAATAACCAGATTGATCAGCAAATTATGGCAAACTAAATTATTTTTTAGTCGGTTGTACCTAGGTATAATACATATTAAGTACCTGCATGTATTTCGACGCTTTATATTATGTACCTAATAAGTATAACCTATAATTTCTCATGTAAGTGAATTTATTCTTTATGAGAAATAAAGTTTCTTTAACCACATATAAAAAATTGCAGTAAGATTATTGAAGGAGTTGTAAAATTGATGGAATTTTATTTTGATTACGACCGAACTATCTGTTTTTGTTTAAAATAAAAAAATATTAATTTTGAACTAGCTCATAGACTTTCTAAGGATATAATTACAAGTACAAGTGAACTTGCCAATGCTATAGATTTACAACTAGAAATAGTTTTAACAAGCAACGATATTTAATACTGAAGAAGTCTCCGCCTTTATTGGACATAGACTTTGTCATCCCGTAGTACCCGAGGGGACTGGTTTTATCTATCAAAGGTGTTTTGTCTCTCGCTTTTCATTTACCAAGTGTTAAACATAAACTAGGTACTTACTTTTTGAAAGAGGATATTTTATAAAATGCTTACTACAAAGTGCAGAACACAATTCCATTAATGAAAATAATCACAATCTAAGTAGTTAAGCCATGTCAGATACCTTTGGGGGCTTGTAAAATTCTGAGAGTTAGGTGGCCCATCTCCTAATTACAGTAATACTAACGAAAGAGAATCTATAACTTATTTTACCTAAAATAATAAATGCCTATCAAAATACATAGGTACAAGTTATTTAAATATATTCTGTCTTGCCTGCCCTAAATCAATCAAAGATATTAAAAAACACCAATTATATTCTGTAACTAGCGACCCGCCCTGGCTTCGCACGGGTGCAATGCTAATACTGAAACCTTCCTCTTGAATCACTCTATCTATTAAAAAAAAACACATCAAAATCCGTTGCGTAGTTTTAAAGATTTTAGCATACATAGGGACATAGGGATACAGGGACAGAGAAAGCGACTTTGTTTTATACTATGTAGTGATGAATAGTGATACTATATATGTACCTACTTACTTTATAAATAAGCACTTCAACAATTTCTATATAATTTTCGGGCTCACTAGCGTTTTATAAGCCCTCGCTGGTTTTTAAAGCTCTTAGATTAATCATAGACCATAGTTGCTCATGTGGAGGGGAAAGACATGTAGGTAGCTCAACAGTGTTACGGGTTGATGATGATGAACTAATAAGAGCCCGCTTCTCATCAACGCATTGGTAGATGCCACCAAATGATGGCATATATCAATTAGTTTTTCATATCTTAACGGCGAATTAAAACATTGTAAAGAAAAAATTGTGTCTACTTCCTTGAGGATAAAAAGGCTTCAAAAATCCCAGCTTCTACTTAGAGTTGTATATGCCAAAACAATATTACCCATAGTCTTTGTAAAATTCTCTAGACCTACACTTCATTCTTTGAGATTAAAAAAGCGGACTGCGGCAAAAGAAACGTGTTTGAACCCTTCTTTAATTAAATTCCTGTGTGAAAAGGTACTATCCGGTCAAAGCTAGCTGACCAACGTAACACAGTTTGGTGCTGAGCCAAGCTGAATATGTGCCGCTACCAACTTCAGCAATTTCAATTTAATTTTTTCAATTTCAAATCATTTATTGTGACACACCGATTACATTAATTATAAAAATCATGCAGGTCTTAAAATTTAAAGAGAGAGCGCTGTGGTCTACCATCAGGCATACAATGTCTTACAAAATCATAAAATTACAAATCACACGATTCATATTTTATAGCAATGTCAAGAATAGAATAACTGAATAATTTAATGTCAATGATAATAATAATAATCAAAATAATTCCAAATAATAACATAAATTCAATAAAATAAGCATGTCTATCATGTAATATGAAGTAATATTCATGCAATTTTCACAATCTTTTTTTTTAAGTTTTATGACTTCTAAGGTGTTCCATCAGGGCCATCCAGCTGGCCCTGACATATGTACACGATAGGACTCTTCGCACTCATTGTAAAGTCTTATCTTATCGATTATCTTTCACTGTAAAAGAAAATCTGTAAAAGTTTTACAGTTAAATTTTCTGTGTTCCGAGACACATCTGTCCCACATCTGCTGAAATGCTTTCGTAACAATTTGGTGAAGGAAAACATCGTGAGGCACGCAGGTCCCAGAATTAATTCTGAGATATGTGTAAATAGACCCGGTCCGGCGATGGGCTCACCACCTATCACGGTGAGGGGACGATATATCTAGTTAAAAGTGGGTATATTATCCAGTAATGGAATACTTCCGCCTACCCCCTCGGGGATAAAAGGCCTGAGATTTTTATTTTTTTATTTAACAATTTCCAAATGAAATATCTCTTTATTGCAGGACAGCAACAAGCATAACAGGCTTCCCTTGAGATGTCTTATAATGTGGATGGGAGTGGTGGCAAAGCACGCAGCACCAAGCTTACTGATGCATATTAACTCTTAGGACTATGATAAAATGAAGGTAATTTTTTTTTTAAATTTGAAGCACATGGATAGAAAGTTAATTTATTTACTTTTTGTCTTTCAACCAAACTTAATTTATATTCTTACTTGCATAGTGAAGTAGAATTAGCACAAAATATAGGATTAATTTACATCAGTTTTACAGCCCTTTCGGTCAAATAAATTATAGTTAATAATCAAAATAAAAATGATTTTTATCATATAAAACACAAATATCATAAGTACCTTTAGATCGTTACAGCTATACATAATATATTAAGAACTTTTTACTTTACTTGACAGTGGCTTCGTAAAGTAACTGTGATTTCATATTAGGGTGATTCTACAAATTCATAGTTAAAGAATCACTCGAGATTACTGTAAAAAGGTTTAACATCTTGACCTTTTAGTATAAAACAAAAATGTTTATTTACACACAAACAACTTTACTTACAATCATAATACCTATAGGTAATAACTAAATAAGATTCATCATATTTATATTCGTGTTGATGCTGATCAGGGGGCCAATTCTACTAAATGACAGCGGTGATAGTTGTATGACAATTACATGATTGTGGTCACTCAATGGTGATATTATGTCAAAATTTGACATAATATCACCATTGAGTGTCAAAATTTGACATAATATCACCATTGAGTGACCACAATCATGTAATTGTCATACAACTATCACCGCTGTCATTTAGTAGAATTGGCCCCCAGATTGTTTATTTTCCGAAATGTCGTTTTTCAGATCCAGTATGCAGCGCAAGTATTCAGCCATTCAAGTATCAACATCATTGGCAGTTTATATGAAAAAAATTCCAAAACTTTTACGTTCTTGAATGTACCTCTTTTTTAGGGTTCCGTGCCCAAAGGGTAAAAACAAACGGACGGACAGACAGCAAAGTCTTAGTAACAGGGTCCCACTGTTACTAAGACTTTGCTGTCTGTCCGTCCGTTTGTCTGTCACCAAGCTGTATCTAAATAACCGCGATAGTTAGACAGTTGAAATTTTCGCAAAATATTTCTGTTGCCGCTATAACAACAGATACTATAAACAACAAATTTATAGTATCTGTTGATATTTGCCGTTTTCATAGATAATGGTATGGAACCCTTCGAGCACTTGGCCTGTTTTTGAAATGTTGATTATCAGTTTATGTATAGAATAAAAATAAATGTGCCTATTTCAAACGTCTTTTTTTTTAAATCTTAAAAATAATGATTTATGTAGAAACCTATTACACCGGAAAACCAAAACCGATAAAAATCGAAAAAATCACATCACTATTTTTCATTGAATACCGATGTTTCGGTTAAATGCGTAAGCAGGGCATCCCTAATAAAGATGTGTGATGGCTCCGAGATGTCCTCTTCTCTCTCGGCAGTTACCCGTGGTGTCCCACAAGGATCCCTACTGGGTCCTTTATTGTTTATTATTTACATTACTGATATTATCGATTGCTTTAAAAATTGTCAAGTTCATTTATATGCTGACGATCTTCAGCTATATATAACTTGTTCTCCTGATCAAGTTGAATCGGCGGTTAAAAAAATTTATGAAGATTTGGTTAGAGTGTCTGACTGGTCGCATAAAAATGGTTTAGTTCTAAACCCTAGCAAGTCCAAGTTTATGATTTTTGGCTCTAAACAGCAGGTGGCTAAAATTATTTCAAAGCGACCATCGATTAAGATAGGTGGTGAAGATGTTTGTTTCACAAAGGAAACACGAAATTTGGGAGTAGTATTTGATTCAGAATTACGGTTCGAGAGGCATATTCAGGAGATAGTACGCAACTGCTTCTACCGCCTGAAGGTGCTTTACAGAGTCCGTAATTTGCTATGTACTAATCTGCGCATAAATCTTGTCGAGTCTCTAATACTTTCCAAATTTAATTATGCAGATACAGTCTATGGACCAAGGCTATTGTCTAAAACCAAATCTTTAATACAGCGTGTGCAGAACGCTTGTGCTCGATTCTGCTTTGATATCCCACCCAGGAATCATGTTTCACCATTTATTAATCAAGCCAAACAACTGAATATGGCGTCGAGGAGATCTGTCCATTTCGCTTCACTCCTCTTTGGTATAATAAAAAGTTGCAAACCACTCTACCTTTATAATAAACTTACTTGGTCTTCTCGCTTACGACTGCCTCGAATTTCTCGTCTTCCTGTTCTTGCTATTCCACCCCACAAAACAGCTGCTTTCAAAGGCAGTTTCAAATACTCCGCCGCAAAAATTTGGAATAATATCCCCCCACCTTTGCGCAGCTCTTTGTCTAACACTACTTTTAAATTTAAAATAAAAGAATATTTCTTATGTCTACAACTGGGCGGTTTCGAGAACTAGCATTATATTTAAAATATCGGTCACAATTTAACCCTCCAATTCATTCGGGAATTTAATTTACCTAAATATTTACCTATAGCATTCATGTATCACACACCACATTCTCCAAACAACTTCTCTCCCAATTTAAAACTAAGCTTGAATAATATATATATATATTTTTTAATTAATAACATTTTTAGACTATATATTTACATATTATATTAGATTAAGAAGTAGAAATTAAGTTATATTTTATTGCCATAAATTAGGCAGCCTTACTAATAATTTTGTATGCTAAGAACTATTTTATATTTTCATGTTCTGTGAAGGACTATCCCTTGTCCTTAGTAACCTAGTTTTATAAATATATTTTTTTTGTTTGTGGTCATCTGGCCTCATATAACGGCTACAGCTGAAAATCAGCGCCTCAGCCCAGGCTGTGGCATTATGCTGAGATGTGGCCCTTTCGGCATAAAATTATTTTATTATGTGCTACTGTAATTTTTGTTATTTTGTCTATGCCGAATAAATAAAGTTTCTTTCTTTCTTTCTTTCTATGACAGGTGCCAATACTTATGTAAAATGTGTGAAACAGATACAAGAGTGGAATGTAACCGATCGCTCAAGGGGGACTGAGAAATAAGATAGATTCTATATGTGGTTTTCTCTGCCTCCCCCAACGTCTCTTTAATTCGACCAAAATTTTGGTCGCAATTGGCTGTCTTTTTCTATTACTGGTCTGTGGGTGTTCCTAATAAATATTTTCTTTCTTTCTTTTAGGGACAAGATGGTAGACAGATGTATTCCATTCGTGGAAATACTCACTTTTGAATCGACTTAAAAATGAGGTAGTTTTCAAAGTATGTTTTTTTTTAAATGTTGTTTGAACTGGTCCTATATAAATTTTGTAAAAACCTGATGAAGAACTTCAGATGGAGAATGGAATTCCTCGGTAGGTAATAATAGATGTTGAATTTGCTAATAATAGTTTTTTAGTCCTATTCGTATAGGTCAGTTTGTATTTTTTTTCTAATAATTTTGTGTAACAGACTAGAGGGTGCCCAACTCATTAGTACATGCCAGGATTCGAATTCGAGCCTCACGAATGAGAAGCGGACTCTTTATTATCTAAGCTACCAATGCTCTTTATTTTATTAATTGTATCGTTATTGCTGAGACCTCAACCTTTTTTAGGGTCTGGATTCTTGCCTTTGCTATGCTTAGTGCCATGTTAAACCAAATTCATGTTTGACTGACATACTTAAGAAAAAATAATACGACAACTGAATTTCCACTCGAGCGAACGGACAGGCAAAACCTAGCAAGTACCTAACATTATCATAAGTACATCCATTTCTTATCCGTGTATAGATAAATATTTACGTGCTTTACTGAGATGAAGATAATGGATTTGAAATGTCTGTGTAAACAATGATTTTCCGAATCTCTGGTTATACGCTTCGTAAAGAAACACAAAAGTTTTGCTTCTTAAACGAGACTGTCAGTGCCATCTCTGGAAACGTAGCTGTACTTCTTACAAAATTGATAGAGCAGCTACGTGAAAGTGACACTTCTTTGGCGTGTTTTGTTTTAGGCATGATTTAATTTAGCAACAGTCGGCAAACATTGCATTAATAATAAAATAATATACATATTATAATACAAAATAATAATAAATTGTGGGACACAATTCACACACGGTTATTTAGTCCCAAACTAGGCAGGCAGAGCCTTTACTATGGGTACTAAACTGATAAACATAAACATACATAAATAAATATTATACGACCAGACACGAAGCCAAGATCAAAGCCTTTTTAGAATATTCTTAAAATACTAATAAACACGCTCATCTCGCCTGGCGGAAAGTCTTGCCTTTTCACGATTTGGAGCATTCCACCTCCATTCTTCCACAACATCATTCAAAAATTGTAAGTAGATTCGCGAAGTCTTTCGATATTAGTAAAGATTTATGACTTTCCTGTATCGTGCTCCTACTTTCGGAATTGTCTCGACTAAGGGAAAAATCTTTGAGTTATTGCTTAAGTAGTTCCTTGCGAATGAAAATTCCATTAGCTGTTGAGTTACAGCCATCTCTGACTTGACTGAGTAATGGCTTAAGCTGCATTTCCACCGGCTAAGCGAGACGAGAATTTAAAATAATACATATAGCTTTGTCTCGACAGAATTCGGAACGAAGTCATTCGACAGAGAACGAGAGTCACCGAAGAATCCGTAGGTACGCTGAATTGGGCCGGTCATGTCTCCAGGCGGACTGATGGCCGCTGAAGCCGACACTTGTTGGAGTGGAGACCGCGTTTAGGCAAACGAAGTGTAGGGCGCCCTGCGGCACGATGGACCGATGACCTAAAGGAGGTGGCTGGCAGTGGATGGATGCGGGCTGCCCAAGACCGGAATGGTTTTCGCTCCTTGAGGGGAGGCTTTCCTCCAGCAGTGGACAGCAGTTAGCTGAATGATGATATTGCTATGTCATCATCAACCCATAACAGACCACTGTGTAAGACTCATCCCTCAAACATTAGGAAGTATGGGCAATAATCTACTACTAGCCCACCGCGGATTGAGAAATTGTGTTAGGCTAGTGGACACTTAGTTGTTCTAATTTTTCAAGCCAAAACGTATCTGACATGGCCTAATATCTGCTCTGAACAGCGCTCTCGTATGAAGTCGCCTTAACATTTCGCCAACTGGATACAGAAAGAAACAGGAAAAAAACAGGAACAATTAAGAACTTACTTTGTTGTTAACAAACATAAATTGTGGGACTGTGTTCTGAAAACAACAAGAAACGGCTACTTTCCGTAGATAATAGCTTAATTTAAGTTTCGTAATTGTTTTGCGTGTACCACATGAACAGAGGTAGTTTTCTGACAAACCGAATAAGTGCAAATTGGACTCAAGCAGTGCGGGTTCCGAACCAGGAGTTTCTCTATCCCTGACTGAGATCATCAGATCCTCGTCACTAAATGAAATATAATATCACTCGTCGAAGCAAATCAAATGAGCCCAAACTCAAGGCGTTAACGATATTTGTATTTTTGTATGTTTGTAAGGAATAAACTACTGGACCGATTTTAAAAAAAGTGACTTCTTTACATAAGCACTAAACACGTTATGAAATGCCTTAGTTGACAGGAATAATTTTAATTTGACAGGACTAAATATTATGTCTCGTCTCTTTTCTTTTCTACGAGAAGAAGAAAATGACGGGAGTAAAGTAAAATGCGTTAAGTCGCTGTAAAGTAGAATCAGTACGATTAAAAGTCGTTTAAAAAAGATCTTTACTTTAAATTTAATACTAATTTACAACAACAATATCACTTTGTTTCGGATTTCTTCATCAACTGTTCTGTCTCATGTCCATTCTCCACAGTTTCTTCCTTCCGAGGACTATCCCATTCTGCTTTCTCCGCCGTCCCCAAGACGCAGTACACCACATTGGTTACCAAGAAGAAGCCCGCTGCTACGAAGAACACTTTTCTCCATTGGTATTCGCTGGTCTGTGAAGTGAGGAAATCAGTTTATTTCTACCTACACCAAGTCCAGTAGCTTTGCTAAACCTAATTAAAACATAAGCCTCATTAAGGATTTTTACATGCTACCTAATTTTTAAAACTATGACAATTTAGCAGAACCCGAAATAGCAAAATAAAATATGGGATAGGAACCCTTAAATTTATTGAACTTATTTACGATATTTCGGCAATTACCCAATTGATGTGAAAAACTTTCGTTAATCACGAAAATCGTAAATCGAAACTTACGATTCTATTTGTACTATAGTAGGTATCTATATACTTCAGTTCAAAATATACTGACTGTGTACTGGCCTAATATAATAATACAAATAGTAAGATAATTACTGAAGGATATCCTAGGGATGGTAAAAGGAATAGAGGAAGGCAAGGGAAGAGATGGAAGGATGAAATAAAAGTAACACCCGGTCCCAACTGGAGAAGAGTAGATAGAGATAGAAAACAATAAAAGATGTTATAGGAGGCCTAAGTCAAGACGCAACCTGAACTGAGAGACATTCAATATTTTAGACAACAACCTTAAAAGTTCCGGATAACATTATCATTGGTTGATTGATTTAGGTACTCACCACATCAGTAAGAAGGAAGCCGGCGACAAGAGGTGCCTGGGATCCAAACACGTTGGCCATGCAGTTGCTAATACCAATCATGGTTCCAGCGTAGTTCGGCGATATATCAATGTGGTTCACCTACACAAAGATTTTTGAATAGGATATTTTTATACATTTTTCTTAATTAATTTTGGTGTAGAGATATATTGGACCTTAGATTAGTACCTACATAAGCTATTTTTCATTACAAAAACACCCATAGTTCTTAGAAGACGCGATAAGCGAAAAAATAAAACTTTAAGCGAAACTTCACACGAACAGAGTCGCAGGCTACTGCTAATAACATTTATTTGTGATGAATAGTAACGAGAAGTCATTTTCAAAAAGCCTTAGATCAACAGTGGGCTACTTGTTAATGATGATGATGAAAATTAAATGAAATGAAATGAAAATGTATTTATTTCTGTAGGTAATTGCTAATTACACCTAGAAAAATTAATAGTCTAATATTATAGCACTTTGAACTTGCCCATGAAGATTGGTAAAATGTTAACAGCAGCCCATCTCCACCGACGAGTTGCTGCTTCCAAATGCAGTACCCCGAGAAGAACCAGCAAGAAACTCAAGGGCAGCTCTTTGTATTCTCATACATGATGAACATACACTTACCAGGCAACCAACGTAGCTTGATATTTTGAAGGCGCAGGTAATAACAAGTATAGTTTCGACCACGTAAATGTTCTTTGGCACGTAAGCCAGTACGATGAGGCCAATGCCAGCTGGGATGGCACCTGTAAGCCGTTTAATGACGTTTTTGAGCGTAATAAATTATTTGAATTGGTTTAAATTGAATAGTGAATTCAAGTTTTTACACAAATGTTCACAAACCGACATTTTGTGAGGTCTTGTTCAACGTCACAACACCTACTGTCGATACTTGATGACTCTATACTTACGTTACTGCGGTAGCCCCTGAGATCCCTATGGTATAAGGCGATCATATGTTGCGGCATATTTACCAGCGAATTTTTATAGCAACATAGACAGACATTTTATAGCGATGATAAGATCGGATTGTGACTATCCTACACTTTCGAGGCACCGTTTGATTCGGCCAACATGGAAATGATGACCTGCCTTCTTAACACAAAGAATAATATAATACTCGTATAGATGATACTTCTTAAATTTTGGAGCAAAGATAAATTAATTTACCTAGGCTGTTTGCCATTTTCCTGGCATTGGTTGGGCTAAGAATCTTCCTCACGATGACCATGTCAGTGAACCAGTTGAAGAAGAAGCTGGTGAACCACATCACCAGGAATGGCAGAGCCGTCAGCATGCCATTCTGTTTAAAAAAACATACAATATATTAAATTTTTCATATTTGGTTAGTTACCTCTTTTTTTCTATTGCATTGGTTAGACGATGAATAAATAAACGGGAATGCTACTATAACCTGGAAAATTCGGGAACCAGGCAAACATTTTATTGATGATGACACCTAACTTAAAAAAATATTTCACATTTACTTTTTTCTTTGCAAATACAATTATAGGCTTTGACGCAAACAATTGAAATCGTTACTAAAAACAATGTAACATTGAACCAGGCATGTTTATTTTTCGAATACTTATCTCTTAAGAAGATATAAGTAATCAAACATGATCCCACTCCAGCTCCACTGCACCCAAATATTCAGTATCATCCATTGATACATAACCATAAAACCATATTGGCTAAGAGGAAATCTAGTCCGCGACAGGATCATCGACTGAGAACCTTTGCTTAACTTACCGCTTTGATATTAACGCCCATGACATTCGCCATGTAGGCGGGAACCTCAGTGTACAGAGTGAGCTGCCCCCACACAACTCCAATATGGCCTGCCACTATCGCCCACATGCCAGGACTACGTAAAATCTGCACCCAAGGTATATGTTTCTGCAAACAAATATAACTGTATCTGATCCTTCTTCTGTAAGTCCTCAAATTAAATAATTGTACTGGAAATTGGAATTTGGAATGGAAACTGGTCAAGCTGAGTTGAATAGTCACAAAAAACTCCACAACACAGTTTTTACTAAGTACATTAATATATTTTTGTTCAATAACCAATGAATGATACAGAATTGGGTTACATCATGAGGTTAATTATCGTTGTTGGCCCTGCGAGAAAACCTGCTCCAATCATTATTGTCGTTCATATCATCTAGTTTGTAAACGCAATTTTAAAGAGGACTTGGTAAACAAGTATATTATTTTGAACATGGTTTCAGTCAAATACAAAACATATTTAGGTATTTTTATATAAAAAATGAATAAGTTTAATGCCCCACAATGGAATTATCAATCTTCATCATGGTGATACAGTGCTGAGCGGATTTGTAAGGTTCACATATTGTAAGGAAGTGTAGACACTTGTACTTGAAGAATTTTCCTAGCCATCTATGCTTAAAACAGCTTGAGAGCTTCTTGACACATCTTTTAATGCAATAAAACTCAGCACCTTGAGTCAAAATAATTAAGTGACATTACTATCATAAGTACTTACACTTTGATCTCCTTCTTTTCGACCCAACCCTTCCTCGATATATCTCCTCTCCACCATGGATATCTTTGAATGAACAGCTGGAGAGTCGGCTAGCATGAAAAATACGACGACACCAATGATGCCAGCTAGCAACCCATAAAATCTGAAGATGCCTGGCCAGCCTAATGGGGAAGCCGCCAGAAACCCTGTTATTGGCAACCCTTGTACTGTCCCGATAGCTTGACCTGTAACAGAAATGTTTGACTTTGGTATTTGCAAAACTAATTGATGGATGGTCACTTCATTATTATTAGTAAGACATGACATTAAAAAGAACTGGCTTTGAGTTTGTTGGTAGTTCTTCTCGGGGTACTGCATTTGGAATCAGCAACTTGTCGATGAAGATAGGTTGCTGTTTACATTCTGCTAATCTCCATTGACGGGTTTAAAGTTCCTTGTTTTAGACTATTGACGTTAGAAAGGTGTTTTTTATATACAGAAATTTGGGCCAATATAGCTTGGCATATAAGCATGATTAACTCGTAGTAATTTGCCAAGATATTTCAATATTAGCAACCCAAAACGTCGCTATTCCAAATGCGTAAATGTACACTGTACAGTCAAGAGCACATGAAACTTTACACTTGTAGTGCGAGTCTGACCTCTAAGGCGATTGTAATAAGAACGTTACAAAGTCCAATGTGTCAAGCTCCACGTGCTCAAACATTAGTGACGTTTCGGGTAGAACCGCCGGTTCCAATTGGAACGGAGACATAATTAAAAATCTATTGTGTCTGTGATTCATGGTCTGAGAGGAAATTTTATAACAACATAGGTACCTCCCAACACAAATCCAGCTAATCGCGACCGCTCTTCCAATGGCAACCATTTTCCGAAAAAATTATGGAAACTTGGCATGATTACAGCTTGTCCTAATCCTTGCAGAAGTCTGCATATAAGTGCGCATATCCAGCCACCCTGAAACAAATTTAGTCTAGTCCTATTATATGCCACTATTCCCACTACTCTTAAGTATGAAACTAGTGGGCGCTCAGCGCCGTTGACCACGCTGATACCGTTTTTTCCCGTTTTCTCAGGAATTTCGCAAAATCCTTTCTTATCTGACGCCTAGGTTATTATTAGGAATCTACTGTCCAAATTTCAAGTCTTACTTCAGTAGTTTCGGCTGTGCCTTGATGAGTCGGTCAGTTAATCAGGTTTTCTCTCTTTGTAACAGTATATATAAGAAGCAATAAATCATCGCCATCATTTCAACGGCTTTCCTCATTCTCTTTCAGAGCACTAAAGTGGCCTGCATTTAGTGACTCTCAATTTGTGTTTTAATGAATGAACACTTTTGCTCTATTGGTCATCAGTTCTAAATTTTAAGACCCATATGAAAGAACGGTGACTTAGAAGGGGACCGCAAGCTGTTTATAGCACCATCTCTTTCTGTCTGTAAGCGGAATTCCATACCTGAAGATCGTTCTGTAATACAGGTTATAAGGGTCTTGTTATAAGTTCTTACATAATAAGCAGCCCAAGGAAAACAGAAAGAAACGACGCCATTGAGAGCCAGAGCACCTGTGAGGAATCTCCGAGATCCCACCTTAGGTACCAGGTGGCCGGCAGGGATCAGAAACAGCATGTAACCCCAGAATAGAGCTGACAGAACTGTGTCTTGTTTCTTTTTACTCCACTTCAACGTTGGATACTGAAACAAATACTTATCATTTGGTAAAAAATCAGAAACTTTACTATAATATTAGCAAGTTACATAGAATAAAATACAGTCGCTTTCCGCGTCTGTCTGTCTGTATATTCGGTAACTCCTCCTACACCACGTCCACTTTCGTGCGATTTTGACTAAGTAACTAAGACTACTTAGAAATAGAGAGGTTTTGTATATATCTTACAAACCAAAACAAAGCTAGAGCGGGTCGCTAATAAATGAACAACTTATTACTCGTATAATTAAACAGGTAAGTAGTTTTATGACTATATTATCTTTACTTACAGGAGGTGTTAACAACAGAGCGCTAAGCAGCCCATTAGTTTGAAAAGTTTCTTCACTTTTTAATACTTGACTCTCATTTACTGCAATATCTATATTTCTTCTGATTTCAACTACACTATCATTTTGATTAACAGAATCATTGTAAATCCTGGACTGAGTCTGATTGTCGTTTTCCGTCTGGTTGGCTCTATGGTAATCATCTGTCATGGCCACCATCGCTACTCCCATGCAAGATCTCATGCTGTAAGCTATAGTGATGCAGAAGAACAGGATGGCACATTGCCTGTGTCTGTAACACCATCCTGAAACTTATTTTAAAAAATGTGATTGCAATATTTTGTTTCTTCAATAGTTAATGTCTTCGTCAGGCCTGCCAAACCATTTTTTGAGGAATTTTTGTTACAAACTCAATTTTGTTCTTCTTCTGATACTGTTGTCTACTTACTTGCTAGATCAAAGACTTTACTTTCAAAATATTCCTATACTTTGATCTTCCATACACAATGTTAACACAATGTTTTTACGATTAAGTTTTCCTTATATATTATCATTTTTAGTATAATTTGTTGCACGTCATCATCATCAACCCGTAACAACAGCCCACTGCTGAGCTAAGGGTCTTTCCTCGCACATGAGGAAGTATCGGCTTTAATCTCCCACGCGAGCCCACTGCGGTTTGGGAAATGGTGTTAAGCTAGTGGCCACTTAACAGTCAGAATTTTTCAAGCCACCCAAGGGTATCTGACATGGCTTAACGACTTCCATTGTGCGTAAACACAACGAAAACCGGGACCAACAATTTAACGTGCCTTCCGAAACACGGAAGCGCTCGTTATATAAATGCCACTAGGCGGTCACCCATTCACTGACTGACCGCACCCTAACTTTGATCAGTGTGATCGTTACGAACACAATGACACCGGAAGGCTACAAGCGCTTGTTGCACGTAGTTAAAAGTATTTATTTAACTTCATGTCTTGGATATCATTCAGGATGGATGAAACTGAGAGATTAGAACTAGGGTAGACGGTGCACTATATATTATTGAACATACTCTTACATACGAAATGTCCTCCAAAGAGGAACCATGTGGGACAGTGCCCAGAAGACTGGCAGCATTCCCTCTCTGGATAGCTAGGCTGATCCTTTGACAGAGATAGCCGCCAGCCCTCTGGTCACCTGAAGCCTCGACCAAACGCACTGACAGCTCTTTGAGGAGCTGCCGCGCCCCCGGACCCCACGGTCCCATGGTCTCCACCCCAAACGGCACAAATATGTAGCCCTCATTGAGGTCGGCATATTTGCGCTGCTTCAGGCGTTCAGCGGCCGCAGCCGCCGCGCCAGCGCCCACAGAGGTGGCATCGATGTGGGATGGGGCCAATGTGTCGGCACATGTGGCAATTATTATAAATCAATGTATATTTTCTTTGTAAATAAATGTATATTTCCTAAAAACTCTTACATACTATTACATACATAAATAAATAAATAAATATATAAATAATATATATTAAATAAAATAAACAAGAATAGAAAATACTTTCACACATACTTGAGGATAATAATAGATAATAATTATAACAAATAAAACAGAAAATTAATTCACATCAATGCTTGCAAGATAGTGAGCCTTCAGACCTTTTTAGAATCCATTATATTAGCAGCCTAGAACCCTGCACTGAGTATGGATGGCCCTTTGATTATTTAAGGGATGGCCCAACGCGGTGCTGATGACCAGTTTCTTTACCTTCTGTTTTACTTACTTGGTGTCTCAACTTCACTGCCAATTTCTTCCATAATTATCATTTCGACAAGGAAAATTTTTTTCAAATACTCATTTCATAAATTTTCTTAGAACTAATTTAAATATGTATTAGAAATAATTTATTGAACACTATATTAAATTAACGATAAAAGATATACTCTGGCTAAATATACGTGTACACACTATCAACGAACGGCAAAATGCCACACTGTTCTTTACAACGTCACAGAGTAAATGATACTTACTCTTTGCTAGCGATTCAATCGAGTTTTTACGGTTCCTTAGTGTTCCATTACTGACAATAATCACTTTTGTAACCACGCCGCGGCCATCGCCAGGCCGGGTGCAGTTACAATGGCCTCAGAATCAATTCTGGGACATGTTTCCTATTTGTTTGTTCGCCGTCGAGAAATTTTTGATTCATTATGATTGGCCCTCTCGATTGGTTCCATAAAAGTACCAGGGTGGTATTTTTTGCTAGTCTTTGTTCGATTGTCGGTTGTGGCAAGCGTATTTTCATAATCGTTGAATGCAATTTTGCTTCTTTTTAAAAATTAAGGAATGTTACCTTTGACTAAATTTTGCAGTGCTATCTTAAGTAATTACATACTTTCTTACTCACCTTCTTACCCTCCAGGTGCGGTTCAAAAACTACTAGTTACTCCTCTATATTTTTATTTTCACACCACATGCTTGACATTTCACACATCATGCAAACCTCACCTAAAGCAACTCATTATTAACCAGCGGATTATAATGAGATTCAGTACATACAATACCCGGCGGGTTATTAATGAATTCGAGTGAAAAATTGTTCCATATAGACCTACAACAAAAATAACTTATTTGAAAATCGAACTGGCCACTACAATCCTTAATATTAAGTAGCCTTTCTTTTTTATTATCTCGCAATATGAGAAAATTTGAGTATTCTCCTTTGGGATAAAGCTGTTTTCGTCTTTTGCGAGCTTCAATCCCTCGCACTCAGTACTCTTCTCTCGAAACTCGTAACACCCGCCGCGCTTTGCTCGGTATCTGAGTGAATTTCTCAAGCGAAAATTTTACGCGTCCGGGCTGAAAACGCTAAGAAGTTTTGCAGATAATACCACGATTTTTTTCTCAAGATTAAAGAAACATGTACCTAAACGAAGGCCATATTAATTACCTATGTAAAACTATTAGTCTTAAAGAAAAAAATCTGTAAATGATGAAATTCAATTTCTGTGCCTTGTCCACAATTACTTTAGTACAATATATTCACCTCTCAAGAATATAATCTCCAATAAATATAAGAAAATGTATTTTAATTGTGTTGAGTATTACATGTTCTACAAGAAAAACAATTAATTCAAATTTTCAGACCCATAGTTTATTAAAATGTATCACTACTAGTTATGTCCGAGCGAAACTATCAATTTCTACAGTCATTTTGTCTCGCCATTTCTTACTTTCATTGATGAGTATTGGCTAGGTGCGCGATGACAGCGCCAACTAGTGGTAAGAATTAGGGCGGACTTTGAAATGTCAAATGTCTGGCTGTCATTACGAAAAGTAAGTAAACACAAAAATAATTTCAGCGAAAAAACGTTATTTACTTAGGTCCTGTTGGATATTGTAAGTCTATAGCGTCGATAATAATGTTGATCGTTTTTATTTCCCGTCAAAAATGCCACAATCAGTAAATTTCAGGCAGTATATCTACACGGAATTTCTCATGGCTTCACGGGAAATAAGTAAAGAAATGGACAAAATTTATCGACTAGAGCGTTTCATGTATCTTGTAGACCATTATTTATAGCAGTACTGTCGATAATAATGCAGACTGTTGTGTAATTTCAGTTCAACATGGCCAAATTGATTATAAAAACTGGATTCCGGACAATAACGCACAATATAGTTTTTCAGTCACAAACCACCACAACAGGCAAACAGTTAGTTTTGGCTCAACATGTGCAAGATGTAAAAGAAATAAAATGTGAAAATCAAATGAGCCACACCATTGAAGCTAGTGTAAATAGACAAACTTCAGTGACATCAACGCCATACAAAAATATCATTGAAGTCGTTGATCTTGTTTTCAACTTGCTCTTGGAAACTTTTTGAATTTCCGATCACTATTTTTGCCATTATTCTTGCAGTTGATTACGCAGCAGGTTTCGTTACCCATGTTCAAGTATTTATTTTCACTAAGAATGCACGAATACGCAAATTTCTCTAGTAAAAAGTGACAGTTCGTCCGTCCCTAGTTCCTTTTTTTAGCCACCATGGGCGCTGCGATCGATTCGTGGTTCCCCCACCACCGACTTCGCACCCAGCCAATACACGGATAGTAAATTCCTCCCCCGCAAGGATCAGGTGTGGGCTTACGGGCAGTGGGAATAATGGTGCATCAACTAGTTACGTCTTTTCACCAAAAATGAAAGTACACGATTTAAGTTTACTCGGAACGAAATTTTGCAATCTCTGTGGTCAAGTTTTAAATGGTTTTCATAGGAATGAAAATTATGACTTTTATGCATGTTAATAACCCTTAGGTACACTATTAATATAAAATTAGAAAACCGAATTAACCATGATACTTTTTTGTAATTTTTGAATAAACCACTTATTTCCAATTTCTGTGGGCCAATTTCTGCGGTTTCCGTGGCTGATTGGTGTCCACGGGAATTGCACAGTTTCACAGAAATTGTACAAATCGAATTAATATTAATTATGTATTTTCTTTTAACCTAATGTTAGTTCTGTATTGTACCATTTTATGTCGCATGCCCTCAGGCTCACACTAGTTGTAATTTTTAAGTCTGTTGCTACCGGAGAGGACCTGTTATTAGCTGTGTGTACCTTAATCCTTTGTTCACAATGTAAATTTTAGCTGAAGGTCCGCCGTATACATTAAATAAATAAATAAATAAGAGGATCTGGATACAGCATTGAACTCGGATGCCGCCAGTGTAGTAAGCTCGCCATCTCCATCTGAAGCTTCACAATAAGAGGATCTGGATATAGCATTGAATTCGGATGCCACCAGTGTAGTAGGCTCTCCATCTGAAGCTTCACAATAAGCGGATCTGGATACAGCATTGAACTCGGATGTCGCCAGTGCAGTAGGCTCCCCATCTCCATCTGAAGCTTCGCAGCAAGAGAATCCGGATACAGGCGATACAGCGTTAATCGCAGATACTGCCAGTGCAGTACGCTCAAAGATAGTCTCCTCTATTTTGTTTAAGTTTTTTGCATACTTTTATGTATTCTAATTAAAGTTATTTGTATTGTGACTGTTTTTTTCTTACACCATGACATAATTATAACATTTTTTTATCAAACAACTGGTATATGTTATTCATAAATAATTCTTAACTTTATGCACTAGCGGGTGTAGTTTTTTTTAAATTATTTACTAGAGATATTGACAGTTTAAGTGGACATACTCAATTTCTGTGGTATCATTACTATTTCTGTGGCACAGCAATTTCGGTGGGTAAAATAACTCTCCAAGTATTATAGTTAGGTATATAATCCCATTTTAGAAAATGTATATAAAAGGTGGATATTTTGCACTTTCATATAAAAAATTGCCAAAAAACCTGAAAATAAAAAAATCCACGGAAATTAGGGAAAAAAACCACTTGTTGAAATTGACTCATCTAAATATGGAGTCCCTCATTTGTTCAGGATTCAATATCGCGCCCCTGACATAAAACAGTGCTTTATCCCGTCCCGTACGTCTATCGGGCTTGTATCCACGGAACATAATATGTTCGAACCAACAATACTACTATCGTGATCAGTTTAAATAACATTCTTTATTTATTTCTGTAGCCACGGATATCGTGATCAGCACGTAAAATATTAATTTCATTTTGTTCGTGGAGTATTAGGATTCACTGTAAAGCGAGTATTATGTATATTTCACTTGTTTTTATTTTTTTCGGCCAATTCCGAGAAAATAATTTCTGCTTATGATGATTGACTGGTAGATAATGCATTTAGGCAGTTCGCTATGTGTACATTTTCTTAGTGTATGAAGTTAAATCACTACATAGTATAAAACAAAGTCGCTTTCTCTGTCCCTATATCCCTATGTCCCTATTGTATGCCTAAATCTTTAGAACTACGCAACGGATTTTGATGCGTTTTTTTTAATAGATAGAGTGATTCAAGAGGAAGGTTTTAGTTTTAGCATTGCACCCGTGCAAAGCCGGAGCGGGTTGCTAGTAAATAAATATATTCAAATCACAAAAACGTCAAGTTGAATGTTGAATCGTAACCATAATTTTGACGATGTCGGAAATTCGAAGATAGTCCTAGATAGTATGCGTACAGGTTCTTTTTAGCTTGGAATCAAACAACTTGGTGTCCAATAAAATGGTGATCTCATTAGCCCATCTGGGATGGTATTGGACTGGAATGCTATTATTACAATATGCCTGAAAAATATATTGATGATAGAAATTAATATTTATTTAATAAAACTGTGGCGTTCTTGTGTAGCAAATAATGTGGAAAACATCTGTACTTTTGATTGTTACGAGTAGTTACTTAACCTTGGCTTATTGTGAGACTCCTTCGCTCAAGTAAAATGTGTTTTAAGTTAATTAAAATTTTATAAATATTAGTAAAAATAGTGTACGTGGGAGAGCCATGCTTCCAAGCTTGATACCACTGCTTCACAGAAAACCAGCGTAAAGCAATGCTTGCATTGCATTTCGTTGAGTGAGTGAGGTAACCGGAGGCCCCAACACCCTCCCCCCCTCCCCCCTCCCCTCCTCTCCCCCTCCCCCTACTCCCACCTCGAAGGCCGGCAACGCAGTTGTGACTCTTGAGTTGCAGGTGTCCATGGGCGACAGTGGTCACTTAACATCAGGTGACCCGTCTGCTCGTTTGCCCCCTTTTCTCTTATAAAAAAAGAAATGCCTTAAGTTTAGTGTACAGACTTAAAACATAATTTAAAATCTTTCGTCAAAGTTCAGCTAATTATCTTCTAGCCGTAGCAGGCTGGAGGCATATGCAGTAGGAAACCCGCAGGTCAACAGATGTGTAACAGATCCGATCCGGCGATGGGCTCACCACATATCACGTTTAGGTGTCCAAAAAATATACTGGTGAAAAGTGGGTATTTCTAAGAATGGAATTTTATTTTTATTTATTTATTAGGTTAGGTTAGGTTAGGTTAGGTTAGGTTAGGTTAGGTTAGGTTAGGTTAGGTTTGCCAACAGGTTTTATACTGAGAAAGAAAGAAAAAAAAATATTAGAACACCTCTAAGTCTTAAAAATAAAATACAATAAAAATATAGGTAATAAATATTTCAGTGTGCTAATGGGACCTCACTCAGCACAAGCTGCGACGGTTTGTGAAACGCCACAACGCTGGTATTATGTGGCCACCACTTTGTTGCCAATACAGGGTGACTTTTTTTACCGTCTGGAAAAAAATGTGGTGTGATAGGTAAGTGTAATAGATTCATTTGGCAATGTTACTTAAAAAAAATTATTTTTCTCAAAAATTTTTTTTCTTTCTTAGACTAATATACATTACTCAATTGTAGTCAATAATACACACTGAAATATTTGAAATAGCATTTTAAAAAGAAACAGGCTCGTAGCTTCAATTTATGCTCAATTTACCTACAACCACCAGCTGCGCGTAGTACTGTGCGTAGTTTTCTAGATTTTGTAAATTGCATTAAACATGACCATATTTAACAATTAATCTCGTGTATAACTTCGGCTCTAGATACCTTATACGTCATATTTTTTTCCAGACGGTAAAAAAATCATCCAGTATAGTGCAAGAAAACGTTACGGTAAGTAAGGTAAGTAAGGTGAACTAAGTAAGTTAATAAAGTAAAGTAAAGTTGACGGGCCTATTTGCTCAGTTGGTAGTGACCCTGCCTTCTGAGTCGGAGGTCGCGGGTTCGATCCCCGCTCGGGGCCAACATTTGTGTGCATGAACATATCTGTTGGCTTCGTGTCTGGTCGTTTAATATTTATTTGAGTATGTTTATCAGTTGTTTAGTACCCATAGTACAGGCCTAGTTTGGGACTAAATAACCGTGTGTGAATTGTGTCCTAAAGTTTATTATTATTATAATAGGTACGAATTGGGGTGTGTGCTTGTGTGTTTGAGAGGAAGAAAGATAAATATATCTAAAGTTTGCGTTAAGTTGCTAGATTTTTTGTAGGTTTATTAAATACCATAAGCTATGATTGATGATATGACAAAGGAAGGTATAGCGAGATAGATTGAAAACTCAATTACAGGCAAACCTCTGGTACGAATAGAAGACGCAAGCATTTTTTATAATTTGTAACAACCAACTGGGTTTGTCCTAAGCTATGAGGAAGTGTGGACCTTAATTTCCGACAAACTGACAAACTTCACTTTAATATAAGGGACAAAATCACAAAAGTGGAATTTTGTGCGTACTGGCATGTAGTGCTGGTATTTACAGTAAATATAAATATTTGCTTGTATATATTTATAGACTATGTCTGGGGTCCACACCCGATTTTGTTAAAATCTGATTACATTTAATACCTGAAAAGTTACTTCATACACCCCATCTCGTCCGTATTCCGGTTGCAACTGCTGGCCTTTCCTTTTTTACTTAATGTCCTGCTAGATGTTTAATTACAGAATAAAGTGGACTTTGACAGTAAAACTATAAACTAGAATAGTTTTCGGACTGTTTAAGAGTTATTTTGTAAATATATTTCATTAATAGATAGGTTTATTATCATTTTGCATTTTGCAACTCGGTTTTGGGTCAAAATTCTAGAGCGTCGTATTTGCTAGTAAAAGCACACGTAGGAAATACGTTACATCGTGGCTGCTTAGGTAGTTAAACAGAATGCCTTTCACCGCGTACGCCACACACCCTTTGAAGGGCTAACGTCCCTCGGTCCTTCAGTAAGGATGCATCATCGACGAGGAAAATGCTGTTGCCAGCCGATTTCTGAAAAATTCAATGTGTAATTACGTCCGTAATTTTTAAGATTATTGGTTTTTTTTTAATGTGGAACGACGGAATGTTTACTTAATTTATTGGTTCTAATGTTATGAACTTGCTAAATATACTTTAAGTACCCGTTTTTAGCCAAAAACCCACAGGATCATCAGTATTCCACGTCAATAATAGTCAGTGTTCCGTTATTCTGGCTGACGGAATACTGACGGTTTACGGAATACTGATGAAAAAATCCCCACTAAAGTGCATTTCGAAAGCACCCCCTAAATAATTCCACTTTTGAGATTTAGTTCCATAAATCTTGAAGAGCATCGCTCCCGTTAGGAACTACCCTAAGGAACACCGTAATCAATGGAGTTACTTTGTTTTTCAAAAGAATATGCATTCTTGTCAAATATAATTTAAATACCTTCAAAAGATAGTATGGGAAATCCTACATTTTGGGATTTCAACTTTACGCGAAATCAACTTAATGGTCCGAAAGGTGCATTTGAAACCAGCAACTCGTCCTTGGAGATGGACTGCTGTTTACATTTAGCCAATCTTCATGGACGAGTTGAAAGTGCCTTAGTTATTAGACTATTGACTTTTCTAAGTGTATTTTCTATACCCACAGAAAATAAATTACTTTTATATTTGAGATAGCTTCCTCTATTTTAAGTTATTGTCTACATAGTCCACTGTGTCACCTCTGACTTTTATGAGTTCGCCAACTGTTGCCTTCATTTACTTTTCTTTTTATGATAAAAAAGGGGGCAAACGAGCAGACGGGTCACCTGATGGTAAGTGATGTCCGTCGCCCATGGACACCTGCAACTCAAGAGTCACCTTTGAGGTGGGAGTAGGGGAAGGGGAGGGGAGAGAAAGGGAACGGGGAGGGGCAGGGAGGATTGGGGCCTCCGGTTACCTCACTCACTCAACGAAACGCAATGCATTGCTTTACGCTGGTTTTATGTGAGGCCGTGGTATCACTCCGGTCGAGCCGGCCCAAGCGTGCCGAAGCATGGCTCTCCCACGTTAAACACACTTACTTGACACATAAACAGATGAGCCACATGTATTTCTTTTTATTTACTTAAAACTATAGATCTATAGCAAATATACAATGCATTGTTACATTATCACATTCTGTAAAAAAAACTTTTTATTTTTGAGGTGCAATAATAAAAGTAATGAAGTTCATCAATAATATTCTATATCATTGAAAGTATTGCATGTCACGTCATATTTCGTTTGCGATAAATTACTCATTACATTACTACTAGTACAAACAGTCAAGAGCTCGTGGAGTTTGACACATTGGACTTTGTAACGTTCTTATTGCCATCGCCTTAGAGGTCAGACTCACACTACAACTTGTACTTGTACTCACACTTCATGTGCTCTCGACTGTACGTATAGGAAGCTAACTCCTTGCTCCTTATTCTTCTATTTTGTTTCTATTAACCACAGCAATTATCACTGTGTGTCAGCTTTCTTCATCATCTGTTCCCTCTCGTGTCCATACTCCTCACTTTCTTCTTCCTTCCGAGGACTATCCCACTCTGCTCTCTCTGCCGTCCCCAAGACGCAGTACACCAGATTGCTGACGAAATAAAAGGCCGCTGCTACGAAGAATACCTTTCTCCATTGGTATTCGCTGGTCTGTGAAGTTAAGTTTACCATTAATTACGTCATTCTGGTCTTTTTACCTGGATTTAGCTGTCTTGGGTTAGGTTTAGTTGATTATCATTCGTTGTCTAATACTACTTGTAGGTATATACTAGCTTTTATACCCGCGGCTTCGCTCGAGCACGTTTATTTCTCTCTTGTTTATTCCATAGGGGTTGAATTTTGCAAAATCCTTTTTTAGTGGATGCCTACACTGTATAAGCTATCAATGTGCAAAATTTCAAGTCTATAGACCCAGTGGTTTAGGTTGTGCGTTGATACATCACCAATCAGTCTATCATTTAATAGTCAGTTCATCATTTTATTTATTATATAATACCAAGAGTTTTATTGCATAAGTGTTCATGTTTAATTATATTTGTAACCATAATTGAACAGCGATAAAAGCGACTTTATTTATGTTCACACCTAACATTTTAACAGTGTTAGCCGGTTACGCAGCGGGTTTTTGCTGGTGCAAGATAACAACTACATGAACGGATAAAATAACTTTAAGTACTTGCATTTGGTACCTACTCGTAGGTACTAAGTAAGGAACTAGTTTTTGCCCACGGCTTCTTCTGCGTTCCGAGATAAAAAGTAATATGTCACTTTCCGATCTTCTACAAAAAAAATTGCAATCATCTGTTGCTTCATTCTTTAATCAAAGCTTAGTAGGTATCTACTTAATTATTTCATCAAAATATCCTCCAGGGAGATTTAAAAAGATATTTAGTGGAGTAAATAATCCGATTTCCATAACGAATTGAATTCATAAGAGAAAGCATTTTATTGTGATAGAAAGATCTATTTAAAAAGAGCGTTTTAAAGTATTTCTATTAGTTGGTAACTGATTTGACTTGTGTTTATTTAAACAACTCACTTTTTAGTGAGTTCTAAAACACGCTGTGCTGTGCTAGATGAAGTGAAGACTTTGAGTATTAAACCAACAGGAGACTTCACGCGCACTAGTTTCTTTGCAAAAAAGTCTGCCAATTTCTGCGCGGGGGACGAGGAAACGCACACCAATAATATTAAAACAAACGCATTTTTTGAAAAACAATTAAACACTAGCTAGGACTAGATACACACAAATACATTCACCAATCCGAGCACTCCGTGAACTCAAAAAAACTAGTTGTATATAACAGGTATGATCGTTGACCGACACTTTTTTTTGGCACAGCGGAACGCCTGTCAGTGGCTTCTCCGGCTGGTTTAATACTCAAAGAGTGAAGAAGATTGGCAAAACTTGGAGTGAAGCTCAAGATCGAACGGGATAGCGAGTTACTGTTGATGCCCTCTGCCCCATTTAGGGGACTTAGGATCAAGTCAAGTCAAAACACGCTATCACAAACTTCAACTTCTTAAAAAAGGTTTGATTTAACAGAACTGTCTACATCAACCGTTGAGTTGCGGTCTTAGCTTGCCAAAAGATCTTTCCTTTTTAGAAACAGCCTGTGGGTCTGTTATTCACGAAACAGAGTTATCTTAAAAAAAGTTATCCTAATCAATCTACGATCCGTTTATCACTTATATCTCCAATG
Organism: Ethmia dodecea; assembly: GCA_963855545.1. Lineage (NCBI taxonomy): Eukaryota > Metazoa > Arthropoda > Insecta > Lepidoptera > Depressariidae > Ethmia > Ethmia dodecea. Next base: position 14,655,674 of record OY979450.1, on the reverse strand, counting down.
CAACATAATCACACAACGTACTCGTAAAGTATACACTTAAAAAATTTAACAGAAAATGGAAACTGCTGCAACAATTTTTCCTAAGAAATTGGCTTCAAGCATAATCTATTAGGTACCTATCCCTTTATGGAAACATGCTTCGTCACAGGGTTCTCATTTGTTAACTGAATTCTAAAGGTAACCCATTTTTGCTCATCGAACCGTAAGCGAGATTAAAGGTTATGGGGTAAAATACTGAATTTAGAATGTGTTCTCAATTATTTTCTTAACAGAGAACTACAATATAATAAAATATAGCGTATCGAAAATACAGAATTTGAGAAAAACGATAAACTTCATAGATAAGAAAAACAACACAAGCTCGTCTGACGCACACTCTATCCTCGAAGGCTCTATCCGACACCGCATTTTGTTAAAGGGGTTAACATGCATACTTTTCAACTTACCATTCCACTTTACCAATGTTGGTTGTTAATTGGGTAGTTGACAGCATCGAAATTAAACTGCGGGTAGGATTATCCCAAAACACTTCTAAACATGTATTTCGGTTTTCAATTTACAATTATAGAAAATTTAAAAACAATAAAACAATCAAAAAAAGTGTTGCAATTGAGTACAAGAAACTATGACGTCACACCTTGCTATTTCAGTACATTTTCCATAATAAAATTTCGTTATGACAGATCATAAAAAGTAACTGATTTAACTAGGCAGTACACTACCCTATTGTAATTGCAACAGCTCTTGTATTGTAACCTTGAATGACCGTTTACCACGATATTGCCATTGCGTTGCACTAGAATATATTGAACTTACAATGCTATCATCTTTGAGCTCCTGGTATAATGTGTTGAGGAGTTTCTTGCCCCGCTTCTCCTCAACTATCACGCCAAAGCGGTGGAGTCGCAATTACTTTCAATAAGAGGACTTATAGGCCCCTATATTGAATAAAAAACTTTTGACTTGACTTAGTCTTTGTACTATTGCATATTTTGCCTCTGCCTTCCACCTCGGGGATAAAAAGTGTACTCGAGTTGCAAAGATTTTCAATTAGTTGGCTTATAAGTTCCTATTTTGTATACAATCATTTTGATTTAGATTGATTTTAATGGTATTTAATACCTATAGGTACTCACCACATCGGTTACTATGAAGCCGGCGACTAGAGGCGCCTGTGAGGAAATCACGTTGGAAACGCAATTGCTGACACCCATCATGGCACCAGCGTAGTTCGGCGATATGTCAATGTGGTTTACCTACACAGCGTAATAAAAAAAAAACCGGCCAAGTGCGAGTCGGACTCGCGCACCGAGGGTTCCGTACAACCTTGCAAATTTATGGTTTTCGTAATTTTTCCTTTATCTATGCTATAAGACGTTGCTTCGTACCAAATTTCAAGATTCTGAGTTCACGGGAAGCACTCTGTAGGTTTTGATTCCCTTGCAAGTGTCGAAAATTTGCGGCATAAACGGCTGTATCTTTTGATTGCGTTGGCTTAGAAGTTTGATTTTTTCACAGCTTCAAGGGACAGAAGACCTGAGTAATTGATATAAATTTCAGCTTCATACCTCCACGCGTTCCTGAGAAAAAGGGTCTTGACAGACGGACGGACGGACGGACGGACAGACGGACAACAAAGTGATCCTATAAGGGTTCCGTTTTTTCCTTTTGAGGTACGGAACCCTAAAAATTGAATTTGATTTATTTGGACTTCATAATTAAACTCAAATCACAATTTAACGTGCCTTCCGAAACACGGAAGCGCTTGTAATGTATTTGGCTCTAGGCGGTTACTCATTCACTGACTGATCAACTAAGCTTAACCAGATAGATCGTTACAAACACACTGGTACCGCGGGGCTACGAGCGAATACTTATGATAAACTAGCGGATGCCCAGCGGCGTTGCCCGCGCGGATTCCGTTTATTCCCGTTCCCGTGGGAATTTCCGAAAATCCCTTCATAGTGGTTGCCTACGACATATTTAAGACACCTACATACATACTTATATGAGATATTTTACTGGAATAAAAAGTACTCTATATGTTGACCCGGGTACTCAGTTATCTCCTTACCAAATTTCATCAAAATCAGTCCAGTAGTTTTTGAGTGATGCGTGCACAACCAGACAGACAGATAGACAGACAGACAGACAAAAATTCCAAAAATTGGTGTTTCGGTATCGGTAGGTATCTATATCGATAACTATATACACTACCGTTAAAATTTTCAAAAAATATTTAATGTACAGACACGGCCCAGTTAGAGTTTTATTATATGTATAGAATATACACATACCATGCAACCCACGTGGCTGGAGATTTTAAACGCGCATACAATAACAAGGATAGTTTCAACCACGTAGATGTTCTTTGGCACATAAGCCAGTACGATGAGGCCAATTCCCGCTGGAATGGTACCTGTTAATAACTTTGATGTTAGTAAACCTTAATCATCAACTTAATAAACCTTAATTACTGCGAACATATTGTATGCACTGACAAGACTGTATTTTGTCACCTGTGCGCAAATAAAGAAATATTCTATACTATCCTATTCTATCATCATCATTTGAATCTGTACAGGGAAGAATCTAGAACTAATTCTCTGTCACCCAAAGGTCTCCTGGCGAAGTGGTCCTGTTGTACCTAGATAAATATCTCCAAACAGATCTGATTACGGTTCTATATTTCCATCTCTTCACAAAGTTTAGGTCTTTGTTCGAAGTAATTTAGTTGTAGATTGTTAGGACTGTTTTAAATTGATGTTATGTTGATAAATCAGCACATCATTTACTAGTTAGTTACTTGTAATTAAATAGTATTTGACATTTATAATAATTAGAAATTTGAAAAAAGATCCAGTTGGAATCACACACTGGAACGCTTATCGCAGAGACTCTGACAGCACATACAACAACGCACAACTAAGGGATAATGAATCAAAAGGATTCATACAATCTATATTAACTCTGAAATAGTTGTGATGTGTCTATTTACAGAAAAATATTACCCAGGCTATTTGCCACTTTTCTAGCATTTGTCGGGCTGAGAATCTTCTTCGTGATGAACATGTCGATTAAACAGTTGAAGAAGAAGCTTGTGAACCACATCACCAGGAATGGAAGAGCCGTCAACAATCCATTCTGTTTACAAAAATAATACATACAGATTATTATTTCTAGCTTTGAGAATCCTTTGGTCGCATACAGTCCCTCGTCATACCTACTCTTTTCCATTTAATATTGTATAGTTAAGAGCACATGAAGCTTTACACTTCTAGTGCAAGTCTGACCTCTAAGGCAATTATAATAAGAACGTCACAAAATCCAATGTGTCAAGCTCCACGTGCTCTTGACTGTACAATGTGAGTCGTACCCACACGTATGTTACCGCAAAAAGTAATGACTGTTTTTGCGACCGCTTGTCTCTAAAAGTGTGCCTACTTGGTGTGGACATTTGAAGAGACGCAAAATCAGACGTGAAATCAAATCAAAAGACCGAGAATAGGTTGTTCGATTCAATAATTGACTTACTAAAAGCCACAGGCATAGGCTTTTGTAAATGTGTTTTGCTTACCGCTTTGATATTAACACCCATGACATTCGCCATGAAGGCTGGGACCTCTGTGTACAGAGTGAGCTGCTGTTCTGTCCAACATGGCCTGCCCCTATCGCCAACATTCCTTTACTACGTAGGATGCGTCCCCAGGGCACTTGCGTTTGTTTCTGTGAAAAATATAACTGTTTCGTGAACCTTTTTCCATGGAGCCTAAATATTATCACTGATCCCTGCTAAGTGCTTAGCTGTCGTTTCTCTTTTGTCTTTTGTCATATTGCAAAAAAATCTACGATTACCACTGCAGATTCAAAGATGGTAAGAGTATATGTTTTTCAAAACTTTCAATGTATTTGAAAACAGTAAACTGGCTTCGGTGTTTTTCTTCATTACAACGTATTACGTAATTAACAGGTTCTAGTTACAAGTTCCAAGACTTACTCTTTCATCTCCTTTCTGACCCAACCCCCTCTCGATATATCTTCTCTCTGCCCTTGATATCTTGGGATGGAGCGCCGGAGAGTCAGCAAGCATGACAAATACAACAACAGCAATGATGCCAGCCAGTAAAGCATAGAATCTGAAGATGCCTGGCCAGCCCAGGGACGATGCTGCTAGAAAGCCTGTTATAGGCATCCCTAGTACTGTCCCGATAGCTTGACCTGAAAGTATGATTTGTGGTTATATAATTTTCAAAAAGTAAGCCCCCAAGTTCCGGATCGATCCACCCCCGCCTTAGTGGTTAAGGTTGAAGACGTTGCCCAGGCACTGGGCAGTTTCTACAACGGTTCGGCTGCGGGTTTGGATGGAGTTCGACCAGCTCATTTAAAGGAGCTGACTTCGAGCTCTGCTGGCGATAATGGGCAGCGTTTGCTAGAGGCCTTGGTGCGTTTGACAAACTTTTTACTTAGTGGGCAATTAAATCCCGAAGTTTGTCCATACATGTATGGGGCTACTTTATGCGCCTTATCAAAAAAAGACGGGGGCATTAGGCCTATCGCTGTTGGAAGCGTTTTTCGCCGGTTGGCGGCTAAAGTGGGATGTAAAGCTGTCAGGGAGGACATGACGTCATACTTGCAGCCACACCAGTTGGGGTTCGGGTCTCAAAAGGGGTGCGAAGCGGCGATACATGCAACGCGTGCCTTCACTGCCGAATCTGAGAACTCGGACTGCGTTGTCATCAAACTGGACATTCGAAACGCATTTAACAGCGTGGAGAGAGACGTGCTCCTGGGTGAGGTGAGGGAGAATATTCCATCATTATATCCTTTTCTCCATCAAGTTTATCACTGTCCTTCTAACCTATTCTATGAAAAATCTTTAATCATTTCACAAGTGGGAGCGCAGCAGGGGGACCCACTCGGTCCACTCGTCTTCAGCCTAGCTATCCATAAAGCAATCTCTGATTTAAAATCTCCGCTTAATATATGGTACCTAGATGATGGCACAATAGGGGGAAAGCCAGAGGACGTGAAACAAGACCTGCTAACGTTGCTTCCCCGCCTTAGGGAGCTAGGTCTGGAGATAAATGCTTCTAAGTGCGAGCTGTTCCCCTGCGGCCCTGCAGCTTGCCCTTTCTTTTCTACCTTCAGTTCTATTCTGCCCGGGCTGAAGGAACTATCCCCTAAAACTTTTAGCCTCTTGGGTTCGCCTATATTCCCAGAGGCTATACCGGATGCTATTGAAGCTAGAAGACGTCTCCTTCTCCTCGCTCGGGATCGTTTGAGAAGTGTCTCCGCGCATGTTGCCCTGGTCTTGTTGAGGATGTGCTTCGCAGCCCCTAAAATAATGTATCTTTTGAGGACGGCTCCAACATGGCTGTATCCAAATACCGTTGCTTCCTTTGATGCCAGTTTAAAAGATACAGTTGAAACGATACTAAATGTTTCACTTAGCAATGACCAGTGGAGTCAGGCATCGCTCCCCATACGATGCGGAGGACTGGGGGTGCGACGCGTGAGGGATGTCAGTGTTCCGGCTTTCCTAGCCTCGACGCACGGGGTTGCGGATCTCGTCTCTGATATTTTATTTTCCCATGGAGGCGGGCCCCTGCCCTTTGTAGCTGAGGCGCTGGCGGAGTGGACTACTCTCTTCCCGAACGCTGTTGTACCCAAAGTTCCTACTGTGCAGCGGATGTGGGATGAGGTAGGGACAAAGGACACCCTGGATCGTCTTATAGGCGCGGCGGCAGGCACGGATCTGGCTAGACTCAGGGCGGTGTCAAAATCAGAGTCAGGCGCCTGGTTGCAGGCATTACCATGTCCGCACATGGGAACTCTTCTCGACGGCGACTCCTTGCGTGTGGCGGTTGCTCTCCGCCTGGGCTGCGATGTATGCCAACCACATCAATGCATTTGCGGCTCCATGGTTGAAGCAACTGGTCATCATGCATTGAGCTGCTGTCGTTGTTTGGGAAGGTTCCCTCGCCACCATGCTCTTAATGACATCACCCGGAGGGCCTTGGTCTCGGCCAACATTCCATCCTTGATGGAGTCCCCGGGTCTTAGCCGATCCGATGGCAAAAGGCCAGACGGTTTGACCCTGGTGCCGTGGCAGAGAGGAAGGTGTTTATTGTGGGACGCCACGTGCGTTAACACCTTCGCTGCCTCTTACCTCAGCCGCACGGCGCTGTCGGCCGGGGCCGCTGCTGAGTTCGCAGCCGTCAAAAAGCACGAGAAATACTCGGCCTTAGAAGAAAATTATTGCTTTGTGCCACTTGCTTGCGAAACGACGGGCTGCTGGGGAACATAGGCTTTGGATTTTATTAAAGAGATTGGCCGTCGGCTTCGTTCGCCCCATCCTGATACTGGAAGTGAGAAATTGTTGAAAGTTAGACTTTTATATTCAAAATTTTAGTTGTATTTTTTTTTTCAAAATTTAAGTTTAGTCTATTTATATTTATTGTTTTTAAGAGCAGTGATAGCCCGGACGGTTAAAGAGCCGGCCGAAAATCAGTGAGGCTCGGGTTCAAATCCTGGCATGTACCAATGAGTTTTTCAAAACTTACGTACATATTTATCACTAGCTCGACGGTGAAGGAAAACATCGTGAGGAAACCCACAGGTCTCAGAATTAATTCTGAGACATGTGTAAACAGACCCGGTCCGGCGATGGGCTCACCACCTATCACGCTTAGGGGTCCAATGTATCTCGTGAAATGTGGGTATATCCAGTAATGGAATACCTCTGCCTACCCCCTCGGGGATGAAAGGCGTGAGATTATATATATATATATATATCTATTGTTTTAGGTTTATAACACCTACCAAAAGATTTTTACATGCAGTGGGGTAACAGTTTTTTTTTCTTGTCTGGGTTAAATACGAGTAAGTATATTGAAAATTTAAACATCTTTTAATTTGTTGTTAGTTTCAAAACCATTTGCTTTATTTCTGCCAGCTGACGTTGCTCGTGAATCTTTCACACCTATATTAACAAATTAATTTGTATCGCGTCGAAGTACTTTATCAATCTACTGCATCAGGATTCATCCTGTATATTAACTATGCTATATTCTACATTTTCAATCTCTATTTTTCTTCTGCCGGTACTATTATTTTCCACTTGCAACTTTAAAGACCTTACCTTCAAAGTGATCACTACCGATAACATTTAAACTACTTCGATCCTTCAGTGAGTCTTTGACCACGCTATTCATTATGTTTTCAAGTCTTTCAACTTTCCAGTTCCACTTGATATAACTAAATGTGAACAATATGATCAGAGTCTGTTGTTATCAATTGATGCACGTAATTGAAGATTTGTTGTTATCAGAATGCTAATAGGTTTTACTACTGTTTTAGATCAGGGTGAAAATCTCTAGTTAGCAGGTTAAAATATTTCTTACTAAAGCTGTAAATTTCTGGTAAGACCAGTAAGTAATCATAATCTAAAGCTTACAATTAATGCAATATAGAAATACGAAAATGCTCGTTACCTAGGTACGTTTATAATACTTTTTAGAACAACGACCAGAAGAAAAAAAATATTCCCATAAAGATCTGTCCCCCACGTGGGACAAGAGGTGGAAATTATCTTCAGCACAGCATAGTGTACTGTAATTTTTATTGTGGGTACCGACTATTTTAAACAAATTTAATACTCTGCCACTTTCCTCAGTTAACAATTTAACGGGCAGAGGGCAAATAGTTACCACCAAATATTGAACTCTATATAATTGAAATATAATTCAAAACCAATGAAAAATGTAAACAACCGGTGCTGCTAAAGGGTTATAACACATTTGAAGTGCACTTTTATTAAGTGGACTTTTTTCAAAGTCCTACGTAAAATAAAAATACCTACCTACTTTATATTGATTTGGAGCCTAAAATTAAATAATGATTATACTTATTATTAAGATAGGTACGGAACCTTTAAAATTTATAACGGTTCACCCGACTAACATTCGCTATTTATTTATTGACTACCTTTCCCTATTGTATGTTGAGTATAAATTAAATATACTCAATTAACATAATTATTTAAATAGTTAAATTGTATCAACTGAGATACAATTCACAGTTAAATGATGCATTGTTTGAAATATTATCTACAGATAGGAAAATAATTAGAATAAATAATCTCAAACCTTTTATCCCCGAGGGGGTATACAGATGTACCTATTTTATTTCCGGAAATACCAAAGGTATATTTTTGGACCGCTAAACGTAATTGGTGGTGAGCCAATCGCCGGACCCGCAGGCGTATTCACGGATCTTCGATATTTGATATTCAACTCGGAATCGGAAAATCTGTCGAAGATGGGCTATTCACAGATGTCGGTAGGTATGTGGTATCGAAAACGAATGTCATATTTGACATAAAGATTCGGAAAATTTTCCGTGGCTGTCAGAAACGCCTAGAATACAGTTTCCGAAGTCGATAGATTCGACTTCGGAATTTTTTTCACTCGATCTGAATCGAACGGAAACGGTGTCGAGCCTCCGTGAATACGCCTACAGGGCGCTGTTACACATGCCTCAGAAAAAATTCTGGAACCTGCGGGTTTCCTCACGACGTTTTCCTTCACCGTTGAGCTAGTGATAAATATGTAGGTACAGTCAACAAAGTTGTTAGTGTTACATGACCAGAAACTAAGATTAAGTTTTCTCTTAAAGCCGTAAATGTATTTATAGTTTTTTTTTAATTATAGGGATCAAAGATACCTTTCGAAATAAACATTAATCAATAAGATTTATTTTATGACTACCCCAGAAAATGAGTTCTTAGTTACAGGCCATGTAACCCTAACAACTTTGTTGACTGTACGTAAGCATTTTAAAAAACTCATTGGTACAGTCAAGAGCACATGAAGCTTTACACTTGTATCGCGCGACTGACCTCTAAGGCGATTGAAGAACATTAAACGTCCAATGTGTCAAGCTACACGTGCTCTTGACTGTAGGTACATGCCAGGATTCGAACCCGAGCCTCACGAATGAGAAGCGGGCTCTTTGACCACTGCGCCAATAAAATAAATAAACAATCTCACAACTTTTGTCTCCAAAGGGGTAGGCAGATATGTATGTATTCCATTCTATAAATACCCACTTTTGAAGAGTACCCGTAAACGATACAGACAGTGCGCCCGTTGCCGGACCAGGGTGCTATTACACATGACTCAGAATTAATTCTGGGACTGGGCTATCACTGCTCTTATAATTGAATGATGAAAACAGCAAGTAATATGAGCTGAGAGACGTCCTGATTTTTTTTTTCCTTGAAAGGTCTAAAAATACCTACCTACATTCAAGCCGGAAGACGTCCAAAACTGGACATAGGCCTCCCCCAAGCGTTGCCACAGTTCTTGTGTCTATTGTGTTTTTCGCAGCCAGCGTGTACCCCCGCCTTTTAGGGTTCTCACGACGACATCAGTCCACCGGGAAGCCTACCCTATCTGCATTAATGTTTTTAAAACAAAAAAAAAAGATCGCCCTTTGTACTTTTTTTATCATTGTGTCACTTGTTGCATATTTATATTGGTACACAATACTGCCTGTTAAAAAAAACATTAACCTTATTCTGGTGCATTCGGGTAAAAGATCGAGAAGTGGCTGTATGTGTTCAGATTTCTTTGCCTATATTAGGGATGGGCAAGTGAAAAAACATCTATATTTATCGTATCGTTATTTTTAAAGATAATCAAAATATCGATATATAGTCGTTGCATTATTATTCATAAGTTATTTATATCTATTCCCAAAGCATTCAAAATTTGTAAAATAAAATCCTACTAAAATAGTATTTTCTTATTAATGCTCGAGCCTAAACAACTACAAATACAATTTAGTTAAACCACTAGTCGTCAGATATGGACAAAGTACCCTTTGTTATATTATTGCAATAATAATTCATAAATATTGTGGCGGACTTTTTTAAAGTTAACGATGCGCGAGCAGCATGCAAGAAGTATCTATAACATGAAATACGCAACAAGAGTTGCGTTAAAAAATTTAATTAATATGAATTTGATATGTAGGTACTCTAAAAAAGTATTGAATATCGGAATATCGCGATTTGAAATATCAAATAAATCGATAATTGTGTGGAAAAATACCGATATTTCAAGTATCGTTATTTCTTACCCAACCCTAGCCTACTTCATTATAAGAAAAATAATGTCAAATTCAAAATTGACACGAGGAAAGAGAGAAAACAATTGAAAAATAAACAAAAGAAAAAACTTTGTGTTCGTCAAGAATTGTATTTTCTGAATAATAATCTAAATACCAAGTTTTCTAGAACTTTCTTACCGCAAGCAAATTAGGTTTTGACATAGGCTATGAATAGTGGAATAATCAACAATGAAAGGTATTAGAGAAGCAACTCGTAAATTGGTGAAATTAAACCGGCGCTACCAAAGGGAAGAGGAAAGTGATGTTTGTCGTCGAGTGGAGAACTTAAAGTAAGTTTTCTTAGTTTTATTCTGAACAATATCAATCTGTCTTTGAAGATACTTCGGATCAGATAAATTTGAAAGGAAAATAGGTGTGAAGAAAGTTAGGTTAGGTGGATTCAAAGAGATTAAAATGTAATAGGGCAGGTCCTATTTTATTTTAATCTCTTTGCGTGGATTACTGAATCTAAATAAAAACAAAAGCAGGGCAAAAAGGTGCCATATCAAAAAACACCCTTTTTTGTATAGGGGCAAGGAAGCATTAAATTTTTGCCTTAAGGTGGAACGATTACCATACAAAAAACGATCGGACGAAACAAGTTTAAGTTTCAGAATAACGCGTAAATTATGCGTTCTATAGACATTTTTCAACTAAAATTTATCGCAAAATGAATATTAATACATACTTTCATTTACAAATCAGGAATAAATCTACGTAAATTTTCATGAAATTTACAAATGTGTGTGTAAGAATCTGTCGTGTACGTACACAAGTTGCGCAACGTTGCCGCTCCGTGCTACCACCCCGACTACGGAGCTGTTGCCGTTCTTGCGATTTCCCAATGTCAGCTACTATAATAAAACCCATGCACTGGCAAAGTCGCAGAGTTACCAACATAGGGATTTTAGCCCTAAATTTAGGTTAAAAATATGAGTGTTGGGCATTTGTAGGGCTTAATCAATTTTAGGTATTTTTAGGGGCATAAATGCATCTGATAATGCATTTATGCCCCTTTTAAAATCTGACTGGTTAAAAAGTAAAAAAAAAGTAAAATCATCGTCAAGTCTTGAAATATCATCACCTTCGACTTTCTCTCATGCAAGACACTATTTTTTTTAAAGGGAAATTCATTTAAATAATAATACCCTTGGAGAAATAAAATGCAAGAGAGCTTTTCAATTTGTGATGTATGGGTTTATAGAGGTATTTTATCTTGATCTTAGGGGAATTTTATTTGAGGAGTTGGTAACCCTTCCGTGCAAGTCAAGATACGACTAGAATCCAAAGGCCATTAAACAATTTAAAAAAAAGTCAAGATACGTCAAAAGTGCATCTTTCCTTGTGAAACGGTGGCAATGTTTTGTTTTACTAAACGTACTGATTATTTACTATCGTTGTGAAACAACAGTGTTTTGTTATCAGCAACTTCTATAGCACTTTATAAAAAACATCAATATATTCCGGCCCACCGAAATCTCGAAAGAGTTTGAGCTCATCTAAAAAAGATGTTATACAAGATCTATCGTGAGTACCTATCTAATTTGATGTAATTTAGTTTTAGACTACCTAATTTACTGAGTAATTTTAGGTTAGGTATCAGTTTTCTAACTTTGGCATTGGATACCTATTAGTCCTACCTTCATCTTCATACCTAAGTGAAACAGCAGAAGTGGGAAAGTAAAACACGTGTAGGTAGGTACTTACTGCTCGCTATTTATTTGGGCAGAGTGACGCCTTAACAACTGCTCGTTATGGAATGGAATGAATGCTGACAATAACTTTGTTCTGCTTTTATACTTTCATCGACACAGAAATTAAAATTAAAATACTAACGGCCGGCGACGGCCGCGCCCTCTAGCAGCTTAACTAAATTAGTGAATTAATGTTCAATTAATTAAATGCCTGAATTCTAAATTGTGAATTACTTACATAAAAACGATATCTTTATTTTAATACATAATTAGAAGTATTTTGTAATTGTTGTTGATTAAAAGGAACGTTTCATGACTGCCTAAATAGATGGCGCTAAATGTAGAAATGTGCAATTAATGAATATAAATCTAACATTGATTATTGTAATTATTTGTTGTCATATACCTATACTTTATATCTAAATCAATCTATATATACAATTTATAATGTTTAGCATGAATAGTTTATTAGCGGTTATTGTTGGTGGAGTTGGTGCTGGTAGATGCTGCTAACATAAGCTACCGGGGTTAGGTTCGAAGGTTCCATCCAGGGCGCATAGGTTTCCTCCTACGAATAAGGACTTATTCCTTATTCATAGGTTTCCTCATATACCTTCCACGAGTTCCAAGTAATTTTCTAATTTATTCTTTCAGTTGTGAAGAAATGTGTCGTAAAAAAACTAAAATCTATTCTACTCCTTTTTATTACGTATGCTCCGACATTTTGGTATGATGGGATTTGTTATAAATATATAACATGTTTGTCATTTTATATTGCAGATATGCCAAACAGTATTCCTTCGTACAATCACTTGAAACAAATACTCTGCAAAAGTAATGTTCTGACGAAAAACATGCTTTATGGACAGGAAAATAAAATCTGTAGCGACAACATACTTCAGAGAAAATTATAAAAAGAATGTTCGTCAAGATGTCACATACCAAGAACTGAAGAATTTATACAAAGAATCTTACATCATGACAATGCAAGCTCCCACACTGCCTGAAAGACAAAAGATTTTTTGAACCAGGAAAACGTTGAGTTGATGACCCATCATGTCAGAAGCAGCCGTGGCCGTGGAAACTTACAAATCGGCAATATTGGCAACATCTGGTTCAGACTGGAATTACTGCTTCAATGACTGGATCCAAAAAATGCAAAAGTGCATTAATTGTAACAGAGAATACTTCGAAAAACAATAAAACATAACTTAGGTTTAACTTGTAAAAGTTGTAAATAGTTTTTTTATTCCCGATCATTTCGGTTTGCCCTTCGTACATCAGTACCTTAGAAATTTTTATAATTTTTATTAATGAGTACATATGATTTCTATTACCTTATCCTACTTCCTATCCCACTGACCCTGCTATTGTTATAAAATAAATATATTACTATGAATGTTTTTGTTAGTCAACCACACAAACACTATTGAACCAATTGTAATCTACTTTGGTAAACAGACAAGCCAATATGGCCAGGATTTACTCAGGATAGTTTTTATCACGATATTTTCACATTTTTATAGCTATATTATCATAATAAAATAATGAAGCTCAAAAATGTTATACCTAGTCAGATTTTGTTTAGTGACAAGTTATTATAAGATCCTAACTAGAAAATCTAAATAACAAAGAAAACAAAAAAATACACCAAAACAATAACCATGATTTGAACCCGGTAATTCCGGCTTACAAGTCAGGCCCTTGCATGATAACGCCAGCGTCTCGCACAAGTTGCAGTCGAAATTATGTATCAGTTTGAGTTTGAAATTCTGTTCATGTGTGCGTGCCTATTTAGAAACAACGTGAAGGGACAAATTATCGGATAATTTCAATACTATAACTCAATCAAATCGTCAACGGAAAATTTTGACAATTCAATATTTATTTAAAGAATCCGCGAACCATTTTTAGACCTATAAATTCGGAAAGCTCATTTCGTAAAAAAATAAAAACCATGGTTTTCAGAAAAAGCGCCATCTGACGTGACTTGAGCTTTTTGTAGGGTCATCGTTCCACCTTAATATCATTTTTATTATTTGTTATACCTAACAGGAATAAAAATACAGTATTTTAAAAAAAATTACTTTCACTGTCTAACTTTGGTTCATGTGATGCAGCTTACTGAAGACAGACAGACAGCGGAGGCTAATAGGGTCCCGTTTGCCAACCATTGAACCTTAGTATCATTTTATTATTATAATAAACAACAACTAAAGGTCCCAAAAACTGATAGACATACTTAAATATATATTAAACACCCAGACATGAAGCCAATAGGCATGATCATGCACACAAATGTTGGCCTCTTGCGGGGATCGAACCTGCATTGCCAAACGGTACTGATTTTTTAAAATTGTGATGTGTACAGATAAAACTTTAACACCTAATAAACCATTCCTTTTCTTTCTAGTATTTCATCGGAAAGTATAGCAGATATTGCACACCGGTTGAAGACGAAGACTTCGGTGACAGTGGCAGAGCTGCAAACTCTCAAAAATGGCCTCATGGATGACCCCAAAAATATTGAAGTGGTCCTCAACACTCATGGTGCTCTCCGAGGACTGGTTAGGGAGATAACGGGTAACGTTAATAATTACACTTGTAATAATTTTTATCAGTTAAGAAAATATATTAGCCCATCTAGAATAATACTAAGAAGTGTAGTAAGTAGTCATTCAAAAAAAATCTCCAAAAACACTTCCTAAACATTTATTTCAATTTTCACTTTACAATTATAGCAAATTTTCCAAATAATAAATCAATAAAAAAGTGAAGCAATTGAGTACTTAAAAATGATGACGTCACAGCTTTCTATTCCAATAGGTATATTTTTTGAGGACATCAAAAAAGAAGGAATGTTTTTTAATTCAAACATTTATATGTATATATTTTTGTGTTCTTGGATAACTTTGTCGTTTATGAACCGATTTTGATGATGTTGGGATGGTACCATGATAAGGAAACCAGGATCTGATGATGGCATCCTAGAGAAATCGAGGGGAACCTTCGAAAATCGTAGTTGCGACTAGTGCTTTTTTACTTTTTTTAGTTTTTTGTCTGAAGTTGTTTTTTTTTTTGTTTAAAATTATTCGTAGTCAATTTTCATTTTGACAGATCATTTAAAGTAACTCATTCCCACTACCCTATTGATATCTTTCGTCTTTGACTGCCTGTGAGACAGTGAAACTTGTGTGTACAGACTTAAAAACTGAAAGCGGACATTTTGGTAAGTTGTCTTTATGTTCCTAAATGCATTTTAAATAGTGGTCATTCTGGGAAGTGGTCTTTATAAAAACTAATCTTTTTAAATGTTGTCATAATGAGAAGTCGACCAACTGACTTATAAAAAAAAAGCGGACATTTTGGGAAGTGGTCTTTATGTACCTAAAGGTTTAAAAGTGTCTATTGTATTGGTGTACGAAAAATAGGTATTGTATTCCAGGACACGAAGTGAGGAAGCAGTGCGTGGCGGCTGGATGCTGCTGTAACCTCGGTCTTGGAGATTCCAGAGCGTGTGTGACCGTGGCCAAAGCCGCTGGCCCATACCTGGTAGCCGCACTGGACACTCTTAGAACTGAGCTAACTGTAAGTGCTGATTTCGAAAGGTATTTTTACCATAATTTCTTACTATCTGTTCCGTGCTAGTTCGCCCGCTTAGGTCAGGTTCCCGTGGGTATGCTGGAATAAAATATAGCCTATGTTACTCAGGGATGTTGAGGCATTCACGTGGTAAAAGAATTTTTGAAATCAGTTCAGTGGTTTTTCCCGTATTCCCACGGGAACCGGAAACCGCGCTGAACAGCTAGTGAAATATAAAAAAGTACTGTCCTAATCTGAGCTTATTCACTAGGTGCATTAAATACACTTTTAAATGCATTTCAGGTGACATGTGCCTGGGCTCTCGGCAACCTGGCTGGGTCCGGCCCCAAAGCCTGCTCTCTGCTAGTTTCCCAAGGGTCCATTTCTAAACTCTGTGACCTTCTCCAAAGCACTAACGAGGAAGTAAAGGATGCAGCCTTGTATGCGTTATTGCATTTCGCTTATCAACTGCAGGACGAGTTAGGGTGAGACGATTAATATATATGATATTAATAAATTAGACACAATTCACACAAGGTCATCATTATCAACCCATAACAGCCCACTACTGAGGTAACTTACCTCACAGATGAGGAAGTATGGGCTGCGAGCCGACTGCGGATTGGGAGATGGTGTTAGGCTAGTGGCCACTTAACAGGCAGAATTTGTATTTCGCCCTGTTAACCCAATTTTTGAGTTTATTGATTAAAATGGTTAAAGAGTCCGCTTCACATGATGAAAATCAGGAAGGCTCGGGTTCGAATCCTGGCATGTACCAATGAGTTTTTCAAAAACTTACGTACATATTTATCACTAGCTCGACGGAGAATGAAAACATCGTGAATAAACCCGCAGGTCCTAGAATTAATTCGGAGACATGTGTAACAGACTCGGTCCGGCGATGGGCTCACCACCTATTATGTTTAGGGGTCGAAAATTCTCGTTAAAAGCGGGTATATCCAGTTTAAATATGGTATGTCTTATTTGTCGTATAGGCCGATACGAAGTGATTTTTTGAAATTCCCACGGAAACTGGAATAAACTGGATCCGTACGGTCAACGCCCCTGGACACCCTCTAATATAATCTAAACTAGCGACCCGCCCCGGCTTCGCACGGGTCCAATGCTAACACTAAAACCTTCCTCTTGAATCACTCTATCTATTAAAAAAAACCGCATCAAAATCCGTTGCGTAGTTTTAAAGATTTAAGCATACATAGGGATATAGGGACAGAGAAAGCGACTTTGTTTTTTTTTACTATGTAGTTATAATGCAACTCAATCCAAATAACGGAACTGCTGTTTTCTATTTCAGGACTGATCACCTCAATAGCATACTAGAAGCGCTATCCAAATCGGAAATGACAATAGCGTCAACGCAACTATTATTCATCCTATCCTGCCATAAAGACTTCAACATATCCCAGAATTTTCTCCAGAACATTCTAGAACATCTCCCTGTGAGTATTGAAACTCATCTCTCTAATTGTGTTAAAAACAAACCATGTTGTCAGTTAGTTTATTTACTAAGGACTTTAGCTAATATTAGTGTAAACGATGATGTATATAGGATTTATGTTTATTACTTTTCAAATATCGTTGGTTTCAAAAGATTGTTAGTTGAAGATGGTTGTGTTAAAGATTCAATGTTATGGTTACTAGGGAATTTGTTTGACTATTGCAGTGATAATGTTTTCTTTAGTGATTTATTAAAATGATTCATTCGTTGTTATACTTGTATTTTATTTTAAAAATCCTCATACATACCTGGTTGCGTCGTATTTTTTTTAAATTATATTGGTAAATACTTATCACATTTAGTCATTAATAAAAACCCTTACAATAAACTCGATAATAAATAAAATAAAATGTCAATAAGTAAAAAAATACCACATTAAAAAAAACTTATACTCTATTTATACATAATATCTCTGTTGTTACTAACGATGCCTGCTGTAAAAACCTGCTACTTATTACTGCATCAAAAGGCTAATAAAATAAAACCACGTTGTAAATTTCAATAAATATATTATCATATCAATAATTGTAATATTTAATAATAATATTTAGATTAATAATGGATAAGGCTACAAATAGCGTTAAAATATCACGGCTCTCACAAACGTAGATGTTAGACGTAATACCGACTCCGCAGTTTAGGTATAAATATTTGCCTACTCGACAGGCGAATCGCAAGGCTGGCCACAGACTGCCAAGCGTTGACCGAATGCACACGTATATTGCTCTTTTATTCATTTTTGTCTTACTAATACCACAGAATAAGTAATAGTACTACATATAGAAGGTTCACTGTAAACAATTTCCCTGTTTAGGTATGCCAAACGTGCCTAAATGTGGCCATCTCTTTCTATCGCATGCAACGCGCTCTTTCGGAGGCGGAGCCTTAGATCTAGGGTTGCCGGCAGCTCGACCCATTAAATTATACGTTAGTAGTAGTAGTTAGTATAATAGTGTATTTTACCTACGATATTACGATTATTCTTTATTTAGGTACTAAAGACCACCCAACTAAACAAAAGCTGTTTAATTTGCCTTTAGCTTATGTTATGACTTCAAAACTGCCTGTTTCTTCAAAATGTAGGACGAAGACATACAACTGGGTTATCTACATACATACATTATTATATAATGTAAAGAAAAATAGTTTATTAAAATTCAATATCTATACAACCAATGAGCGACAACCACTAATAGACCGCCGGGTGGCGGCCGTCCGCATGTACTTGTTGCGGCGCGATGACGTCACGCAGTGTTCCTCGACTGCTAATAAGGTACCTGCGGTAAATAAGGCCCGAGGGGTAAAAAGGCCCGCTTTTCATAATTCGCGCCAAATTTATTATTGTCACTGTTTCGGCTCACGCACACAAGCAACAAGTCACAACTTGCATGATTTGGCAACTTCGCGCCGGTTCGTGTGTTCCGTCTAACCAGTAATCGGCCATTTTTCGTCGGAGAGTTGTTTGTGTGTCAAATTATAAAAATCGCTGTTAAGAAATCGTAAGTTTTGATGCTTATTTACTATTTTAGTATTAAGGAAATGACTTAGATGAATATATACATAACCTAGTCTGTGATTACAAATAAATCATGCTAATAAGTAGTGTGTTTAATCGATTATTTAGACTTTTTTGCAACTATGTCGTGAGGCTAATAAGGCCCCCAAAAATTTGACATGGGCCTTATTATACTCTTTACATAATTCGGTGTCTTAATGCATTCTGTTTGTTACAAATTAAGCCCAAACTTTAACTTAAAACTAGCAAGCGGCTATGGCGGCTGTCGAGCATGGTCAGCTATCTCAACCGACTGCCACGGAATCCCACGTCATACGTTAAGGAATCATTTGAAAACGGGAATTTATTGAAACGTCGTAAGGAGAAGTTCTATCATGAACAAAGAACAGGAACAAGATTTGGTCCAGAGAATTATAAGGTTCGCTAACCTCGGTATGCCTCTAACCCCACGGCTCATTCAGTGACAAGCATTTTTTTTTATACAATGTTTAATAAGGCCCGGTGTCCTATTTTTGGTAAAATTATAAAGAATTATGTTTTTTTTTTGTTGTATTTGATTATTTAGTATTAAAGCTTTATATTGAACTTGTCATACGACAAAAATAAGACATAAAACTTGAAGGCCTTATTATACTACCGCATTAAAATAACAGGAAGTGTTTTAAAAAACGTCCAATAGTTTTAAAAATTGAAACAGTTTTAACTGGCTAGTTAATTGATAGAAATTTCAATAAAAGCTTATTCACATAAGACTTTATTTATCATTGTAAAACAAATACCGCTGGATTTATGGCATTCTCAAGTTAAGCGGGCCTTATTTGCCGCAGGTACCTTACTCAAAGGAAAATACTTGAGTCGGCCTTCTGTACGTTAGTACTATTATAATGGCGATACTACTACGAGTACCAAAATAAAGTATAGGTCATAGACATTAAAAACTATCACATATTAATAAGGAGAGAAAATTATGAGAATAAAGACTGGGCCACAATAAGTGCAGACTTTATTGTTGAAATCTGGAATTTTTGAACACACTCCAATGGCGTAGCTACGCGACGCAGCTAGGCGCCCTGCTAGTAATTTGAACTATAACTTGATGTATCAATGCAAAAATTATCAAGGCGGACTTGTGTTTTAAAGATCTAATAGTCAACCATCGGGATAATCAGAGATATTTTTGCGAATCTTACTAAAAATCATAGATTAAGATTCGAGTCCACCAACAGTACACTACCGTTTAAAACAATTGTTAGGTACCCAAAACCATACCAAATGAACTTTTGATGACCAGTAATGTTTAGTTGTCGGTTTAGTATCAGTGAATTCGTACCTAATTAAATAAAAAAAATTGAAAACTTGTGAATTACCTACAAACATTGAGTAAATGTGTCAGAAGAAAAAAATACTTCAATAATTTAAAATTTCGCTACTCTAATGGCACATCGGTTTAATTTGACACCAATTTAATTTTAAGCCGCGATTTTACCGACACGGATTTAAACACGTGATCCGAGTGTACGCCGGCAACCAATCAGGACGGTGGTCTATTGTAGCGATGCCACGAATAGTGGTGCGGACGAATACCGAAAGTCTGGCCGCGCTCTTAGCCGAAGCGCCGAATATTCGGCGCCGATTTGTAAGTTAGTATGTAACAACTCTTTATTGTACACCAATAAAAATATGCAATAAGTGACACAATGACACATTTATTTGTATTTATTCATTTTGAGGATGACATTTTCGTTGTAGTGCGTGGTGTGGGGGCAGCACGAGCGCGCATCTAGGATATTTGATGATTTTCTTTCGAACAATTACGTCGGTTTGTGTTACAATAGACTGTTAAAGTATGTACCTATTGTTAAAAAACATCACCTTTTTTTTTGTCCCAAACAAAACATGGCACCGTTTAAATAAAATTTTTCAGTAATGTGCAGCATTTTTTTTCACGATTCGGTATTCGGTCGACTATTCGTGGCATCTCTAGTATATTGACTCGCCGTGAAACCTCGGCTCTATAAGTCTGACTCGTAATCTGAACAATCGCGTGTGTGAGAGCGGCGGTAGTGTGTGTGAGTGCATTAGGTGTGGTCTGGCGCAGGTCGCCGCGGGTGGTGGCGGCGGGGACGCGATCGGGAAGGCTCGCCGGACACCTTGCTCACTGGAACAATAATACTGTGATTTAATTATTTATTATTAAAAAAAGCTTTGAAAAACTTAAGTACATATTCATCTATAGCGGTTCTGCGCAGTTTCACCCGCGTAGTTCCTGTTCCTGTGGAAATACGGGAATAAGATATAGCCTATGTTACTCAGGCATATTCTAGCTTTCCATTAGTGAAATAATCTTCAGATCCTCGAATCTTTAGATCATTCATATTTATTGCATTTTGTTTTCCTATTTACTTAATAATAAATTTTCTAGTTCAATTTGTGTGACCTGCTTATATTAATAACTTAAGTAAAATAACATAAATCATTCAGCCGCTGTATGCCAGTATGTTCATGAACATTTATCGAAGTAAGTTTGGTTATAACCTCAACAGTTTTTGTTAACTTGTCATGCATTTTTTTAGTAAAATCATTAATGATAGTTTTAATATTTTTTGTAAAAGTTCTTCGGTTGACCGCGACGTGTAATATATAACAGGTATTTAAGTTTGCTCTCAATTACTGTCTTAAAAAAAAATATTTCCTAGAACAGAAATATTTGCTGTTTCCAACACATTATTAAACAAACACAATATAATATGTTAGTCACCATAAAATCACATAATAATAATGTCATTGGTTAGTAGGTATCATTATTTATCGTAATCGTTCAATCCTCACCCATGTTGTGTGGTAATATTTTTGTGATCACGACTTTTAACTCTTGGTACATCGGTTTAGAGTTCACTGTCGCTTTATTCAATGTCGCTATATCGGTCGGTACTTTTAATCGGTTTTCTGAAAGTGTAACCAAACATAAAATAAAGAAAAAAATGCATTTTACGTATGTAATGCTATGCAAAAATAATAAAAAGAAAATGTAAAAAGAGATTTCCAGACTAATGAAATCATTTGGTCAGGTAAAAGCAAAAACCTGTGAGTAGTGTATCGTCTATGCCGTCTCTATGTCACAGAGAATAGAGTCCAATATTCAATGGCAGTGAAAGCGACAATCGTACCTGCAGATTCCTCTGGACTCTTGGCACTGGCGGCGTCACCCGCTGGTTGGTGTTTTTTGTTCTTGTGCTCGTGCCCATTACCCCGCGGCCGTGCGTGCGCTGAAATGACAAAAATACCTCTAAGTTCTGAAAGTAGGTTTATATTCAATAAGTACAGATTGGTTATATAACTTTTAGTTTTTTATTTTTGACAATTACCTGATGGCCGTAATACTTGTACTTCAGGTAGGCGTAGATGGTCCTAACTGTTTCATAGGTTGCGTGGCCAACAGTAGGTACTCACGGTAACCGTAGATGGTCTTAACAGCGTGATAAGTTAGGCTGCGTGGCCAACAGTGCTCACGGTAGGCGTAGATTGTCTTAACAGCGTGATGAGTTAGGAGACGTGGCCATTTATACTCACGGTAGGCATAGTTGGTCTTGACAGCGTGATGAGTTAGGCTGCGTGGCCAACAGTACTCACGGTAGGCGAAGATGGTCTTAACAGCGTGATGAGTTAGGCTGAGTGGCCAATAGACCACTGCCGCAACCTTGGACAGCGTGCCACAGATGTGGCCAATACTATTGGTCCAACAGTACTCACGATTGGCGTAGATAGTGGCTCGTGGCAGCTGCTGGGCCGCCAGCTCGGGTAAGGTCAACGGTCGCCGGCCAGCGCCCGTGCCTCGCACGCTGAACTCCCTGCCAAACACGGACATATAACTTTTATACATGGTCATTTTAAATTAAAATTAATAAATAAAATAAATAATCTCACGCCTTATATCCCCGAAGGAGTAGGCAGAGGAATTCGATTTGTGGAAATACCCACTTTTGAAGAGAATATTCGACCCCTAAACGTGATAGGTAATGAGCCCATCGCCGGACCGGGTCTGTTACACATGCCTCAGAATTAACTCTGGGACCTGAATTAAGTTCAAATATTTAAAGGGTAGATCATAAAATTAATAAGAAACTACTTAAGGCATTGATTTTTATTTTTCATAGGCTACTTTAAGAGATGTGGTTAGACAAAACTAAAGTACCAATGCTTCATATCATTTAATATTTAATTTACTAATTGGGGTGTATGAGGAATTGCGCTTATTCTGTGACGCGTTGTACTTATACGGTTCCTACTACATCCAAGTGTTGCTAGTATAGATAATTTAACTAGGGTAATTAGAATTACCTACTATGTCACTAAACTGAAAAAAAAAATCTCACTCCTTTCATTCCCGAGGGAGTAGGCAGAGGTATTCCATTTCTGGAAATACCCACTTTTCACAAGAATATTCGAACCCTAAAAGATAGGTGGTGAGCCCATCGCCGGACCGGGTCTGTTACACATGCCTCAGAATTAATTCTGGAACCTGCGGGTTTCCTCACGATGTTTTCCTTAACCGTCGAGCTAGTGATCCCGATTTGAAACCGAGCCTCACTGATTATTATCATGAGAAGCGGCTCTTTGGCCGTAAGGCTATCACTGCTCTTCTACCACTAGTGAAATCATAATGTCACGACTTTAACAATAACCCTGCGACAATACGTACTCCCTGAGAGGTTCCCGCCAGTACTCCGGCGCAGCGTGCAGTGGGGGGAAGTGGTAAGTGTTCTGGTAGCCGTAGTCCAGCCCGCTGGCACGAAGACTCGCGTGAAGTGAGTTCTTCATGCACTGCAGCTGTTGGCAAGCAGAAGGCCATCTCAGCATCGGGTAAGTAAATCTATACACTTCTACACTTATTTTTTTTTTGACGTGACAACGTCTTCTATATATTTATATCGATGAACGTCGGCTGCACGCATGAACGCCTGAGCCGAGCGTGCAAGCGCCAGTTGCTGACCAAGCGATAGAGAGGCACGATCTAAGCGTTCGGCTTGTGATGCATCTATCTCTCTTCCACTCCAGTGTCTTCAGTATATTTCTTATGACGTTATCACGTAAAATTATCGTCCGTAAACCGACTTTACGGACAACCAATTTTTGTATGTTTATAACGAATAAACTCAAAACTACTGGACCGATTATAAAAATTCTTACACCACTGGAAAGTTAACTTTTCTGGGAGTAGCAATGGCTATAATTTTTCGTAAGGGATAAGGACTTAAGCAAGTGAAATCTCGTGAAACAGCTAGTTATTTAAAATACAGCGTGGTACCAGTGCGTCAGATATTCGACAAAATAACATTAGTGTGAGCACTACTGTGAACGTGGCGGCTCTTGTCCGCTGCACAGTCAAGAGCAAATCTTGACACGCTACCAAGCCAAGTTCTAGTAGCAGAACGGCGAGCATCACGCTAGTTGAAGCTGAACTCTGGTTTATACTGCGCGCCACGCCATAGAATATAGGGCCGGTTCAAAGTCCAAAGTGTCAAGCTTTGCGTGCTCTTGACTGTTCGAGTGCGCGTGCGCTCTTGAGCCGTCTCAGTGAAGCAAAAGATCTACCACCGACCTTGCCAAGAATATGACTCCCGAAAGCTTACGAAACCCGGGACATGGGGTCATACGTAGGGTTGGGCAGTATTTGAATTAGGTAACTACTTGTACAAAACGTATTTTTGTTGGCTGGCTGAATTAGTTCTATTGTATGTCCTTAAACCAAACACCTGTGACTGTATTTAGTAATTTTAATTAGGTACTTTTTTTTATTAAAATACGGTATTTTGTATTCGATTGACATAAAAATATTTTGTATGAGCTGGTGCCCATCAGCATTGCCCGCGTGGATCCAGTTTATTCCTGTATCTGTGGGAATTCCCGAAAATCCCTTCATAGTGGTTGCTCACGATAGATAAGACACCTACATAACATATAATCCATAAATAAATAAATATTTCAAGTTCTAGGTGTTATCGTTTCGGAGTAGGTAGTAGGTACGTAGGTATTTTTCTTTTTATCACCCAGTTTTTAATTTTCTCGTGGGAATGAAACATTCTTCCGCTGTAAAAAGTACTCTCGATGTTGACCCAGCTACTCAGTTATCTCCACACCAAATTTCATCCTGTATAGGAAAGCATGTATTTGCCCAGCCCTAGACCACAGAATATATAATAGTACTAACGTACAGAATGCCGACTCAAGTACTTTCCTTTGAGTATTTATAAGACAAAAACGTATATGCGTGTATTCACTGTCAACGCTTGGCAGTCTGTCGCCAGCGCCCCTTGCGACTCGCCTGTCGAGTAGGCAAACATTAACACCTAAACTGCGGAGTCGGACAGGCCTGCGACATACGTGTGCGTGTGTTGCGTGCGCGCCGTCAAACAAGAGGTTGGTGACCCCGCCCGCCGACGCCGCGAGTACCTCTCTGCGCTGCCTCTCGGCGTCCCCCCGCAGCCGTCGCACCAGCCGCTCCGCCTCCGACAGGCGCGCGCGCAACTCCCCGCGCGTCTCGTCGCCGTCGCGCTGCTCGCTGGCGCTTGTCTTCAGTTCTAGTTCGCGGAGTTTCCTGGATAGAATAGAATATACAAAATAAATAATCTGACGCCTTCTATGTAAAGGGTTTTGTTTCCGCACTTAGTCCCTAAATTGGACCATTGTACGTGAGCCATGGCGGCCGATTATTCCAGCCCAACTCCCTCCAGAAGCAGATCAAACTTCCGAGTCTATCTACTGAGGATTCTGGTGTTCCAAGAATCTGGGCAACGCCAATGCACTCGAGGAGCACAGTGCTACCGTCTCCTCAGCCTTCATGCACGCTCTGCATAGAGGACAGTCAGTAATACCTAAGGTGTGGGTGTTCATTCAGTGAGCAGTGTCCGGTGATGGTCCCCGAAACCATTCGCAGGCTGTCGCTGTTCCGGCGCAGAAGGTGCTTGGTCAGCTTCGTGTCCAGGGATGGCATAGCCTCCTTGGATTGCCTACATCCTGGCGTTGAGGTCTACCATTTCAACGCTTGCGTTTGTGTGCGATGGCCTTCGTGTCAAAACCCCTCCAGGCGAATTCAATCTGACGCCTTATATCCTTTGTAGTGTAGGTACCTACAGGGTTTAGAAAAATGTATCTACCCTCCTTATTTATGTACACATCTGGTATAAATAGAGGTAGCCCACTAAAGGAGGTCAGATCCGATCACCGATCACATTCGATCTCGACTCTCGACACGAGCAACATCTTTCACTCATCAACCCTCATCGTCCTACACGTCACCAGTGGCAGTCACCATCACTGCCCCTAAAGTAGCATTACGCTTAAAGCGCCCGCTTCTCATGATGATAATCAGTGAGGCTTGGGTTCAAATCCTGGCATGTACCAATGAGTTTTTCAAAACTTACGTATATATTCATCACTAGCTCGACAGTGAAACATCATGAGGAAACCCGCTGGTCCCCGAACTAATTCTGAGGCATGTGTAATAGGCCCGGTCCGGCGACTGGCTTACCACCAATTCTAGCACCAACTCTACTATGGCTAAGATCAGTATGATGAGTAATCTTAATACATACTCAGCTTGAGCGTCAACCAGTCTCTGCAGCTGAAGGGCTCTTGCCTCGGCTGCACGCGCCTCGCCTCGCGCCGCGGCTGCCTCACGCTCTAAGCGAGCGACCTCAAGCTTTAGATCCACCTCCTGTCCGTATGACAATAAACACAGTTAGTTCTCCGAGTACCTAGTCTGTAAATCACAAAGAAGCTTACATACCTACACTATAACGCCTATTTCAATCTTAAGCCGTATATAGAAAGAAAACTGAAAACTTATCAGCGCTTATCGGCGCTGGTCCATCACTACATAGTATAAAACAAAGTCGCTTTCTCTGTCCCTATATCCCTATGTCCTTATGTCCCTTTGTATGCTTAAATCTTTAAAAATACGCAACGGATTTTGATGCGGTTTTTTTAATAGATCGAGTGATTCAAGAAGAAGGTTTTAGTATAAGCTTTGCACCCGTGCGAAGTCGGGGCGGGTCGCTAGTTCTACATAAAGCAAGCAGATTTAAGCAGAGCGAGCAAAACGTCGTACGATGATTGGCGGGCGGCACCAGCGCCGACCGGCGCCTGTCGAAGATTGTCGCTTATCGGCGCTGGTTCATATAAATGCCTGCGCCGGTTACCTGCGTAGACCGGCGCCTATAAGCGCTGATAAGTTTTCAGCTTTAAGGTATACTTCCGTGGGTCGCGTCCAATCGCAGCCGCGCGCGATCGATCGCATGCGACAGACGCGCGCGGCTGATGCGACAATAGTCAACATAGGAAAATGTATGGCACCATTACCAAAGTCTACCTTTAGTACATCTACAATAACATTATAAAGAGGTAATAAGTATTAGGTTTTTGACGTGATAACGTGTTATAAATCCATGAACGCCGGCTGCACGCACGAAAAAGTTTCACGTTCCTCGTGCAAGCGAGAGCGCGGCACAAGCGACAGACACTTGTGACGCATCTACCCATCTCTCTTCGACGGGTTAATAAAAATGTGCAGTTAGTTTTGAGTTAACTAGTTTTAGTAGATAGGGTTCGAAATAGCCGCCTAATGTGGACAGTTTTTCATTGTGACGTCACCAGTTTGATTAGTGATTGAAGTAGAGGTTTGGACACATCCTTATTTTATTTACTCCATGTTAATTAGGGATCGAATAGGTCGGCATGGTAACTGAATCCAAGTAATAATTTCATCGGAATTTTATTATTTGTTCTTATGAAATTACGATCTAATCCATCACTTACCTCATTACTTTCGGCGTTTTCCTCCGAAGCGGGCGAATTGTTCTTCGACGAATTTTCTTTGTTGAATATCAGTTGGAATTGCAAGTCTGTAAATAAATCAATTGGTATAACGGACGTTTACTTTGTACCTAATTAGTTTATCGCAGTAAGATGTAGACGTTCAATTTAATGGCTTTTGCTGACGCAGATAGATTCTACAACGAAATTTGTACCTATATAAGTATGTTTCCGCATTCCTTTATTTCTTCTGTTACATACAATTTTGCCAAAATTCAAATGTGAAATTTCGATTTCCTGACCTACGACAATCAAGCCCAACGATTTGATAGCTCTGTTTATAATTAGTCTCTACGTACGTACTTGTAAAACAGAGTTTGCTTTCCGGTCTGTCTGTTTGTATAGCCACTAACTCCTAACTAGTTTTTCACTAATAGAACAAGCGATAAACGAGGAAGAAAGGTTCTCGAGTGGCTACCACGAACCGGAAGACGCAGCGTTTGTAGGCCTCCCACCAGGTGGACCGACGACATCGTCAAGGTCGCGGGTAACCGGTGGATGGAAGCGGCAAGTTGCCGTTCGTTGTGGGCGTTGTGGCGTTCTATGGGGGAGGTCTTTGTTCAACAGTGGACGACTTCCAGCTGATGATGATGATGACATTCTGTCTACCGCCTTCGTTCTACACCTACTACATACATACATACAGCTCACGCCTTCTTCCCACAGGGGTAGGCAGAGACGATGGATCGCCACTTTGCCCGATCTTTGCACACTTCCCTCGCTTCCTTCACATCCATAAGCCTTTTCATGCACGCTCTTTTATTCTTTGCACTCTTGACACCAGATTTTTGAAGGACGTCACTAATTTGATCCGTGAACGTCCTTCTGGGGCGTCCTCTTGCCTTGTATCCTTCAACATTTGCACCATAAATCTCTTTCGTTACTCTTCTTTCATCCATACGTTCTAAATTAATAAGTTCTAATTTTAGAACGTACACCTACTGCAAGTACTATTTTAATGCCACAAGTAATCTAGGAATGCATACCTCGGTTCCTCTCCCTCAAAGCTTCGATCTCCGCGTGGAGGCCGCTCAGCATCAGCCGATGCTGCTCCTGGAGAAACCGGACGCTGTGCTCCAGGTGTGCGACCCTTGCAACGGCATCTGTGCCAATCACGAAGCCTGTCCCACTTGGCTCTGGAGGAGACTTCTTAACCTTGAAAGAGAGTGTTTCAGGTTTAGTGGTGAGCCTAAAAAAAAGATTTTTTTTTAAATCGGTATTTAGTAGGTACGTTCAAGAACACATGAAGCTTTACACTTGTAGTGCTAGTTTGACCTCTAAGGAGAATGTAATAAGAACGTTACAAAGTTCAATGTGTCAAGCTCCACGTGCTCTTGACTGTAAAAAAAAGATTTAATTTCAAAATTATACGAAATAATAATGTTAAGACAATCTGATCTCAGAATGGCTGACTACTTTACTGACTGACTCGTTAATATAATCCGTAAGTACATAGGTAGGTAGGTACATAGTTTAATATAGGTACCAAATAGTACCTAAGAATTACTCAATAATGAGCATAAATTTATTAGCATAATTATCTCGTTTGGTCAAGCCATACTGTAGATCATTGGAGGTATCCGTGGTTGTTGTATCTATTTGACTAAGTATACGCGCTTTAACCGGCTACCCCAGTTTCCTGCTTACGGTTTATAACAGCATTAAAAAGAGGGTAACACTCAAGTGGCCGTGCGTAAATAAATGCTAATCCTTTTACATTATGTATGCAGTAGGTTCCTGGCTCGTTCCAACGGCAGTGTTCTAACGCCCTCCCCTCCCCTTACTCCCACCTCAAAGGTCGGCAACGCAGTTGTGACTCTTGAGTTGCAGGTGTCCATGGGCGACCGATGTCACTTATCATCAGGTGACCCGTCTGCTCGTTTGCCCCTTTTTTATCATAAAAAAAAAATGTTGCTGCCGCCATCTGTCGGTGAGTGGCCGTATTTTTAAAAAATACCTGAAAGACCGAGCTTCATTCGTTCTAACGCCATCTGCCCGTAAGTGGCCGTATTGTTTAAATCATATTTTCTTTTTTGTGTAAAATTGCGTTTTTACATAAAATAAAACTATGCAGTTGAACTTAAAATGCAAAACTGTGTCCGTATACAAAATTTCATCAAAATCGTTGGAGCCGTGTCCGGGATGCCCGAAATTTATATATACATACCTACATTGTGAAGGATAAATACATCGCCGATCCCAAAGACGAACGAACGAACTTCAATATCTGAAAATTACGCTTTTCCCTGTGTAACACTATTAAGCGTCACGGAAATAACACTATAATGAAATAAATAAAAAAAATCTTACGCCTCGTATCCCCGAGAAGGTAGGCAGAGGTATTCTATTTCTGGATATACCCATTTTTCACGAAATGTTCTTTGGACCCCTAAACATGATAGGTGGTGAGCCCATCGCCGGACCGGGTCTTTCACACATGTCTCAGAATTAATTGTGGGACCTGCGGGTTTCCTCACGATGTTTTCCTTCACCGTCGAGCTAGTGATAAATATGTAAGACGTAAATTTTAAAAAACTAATTGGTACATGCCAGGATTCGAACCCTATAATATTACAAGTGTTAATTAATATATGTAATACAGTTCAGTGTTATATACAGCTTTTAACAATATCGTAGCTATTATCTCTTTGTTTTCAAATTGAGCTTGTTTGCGTAAAACCATTATTTTAATAGGGAATTGTGAACCTAATATCTGTAGATCGTACCTAAGCCAAAACAAATTGACATTAAAAAGGTCAACGAACATATATCCATCTAATTGAAAGCGGTGGGAAAAGCCAGTCTGAACAATGACTTTTCCGATATACCTGTATGTCATGTCAATGACCGGTCACTAGTTCTTTGTGTTCGGTGACTTGGCAAATTCAATTTGCCGGGTTTATGAGAACAAATGTGATTAGAGGAAGTAAGGTTAGTACTACAAGATGACTACAACAAAGGATTCGACGCAATAATGAATGGTGTAAAGAAAATGCTTACTGGTAACTTGGCAAATGGAGCAGAAGGCACGAGAACCTTGGAAGCCATCACTGCAAGCACTAATCAAACGGAAAACTGCACAGCAATTATCTTCTTTGTTCCGAACCACCTCGAATCACGCGCGCACTTACAATGATAAAACATCCAACCATCAGAGCTCAGCAAAATAAAGACGGCCTTGCACACGTAATAATTATAAATAAATTCCGCGACGATAAACACATAGTAATCCTCTATTGCTCTATCTGTGAGGTAGATTTTCCTAAACTTAGCGAGGTCGTCGACCGGCCCGACCTTGAACTAGATCTACAAAACTGGTTTTATCTGGTACAATTGACGTTGTATGAAAGCACTGGTTGGTGATTTTGGATGGTTTTTGAGGATTTTCTGTTGTAATGTGGATGTCGGCGAGCTGCCGCGGTGCCCGGGCAGGTGCAGCGGGGGGAGGTGCAGTGTCTATCGATCGCGCCGCCGCACACGGGGTTCCGGCAAAGCGTAAACAGAACAGTAGCGCCACTCCTTAGTCTCCTTCCTTACAATGATACCAAATACGTTATGCATGTGTGCGGGCTATTGTAACGCACACACCCACTACTCCAACAAGGAGTTTCTTGGCCCGCTTCCTCTACCATAGAGGATAATGGCACAAATATAACTTGCTATTTTTAATTTTTCTAAACATCCTTTGTCATGATTAGCGCAACTGTTTCAGGTACTTACGCTTTACGCTTCCGTCTTAGTTATCCCCGAGGAGGTCGGCACAGGTATCCCAATCCCAGAAATTACTCTAAACGTAACACCCCTAAACGATGGAAACAGTGGGAGAATCAGTCCCAGTAGGTATTTCTGTCAATAGAAATACCCAATAGAAATAGTCGGATACACCCTCTAAAACCAATTATAGGACCAGCGAATTTTAAAAAAGTAAGTATATTGTCCTCCTCAGCTTTTGGTTCGAACGTAGCTTTTAAATGGGTGGAGGATCCTGCATCGCACAAAGGTAAATTAGTTATCGTCCACAGCTTCACACCATAAGAAGAAAGACTGTTAGCGCCAATAGAAGCAATATATTTTCAATGTCTTTTATAATAATAGAGCAGTGATAGCCCTTACGGTTAAAGAGCCGGCCGAAAATCAGTGAGGCTCGGGTTCGAATCCTGGCATGCACCAATGAGTTTTTCAAGAACTTACGTAGGTACATATTTATCACTAGCTCGACGGTGAAGGAAAACATCGTGAGGAAACCCAGGTCTCAGAATTAATTCTGAGGTCATGTGTAAATAGACCCGGTCCGCCGATGGGCTCACCACCTATCACGTTGAGGGGTCCAATATATCTCGTGAAATGTGGGTATATCCAGTAATGGAATACCTCTGCATACCCCTGGGGGATGAAAGGCGTGAGATTTCTTTTTTCTTTTTTTTTTCTTTTATAGTGCGCACCGCCAAGGAGTGGAACCACCTGCCGGCGTCTGTATTTCCGAGTTTATATAACCCGTCAGCCTTTAAGACTCGAGTAAACAGGCATCTTCTGGGCAAGCTCGTCACATCGTAGGCGTCGTCTTTGCGTTCGGGCAAGTCTAGGTCAAGAGTAAGCCTATCAGCAATAAAATAAAAAATTACAACACCATATCACAAAGCATGGATGCAAAAGGTGGATATTTTGCAAACTCTTTTTTTTCCTTTCCCACTTCGCCTTTAGTGGTGGGGGCTGGGAAACCGGCAGATCCTTCACTACCAGTCCAACACCGGCGATTGCCCACCTTAAAGGTGGGCCCTTCACGCCCCTCCTAATATGGGGAGGGGCCCGAGGATGACCGCGTCATCCTCGTACTGCTAGGTGACGAGCAGTGCAATGCGGGCGAGGGCGATATTTTGCAAAACCCTAACCTAACCTAACCCATCCCTGCCTACACACCATGGCTGTCGGTAAGATACGACGCGCCATGAACCTTGAATGGAGATTACTTACTGCTCCGTTTGTTCTAGGACCCACCTACCGCTGACTCACCGGCTTCGTGTGTCACTACACAGCCGTGGCTCGGAGCCAACTGTTCTGATGTCATTATGGAGTGTCATCAACGTCTCTGATAATGACTTAATTTCAGTCGTGAACTTTCCAATCGCTTTTCGTGGCGAACTGCGGCCTAGTTCGGCTTCAGTACACGCTAGTTCGTTGTGGCGTTCTACAAGTAGAATTTGGGAGGCCTTTGTTCAACAGTGGACGTCTTCCGGCTAATGATGATGATCACGCTTGTATAATAAATATAAGGTCTATACATGGTCATTTGGTATTCAATTCGTACCTTTTAAAGCTGATGGGTAGTTCTGCTGATAACAACTAAGTAGATAGGTAGGTACCTACTAACAAAACTAATATAGCGTCACTATGAACGTGTAAATTAACACTTTTCTTATTTTCATTGTTAAGGGGAAGACAGTTTTTTCTTGTGTTCTTACTGAGTAGCACCACAAAATAGTGTCACTGGACTACGTAACACTTATAATCAAACGGTTTTGGTCCGTTCGTTCACAGATTTACACTCATTACGTATATGTACACCGAAATGCATTATCTTACTCCGTGTGCAGTAGGGCAATTTCAGTGTCCAGAAATACGGTTCAATAATACCTAGGGTTTTTCGTCGAGGTAAAAAATTGCTTACTCCATTTTGTGCAAAATATAACCAGTACCTACCTAGGTATCTATGGATAGATAAACATCTGTACAATCCAATATACTCGTAAGACGTAAAAGTAGATAGTTTATTCATGTCCATTCGCCTCGTGATTACCTGAATTTCATTTTAGTAATGCATCCTAAATATGTAACGGTGCCAGAATTCTGTACTTTATTCAATTGTTTTTGTCCGCGTTCCAGCAGGCGTATTCAGGGAGCTTCGATATTCGATATCGTAAAATCTGTCGAACACTTTCGAGATGGGCTGATGTTAGTATCGCAAACTAATGTGATATGTGACATAAGGATTCGGGAAATTTTCCGTGGCTGTCAGAAACGCCTAGAATAAAGTTTCTGAAGTCGATAGATTCGACTTCGGAAAATTTTTCATTCGATCTGAATCGAACGGAAACGGTATCGAGTCTACGTGAATACGCCTGCAGAAACGTAACATTATCTTCATAAATTCCTGTAACCTATTTTTGTAACTTGCACTAACATTCTAGGTTGCCGTTGGACCAAAGAGATTAAAATATAATAAGGCATAGAGGGGACAAAGCGAGGAAAATTTAAAGCCAAAAGTTATTCCAAGTAGAATAAGTCTAGTACAATTTCGACCGAATTACAGCTCGCCTTCATATTAACTGACATGACAAGGACATGGCGCTTGAGCTTCAAAGTTTTGTATGAAAATATTCCCAATGCCCCCTCTATGCTATTATATTTTAATCTCTTTGCGTTGGACGAACTTAGTCTGTCCGTTAGTCACTATCACTACATACCTAATTAGTATAAAACAATGTAGCTTTACGTCTGTGTGTTAATATGTCTATGCTAGGTAGGTATGCTTACCTAGATCTTTAAAACTACGCAACGGATTTTGATGCGTTTTTTTAAATAGATAGAGTGATTCAAGAGTAATGTTTAAAGGAGATATTTCATTTTGGGCCTGCACATTGTACACCAGCGTAAAATATAGATAAAAATCTAGTGATTATCAGAAACATATTAAAAAACAAAAGTATCATATTGAAATAATACTATTTCTAACTTTTTAAGCCCAATTATAATAATAATAAATTAACGACATACATCAAAATAATGTCGTTTGTCATTTACCGGTCAGGTCGCAATTTTTTTTGCCATGCTAGTTCAATGAAAATTAAAGTTTATTGTACAACTAAACTACACAAATATGAGCAAAATCATGAATAAAACTATAGTTATTTTATTTATATTTATCTAAAAAACTGGTGTACATGGTGCAGGCCCAGTCTCCATACATTCATGAAACGTCTCCTTTAAATAATACATGCATATTATAGAAGAAAAACGCTGATAATATAATATAAACCGAAGCGAAGCGAGGGCGGGTCGAGAGTTTATAAATAAAACAGTTTTTTAAGGTAAGACCAGTTTGATTAATTTTTAAGAATCAATTTACTTACACAGAAACGCACAGAGACGTGAACTAAAGGAAAAAGGAATGATTAGTTTTTGTGAGTGAAATGAAACCTGTCTGTTAGATTTTCACAGCTAAATTACAACGCTGAACCGATCTCGAATACCAACCACTTGTGTGCTTAGGCGTGAGCATTTATTTAACCGACTCCGTCACAATGTTACTGATTTCAATAATAAAATACGCAATATTTACCTGTGGTGTTTTCTTGTGTAAGTATAGATAACCAAACTGACTGACTGATTGGTGGATCAACCGCTGGGTCTACGCTACAATCATGAAATTTTGCTTAAAGGTTCTACGGTCCAATGCGAGTCGGACTCGCGCACGAAGAGTTCCGTATCATTATCTATAAAACGGCAAAAATTATTACGTTTGTTGTATCCCTTAAAAATATTTATTTTATTCTGTTTTTTAGTATCTGTTGATTAAAACAACAGAACAGACAGACAGAGGCAACAGAAATAGGTACATCATCTGTGAAAATATCATCACGGTTCATGAGATACAGCCTGGTGACAGACGGACAGCAAACAGACGGATGGACGGACAGCGGAAGTAATAGGGTCCCGTTTTGCCCTTTGGGTCCGGAACCCTAAAAACGGATTCTATGGCAATGCCGCTGTTTACCCGCTAGTTAATTAATATACGAGTACCTACTAGTTATACACTGTGAGTCTCCATAAAGTGCACATATGAAAATGGGTGAAACTAGACACATTTTTATCGACGGAAAAAATGATAAAAAAAATCTGAAATTTTTTATTTAATTTTTATAAATATTTTTTCTTTTGATTACGTACTGTTGACTTTATGTAAATAAAACGTTATAACTTTTTAACTAAGAAGTATATTGTGATAAAATAAAAACAGTTATGATGTAAAATAAAAGAAGATAGTAATAAAATAAAAAAATACCCAAAAAAGGTACCAAGAAATCATAAAAAGGGACTTTTTGAGGAAAATCTGTATTTTTATTCGTGCTTTTTTAATTAATTATCAATATTCTCTAAATAATGT
Organism: Ethmia dodecea; assembly: GCA_963855545.1. Taxonomy (NCBI): domain Eukaryota; kingdom Metazoa; phylum Arthropoda; class Insecta; order Lepidoptera; family Depressariidae; genus Ethmia; species Ethmia dodecea. Next base: position 14,620,158 of record OY979450.1, on the reverse strand, counting down.
CTACATTATATGTAGTTTTTATTACTTTTTGTTATTTTCCATCGTATTACCTTTCAAAAACAAAAATCCCGTATCTTTATCCATGTCACAACGTTTACTATGAGTGTTTGAATTAAGTCATTCCGGGTGCACCATTAACGCTTCGTTCTAGATTGTCCCATTTTATTATTTCTTAGTACTGTTTTTTGGGTTTTATTTTTATTTTATTAGTATCTTCTGTTATTTGACATCATTTCTGTTTTTATTTTATCACGGTATACTTCATAGTTTAAGAGTTATAACGTTTTCTTTCCATAAAGTCAACAGTAAGTAATCAGAAGAAAAAAATATCTATAAAATATAAAAAAATAAAATTTCAGATTTTTTTTAACATTTTTTCCGTCGATAAAAATGTGTCTAGTTTCACCCATTTTCATATGTGCACTTTATGGAGACTCACACTGTATAAAGACTTACCTCAGTAAAGAAGTCATCATCAGATCCTGCTAAGGTCAATAAAGCAGTGCGACTCCACTGTGGGAAATGCCTCGACTGCTGCAGCCCCGACGGAGCGCCCATCTGGTGCGACGGTCGCGTGCCGAGTAACATGCCGCAGACCAACTGAACAGATAACAATCTAAAATGACAATCAGTAATCAACTAATCACATAGAGGACTGACTATATCTAATCGTAGAAGCGACAATCACTAATCACATAGATGACTGCGGCTATAGAAGCGAAAGTTTGGTGCTAACGTTCTGTCGTAGTAATTTAACGTTTGCTGCTACAACGTTGTGTCGCTACAACGTTTGTCACTATGTATAACGCTCTGTCGCTATTACGTTTGTCGTTATAACGCTCTGTCGCTACGTTTGACACTATATCGCTCCGTCGCTACTTTTGTTGTTTTTATTTTATTTAATTAGAACTCATTATTTTATTTTTTATTTTATTTATTACGCCACAACGTTTATCGTTATGATGCTCTGTCGCTAAGGTTAATAATAATTATAATAAATAATAATGTCACGCCTTTCATCCCCGAGGGGGTAGTCAGAAGTATTCCATTACTGGATATACCCACATTTCACGAGATATATTGGACCCCTAAACGTGATAGGCGGTGAGCCCATCGCCGGACCGGGTCTATTTACACATGTCTCAGAATTAATTCTGAGACCTGCGGGTTTCCTCACGATGTTTTCCTTCACCGTCGAGCTAGTGATAAATATGTACGTAAGTTACTAGTTAGTGTCACTAGCTCGACGGTATATATAGGTATATATATATATATATATATATATATATATATATATATATATATATATATATATATATATATATATATATATATCATTGGTACATGCCAGGATTCGAACCCGAGCCTCACTGATTTTCGACCGGTTCTTTAACCGTCCGGGCTGTCACTGCTCACTCACTGCTAAGGTTGTCTCTACAATGCTCTGTCGCTACTACGTTTGTCGCTATAATGCTCTGTCGCCATCGCTCACGTAGTGACTACATCGCTCACGTGGTTAGTTTCAAAAGCAATAATTTCCAAAAAAAACACGTCGATCCGTCGCGTTGCTCTGTTGCTCCGTGAAACGCTTGAAACAGTTACCTACATACAAACATGAATGCGGATAACGCCACTGACTAGTTCCACATAAGTAAATTAATTTTCAACACACTTGCTCATAAAGTGGCTCTAATTTCACTGCAATTAGGCACATAATGACACCTATAATCAAACTGAGACTTTTTGTTTGCTATTATTCACTAGTGAGTTATAGATTTTTTTTTTCAATTTTGTTGCTAGAGTTGCTTTGTTCTTAAAAAAGTTTCGATACAAAAAAGATCGTATTCAATCGTACTAATAAATTAATACACAAATATGGCTTGCTCATTTCATGCAACTTCGTATTTAAATAGATCATTTCAACTTGTACGTGTTTAATAAACAAAACTTTCACTCAAATATAACTTTGGTTTTCTCTGTAAAAACTTTAAATACCCCATTTTGTACGTGGCTAAAACGCTATCCACGACAAACCAAAGAAAAAGAAACCTAATTTTTTTAGTCCATGGCCGATCGCCATTGTAAGATGCGAGCGCATAGGAAAACGAGGCTGTATGGGCCTAGATCCTTTTGCCTTTTCCAAATTATATAAATAAAAAATTGGAAAACCAATTAATTTTCCCCGCCATTGCGAATGATTATTTTAAAATGATTTTTTAGTATTATTTATTCACAAGTGTGTTGAAAAACGTCGTATGATACACGTGTGTATTGATGATTACCGTCCTCGGCTCTCTTATGACCCTCGCCTACGGCTCGGGTCTCAATGGCGCCTCAGCGGTAATCACCAACTTTACTCACTTGTACCATAATGTACTATTATTGTGCACTTCTTTTAAGCGAACGTAATCGCGCACCCGTCCTTAGCGAACAGAGTGTACGAAGGCGCGAAAGTGTCATTAGTACAAACCCAAACCATTACTATTTTTAGTATGTTTTCTATTTTTATCCAGGCATACAATTTCTTTTATTTTGTCACATCCTAACAGTAAATAATGAAATTAAAAACATACAAATTATGTACCTACCTATACTTTTATAGTCGTATTGTGCTGACAACTCTGTTGACAAGTTGATAGATTAAAAGTTGTTGTGGTCGGTTGCCTAGCAACCCAACACACAACAAATCAACGTTTGACCGTAAGCATTTTTTTCATATTGTAGAATTATCAATTGCAAAACCTTATAAAATTTATAAATATAATTTTGTTATAAGCTTCGAAAAATGGACTAAGTAAGTATTATTCTTTATAAATTAAAAAATATTATTATTATTTTATTCTATGTACTTACATTCGGTCTTCGTAGTGATGTGTAGTTTATTGAAAAACGGCGTCATATTTTGATTGACTTCTGTCAAATTTTAGAGACATTCTATTGCGAGACAATATTTGGAATATTTCAGGCTTATTGACCGATATTTTTGTAAAATTCTACACGGATCACAATGGAGACTTGCCTGAGAGGATTTTCGAACACGTTTATCCCGCCGGCGAATAAAGTCAATGTCGTCAACATGGAGGTTTGTATATTCTTATTTTTATACATATATCTAGATCTTTATATAGGCTTTTATTGTCCTAAAGCTGTGGGTGAACTTATGATGGTTATGAATGATGATACTTTTATATACTTATTCCAATATGTAACAGAATAAGCGCAAATCCTGAAATCAGTTTGTTCAGTATCGACAAGTTAAACGATTTCAGCTATTTTTAATATGTTTTAAATTCGTCCGAAAAACTAATAACCGTAACTGAATTTAGGGCTACCTATGGAAACCGTATTATGATTGCTCTTTATTTAAGTTTGGTTCGACAAAACTAAAGTACGAATGCATCATATTTTATACTAATTGTGGTGTATGAGGAATGCGCTTATTCTGTGACGCGTTGTACCTATACAGGGTGGATATTTGAGATAGGTCGGCCAGGGCAGCTACCTTAACCGTTGTAGCTAGACGAAAATGGTCTGAAGAGACTATCCACCATTTTTAAAAATATTTAGAACAGCATTTAAATATTTTTGAAAAATGGTACAGTCAGCGAGAAAATCGTCGATTCCCACAAAAAAAATTTTTGATGCCATTCGATCCACTTTCAGATAAGGATCAAAAGTCTCTAAGAGACTAACTGAGGTCAAGGGGGTAGAAAAGTCAGGAAACGCAAAAAACGTTTTAAATACATTTAGTAAGGAATAAAACTTCAACCGGAAAAAAAGTTCAATGAAATGCTAAAATCTCTTTAGTGGTGATTCAACTTATAAATCTGAGCAGCGTTCTCCTTGGAAAACATGGTATACTATCTTTTCTTATTTGCCACAATTTTATATGTCAGTTAAGATCGCTTTTTTTAGAATACGTTACTGGCCACTTGGCAACTTGGCGCGATGTTTTCCTAGGAGAACGCTGCTCAGATTTATAAGTTGAATCACCAACAAAGAGATTTTAGCATTTTATTGAACTTTTTTTCCGGTTGAAGTTTTATTCCTTACTAAATGTATTTAAAACGTTTTTTGCGTTTCCTGACTTTTCTACCCCCTTGACCTCAGTTAGTCTCTTAGAGACTTTTGATCCTTATCTGAAAGTGGATCGAATGGCATCAAAAAATTTTTTTGTGGGAATCGACGATTTTCTCGCTGACTGTAACATTTTTCAAAAATCTTTAAATGCAGTTCTAAATATTTTTAAATATGGTGGATAGTCTTTTCAGACCATTTTCGTTTAGCTACAACGGTTAAGGTAGCTGCCCTGGCCGACCCATCTCAAATATCCACCCTGTATATATGTAGTTGAAAAATCTTCCTCTCCAATTGGCTGATTGATCGATCGAAGTAGGTCTACTAAACTGTAGGTAGTCTATAATTTTATAGTAGCCTTTTTTTTCCGACAGTACATCGAAGGTGGGGAGCTGGAACGTACGTGGAAGACCACGCGGCGACAGCGGCTCAAGCAGCAGGAGGACAAGATCTGGGATGAGTTCGTAAAGGAACAGGATATCGTCAAATCTGTCTGTAAAGGTATCATTTTGGCACGTAATGGATATCTAGGCTCATTTCATCTAATGTATAACCAGGCTTGTCCAACTCCGCAGTTTAGGTATAAATATTTGCATACAGCGCGCAGACCTACTCGACAGGCGAGTCGCAAGGGGGCTTGCCGGCGACAACAGACTGTCAAGCGTTGACCGTAAATGCTTGCATCTATTCCTGTTTTATTCGTTTTTGTCTTACTAATACTACCTTACATGTCTGCCTATACAAGAAAGTGGAAATACTAGCAGCTACGATATCACCGGACGCGGATCCAGCCCTCAAAAAAGGTTGTAGTCACAGTCACCCGAAAATTGGCCAAGTGCAAGTCCGGTTATGAAATCGCTCATCACTATCACTACATAGTATAAAAAAAAGTCGCTTTCTCTGTCCCTATATCCCTATGTCCCTATATATGCTTAAATCTTTAAAACTACGCAACGGATTTTGATGCGGTTTTTTTTAATAGATAGAGTGATTCAAGAGGAAGGTTTAAGTATAAGCATTGCACCCGTGCAAAGTGGGGGCGGGTCGATAGTGATCGATATAGTGTAGCCCGACAAAGGAATGTTACAAAATATATTACACAATGACCAGGATTTTGTACAAGACCGGTGGGGCAAATACTAGTAAATGATTAAACCTGTTAAAATGTTACTTAGTTTGGCCGCTCAATAAGATTAGGTACAAAGTAAGTGTGACGTCACAAGTATATTAGGGTTGTGGGCATGCCCATTGTGCTCACAACGGTGGATCCGCGATTGTCACCTAACCGAGTAACTCCCGTATTTCCAGATGACCCGTACCAGTTCCTGCAGGAACTCCCCAACGCCTCTCTAAAGGAGCTCATGGACGTGGAGTTGAAGAAATTGAAGATAGAGACCACTGATTTGGATAACAGGGTAAATTAACTTCTCAACCAAATTCAAAAAAGGAGGAGATTTTTTTATGTTTCTTACCTCAGAACTTTCGATTTGGATGATACTTTTTTTTTTATTTGGTCCAGGTCTGACAATGGCATCCAAATCTAACTAAAGTGCTCTCTGTGAATATTTAGGTGGCGTGGTTAGTTTTACTATAACATGATCCGAGTGTACCCGAACGCCGGTAGCCATTCAGTTGATCGAATATTGTTGAGGCACTACACGAGCTCGTACCCTGAAAACGCAGACTATAAAATACAATCTCTAATAAAATATTATAATTATTCATTACAGGCATCCCTGGAAGACCAGCGCCGTGGCGGTGGGGACTCGCCCCGGTGCGATGATCACACAGTAACTTTCGCCGAAATCGCGGAAAATGACTCCGAAATCTTCCACATCTACCGTGATGATAAGGACGATGATGTGTCCGGTATGTCTTGCACTTAAAGGCAAAATTGTTTTACGGCCATAGACTTGTGTGAAATGGAAAAAAGTTTTTCATTTCTCCGGGCGGAAAGTGGCAAATTTTGGCCCGCTGCGTTAAACAAAGTTGCCGCTTTCCTCCTGTATCAATAAGAAAAAAAGTATACATCCCTCGGGAAGTAAATAAGAAATCCTCAGATAACATGTTTTAACCAGAACCAATTTTGCAGGTTCCAATATGGTTCAGGTGTTGAGCTAGTGATAAACATAAGCACATTTCCCCAATGCTTTGTCTCGTGCGAATAAGAGATATAAGTACTATATAAATATCGACAAAAATCTGCTGTGGCGCCCATGTTAGCTCGGCAAGGCATCACTTTCGTATTAACGCTAAAGTAAAAGACTTTGCGTCCAGCGGTTCTCCGATTTATGAAATACGTAACCAACGGCACTTGCTCAGTGTCACTTTGACTATGGCTCCTCTCAATTTGTAGCATTCGGTCAGAAGTATCGACCGAAGTATCGGAAAAGGATGGTAGATTTTTGATTTGCAGTTACTCATCTATACAGAGCACTTGCTTAAACAACCAGGTCCAGAAGACGAGGTTCTAGATGAGTCCATGGACACGCCGTGCACCGTGAGGGAACAGGAGCACCAGCGCGCCTGCGCCAACGATGATGAAGTGGAAGCCGAGTGTGCCGGCAACGGTGACGGCAACGGTGGCGGCAACGGCGATGGCAACGGTGCTGGCAACTGTGACGTTGACGAAGAGGAGGGTGACGAGCAACGAGACAGGAGCGTGTCACCAGAGCAGCATAGCGTGCGACAGTCCTCTAGTATGTTCAATCAATGTTATTTGCTTGAACATCTTTAGTATAACCAGGGGAGGCACACTGCGTGACGTCATCGCGCCGCTACAAGTACATGCGGCCGGCCGCCACCCGGCGGTCTATTAGTGGTTGCCGCGCATTTGTTGTATAGATATTTTTTTCACCCTATATCTAAGGCTCCGCCTCCGAAAGAGCGCGTTGCATGCGATAGAAAGAGATGGCCACATTTAGGCACGTTTGATGTACCTAAACAGGGAATTTGTTAACAGTGAACCTTCTGTACGTAGTACTATTACTTATTCAGTGGTATAACTAACAAAAAGGCATGAGCGGTCACTCAACTATAAGAAATACACTTCTTGAAAAAATCTGGGGCAAACTCAACCACTCGACTGCGAATATCTCGACCAACGATTGACTGATAGAGGTTGAGTAGGCTATTTTTTTACTATATATAGTATACTATTTTTTTTTTTTATTGAAGGTAAATCTTCGGATAATGTGGCGACTGTGATCGAGAGCAGCATCTACTGCGCCAGAGTGAAGGAGCTAAGACTTAAGATCAACGAAGAGATTATCGCCATCATGTGAGTTTACTGTAAAGGTCTTAAGTAAAGTAAAACGATAAATCAATACGCTCACTCTTTATCCCCTGAGTTGGCAGAGGTATTCCATTCCTGAAAATATCCACGGGTATATTTGGGACCTATAAAGCGTGATAGAAAGAAAAAAAACATGATAGGTGGTTATAGCGATGAGTGGAGTGGTAGTGGACTGCAATAATGTAAATACAACGAAATTATAGAAAAACTATTTTAATGGATATCCGTGAAAGGGCAAATTACGTTACAAAAACCAAAAGCAGACTAGTCACAGAACATAAAGTATATAACCTAAGATTAAAGCGTAGAAAAAGGTTACATGTCGGCCAATCGCCAATAGGCAGTAAGCCCATCACCGGACCAGGATACTGTTACACATGCCTCAGAACAAATCCTGGTTCCAACGAGTTTCCTCACGATAGTCCTGTTAATACCATGATATACCATGTTTCAGGACATCTTTGGAAAATCTGGATATAGTGAACATAGATCCAAATGAACTACGCAAGATGTGCAAGCGGTCCACTGAATTCTGTAGCCGATTCCAGCGAATTCACATGTATCAGTTGCAGCGACAGGTAGTACATTATAAAACACTGAGCAGGTCCAGTAATTAAGAATTTCGTTTTGCGGGACCTATTCTCAAGGGATAAAATTCCAAGTCCAAGATTACGAAGTATCGAACAAAAAGGCTATTTGTTATACTTTAATCTACGTATAATAAAATAATTTATAACACATTTGCTCGTAAAAGGTGTCTTATTTCACCAATTTTAACTATACCTATCTCATTACGCCCAAGTGCGGTAAGTGTAAAGTAAAACGCACGGTTTATCAAGATGCTCCGTCTTAAAACGAACGGTACTTTTTAAAATCTCAGCAAAGAGTTTTTATGTCAAAAAAGTTGTCAACATTTTATGATTAAAATTTACCTTGGGAAATAACAGATATTAAAGAAATATTTATGTACATAATTATTTAATTTAATTAATTTTGACAGTAAATTACAACCAATCTGTAACAAAAACCCAAAAATATTATTTTACTTTATTAGTAATAAGTACTGGCTGTTTTTTGTGCCTTTTTCTTAACGCTGTATTGTTTTTATTCGTTTACCATAGTCGGAGTTTTATTTTATTTCCTCGCAAATGTGTTATAAAACGTCGTATGACATACGTGCGCTTTGACAATTACAGCCTCTGCTTACTTGTAACCCTCGCCTACGGCTCGGGCTAGCAATATCGCCTCGGCTGTAATTTTCAACCTACCGCACTTATATCATAATGTACTATTACGCTTAGTCGCTAAAGTAGACCCTGTGATGTAGGTTTTAACAACTGTTTTATATAGGTACGTAATGGCCATGAAAAAGATTGTTGGTTACAGGTGGGATTTGAAAACCTTTGACTTTTGTGTTAGGGCTTATTATTAAGTGACCTGTCACTGAACCAACGAGCCACTCACTTGTTTGACGGACAAGTCACTGAGCTGATGGCCTAGTTACTGAGCCCTTGTGTAACTTAATGAGCCAAAGGAAAAGCCACTGATCTAACGCACCAGTCACTGAGCCAACAGACAAGTCACTAATCCAACGGTCCAGTCACTGATCCAATGGCCAAGTCACCGAGCCAAAGCTATAAATTATTTATAGATGTACGACATAAAAAGACACAACGCGCTGACGCTGCCTTTCGCGAAGCACACGCAGTTCCAGTCGCAGATGGTACGCATCACGTCGTTACACCAGAACATGCTGCAGTCCTTCCAAGTGAGTTTACGTTAAATTCTGGTATTCTTAATCAATGTTGAATTTATATATTTGACTAGCGGCTCTGCACGGTTTCACCCGCGTAGTTCCCGTTCCCGCGGGAATATGGGAATAAAATATAGCCTATGTTACTCAGGGATATTCAGTTTATTCGTAACAAAGATACAAAAATACAAATCTTTCCTTTTTATAATATTAGTATAGATATTGATAAGGCACGCAATTAAAAAGATAATGGTTTTAGTTTACCGGACGTATAACAGAAAGTAACGTCAGTTCGGATCGCTTTTTCGCTACTTGAGAGTCACATTTAGACAGAGATGCCGCTATATAAGTCAAATAAAACAGTCCCCTTCTAGGAGATTCGTAGTTCGTAGATAAAGAACAAGTTCATTTTTGGTTAGGTGTTGCACCGCTCCTTTGAGCAGTGTGCGTGCGCACGGGCATGCGCGGAGGCCCTACGCGCATTGGCCACGCTGTGCCGTCATGCGGGTACATTGTGTCGCGCCGCCGCGCCACCACCGGACCACGCGCTCAGCGCCGCCGACAAGCTCTACGATGACGTCAGTTTACAGTTTATTGCTCTAACTAGCGCCCCGCGGTTTCACCCGCGTAGTTCCCGTTCCCGTGGGAATAACTGGATAAAATATGGCCTGTGTTATTCTGATGTATAAGCTATATAACTGTCAAGTTTCATCAAAATCCGTTCGGTAGTTTTTGCGTGAAAGAGGAACAAAAATCCATCCAGACATCCATACATCCAGACATCCATCCAAACAAACTTTCGCGTTTATAATATTAGTAGGATGTTTCACAAGCTTATAAATAAACTTCTTAGTTATGTAGCGACACAGCTACTGCTGCATTCGGGTCATCATCATCAATCGGTAACAGCCCACGGCTGAGCTAAGGGTCTTTCCTCACACATTGGAAGTATGGGCTATAATCTCACACGCGAGCCCACCGCAGATTGATAGATTGAGTAGCTTACTACTGGCCACAACAAGAAATGTACAGTTATAAAAGACAGAGCTTAACCCTTATACTGTGAGCCCACCAGCTCCCGGTGGGTCCATGTACGCCAACACCGAAGAAGCAAAGAGTAATCCCTATTATGTGGCAGGATCTGATAGCGACCTGTGACCAATTGGAAGAAACCGTCAAGGAGTACGTGGCTCGAACCGCCAAGTACGTCTCTCCAACTGACAGCTCGGTGAGTCAAACTATCCATACAATTTGAATAAATAAATACAATTTAAAAAATCTAACGCTTTTGGCGCCAAGGGGACAAATATAGGTATTCCATTTATGGTTCACGAGAATATTCGACTCCTAAACGTGATAGGTGGTGAACCCCTAGCTGAACCGGGTCTGTTACAAATGCCTCAGAATGAATTCTGGTACCTGCGGGTTTCTTCAAGATGTTTTCCTTCACTGTCGAGCTAGTGATAAATATGTACGTAAGTTTCGAAAAACTCATTGGTACATGCCAGGATTTGAACCCGAGTCTCACTGATTACCATCAGGAGAAGCGGGCTCTTTAACCGTAAGGTTATCACTGCTCTTCAGCGTCAGCTTTATAGCATTTATATTTTCTGATTACAAGGCTATTTGATTTTCGATCATATTAAATTTTACACAGAGCGCCAACCATTCCAAGAAGTCGATGCCTAAGACAAAAAGGAAGGTGGTTGGCGCCTGGGCCAAGAGTGACCCCAAGAATGGTAAAGTGACCAGTTCCAGTTAATAGGTTATTTAGGAATCATCTAACATCATCAACCCGTATCAGCCCACTGCTGAACTAGGGGTCTTTCCTCGCACACGAGGAAGTATGGGCTTTAACCTCCCACGCGAGCCCACCGCGGATTGGGAGATGGTGTTAAGCTAGTGGCCACTCAACAGTCAGAATTTTTCAAGGGTATCTGACATGGCTTAACGACTTCCATTGTGCGTAAACACAACGAAAACCGGGACCAACAATTTAACGTGCCTTCCGAAACACAGGAATCATTATTGAATATTATTTCCCTCTGGACCCATCATACCAATGGCCATCTCGATGAAAACCACTATAGCGGAAGTAGAAGGAATATGTTTGTTAATGTATATTTATTCAAGTTCAAGAGTCATTCCGTCATGCTGCTACTTATACAAACTTCTTGCGTTAACTGATTTCTTTGTTTTCACGTAATCTGATGTTTTTGCTGTGTCTTGGTGTTCATCGAGCCCTCTAAAAGTAGTCACTATAAGAATCGCTATTTAAATAAGCCACCATAAAGTTCTTTGAGTGACAGCGTGGCACAAGCTTTTTCGTTCATCGAGCCCTCTAAAAGTAGTCACTATAAGAATCGCTATTTAAATAAGCCACCATAAAGTTCTTTGAGTGACAGCGTGGCACAAGCTTTTTCGTTCATCGAGCCCTCTAAAAGTAGTCACTATAAGAATCGCTATTTAAATAAGCCACCATAAAGTTCTTTGAGTGACAGCGTGGCACAAGCTTCTGTGACGTCACAAGGAAATAAATGTACGTCAACACACCAAGGAAGGAGAATCAATGACCGACGAACCTACCCTGCGAAGCTTCAGACAATCCTGAACGCTTAATGTTTTCAGTTCTTTTTTACCAGCAGTTGGATTTCTTATTAGGAACCACTCCACCCAGATCTATGCACTCTTGACTTGAATACTACAGACTCCTGCTGTATGAACTTGGGAACAAATAATAATTAATAAACTTTTTTCATTTTATACAGTGACGGAGACAGGTACAAAACTGTCCATGTACTCGCTGGACACGTTACGCATCCCTAAACGCATTCGAGGTGGGCTCGACTCCAAGTGAGTGGTTTACAGAGATGAGACTTATTTGAAATACTTTTATTAAAAATTCAAATACAAAACACATAACATAACATATCTCACGCCTTTTGTTCCCGAAAGGGTAGGCAGAATTATTCCATTAATGAATATACCCACTCTTCACGAGAATATTCGACCCCTAAACGTGATAGGATGTGAGCCCATCGCCGCCGCCCAACCGGGTCTGAACAAGTCCCAAAAAGGACACGTAGCAATAAATAAAACATCACTTCTTCTCGTGTATCAGTAGTCAATAGTGCCAAATATAATTAAAACTCAGGTAGTCATGTAAAAAAGGCGACTCTCAATAGCGCGATTCAATAATTAAACACAAAATGGTACAACGCCCCCTAGTACAATTAACAAAACCTAAAACCTACCCAGAAACAAACCATAACTAAATCAACTTACAAAATGCTATAAGTGGCGTGAACATACCGCCCGCCATGGACAGAATGTCCATAACAATGAGACAAGCACACTTAAAAAACAAGAAACAATAATCTCAAATATACAACTTAATACAGTTTAGTTACAGTTCCAACATAACATACCTATAGGACAATAAAATAGTTAATATACAAATTCAATATGTTACACGTAAAACACACAACTTGGAGATAGGTCTTTTGATAATAATATTACATTTACAGCTAAAACTAACAACCCGAGTGAGATTGTCCGACCCTGGATATTTATTATTTATGTCACAATCCCACATAGCCATCTCGATGGAGGAAGACCATCCTTTTTAATCCAAACCATATCTCCAATTTTTGTTTTCTTAAGCTGATCTCTCAACTTACAACTCAATTGAGCTTCTTGTTGTAACTCAATTGTGGTCCAATAAATACCCATTGTTTGCATGTTTTTCGTGAATCTTCTACAAAATCCAAAAAAAGGTTTACCTAACATTGAAAACCTTGTTAAGATCTCATCAACAGTGTCACATGTCCTAGCGCAATAGACTTTCTTTATTTTCTCTTCCAAATTGGTGTCTTGGCCTTCTAGTGGACTGTAATTTATTTTATTCTCCTTTAACCTATTTGGATCTTCTCGAGAAACAAGACTGTCAAAATCTAAATGTTGCACGTGCATACTGACGACATTACGAACCTTGGAGTCAGCCAAAGATTCACAACACTGAACCCGACCAGATAAGACCCAGCCAAAAATAGTGTTCTGTGCAACTGGATACCCTGGAGGGCCTTTGATTAATCCCTCTTCCAAAATCTGGCCGTATAAATCTGCTCCAAGAATCATATCAATATTGCCGGGAATATGAAATTTCGGATCCGCTAATTTTAAATCAGTTATTTCCGACCACAATTTAAACGGAACTTTCCGCGATGGAACAAGAGTTGTTAACTTATTCAATACATGTGCTTTAACAACCAAAACATGTTTAGGATCATGCAGTGATTGAATTTCCACAAAAACTACAGACTTGGACACTAACTTGGCGTCACTATCTGAATCACCACCTACTCCCGATATCACAACACTGTTAGGCACTTTCTTTAGTCCAAGCGATTACACAGTGGACTCTGTAATGAACGATAATTGAGATCCTTGGTCTAACATACATCGCAATGTTTTGTTAATACCTGACCTTGACTGAGTCTTTACTAATGTTGTTGCTAAAAGAGTTTGATTACTTATTTGCGAAAAGCAAGACATAACACAAGCAGCTTCATGATGGAGAAGAGTATGATGCTTCCTTTTACATTTATGGCATCTAGTGGATTGACGACAAGCGTAAACCGTATGATTTGATTCAAGACAATTATAACATAACCTGTTCAATTTGACAAATTCACGACGGGTTTCACATCTTTCCTTAGCAAACCTTTTACAGTGGTAAAGCATGTGGCTTTCTTTACAAAAAGGACATGACACTGACGTGGATACATGTAGATGCTTATGAACAGGGACAATATTGTTACTGTTAGTACAACGGTTCACTTTTGGTAATAGAAATTCTAGAGATCTAAATCTATGTTCTAAAAAGTCATTAAATATAGTCAGAGCGGGTAATTCATTAGGTGCCTCATTAGCTTTAGCTTCCCATAACTTTCGAGATTCTGGATCCAACTTTTGACTAACAATGTAGATTACAATGACATTCCACGTTTTTGTGTCTATTCCCAAAGTATTAAGAGCATTCAAACATTCATTTGTCGTGTCCAGAAGCTCTCTAATGTCATTTGATGACTCCCGCTGTAACATTTTCAGACTCATAAATCGCTTCAAAATGTTATCAGATAAATATTTTTTATTATCATAACGATGATTTAATTGATCCCAACATGAGATATAATTGGCAGCGGTAATGGGTACATGACGCAAAAACCTCTCCGCTTCCCCGGTTAAATGACCCTTTAAATAGTGCAATTTTTGTACATCGTCCAATGAATCATTATTATGTATCAATGACTTAAAAAGATCCCTAAAACTAGTCCACTCAGTGTATAAACCAGAAAACATTGGTATGGTTATTTTTGGTAGCTTAATATTACAAATATTAACAGACGTATTACCATTTTTAGGCTGCAATTTAAGCAAAGTTTCCTTTAACAAAGTTTTATAACCAACATACAACTCCTCTGTTTCACTGTATATACATTTTTTCCAATAATCTGACTTTTCTAATTCAATAAATGATGTTGTAACTAAACCTAAGACCTTACTTATAATATGGATACATTTCTCTATACGAAGGAACCGTAATTCCAACGTATTAAAATTTCATACGCTGCAACACAAGCTAAACATCATATAATGCTAAGCTAGTATTGCACAGCTCAAAGCAAGAATCTCATTCACAATATATCGTTTCAATATTTTGTTAACATGTTCTCTTGCACGGAATTAGAGAAAATCCACTTTTATGTCAAATCGCTGCTAATCTTATAGCAAGCGAGTATTGATGTTACACGTAAAGACGAATACGAATACAATCGCCAAACGTCCTACGCATAATTTTAAACGACCTCAAAATTTAGCTTTCATGATGATCTCCAAAGTATTAACTCAGGAGGCATCGCTAAATAGGTCGACACCGTCACAAATAACTTCTGCAATTTTGGCCATGTAATTTATTTATTTGATCGTCTAGTAGTGTAGGACACTACTTTGTGAATAGTAATCCAGATCCTTTTTGAGGATCATGATTTACCGTTTGCCATCAAAAGAAATCTTAACTTGATTCAACTATACTGTTAGTTTTCTATCGCATATTTATAAAATTGTCTTTCACTCGCTTTTAATCTTTAATAGCGCTGCCCACTTCAGCGCCATTCATGCCTAAGGCAATATTTCATGAAGGACACTTCATATTCCCCACCCCTATTATCTCTTATCTGATGACAGACTCGAGATAAAATCGTCTTCCCCACATTCTCACCTCCTTTCAAGAAAAGAAATAAAAATGTGTTTGGTGGGAAGAGTAAGGAGCTCCACCTCGCCCCTTACGGTGATCGCCAACCCGCAACATTCCACAGCTGCGATTGCGACCCCCCCGAACGTCCCGGTTTTGCCGGACATCCGGTCTTTTATCCCGCCTAAGCAGGATCGTTGCGGCCGAAGCCGATTGTTGCGGCCGGAGCCGATTGTTGCAGCCGAAGCTGATTGTTGCGGCCGAAGCCGATTGTTGCGGCCGAAGCCGATTGTTGCGGCCGAAGCCGAGGTTTGCCCCGAAGGGACCGTTGCGACCGAAGTCGATTGATGCGGCCGAAGCCGAGTTTTGCCCCGAAGGGACCGTTGCGACCGAAGTCGATTGGTGCGGCCGGAGCCGTGTTTTGCCCCGAAGGGACCGTTGCGACCGAAGTCGTTTGTGGTGCCGAGTTTTGCCCCGAAGGCGAGTTACGGCAGTCATTAAGACCTCAGGATCATTTGCAGTAAGCCCCGAAAGGCATTCTCGAACATATTGATAATAAAAGTTACGCCCGAAGGCGCTTGGTGGTGAGATAGTCTTTCAGACCTCAGGATCATTTTCAGTAAGCCCCGAAAGGCAATAAGTCCCGTAGGACAACTCGTTCATAGGTCTTAATGCTCGTCGTGACCCGACCTCGGTCCCTACGAGCCATCGATTCTCGTTCAGCCATGAGAAGCGCTGTCACACCCTGAATGAGCTTATAATGGTAAAACCATTAGTTTATATTGATACGCGTCGCGCGCGCACTCATATGATAGTATGAAGTAACCCATGTACGTTCTGCAAATACATGGTTACCATAAGATATATAAGGCATTCCTCATTTTCTCGTTCATTCGTGGTATCACTTTTATTATAATATCAAGCTCAACAGAAGCATGACAGACATCCCCGTCAAGCCAATCAAGATTCTAGACCCCTTTACCATGCCAATACGAATACCGACATGACTCCAGTTCCAGACTCCGAAGAGCTTACTCCTGAAGATTTGGTCGAGTGTTCGCGTGCTAGACCAACAACACTCCTCGAAGATAACTTGTGTTAATGCCCAATTCGCACCGCACAGGTCCACGACCAAGCTAGATGTTGCTTTTCACATTTCAATGAGAGACGTTATCAACCTCCATCAATTAAGTGTTAGTCGACACCATCGTCTCCGTTACTTAGCACCAAAAAGCTCAGAAGTAGTCCCAGGGTGTTTACTATGAACCACAAGACAGCGCTAAGAGGTGCGTCGTCAGTCATTCTGCTACTACCTCCAATGTGTAATATTTAAAAGCGATCGTTACATCAGACGAAGCTTATGGAACATGTCCAAAAACTAAGTCCATATAAGATCACCGTGCCGTACCGTTAGGCAGTGCTGAGGCCCGGACTTTTTACCTTTTCGCACTATATCGCCAAACAGTGTTGAACAAGACAATTGTGAGTCAAAGCGTAAGCCCCAACATCACAAGCAAGTCATAATGCAAGTTAAAGAACGGAGGTGTCGCCACCGCCAAGCTAGCATTGGTATGTGCCGACATAAACACCGACCGCGGTGCGGTGAAACGTACTGACACAACCGCTGCACCACTCGGGCAGTACCACACCCCGTCAATAACTCAAACACTACAACCCCTGCCTCGTCCCGACATTTGCGTTCGAGCGGACGGCGTTAGCCGCCCTAAGATGGGAGGGAAACCCAGGTGTAACATAGGCCAAACTCTCTTATTTACTTTTATATGCCATGCATTTCATATATTAGGCTCGTTTAGAATATTGCATAAAACTACCATATTCCATTAATCAGACAGGGAACCCATACCTGCCTGTCCTCTTAACTTCTGTTATTAACGAACCTTCAAGCTAATAACGCCATATGAGAGTTTTATATTTTTATTTTATTTATTTATTTATATGCATCATATATACTCATCGTATCGCCCCTTGTATCGTACACCATAGGTCCAACCTTTGGTTGAGGTGGTAGCCTCGCCACATGACTACTCACCCACCCTCACCATATATGCCAGAACCCCCTCTTCGTGTCCCGCCCGGAAAAACCCGACCATCTCCGATTTGGATGAAACCTTTTGTATATCGTAGGGTCCGTGAATAGCATTACAATGGTATACTTTTTATCTCTCTAGCTCCAATAGTTCCGGAGTTATAACCGAAAAATGGTTTATCTTAATACAAGAACTATTCCCCTATATTTTCCATACTAAACAAGTCGGTTTTTCCTGAACCCTACTGAAACCAATTTCTAACTACTTTTATGAAACTTTTATGCTATTTTAACATCTCTTCGATCATACCAAGTCCTATTTTACTGAATTTTCATAATTTTTCGTATTTTCCTAAGTTTTAATATATTTTTTTATTTCTGACTATATTTACATGTGTTTACATGTTTACAGCCCCACCAAGCTGTTTTATGTTCTTTTAGTATTTTATATA
Organism: Ethmia dodecea; assembly: GCA_963855545.1. Classification (NCBI taxonomy): domain Eukaryota; kingdom Metazoa; phylum Arthropoda; class Insecta; order Lepidoptera; family Depressariidae; genus Ethmia; species Ethmia dodecea. Next base: position 14,602,281 of record OY979450.1, on the reverse strand, counting down.
TGATATTAGGGTTGAGGAGTTACAATGTTTTAGAAATAATTTCCCGATGTGTTTCACAAAATTTATGCCATTGTTGTTCTAAAATTTCTAAACGAGTTTGAACAAAAGGAGTTCTTATTCTATCCTTGCCACATTTCTTAAAGTTAACCTCGGCCTTGGTAATAGACAGCTTACAATCTTTTTGAAGTAGAGTAAAAATCTCCATAACGACAGTTTAAAATATAAAACCTAAAAACTTCAAAAAAGGTATATGAGTAAAAAACTAAAGTCACAGAAGTCTATGTTCAAAATGTCATAAATAAATCATAAAACAATACACTTCGAAAATGTTCCAAATTCAAATAAAGAGCCACCATCAAAACACTCACAAAATGGATCCAGTCCGCTCCTTATTAGAGTAGCTACCTTGGTTACAACAACGCCTTCCACAATATCAACAGGTAGCTGCTCTCCCAATTCCTGGTCCTCCAAACCTTTCTGCCTGCATCACCACACCGAAAGGTGCCAGCAGTTGAAATCTGAAAAGCCTGGCTATGACTCCAGGAATAGCACCATAAACGACAATCAGTCGCCCGTCGGTGCTGAGGAGTGGACTTGCTCAGGTTGCACTTCCTCAATCCTCAAGATACCACTTCCGGCATCAGAAGGACCATGAACAAGTCCCAAAAAGGACACGTAGCAATAAATAAAACATCACTTCTTCTCGTGTATCAGTAGTCAATAGTGCCAAATATAATTAAAACTCAGGTAGTCATGTAAAAAAGGCGACTCTCAATAGCGCGATTCAATAATTAAACACAAAATGGTACAACGCCCCCTAGTACAATTAACAAAACCTAAAACCTACCCAGAAACAAACCATAACTAAATCAACTTACAAAATGCTATAAGTGGCGTGAACATAGTCTGTTACACATGTACCAGAATTAATTCTAGGACCTGCGGGTTTCCTCACGATGTTTGTCTTCACCGTTGAGCAAGTGATAAATATGTACGTAAGTTTTGAAAAACTCATTGGTACCTACATGACGGGATTTGAATCCCAGCCTCACTGATTTTTATCATGTGAAGCAGGCTCTTTAACCGTAAGGCTTTCACCGCTGCCTTCAAAAAAAGCATTATGTATTTTATTTGAAATACTTTTCGAGAAGTACTTTGTGATTAAGTCACTAGTCAAACTTCATATAAAATGAACGAAACGTGCTTGTATTGGCCACTGGAGGCGCTGGTCGTGGCACCAAGCTAAACATAAATTATTATGGTGGCATGAAAATGTGACCTCACAGAAGGAAAATCAGCCATAGTTTGTCCGAACAACTTGTATTATTAATAAATTTGGTAAAAAGTGTAATAAATAAAGAGCATTGAGAAAAAAATTATTGTGAAACTACCCACAAAACACAAAACTATTTAGTACTTTCCATTTGAAACGGATAAATCAAAGAAGTATTTGCATTTTGTATTTAAATAATTTTCTTAAACTATTTTGTAAATCTCTGGTGGTATAGTTGGAATGCAATTTATGCCTAAGATTTTAGCACATGCTCAAAATAGGGGCATTTATAAGCGTCTCTTCTGCACAGTGGGACATCCAAGATGCTAGGAGGACTCACCTCACGAAGTAAACGCAGCAACAAGCGCGACATCACGCCTAAACCACGCAAGTCGCCGCGGTGAGTATGATACAACAATATTTTGGACGAAAACGATAACTCTTGCTTTATTATAATAAGTAATAACTAGTGGGTGCCCAGAGGCGCTGCTGGCGTTGAATACCTACGTTTTTTTCTGTTCCCCGGGAATTTCTAAAAATTCCTTTCGCGCTCACTTAAGTCAACTAAGGAACCTTACCTAGAACCTAGCTAGCTAGCTCGACGGCAAAGTAAAACATCGTGAGGAAACCCGCAGGTCCCAGAATTAATTCTGAGGCATGTGTAACAGATCCGGTCCGACGATGGGCTCACCACCTATCACATTCTCGTGAAAATAGGGTATTTGACTGACTAGTCAAATGAGTTACTTTTTATGATCTGTCAAAACGAAGATTAACTGTGGAAAATGCACTGAATACTGAGTTGTGATGTCATCATTTTTAGTACACAATTGTATCACTTTTTTGTATGTTTTATTATTTAAAAAATTGTTATTATTGTAAAATAAAAATCTAAATACATTTTTACAGATGTCTTGGGATAATCTTTTTAATTAATGATTACTCACAATTTAATTTTGATACAGTCAAATACCCAATTGGGTATTTCTAGAAATGGATACCTCTGCCTACCCCCTCGGGATAAAAGGCGTGAGATTATTTAGTTTGTTTATTTTACCTCTTTGCACAGTAACAGGCGTCCTCTGATGCGGGACCCGCATGCTGGCAAGGAGCGCAAGCCAACGGAAAGGGACCAGGAAGTCAGGACAATGGTAGAGTCCGTTGCCGGGGATGCCGTCACTGTGAGTTTCTTTGACTATTTGTGTGTTGTTAACCTATGTGGAAACAACATAGATGAAATAAGTATAAAATAACAATTTAAAACCCATTTTTTGGACCAAAGGGTTTGGAACCCTTTAAAGTACCTAACAGATTTCACTACGAAGTAAGCTATTGGGTGGTGTAGTGTAGGTAATGTAACATTGACATTTCTAACATTAACATGCACAACATCTGCGTACAATTCTAAACAAAAAATATGATAATAATAACATAATAATCTACATCTATACTATAATATTACAGAAAGGAAAGATTTGTATTGTTGTATGTTTGTAACGAATAAACTCAAAAACGTATTTCCAAAATTCTTTCACCAAATGGAAAGCTTACTTTTCTGGAAGTAACATGGGCTATAATTGCCCCAAGGCTAGTTTATTTATAGAAAATATTCCAACAATTTCACTCATTACTTTTACCTAGTATGTTTTTGGTTAGGTACCTACTTTTCCTACTTATAAAAGAATTGCAAATATAACAGCTCTATGTAAGTGAACTTCACGACTAAGCATAAAAATTAAAATTATTACTGTTTGTCGATAAAGAGAGCATTTAGCTTGGAAACGTGACATGTTACGTGTAAGGGCAATTAATTCGACTCGTTCTCACTATGGAGACGTGCAAATACAAGGAAATAAATCCAGATTTAAAAGAAGACAGCGATACAGAAGAGCAAAAATTCTGGAATATTATATTTTTGAGACAGGTAAACCTGATTTAATTTTATTATAGAAACCTCTTTAATACAGAAGTGTGGGTACGTTCGTTCATGCATATTACTTACCGTGCATGAATACGTGCGTACTAACCTAAGTGCACGCATGCGTGCGTTTCATCGTACATGGACACGTGCGTGTTAATCTACGTGTATGCATGCGTGTATACCAGCGTGCAAGAACACGTGTTAACCTGCATGCACGTATACGTAAATGTGTGCATGCGTGTGTACTTGAACTTGTACGTTGATAGAGTTTAATTAAAACTACCTGTGAAAAATTATTATCTTAAACTCATTATCATACTTTTTCAGATACTGATATGTATAGGTCCTTGGTCAAGTTACTTCCTAGCTGGAATGAGCATCGGATCAACGACGGTCATGCTAGCGCAGCTAAGACGAGAAGCGAAATCTGATGAAGCGATCAGTATAGACATGGGGTCCTGGATAAGTATGTTGAATATTCCGAGTTATTTTTGGTTTAATACTACATAAAAGCATTGATAACTTTGTTAGAGCTGAGCAACTTTAACAAGGGTTAATGGGTTCCGAGGCTCACCACCTATCATCTGGCCTGTTATAGGCTGCTAATCATGATGATGATTGTCCGCTACCTGGTTCTCAGAAAAGTAAAAAAGAAACGGACTTTGGTGGCCTTGAGTCAATGATGAGTCATTATGACACAATATTACAGAAAAGTATAACTTATTTTTTCTCCTTTCCAGCGGCAGCGCACAGCTTGGCTGCCCTCGTCTGGGTACTGGTTTGGTCGAACCTCGCTCAGATTATCGGGCGACGTAAAACATTTGCTATCTCCGGAGTTTTTGTATCCATCAGCTTTCTCGTCTTTTACTTCAGCACAAACACGAAAGAGATATTGATCGGGGAAGTCATTCGCTGTGCTCTGTTCGGTACAAATTTGTCGACCACGCTTACTATCGTAACTGAGTACACATCACCACGTTACAGAGGCTTGTTTCTGACTATCAATTCGGCATCAGTGTTCTGGGGAATATGATGTTCGAACGCAATAGGAACATTCTTCTACTGGAAATATATTGGCTTGTTCGCGTTGATATGCAATTTGAACCTGTTGACTTTGTTCTTCTGGCCAGAGTCACCGCTCTGGCTGGCTAGTCAGGGACGCTTTCGGGAATGCGCTACAAGCCATCGCTTTCTAAAAGGCACCGATACTGATACCGAAATGGAACTAGAAAAGTTAATTAACGCTCAAAAGCAATATCTGGAAGAACGCAAATCCAAACGTACATTGAAACAAAGAATAACGGAGTTTATAAAGACATTTGCAAGAAAAGAGTTTTATAAGCCTTTATTTATTTCCCAAATCCTTCTGAATCTGGTACAGGTTTCAGGGAAATACGTCTGTAGCTACTATGCTATTGAAATTATGAAAAAAGTGACTAAAGATGAGGCCAAAGCATATACGATGATGCTGGTCTTAGATGGCGTCACTGTTGGTGGTATGTACTTCGGTTGTGTCTTATCCAAGTTTATAGCAAGAAGGAGACTTTTACTGTCTTGTAGTGTCCTAGCCATTATTTTCCTATTCATCTTAGTTATATACTTTTATATAACAAGTATCGGTTTGTTAATAGAAAACAATATTGTGTCAATACTTTTTTTGGCTAAATCTTCTTTATTCATAAGCATTGGGCCATTGATATTAGCAACATCTATATACGGGGAGCTGATACCCTCTCAAAGTAAAGCTACGTTTTTAATAGTGAACGTTCTGTTATATTTCAGTATGCAATCGGTCGTACTCAAAGCCGCCCCGTATCTTTTTGTTAATAGCAGTTTGTATGTAACATTCTTAGTTTTTGCCGTTTTGTCTTCTATAGATGTGTTCCTCTTATACAAATACCTTCCTGAAACTAAGGATAAGACGATGCAGGAAATAGAAGAGCATTTTAAAGATTTTTCAAAAACTGAAGAGAAATCGTTTGACCATGTGGAGGAGCGCAGCTGGAATGTTCCTCCATCGCCTTGATCGTGAATGAGCAATATTTTCCTAAAGGCGATGTAATTGTGCCTGGGTACAGCGATCTTATAGATGTTGGACCGGTTTATTTATACGAACTGTTGTGAAAACTTTGATAGCGCGGCTTAGAACTTTATTTTTTTACATTTTCCGTCTACGTAACTTGTTCTAAATAGCACCTTATACTTTCTCGTCTTTAATTTTGAATTAGAATACTTCAAAAATTTGTCTAGAGTAACTTGTGGATAGAATTTTATTTAACCTGATAATATTGTTAATGATATTGTTGTTAGCATTAGCTGCTGTGAAGTTACTACCTTCTTCATGTTACTTTATAATATTATATACTTACTGTATGTAGCTGTTCACTATGGAATGCTGGACATAGCTCGTTTGTCTCTTATACTACACTGTATTTTTGTAAAAAATTTAAATGAAATCTATCAGATCGTCGATGTGTTGAAGAAAAGTCAGATAAAGAGTACCCGAAACCGACGAGCATGCATGAGTCGTTTGATGGATGTGGAGGAAGCGCGAGAGATCTGCCAGGTTCGTAGAAAGTGGCGGTCTGTTGTCTCTGCCTACCCCAATGGGAAATAGGCGTGAGATTATGTATGTATGTATGTATGTATGTTAAATAAAATCTACTGCCTCTCACTATTGTTTTATTCAAAGACTGCTAATGTTCTAAAGACACTAAAAAAACCACTTCAACCAAAAATTGGGTTGCGGGGGCAAAGTATTAGATGAAGTACTAAATGTCAATCAATTTCCTAATAGTATTCAAAGAACATTTTACGCTCGGCCATTCAGAAAGCTCACGTATTATTCTACTTTTGAATTTGCTCCATTAGTGATGGACTAGTGAAGTAATCATATACCACACAATCGATATCGATAAATGCTGCGAGCTTAGGAATAGCAGAATTTGTCAGTTTGTTATATTTGCAAGTAAGTATGCAGTCGGGCTAAAAATGTTTAGAGCAAATTGTGGAGTGTATTGATGGAATCCAATTTTCAGCCTTGCCTGTAGATTCGACCTAATGTTTTTTGAGGTTGGGATCTCTTGTAAATCTGAAAATCATTTATAATTTCAGTTCTATATTTTATAAAAATATAGCTAATTTTATCGACATAAAATTATTGATCTATCGATACTGTATATGTTTTGTCAAGCACTAAGGAAATATTAATGGATAAAAATACAAATCTACTATACAAAAATAAGTCGGGTTTTCCTTCCTGACGATTTAACTCCAGAACTGACGAACCAATTTCCATGGTTTTGCATTCGTTGGAAAGGTCTCGGGCTCCGCAAGGTTTATAGCAAAGAAAATTCAGCATTGCACCTGTGCGAAGCCGGGGCGGGTCGCTAGTATTTAAATATATTTTTTGTGGTGTACTTTGAATAGGAAAATACTAACTGGTGATAGGCAACGCCTGTATAGGATTTTTGCGAATTTACTGTGGAGTTTCCGCACCACACAACGACGCAAGTGGGCATATTTTTGCTAAAACCGAGAGCTTGTTTCGATCTGACTTCCAATATGTCATTATGTCGTCAAACCAGCGGTAATGTCTCATCTCAACATGGCTTGTCAACCGAGGACCCACTAGGTCGAGCTTTCCCACATTAGCACTCTTTATAAAAGATAACGATTTTCTTCCAACCTCTTTGAATGGAACATTGACACATCTAGGTACACTTTTAAACTAAAATATAATAATAATAATATAATAATCTACATCTACAACGAATAAACTCAAAAACTACTAGATTAGACCGATTTCCAAAATTCTTTTACCAATGGAAAGCTTACTTTTCTGGTAAAACCGAGAGCTTGTTTCGATCTGACTTCCAATATGTCATTATGTCGTGAAACCAGCGGTAATGTCTCAACACGGCTTGTCAACCGAGGACCCACTAGGTCGAGCTTTCCTACATTAGCACTCTTTATGAAAGATAACGATTTTCTTCCAACCTCTTTGAATGGAACATTGACACATCTAGGTACACTTTTAACTTAAAATATACCTACTTTTCCTACTTATAAAAGAATTTCAAGTATAACAGCTCTATATAAGTCAACTTCACGACTTAGGATAAACATTAAAATGATTACTATTTGTCGATAAAGATAACATTTAGCTTGGAAACGTGACATGTTAAGTGCACGGGCAATTAATTCGACTCCTTCTCACTATGGAGACGTGCAAGTACAAGGAAATAAATCCAAATTTAAAAGAAGACAGCAATACAGAAAAGAAAAAATTCTGGAATATTATATTTTTGAGACAGGTAAACCTGATTTAATTTTATTATAGAAACCTCTTGAATACAGAAGTCTGGGTACGTTCGTTCATGCATATGATGTACCGTGCATGAATACGTGCGTACTAACCTACGTGCACGCATGCGTGCGTTTCATCGTACATGGACACGTGCGTGCTAACCTACGTGCATGCATGCGTGTATACCAGTGCAGCGTACAAAAACACGTGTTAACCTGCGTGCATGTATACGTAAATGTGTGCATGCGTGTGTACTTGAACTTGTACGTTTATAGAGTTTAAATTAAAACTACCTGTGAATTATCACAATTATATTATCTTAGACTCGTCATCATCATACTTTTTCAGATACTGATGTGTATAGGTCCTTGGTCAAGTTACTTCCTAGGCGGAATTAGTATCGGATCAACGACGGTCATGTTAGCACAGTTAAGACGAGAAGCGAAATCTGATGAAGCGATTAGTATAGACATGGGGTCCTGGATAAGTATGTTGAATATTCCGCGTTATTTTTGTTTTAATACTAAATTTTCCAACTACCTCAGGAATTTGGTGTGAGTGTATATTTATTTATTACTAGCGGGTGCCCAGCGGCGTTGCCCGCGCGGATTCCGTTTATTCCCGTTCCCGTGGGAATTTCTGAAAATCCCTTCATAGTGGTTGCCTACGACATATTTAAGACACCTACATACCATATTTCAAATAGCGGGTGCCCAGCGGCGTTTTCCCGCTTGGATTTAGTTTCTTCCCGTTCCCGTTTGAATTTCCAAAAATCCCTTCATACCAATTTCCTATGACATATCAGACACCTTCATACCATTTTTCAAGTTTCTAGGTGTTATCGTTTCGGAGTAGTACGTATTTCTCTTTTTAACCAGTTTTTTTATTTTCCCGTGGGAATGAGATATTTTCCTGGAATAAAAAGTACCCTAGATGTTGACCCGGGTACTCAGTTATCTCCATACCAAATTTCATCAAAATCCGTCCAGTAGTTTTTGAATGATGCGTGCACAACCAGACAGACAGACAGACAGACAAAAATAAAAAAAATGGTGTTTCGGTATCTATATCGATAACTATATACACTACCGTTAAAATTTTCAAAAAATATTTCATGTACAGACACGGCCCCGTTAGAGTTTTATTATATGTATAGATATTAATTGTAATCTGCTAGTGTCCTTCCGTCAGGCTTGAAAAATTCGGACAGTGAAGTGGGTCTACACTATCATAATGGAGAGAATGGCGCATACTTCCTCATATTATGTGAGAAAAGACCCATCTTTCCTCAGTGGCCTGTTATAGGTTGCTAATCTTGATGATGATTGTCCGCTACCTGGTTCTCAGAATATTAAAAAAGAATCTGACTTTGGCGGCCTTGAGTCACAGGGTCACTTAAAATTCCATTACAGAATAAGTATAATACTAGAAGAATAAGAGAAAAGAAATTAGTTAAACCAAAATCTAAAAATTACTACGGTGAAAGAACAACCAGGTATTTAACGCCTAAAATATATAATAAGATTCCATATTTGAGAGAAAATCACATTAGCTGTAAACAAACGCTAAAACATAATTTGAAGAAAGTTTTCCTCAAATATATATGCTCTGACAGACAGACGACAATTGACACATTCTTTCCTTGTGAGAGTTTTCAGTAAACAAGTAGGTACATATTGTTATAAATAAGTAAATAGATAGGTGTAGGGTTACATGGCAAATTATAAATATTAGAAAAGAGCGTTGTTCTCGCCGACAAACTGCATTGTAGTTTGGCGAGGGTAATTTAAAATTGTATTGTTATTTTTAAAAGGAATAATAAATAAATAAAAAAAAAATGATGAGTAAGTGTGACACAATATTACAGAAAGGTATCACTAATTTTTTGTCCTCTTTCCAGCGGCAGCGCACAGCTTGGCTGCCCTCGTCTGGGTACTGGTTTGGTCGAACCTCGCTCAGATTATCGGGCGACGAAAAACATTTGCTATCTCCGGAGTTTTTGTATCTATCAGCTTTCTCGTCTTCTACTTCAGCACAAACACCACAGAGATATTGATCGGGGAACTCATTCGCGGTGCTCTGTTCGGTACAAATTTGTCGACCGCGCTTACTGTCATAACTGAGTATACATCACCACGTTACAGAGGCTTGTGTCTGACCATCAAATCTGCATCAGCCTTTTGGGGCATTTGGTGTTCGAACGCAATAGGAACATTCTTCTACTGGAAATATATTGGCTTGTTCGCGTTGATATGCAATTTGAACCTGTTGACTTTGTTCTTCTGGCCAGAGTCGCCGCTCTGGCTAGCTAGTCAGGGACGCTTCCAAGAATGCGCTACAAGCCATCGCTGGCTAAAAGGCACCGATACTGCTACAGAATTGGAACTAGAAAAGTTAATTAACGCTCAAAAGCAATATCTGGAAAAACGCAAATCCAAACGTACATTGCAACAAAGAATAACGGAGTTTGTAAAGACATTTGCAAGAAAAGAGTTTTATAAGCCTTTATTGATTTCCCAAATCCTTCTGAATCTGGTACAGGTTTCAGGGAAATATGTCTGTAGCTACTATGCTATTGATATTATGAAAAAAGTGACTAAAGATGAGGCCAAAGCATATACGATGATGCTGGTCTTAGATGGCGTCACTATTTGTGGTATGTACTTCGGTTGTATCTTATCCAAGTTTGTAGCAAGAAGGACACTCTTAATGTGGTGTAGTGTCCTCTACATTATATTCCTATTCATCTTAGTTATATACTTTTATATAACAAGTGTCGGTTTGTTAATAGAAGACGGTATTGTATCTTTAGTTTTGTTGGCTACATCTTCTTTTTTTATAAGTATCGGGCCATTGATATTATCAGCGTCCATATACGGAGAACTGATACCCTCTCAAAATAAAGCTACGTTTATAATAGTGAACGTTCTATTATATTTCAGTATGCAATCGGTCGTACTCAAAGCCGCACCGTATCTTTTTGTTAATAGCAGTTTGTATGTAACATTCTTAGTTTTTGCCGTTTTATCTTCTATAGATGTGTTCCTCTTGTACAAATACCTTCCTGAAACTAAGGATAAGACGATGCAGGAAATAGAAGAGTCTTTTAAAGATCCTTTAAAAACTGAAGAGAAATTGTTTGATCATGTGGAGGAGCGCAGGTGGAATGCCCCTTCGTCGCCTTGATCATGAAAGAGGAATATTTTCCTAAAAGCGATGTAATTGTGCCTGAGTACAGCGGTCCAATAGATGTTGGACGGTTATATTTATACGAACTGTTGTGAAAACTTTGATAGCGCGGTATAGAACTTTTTTTTTTTATTTTCCCTCTATGTCTCTTGTTGTTCTACATAGCACAGCATCTAACCTTTGTAAAAAATATAAATAAAATCTATTGCCTGTCGCTATTGTTTTATTTTCATCAGTTCTTATTACAATCGCCTTAGAGGTCACACTCGCACTACAAGTAAAAAGCTTCATGTGCTCTTTTCTGTATCATTTGGTCTTTAGTTTGCATATGAAAAATGGTGAAATCGCGCGGAACAGCTAGTTTATTTATAAAAGGTATTTTTTTACCTAGCTATTTTTTGGTTAGGTAGGTAAAGTCAAGAGAAAGTCAAGCTTTACACTACCATTTTAAGCTGAGCTCTGAATTATATTGCGCGCTGTAGAAGACAGAGCCAGTTCAAAGTCCAAAGTGCCAAGCTTAGCGTGCTCTTGACTGTACCTACTTTTCTTACTTATAAATGAATGCAAATATAACAGCTCTATTCTGGATGATTTTTTTTACCGTCTGGAAAAAAATATGACGTATAAGGTATCTAGAGCCGAAGTTATACACGAGATTAATTGTTAAATATAGTCATGTTTAATGCAATTTACAAAATTTAGAAAACTACGCACATGCACAATACTACGCGCAGCTGACGGTTGTAGGTAGATTGCACATAATTGGAAGCTACGAGCCTGTTTCTTTTTAAAATACAATTTCAAATATTTCAGTGTGTAAAATTGACTACAATTGAGCAATGTATATTAGTTTAAGCAAGAAAAAAAATGTTTTGAGAAAAAAAAAAATTAAGTAACATTGCCAAATGAATCTATTACCTATCACACCACATTTTTTTCCAGACGGTAAAAAAAGTCACCTGTATAAGTCAACTTCACGACTAAGCATAAAACTTAAAATTATTACTGTTTGTCGATAAAGATAGCGTTTAGCTTGAAAACGTGACATGTTACGTGTACGAGCAATTAATTCGACTCGTTCTTACTATGGAGACGTGCAAATACCAGGAAATAAATCCAGATATAAAAGAAGACAGCAATTCAGAAAGAAATAAATTCTGGAATATTATATTTTTGAGACAGGTAAACCTGATTTAATTTTGTTTTAGAAACATCTTTAATACAGAAGTGTGGGTACGTTCGTTCATGTATGTGTACCATCGTGTATGAATACGTGCGTACTACTACTAACCTAACCTAACCTAACCTACGTACATGCATGTGTGCGTACCAGCGCGCATGAACATGATACCTACGTTTTAATCTACGTGCATACATGCCTGCTAACCTACGGGCACGCATGCGTGCGTTTCATCGTACATGGACACGTGCGTGCTAACCTACGTGCATGCATGCGTGTATACCAGCGTGCAAGAAGACGTGCTAACCTGCATGCACGTATACGTAAATGTGTGCATGCGTGTGTACTTGAACTTGTACGTTCATAGAGTTTAAATTAAAACTACCTGTGAAACAATTATTATCTTAGACTCGTCATCATCATCATCATCATACTTTTTCAGATCCTGATATGTATAGGTCCTTGGTCAAGTTACTTCATAGGCGGAATTAGTATTGGATCCACGACGGTCATGCTAGCGCAGTTAAGACGAGAAGCGAAATCTGATGAAGCGATCAGTATAGACATGGGGTCCTGGATAAGTATGTTGAATATTACGCGTTATTTTTGGTTTAATATATACCTACTTAAATCAAAATTAGTGAGGCTCGGGTTCGAATCCTTTCATGTACTAATGAGTTTTTCAAAACTTACGTACATATGTATCACTAGCTCGACGGTGAAGGAAAACATCGTGAGGAAACCCGCAGGTCTCAGAATTAATTCTGAGACATGTGTTAATAGACCCGGTCCGGCGATGGGCTCACCACCTATCACGTTTAGGGGTCCAATGTATCTCGTGAAATGTGGGTATATCCAGTAATGGAATACCTCTGCCTACCCCCTCGGGGATGAAAGGCATGAGATTATATTATTTGTTATATATATACCTACTTCTATACTAATATCACTATGAGGAATGATTTGTTTGTTTGTATCTTTGTTACGATTAAACTCAAAAACTACAAAACCGATTTTAAAAATTCTTTGACCAATAGAAAGCTAAAATATTCCTGAGTAACATAGGCTATATTTTATTCCCATATTCCCACGGGAACGGGGATTACGCGGCTGAAACCGTGCAGAACCACTAGTACATCATAAAAGCATTGATAACTGTTAGAGCAGAGCCACTTCAACATGAGACACGGGTTAATGGGTTCAGAGACTATCACGGTCAGAGATCCGAAATATACACTGTTGAAATAAGATTATTTCCAACTACCTCAGGAATATGGCGTGAGTGTATATTTATTTATTATATTAATTGTAATTTACTAGTGTCCTTCCGTCAGGCTTGAAAAATTTTGACAGTGAAGTAGGTCTACAATAGTCTATAGAATAGCCAATATAGGATCTATGTGAGGATTTCTTTAAGTTATACTGATTTGTGTGGCTTATTGAAAAAAATTGTACTGTTAAAGTAATAATCTTTGTCGAAACCTATAGTGTCAAACAAACTTTGGTGGCCTTGATTACTCAGTCAGAGGGTGCCTCAATGATGAGTTAGTGTGACACAATATTACAGGTATCACTTATTTTTTGTCTTCTTTCCAGCGGCAGCGCACAGCTTGGCTGCCCTCGTCTGGGTACTGGTTTGGTCGAACCTCGCTCAGATTATCGGGCGACGAAAAACATTTGCTATCTCCGGAGTTTTTGTATCCATCAGCTTTCTTGTCTTCTACTTCAGCACAACCACCACGGAGATATTGATCGGAGAAGTCGTTCGCGGTGCTCTGTTCGGTACAAATTTGTCGACCACGCTTACTGTCATAACTGAGTACACATCACCACGTTACAGCGGCTTGTGCCTGACCATAAAATCTGCATCAGTCTGCTGGGGCATTTGGTGTTCGAACGCAATAGGAACATTTTTCTACTGGAAATATATTGGTTTGTTCGCGTTGATATGCAATTTGAACCTGTTGACTCTGTTCTTCTGGCCAGAGTCGCCGCTCTGGCTAGCTAGTCAGGAACGCTTCCGGGAATGCGCTACAAGCCATCGCTGGCTAAAAGGCACCGATACAGCTACCGAAATGGAACTAGAAAAGTTAATTAACACGCAAAAGCAATATCTGGAAGAACGCAAATCCAAATGTACATTGAAAGAAAGAATCTCGAAGTTTATAAAGACATTCGCAAGAAAGGAGTTTTACAGGCCATTGTTGCTCTCCCAAATTCTTCTGAATCTAGTACAAGTTTCAGGGAAATACGTCTGTAGCTACTATGCTATTGAAATCATGAAAAAAGTGACTAAAGATGAGGCCAAGGCATATACGATGATGTTGGTCTTAGATGGCGTTACTGTTGGTGGTATGTACTTCGGTTGTGTCTTATCCAAGTTTATAGCAAGAAGGACACTCTTAATGTGGTGTAGTGTCCTAGCCATTATATTCCTATTCATCTTAGTTATATACTTTTATCTAACAAGTATCGGTTTGTTAATAGAAGACAATATTGTGTCAATACTTTTGTTGGCTACATCTTCTTTATTCATTAGTATTGGGCCACTGATATTAGCAACATCTATATACGGGGAGCTGATACCCTCTCAAAGTAAAGCTACGTTTATAATGGTGAACGTTCTATTATATTTCAGTATGCAATCGGTCGTACTCAAAGCCGCACCATATCTTTTTGTTAATAGCAGTTTGTATGTAACATTCTTAGTTTTTGCCGTTTTGTCTTCTATAGATGTGTTCCTCTTATACAAATACCTTCCTGAAACTAAGGATAAGACGATGCAGGAAATAGAAGAGTCTTTTAAATATTCTTTAAAAACTGAAGAGAAATTGTTTGATCATGTGCAGGAGCGCAGGTGGAATGCCCCTTCATCGCCTTGATCGTGAAAGAGGAATATTTTCCTAAGAGCGATGTAATTGTGCCTGGGTACAGCGGTCCAATAGATGTTGGACGGTTATATTTATACGAACTGTTGTGAAGACTTTGATAGCGCGGTAAAGAACTTTTTTTTTTCATTTTCCCTCTATGTCTCTTGTTGTTCTACATAGCACAGCACCTAACCTACATTTTTTCTCGTCCTAAATTTAGTACCTACTACACTGTATCTTTGTAAAATATATAAATACAATCTATTGCCTCTCGCTATTGTTTTATTCTCATCAGAAGCAACGTCCGGTCCAAAGAGTTTGGAACCCTTAAAAGTACCTTACAGATTTTACAAATAAAAAAAATATACAATAACATAATAACCTACATCTACACTATAATATCATAAATCACTATCACTACATAGTATAAAACAAAGTCGCTTTCTCTGTCCCTATAACGGATTTTGATGCGGTTTTTTTTAAATAGATAGAGTGATTCAAGAGGAAGGTTTTAATATTAGCATTGCACCCATGCAAAGCCGGGGCGGGTCGCTAGTAGGAAATATTTGTATTTTTGTATGTTTGTAACGAACAAACTCGAAAAGTACTAAACCGATTTCCTAAATTCTTTCACCAAATGGAAAGCTTACTTTTCTGGTACAGTACGGAGCTTGACACATTTGACTTTGTGACGTTCTTATTACAATCGCCTTAGAGGTCACACTCGCACTACAAGTGTAAAGCTTCATGTGCTCTTTTCTGTATCATGTGGTCTTTAATTTGCATTGGATAAATGGTGAAATCGCGCGGAACAGCTAGTTTATTTATAAAAGGTAAGGTATTCCAACAATCTCACACACATTACTTTTACCTAGCTATTTTTTGGTTAGCTAGGTACAATCAAGAGAAAGTCAAGCTTTACACTACCATTTTATGCTGAGCTCTGATTTATACTGCTCGCCGTATAAGACAGAGCCAGTTTAAAGTCCAAAGTGCCAAGCTTAGCGTGCTCTTGACTGTACCTACTTTTCTTACTTATAAATGAATGCAAATATAACAGCTCTATATAAGTCAACTTCACGACTAAGCATAAAAATTAAAATTATTACTGTTTGTCGATAAAGATAGCATTTAGCTTGAAAACGTAACATGCTAAGTGCAGGGGCAATTAATTCGACTCGTTCTCACTATGGAGACGTACAAATACCAGGAAATAAATCCAGATTTAAAAGAAGACAGCAATACAGAAAAGAATAAATTCTGGAATATTATATTTTTGAGACAGGTAAACCTGATTTAATTTTGTTTTAGAAACATCTTTAATACAGAAGTGAGGGTGCGTTCGTTCATGTATGTGTACCATCGTGTATGAATACGTGCGTACTAACCTACGTACATGCATGTGTGCGTACCAGCGTGCATGCACATGATACCTACGTTATAATCTACGTGCATACATGCCTGCTAACCTACGTGCACGCATGCGTGCGTTTCATCGTACATGGACACGTGCGTGCTAACCTACGTGCATGCACGCGTGTATAGCAGCGTGCAAAAACACGTGCTAACCTGCATGCACGTGTACGTAAATGTTTGCATGCGTGTGTACTTGAACTTATAGAGTTTAAATTAAAACTACCTGTAAAACAATTATTATCTTAAGACTCGGCATCATCAATACTTTTTCAGATCCTGATATGTATAGGTCCTTGGTCAAGTTACTTCATAGGCGGAATTAGTATTGGATCCACGACGGTCATGCTAGCGCAGTTAAGACGAGAAGCGAAATCTGATGAAGCGATCAGTATAGACATGGGGTCCTGGATAAGTATGTTGAATATTACGCGTTATTTTTGGTTTAATATATACCTACTTAAATCAAAATTAGTGAGGCTCGGGTTTGAATCCTGTCATGTACCAATGAGTTTTTCAAAACTTACGTACATATTTATCACTAGCTCGACGGTGAAGGAAAACATCGTGAGGAAACCCGCAGGTCTCAGAATTAATTCTGAGACATGTGTAAATAGACCCGGTCCGGCGGCGATGGGCTCACCACCTATCACGTTTAGGGGTCCAATGTATCTCGTGAAATGTGGGTATATCCAGTAATGGAATACCTCTGCCTACCCCCTCGGGGATGAAAGGCATGAGATTATATTATTTATTATATATATACCTACTTCTGTACTCCGTGCAGAACCGCTAGTACAACATTGATAACTGTTAGAGCAGAGCCACTTCAACATGAGACACGGGTTAATGGGTTCAGAGACTATTACAGTCAGAGATCCGAAATATACACTGTTGAAATAAGTTTATTTCCAACTACCTCAGGAATATGGCGTGAGTGTATATTCATTCATTATATTAATTGTAATTTGCTAGTGTCCTTCCGTCAGGCTTGAAAAATTCTGACAGTGAAGTAGGTCTAGAATTGTCTATAGAATAGCCTATATAGGATCTATGTGAGGATTTCTTTAAGTTATTCTGATTTGTGTGGCTTATTGAAAAAAATTGTACTGTTAAAGTACTTATCTTTGCCGAAACCTATAGTGTCTTAAATTGTTTCTAATTGTGAAAACTTGTAATTGGCTCTTTGTTGCTCATGATTGTTTCTCACAATGTTATTTTAGCTGTAAGTTTTCCGAAAAATAAAAAAATAAATAAATATGTTATAGCCCAATGGCGATAATGGCGCATACTTCCTCATATGTGAGAAAATACGCATAGTTCAGCACTGACGTGTTGTAGGTTGCTTATGATGATGATGATGATGGTCCGCTACCTGGTTCTGGTAAAATGAAAAAAAACTTTGGTGGCCTTGACTACTCAGTCAGAGGGTGCCTCAATGATGAGTTAGTGTGACACAATATTACAGGTATCACTTATTTTTTGTCTTCTTTCCAGCGGCAGCGCACAGCTTGGCTGCCCTCGTCTGGGTACTAGTTTGGTCGAACCTCGCTCAGATTATCGGGCGACGAAAAACATTTGCTATCTCCGGAGTTTTTGTATCCATCAGCTTTCTTGTCTTCTACTTCAGCACAACCACCACAGAGATATTGATCGGAGAAGTCGTTCGCGGTGCTCTGTTCGGTACAAATTTGTCGACCACGCTTACTGTCATAACTGAGTACACATCACCACGTTACAGAGGCTTGTGTCTGACCATCAAATCTGCATCAGTCTGCTGGGGCATTTGGTGTTCGAACGCAATAGGAACATTTTTCTACTGGAAATATATTGGTTTATTCGCGTTGATATGCAATTTGAACCTGTTGACTCTGTTCTTCTGGCCAGAGTCGCCGCTCTGGCTAGCTAGTCAGGGACGCTTTCGGGAATGCGCTACAACCCATCGCTGGCTAAAAGGCACCGATACTGCTACCGAAATGGAACTAGAAAAGTTAATTAACACGCAAAAGCAATATCTGGAAGAACGCAAATCCAAATGTACATTGAAAGAAAGAATCTCGAAGTTTATAAAGACATTCGCAAGAAAGGAGTTTTACAGGCCATTGTTGCTCTCCCAAATTCTTCTGAATCTAGTACAAGTTTCAGGGAAATACGTCTGTAGCTACTATGCTATTGAAATCATGAAAAAAGTGACTAAAGATGAGGCCAAGGCATATACGATGATGTTGGTCTTAGATGGCGTTACTGTTGGTGGTATGTACTTCGGTTGTGTCTTATCCAAGTTTATAGCAAGAAGGACACTCTTAATGTGGTGTAGTGTCCTAGCCATTATATTCCTATTCATCTTAGTTATATACTTTTATATAACAAGTATCGGTTTGTTAATAGAAGACAATATTGTGTCAATACTTTTGTTGGCTACATCTTCTTTATTCATAAGCATTGGGCCACTGATATTAGCAACATCTATATACGGGGAGCTGATACCCTCTCAAAGTAAAGCTACGTTTATAATGGTGAACGTTCTATTATATTTCAGTATGCAATCGGTCGTACTCAAAGCAGCACCGTATCTTTTTGTTAATAGCAGTTTGTATGTAACTTTCTTAGTGTTTGCCGTTTTGTCTTCTATAGATGTGTTCCTCTTATACAAATACCTTCCTGAAACTAAGGATAAGACGATGCAGGAAATAGAAGAGCATTTTAAAGATTCTTCAAATCTTGATCGTGAATGAGCAATATTTTCCTAAAGGCGATGTAATTGTGCCTGGGTACAGCGATCTTATAGATGTTGGACCGGTTTATTTATACGAACTGTTGTGAAAACTTTGATAGCGCGGTTTAGAACTTTATTTTTTTACATTTTCCGTCTACGTTACCTGTTCTACATAGCACCTTATACTTTCTCGTCTTTAATTTAGAATTAGAATACTTTAAAAATTTGTCTAGAGTAACTTGTGGATAAAATTTTATTTAACCTGATAATATTGTTAATGATATTGTTGTTAGCATTAGCTGCTGTGAAGTTACTACCTTCTTCATGTTACTTTATATATACTTACTGTATGTAGCTGTTCACTATGGAATGCTGGACATAGCTCGTTTGTCTCTTATACTACACTGTATTTTTGTAAAAAATTTAAATAAAATCTATCAGATCGTCGATGTGTTGAAGAAAAGCCAGATAAAGAGTACCCGAAACCGACGAGCATGCATGACGTTTGATGGATGTGGAGGAAGCGCGAGAGATCTGCCAGGTTCGTAGCAAGTGGTGGTCTGTTGTCTCTGCCTACCCCAATGGGAAATAGGCGTGAGATTATGTATGTATGTATGTTAAATAAAATCTACTGCCTCTCACTATTGTTTTATTCAAAGACTGCTAATGTTCTAAAGACACTAAGAAAACCACTTCAACCAAAAATTGGGTTGCGGGGGGCAAAGTATTAGATGAAGTACAAAATGTCAATCAGTTTCCTAATAGTATTCAAAGAACATTTTACGCTCGGCCATTCAGAAAGCTCACGTATTATTCTACTTTGAATTTGCTCCATTAGTGATGGACTAGTGAAGTAATCATATCGATATCGATAAATGCTGCGAGCTTAGGAATAGCAGAATTTGTCAGTTTGTTATATTTGCAAGTAAGTATGCAGTCGGGCTAAAAATGTTTAGAGCAAATTGTGGAATGTATTGATGGAATCCAATTTTCAGCCTTGCCCGTAGATTCGACCTAATGTTTTTTGAGGTTGGGATCTCTTGTAAATCTGAAAATCATTTATAATTTCAGTTCTATATTTTATAAAAATATAGCTAATTTTATCGACATAAAATTATTGATCTATCGATACTGTATATGTTTTGTCAAGCACTGAGGAAATATTAATGGATAAAAATACAAATCTACTATATAAAAAAAGGCGGGTTTTCCTTCCTGACGATTTAACTCCAGAACTGACGAACCGATTTCTATGGTTTTGCATTCGTTCTAAAGGTCTCGGGCTCCGCAAGGTTTATAGCAAAGAAAATTCAGCATTGCACCCGTGCGAAGCCGGGGCGGGTCGATAGTATTTAAATATATTTTTTGTGGTGTACTTTGAATAGGAAAATACTAACTGGTGATAGGCAACGCCTGTATAGGATTTTAGCGAATTTACTGTGGAGTTTCCGCACCACACAACGACGCAAGCGGGCATATTTTTGTTAAAACCGAGAGCTTGTTTCGATCTGACTTCCAATATGTCATTATGTCGTCAAACCAGCGGTAATGTCTCATCTCAACATGGCTTGTCAACCGAGGACCCACTAGGTCGAGCTTTCCCACATTAGCACTCTTTATAAAAGATAACGATTTTCTTCCAACCTCTTTGAATGGAACATTGACACATCTAGGTACACTTTTAAACTAAAATATAATAATAATAATATAATAATCTACATCTACAACGAATAAATCTAAAACTACTAGATTAGACCGATTTCCAAAATTCTTTTACCAATGGAAAGCTTACTTTTCTGGTAAAATGAGCTATAATTTCGGAACAGGTAGTTTATTTATAAAAGGTTTTCCAACATTTCACACACATTACTTTTACCTAGTATTTTTTTTTGGTAAGGTGCAGTTAAGAGCAAGTCAAGCTTTACACTACCATTTTAAGCTGAGCTCTGATTTATACTGCGCGCCATAGAATACAGGCACATGAGTAAAGAAACGGAACAGAGACAAGGCTAGTAGACACGCACACAAGCACTGCATGCTTGTAGTAGTGTACCTACGACAGCGCGGTTGTATGAAGCTTTGTCTCTGTTCCGTTTCTTTACTCATGTGATACAGGGCCGGTTCAAAGTCCAAAATGTCAAGCGTAGCGTGCTCTTGACTGTAGGTACCTACTTTTCCTACTTATAAAAGAATTTCAAGTATAACAGCTCTATATAAGTCAACTTCACGACTAAGCATAAACATTAAAATAATAACTGTTGGTCGATAAAGATAGCATTTAGCTTGGAAACGTGACATGTTAAGTGCACGGGCAATTAATTCGACTCCTTCTCACTATGGAGACGTGCAAGTACAAGGAAATAAATCCAGATTTAAAAGAAGACAGCAATAGAAAAAAGAAAAAAATCTGGAATATTATATTTTTGAGACAGGAAACCTGATTTAATTTTATTATAAAAACCTCTTGAATACAGAAGTCTGGGTACGTTCGTTCATGCATATTATGTACCGTGCATGAATACGTGCGTACTAACCTACGTGCACGCATGCGTGCGTTTCATCGTATATGGACACGTACATACTAACCTACGTGCATGCATGCGTGTATACCAGTGCAGCGTGCAAAAACACGTGCTAACCTGCGTGCAGGTATACGTAAATGTGTGCATGCGTGTGTACTTGAACTTGTACGTTTATAGAGTTTAAATTAAAACTACCTGTGAATTACAACAATTATATTATCTTAGACTCGTCATCATCATACTTTTTCAGATACTGATATGTATAGGTGCTTGGTCAAGTTACTTCCTAGGCGGAATTAGTATCGGATCAACGACGGTCATGCTAGCGCAGCTAAGACGAGAAGCGAAATCTGATGAAGCGATCAGTATAGACATGGGGTCCTGGATAAGTATGTTGAATATTCCGCGTCATTTATGTTTTAATACTACATTTTCCAACTACCTCAGGAATATAGTGTGAGTATATATTTATTTATTATATTAATTGTAATCTGCTAGTGTCCTTCCGTCAGGCTTGAAATATTCTGACAGTGAAGTGGGTCTACACTATATCTATACATAATGGAGAGAATGGCGCATACTTCCTCATATGTGAGAAAAGACCCATGGTTCCTCAGTGGCCTATTATGGATTGCTAATTTTGATGATAATTGTCCGCTACCTGGTTCTCAGAATAGTAAAAAAGAAACTGACTTTGGTGGCCTTGAGTCACAGGGTCACTTAATGATGAGTAAGTGTGACACAATATTACAGAAAGGTATGACTTATTTTTTGTCCTCTTATCAGCGGCAGCGCACAGCTTGGCTGCCCTCGTCTGGGTACTGGTTTGGTCGAACCTCGCTCAGATTATCGGGCGACGAAAAACATTTGCTATCTCCGGAGTTTTTGTATCCATTAGCTTTCTCGTCTTCTACTTCAGCACAAACACCACAGAGATATTGATCGGGGAAGTCATTCGCGGTGCTCTGTTCGGTACAAATTTGTCGACCGCGCTTACTGTCATAACTGAGTATACATCACCACGTTACAGAGGCTTGTGTCTGACCATCAAATCTGCATCAGCCTTTTGGGGCATTTGGTGTTCGAACGCAATAGGAACATTTTTCTACTGGAAATATATTGGCTTGTTCGCGTTGATATGCAATTTGAACCTGTTGGCTCTGTTCTTCTGGCCAGAGTCGCCGCTCTGGCTAGCTAGTCAGGGACGCTTTCGGGAATGCGCTATAAGCCATCGCTATCTAAAAGGCACCGATACTGTTACCGAAATGGAACTAGAAAAGTTAATTAACGCTCAAAAGCAATATCTGGAAGAACGCAAATCCAAACGTACATTGAAACAAAGAATAACGGAGTTTATAAAGACATTTGCAAGAAAAGAGTTTTATAAGCCTTTATTTATTTCCCAAATCCTTCTGAATCTGGTACAGGTTTCAGGAAAATACATCTGTAGCTACTATGCTATTGAAATTATGAAAAAAGTGACTAAAGATGAGGCCCAAGCATATATGATGATGCTGGTCTTAGATGGCGTCACTGTTGGTGGTATGTATTTCGGTTGTGTCTTATCCAAGTTTATAGCAAGAAGGACACTCTTAATGTGGTGTAGTGTCCTAGCCATTATATTCCTATTCATCTTAGTTATATACTTTTATATAACAAGTATCGGTTTGTTAATAGAAGACAATATTGTGTCAATACTTTTGTTGGCTACATCTTCTTTATTCATTAGTATTGGGCCACTGATATTAGCAACATCTATATACGGGGAGCTGATACCCTCTCAAAGTAAAGCTACGTTTATAATGGTGAACGTTCTATTATATTTCAGTATGCAATCGGTCGTACTCAAAGCAGCACCGTATCTTTTTATTAATAGCAGTTTGTATGTAACATTCTTAGTTTTTGCCGTTTTATCTTCTATAGATGTGTTCCTCTTGTACAAATACCTTCCTGAAACTAAGGATAAGACGATGCAGGAAATAGAAGAGTCTTTTAAATATTCTTTAAAAACTGAAGAGAAATTGTTTGATCATGTGCAGGAGCGCAGGTGGAATGCCCCTTCATCGCCTTGATCGTGAAAGAGGAATATCTTCCTAAAAGGGATGTTATTGTGCCTGGGTACAGCGTTCCAATTGATGTTGGACTTTTATATTTATACTACTGTTATGAAAACTTTGATAGCGCTGTATAGAACTTTTTTTTACATTTTCCCTCTATGTCGCTTGTTGTTCTACATAGCACAGCCACCTAACACATACTTTAATGTCCTGAATTTAGTACTAAGTACACTGTATCTTTGTAAAAAATGTAAATAAAATCTATTGCCTCTCGCTATTGTTTTATTTTAATCAGAAGCAACGTCCATAGAAATACCTATATTTAATATCTAACTGGAATACCTACATGTTAGTGTTTTTGGTGATATAAGATAGACTATACTGAGGTTTGAGATCAAAGATTTTGTATGAAAATATGCTCAGTGACTCGATAAATCTTTCAATCTCATCATAATTTTCATGCCCTTTTACCATTATTATTGCCAATTCTGTTACATAATACAACATTGTTTTTTTGAACCCATCTAGCTAACAGATTTTAAAAACAAATTTTAAAACACACAGATTTTCCGAAAACTTACGTATATTAGAGCCTTATATCCCCGAGGTGGTAGGAAGAGGTATTTCATTTCTGGATATACCCACTTTTCACCAGACATTCTTTGGACCCCCAAACGTGATAGGTGGTGAGCCTATCGCCGGACCGGGTCTGCTACACATGTCTCAGAATTAATTCTGGGACCTGCGGGTTTCCTTACGATATTTTCCTTCACCGAAGAGCTAGTGATAAATATTTACGTAAGTTTTGAAAAACTCATTGGTAAGTACATGCCAGGATTCGAACCCGATCCTCACTGATTTTCATCATGTGAAGCAGGCTCTATAACCGTAAGGCTATCACTGCTCAGCAACAAACGATGACAGCACCAAGTAAAATAGCCCGTTGGCTTGTGTCAGCTGTTGAGCCACGAGGGCAGTCCGCGAGGTCGCGCGGCCATCGCGGCGGGGGCTCCGCGCAGCCGCATCCCGCGCAGACAGCCCGCCGTGCCCGTCTCCCCGCGTCGCACCACTCTCTCTCCCAGCCGCAACTCCAGCCCGCGCTCCCGTTCGCACGGTAAGCATATACCTAAGCCCCTTTTCACACGTACCGGTTGCCGTGCAGCCGGCGGCGAAATGTATGGCCGATTGCCCGGTTGCCCGCCGGTACGTATGAAAGCGTACATGGCCATATACATCGCCGCCCGCCGGCTACCCGGCAACCGGTACGTGTGAAAAGGCAGTGAAGCTGCTTTTCCTGTCACGCGGATAGCCGCCCGGGTGCGGGTCTGACTCCTATCATTTCATACATGTTTTTCCTATCACGCGGTCATCACGCGCGCCTTTAGTCACTGGCAGTCCCAACACTGCAGCGGTAAACGAAATCTTTTTCTTGCGTGTGGCCAGGAGGGTGTATCACCCCGCATCCGGACCAGATCCGCTCGCGTAAAGACTGAATTTCAAGGTCACTTAGGAACCTTTATAGAAGCTTCTGAATACAGAGTTGGTAAGTTAGGCAATTTTCCGTCTTTTAGGTTGTTTCGGTATAAAAGGTGGGCGACTTGGTTGGGAGCTAATAATCTTGTCTCATAGGTAACGAAAATACATCTAATCAAACGTATGTAGGTACTTGTACCAGGAGAAAGGGTTTTTGGAGGGAATCCGAAAACAGACGGCATGTTTTTTTTAATTTTTTCATTTTGCTGCATAATTTGGGTTTTAGCTCATACTGGTGAAGTATTGTGTAAAGTATTTTTGTGTACAAAAATTTTCAAATTCGTGTCGTGCTTGAGCTGGTGGCTAAATTGCTAATGCCTGAAAGCGAAAAAAAAAACATAAAACACGAAAAGAAAGGGTAGTACAGATAAGTACAAGATTCAGACTGGCACTGACTAGATCAGAAACTGACTCCTTTCCACCAGCGCTGTCACCATGCGTGACCGAAGCGCGCGTCGTATCCCGCGGGCACTGTCCACGCTCCCCGCACCAGCTTCACCCGCGGCCGGCGCAGCACGCAGCCAGCAAGCAGCTGCCGCAGCCGCGCCCCGTGCCGCCGCTAAAACCCACGCTCAGCAGCATCCAGAGCGATATACAGGTCACTACAACCCCTACTTTAGACTTTGTCTTACGGCAAATCTCTTGTGCTATAGGCATACCATCACTCGTTCAATCAATGCGCTCAGTCCATCAAGAAACTCTTTTAATCAAGACACTCTTGTAACAAAGATACTTTCTCAATTAAGAATTTTTTTCAATGAAGTCTGTCAGTCAATCAAAAAACTCTTTCACCCAGGAAACTCTTTCAATCAATCAGTTTCAATCGAGACACTGTTGCAACTAAAATACTCTTTCAATTCACAATCTTTCAATTTAGACACCCAATACACTCATTCTCTTAACAGTTCATGAAGAAACAAGACAGTATTTCGCAGTGAATGATACGCTCATAAAGATGCTTTCAATTTAACAGTGCTAGTGACGATTTCATGAGGTTTGCAGTCAATTAGCACATCGTCTTGGCTAGTATCCTCATTTTGATACAATTTTCTCAGGACACAAACGTCGCCGAATGCTTCACTCCAGTCTCCCGCGTGCAGTGCGCGCGCAAGGAACATCCCCCAAGTATAGAGGACTTGGGAGAGGCCAGCTCGAGAGACCGGAGTGTGTCCGACGCTGGCCGTTCTCGGAACACAACACCGAGACACGGCGAAGGTTCCCATAGTGTCAGGGGACCAGATAGTGGGAAGAAAAGTGATTCGGCGAATACGGTGAGTACTTAACGTTTTATTTGGAATTTTGAGGTGTATTTTGTGACGCTGGGCGTTGTTGGAACCAATTAAAGAGTTGGCCAAGCTTCTGATACTGTGTGTACTGTACTAGATAGTCGGAGACAAATGTCGCGCGACACGTGTATCCGGGGATAACGAGCGACATTTAACACGATACAACTTGCGACCTGTCGCGGAAAATATAAAGCGAGGCGAGGTCCCCTAGGTAATACATGGCTCTGCGAGGGTACAATATTCATAATCGTAGGTCTATACTCGGTCTGTATTACAGAACACTCTGCACGTGATTCCGCTTAAAACCGTCAGAAAGAGATGCCGCTACATAAGTCGCATAGAGCTGTCTCATTCTAACCTGTGCTCGAGCGGAGGTCAATACCAGAGGATCGTCCTACAATACTGGTCTAAGCGTGGTTCAATAGAAACGTATTCGTTTTAATATAATAACAGATGGCGCTCGTGAAATAAAATTACCTCAATTTTAAAAAACTAAAATAATTTATTGAAACCATTTTCAATGAAGCGTAAAAAAACGAATTCTAGCATCTTAATTGCCGCGCTTTTTAAAATTATTTTAGCAATAAATATATAAAAAACTTAAAAGCCCAATAAGCATTTTGGATGCCTTAACAATAATGTGAAACGGTCATAATACGTAATGATAGCACACGTCGATATAGATAAATTAGTTACAAAAATCTCAAGCGTAACCGATCGTAACTATAAATTATTATTTACAACTTGTCTTTGAGTGACTTATTAAAATAATTTCTCATAAAATACTGTCACAAATGACTATTATATTGTGCGTGGTCCTTAGGGATCCATTTACCTGTAGATTACATAAGTGCACTTTATATTTCGCCGAGTGTACAATAAACTTTATAAATATGTTTGCCAAACTCAAATTACACCTACGAATAACCTAGTTTCTATTCATCTAGTTTACTTTTATAATGAAAGAAGAGGACAGATATAGCTTGAAGTTAGATGCAGGTGTAGTACATAAGAGCTTTTCTCCATTGATACAGACAGGAACTGAACCGACCGATAACACGCTTATATAATCACGTCACCGTAACCTAAGCATTCTGATTGGTTGGTTTCAAAGTTGTCCGAGTCAGCAAATGGAGTGGCATTATTGTGCGCATGCGTTTAAGCGCATTTCCCGCAAAGAGGCTTGTTGTCCATCACGGAGAAGGTCGAGTCGGTCACTGGATTCCTGCATTTCTGTAATGAGATATATAGTTTTTATTTATTGTATTTTAGAGGTGTTGCTATCTAATAAAGTTTACGAAGAAAATTACTTAATAAAGCGAAGATTTACACTTGTAAATAATTACATTTTAAATGACGGTACCACACATCTAATATTACGCGTGAGATCCATTCCATATGTAGCCCAAGAAAAGTGAGCTTTCCATTGGTGAAAGAATTTTTAAAAACGGTCCAAGCGTTTCGGATCCTATTCATTAAAAACAAACATACAAATCTTTAATTTTTCTACTAGTATTAGTGAAGATAAAGTATTACTTTGTACTCCAGTTTGTACAAGATAATCTCTGAGGTACTAATCAGAGTCTAAAAGATATCCCGAGTGACACAAGCCATGTTTTGTGCATCTATAAATTATAATAATTTAAACGAAATAGGTACCATTAGCTAATACACTTGTAATTTGGCAAGTAGATTTCATATACGATAAAGGTATTTCTTAGAAAAAAAAACTATCGCATGAAAAATGCCGCGTGTGCTTCCTTTGCGTACGGAACACTAACATAGAACTCTAAAGAGTAAGAAACCGACTTCAACCAATTAAACTAAAAAAATACAGTAGAATTGATAACCTCTTCCTTTTTTGAAGACGTTTAAAAAAAATTTAAATCGGTTGGCATGATATTGAGTTATTCTTCCATTTGTCGCGCACATACCTACTTAATGCAAATTTAAGACTTATATGGTTTTCACATGGATGCCATTGTCAGAACAGAACAGATGCTATGGGCCAAATTAAAATAAGACCACATGGGAAGCACCACAAGAAGCTTTCATATAAAAATAATCATCAAAATCGGTTCGCCCAGTCGAAAGTTCTGAGATAACAAACATTAAAAAAAACATACGCTATGAATTGATGACTTCTTTTTTTTAAGTTGGTTGAAAAGTAGATGTGAATACTGACGTTGCAAGTGAAGCAGTCGCGGTGCCACTTGGCGTCGAGGGCGATAATGGCCTTATCGACGATGGGCTTGCCACAGCCAGCGCATCGCGCCGCGAACTTGTCCGCGTAACACGCCGAGCAGTACGGTCTACCACCCTGAAAAGTGATGATGACAAATTAATAATAAAAAATCTTAATAAGACAAGACAAATACATAGAGACAAGAGACAAGGAGGTATTACAACTTAATTAATTTGAGTATTTGACACAAGATTTGCGTCCCTGCGCTTCTAAACTAGGGGAAACCCCGTTAAATTAATAACATAGAACTCTAAAGAGTATAAAACCGACTTCAACTTATATGGTTTTCTCATGGTTACCATTGTCAGAACAAGACCAAATTGAAATAGTTGAAATGGGACCACACGGAAAGCACCAGCTTACAAATAAAAAAAGAATCCTCAAAATCGGTTGACCCAGTCGAAAGTTCTGAGGTAATAACATAAAAAAACATACATTCGAATTGAGTAACTCCACATTTTTTGAAGTCGGATGAAAACACTGTTAAATACATTGAAACAGCAGTAATAGCACTGTGGTGAGCGAGTCCGCATATCATGCGGGTTTGAATCCTGGTATCCTTCTTGGTACATGCGCTCACTAGTCGTGAGCGCATGTACCAAGAAGGATATTGGAAACTTAATATTAAACACTAGTTCGACGGTGAAGGAAAACATCGTGAGGAAACAGGCAGGTCCCAGAATTTATTCTGAGGCAGGTGTAAGAGCAACACGTAAAAGTGAGTGAGTCTAGGAATAAAATACTTCTTCCACCGCCCCCTGAAGTAATGAATTTATTTGTTAAATGCATAAACAAGGTGGTTACGTTTTTTCTTAGACCCGTTCTTACATGTATGTAAAGAAAGCTAACTAAACTTATCCTGGACGACACACTCGAAGTGCATTTGCTGACTGATATCCATCTCTCTTACTCTCAAGCTTTCCGGATTTTACTGCGTCATTCATTAGTGCAACAATTGACATTGTAGTTTTATAGTTATCTTATGCAACCACGACGGCTTACAAACGCAATTTACTAGGGACATAACAAATCTTACTAAGAAACATTATTGGTTCAATACAAATGTAATAGGGTTTGCTTACACATAGATAAGGTTAATTAGCAAAAACACAATTTACTACCTAGATAAAGAAAAATCATTTGGTGTGGTGTACCTCAAGGTTCCTATTTAGGCCAACAAAGTTAGTACTGGCGTTCCACAAGGATCACATTTGGGTCCATAGTTCATACCTGTTCCATAAAGCCACCACCACCCAGTTCCTTTCGGCATCCACCGCAGACGAAGTGGTCCGCATGCCATGAGACGCCTAAGGCTTGGATCACGCGCTGGAAACATAAGAAAAATACATTAATAAATAAATAATAATAAATTGTGGGACACAATTTACACACCGTTATTCAGTCCCAAACTAGGCAGAGCCTGTACTATGGGCACTAAACAACTGATAGACTTACTTAAATAAATATTAAACACCCAGACACGAAGCCAACAGACATGTTCATGCACACAAATGTTGGCCAAGAGCGGGGATCGAACCCGCGACCTCCGACTCAGAAGGCAGGGTCACTACCGACTGAGCCAACAGGCCCGTCAGATTACAGAGAGGGATTTTAAATCAACCAAGGAGATAGAGGAAGACAACCGTCATAAAATAAATTCTGTAGATTACGAGTATGAGTGCAGACTCTAGCTGACTCGTTTTTTCCCGTTTTCGTGAGAATAATGGGCAGATGTAGTTTTTTTTTCATACAGATGAGATTTCGTACAGATGACAACAGTAACTATTCTCGTATAAACAATTTTTTTTTATAGGTTACTTGCAGGTGCCTAGCAATATGGCCTGCCGGCATATATTACAGGCATATATTACACGCACAGAATTAGAATTTCATTATAACATGTGTAACTGTAAAATTGTACTGTACGAGATGAGTCTTTGTTTTTCAAACTCCAAACACAGTGATGTCATCCTCGCGGAAACAATGGTGCTTGTGTGGACGGTTGCACGTATTTGATGGCTTCAGCTCGCTACAGTATTCTACTACGACCGAATGCTCTTAAGCGATAAATAGAGCATGATGTATACGCTTAAACTCAATAAAATTATGAAGAAATGTTTGGAGAATGATAGTCGTGTATTACAATGTTGCTAGTAATTTTAGACCATGTTTGTGGTTCAGTACTCAAAGAATGGGTCCTCTATTACTTAACAACCACCGTCTGTGTGTCTGTCGGTCTATCGTAAATTTAAAGGGATGTATCTTTTGAACTGTAATAGGTTGAAGTTTTCACACAATGTGTATATTACATTGGATTTCCTCAGAAATAATATACAAAGTAAAAATAAGGGTGGTCCATACAAGAAACTTTTTTTGGTTTTACTCGTCGTAAACATGGTAATAAACACAAATATCAAAGTTTGTATGGTTATAATCAAACTATGAAATAAAACAACAAATAATAAAGAACGGCCAAGTATGAGAGAGTAAAACATAATATAAATATTGTGAGGCGGCGGAATTCCAATTTTATTTGGTCAGTTTTATTATTTGCAATAAAACAAACTACAGTCAAGATCACATTAAGCTTTACACTTGTAGTGCGAGTCTGACCTCTAAGGAGATTGCAATAAAAACGTTGCAAAGTCCAATTTGTCAAGCTCCACTCTTGACTGTACATTGTACAGTCAAGAGCAAGTCAAGCTTGACACTACCAGTTTAAGCTGAGCTCTGATTTGTACTGCGCGCCATAGAATACAGGGCCGGGTCAAAGTCCAAAGTGTCAAGTTTAACGTGCTCTTGACTGTACAACTGATCATTTTGGTACAGAACCATCCCTTCATCAATTGAAACTCGAGCCAGATGGTTCAAAGCCCAAGGCCAAAAGTATCAATGAAAGCCAATGACGTGTGTACTACTTGCACATATGTGACAACCTTTTGATTGCTTGGGTCTGCAACATACTATTTTATGGACCACTGTGTACCGTAATGGCGTCTCTGTATGGTCAAACGTCGTCGTAAAGCAGCGGGATTGCGCTGTGATGTAATTAAATTAAACATTGTGGACATTTCATCTTGTTTCGACGCCAGCGCTTCTAAAAAATATTTATTTATATGTAAGAGCAATGATAGCCTTACTGCTTCACATGATGATAATCAGTGAGGCTCGGGTTCGAGTCCTGGCATGTACCAATGAGTTTTTCAAAATTTACGTACATATTCAATTCATTATTAGCTCGACGGTGAAGGAAAACATCGTGAGGAAACCCGCAGGTCCCAGACTTAATTCTGAGGCATGTGTAAATAGACCCGGTCCGGCGATGGGCTCACCACCTATCACGTTTAGGGGTCCAATGTATCTCGTGAAATGTGGGTAGGTATTTCCAGGGATAAAAGACGTTAGATTATTTATTATTTAAGCTAGTGATAAATATGTGCGTAAGTTTTTGAAAAACTCATTGGTACATGCCAGGATTCGAACCGAGCCTCACTGATTTTCGGCCGGCTCTTTAACCGTAAAGGCTATCACTGCTATAAACAAAGAAATGAGCACCTAAATGTTGCAATATAACTGCGTTAAACGCATTGACTACCAGTGCAAGGCCAGTAGTGGAACCGTCATAAAATCGTGGAGCTTATAAAGAATCTGACATTGATTCAGATCTTACCACAATACTTTTAGCAAAAGCAATTTAGTTGTTTCGAAGCTCGTTTACTTGGCACCTCTCTTCTACTCTCGATGCAGTCGATGCTGAAAGTATCGTGTCTGCTATAGCCTTTTTTTTGTAAAAGGAAACTGCAATCGTTTAATATTTTATAGGCGCATCATTGAGTTACTGCATACGAATTCTGTGTAATGTAATCACCGTTACAAGGTCACAGCACAGCTACCGACTACATATGACTTTACGCCTCTCAATTACAACTGAATGAAGCATAATGTATGTAATTATGTGATAGTGAAACTAAAATGAGCGCCGGTGCAAGATCACAGCTGGCCCGGCGACGTTTACATCGTAAACTGTTGTTTAGATGCCGGTTATGTAATAGTCAATTTTCCAGATTTACTAAAAGTTCTTGAAATCTTGAATTAGAATCTTTTTCAAGGTCGAATCGCTATCATCCTTGTAGTAAGATGTATATCTATTACAAAAACTTTTGACTACGACTTTGTCTTTGTGTTTACATTGGAAAACTCACCTATGGTCTCCCTCGAGATGTCTATATTTTATCAAGATCGGTTCAGCGGTTTCACGGTGAAAAGGTAATGTTATTATATGGACGGTATATACTTTAGCAATTATAATAATAGGAAGCTTTTGCTTATATCCAACCATACCAAAAAAAAAAGAATATATATATAACCCGATAATACAAGTATGTCTCTCTATGATAAGAAAACTATCACATACAGGTTCAAGATACAACGGAATCAAAGAAATTATCAGTTAATTATCTAAAAAGCTGTACTGTATTCTTAGATTGGTGTCAACGTCGGTTGATGACGTCATTATTTACATTCTATACCACAAGCCACTACTCATATATGACAATAGTTAATCTACTTATATATTAGGTAGTGTATACTACAATATAAGCTCCAATCAACGAGACGATTATTGAAGACTCGGCTCTAATTATCAGACATTGACTAGCACTTGAACCAATTAACAGTTTCACTATGCAACTACATGTCTATAGTTTAACTTGCTTGTTTGATGGAAAACACATGACTTGTCTTAGTGAGGCTGACTTCATATCAACACTGCGAGACGATCTTATTTGGCTTGAATTCACTAACAATGATATTTTACAAAAATGCTCTCTATTCATTCCGAAACAATTCTCTCGATTGCCATGAAACTGTTGTGGGTTATTGGGCCGATGTCGGAGAAGGTTACTAAAGTAAAAATTTCCCCTGGGAACGGAAAAAGCAAGACTTGCGCCGCTAATGCCGCCAGTTTATTTATAGAAGACTAGCGACTCGCCCCGGCTTCGCACGGGTGCAATACTAATACTAAAACCTTCCTCTTGAATCACTATCCATTAAAAAACCCGCATCAAAAGCCGTTGCGTACTTTTAAAGGTTTAAGCATACATAGGGATATAGGGACAGAGAAAGCGACTTTTTTTATACTATGCAGTGATACACTAACAGTGTGACTTAGGAAACATTTAACACTAAGCGTTTGAGAAACTACAAAAATAAGACTTACCTATACATATTGCTTTAGTTTTGCTCTTATTTATTGTAAATCAAATTCATAATACTTTTCTATGTATAGATGGCATTACCTCTCAAATCAATGCGTTGAAGGTATCCGTCACGAGCTTTGAGTATTAAACCAACCGGAGACGCCACTGACAGGCGTTCCCCTCTACCAAAAAAACGTGTCGGTCAACACGCATACCTGATAAATACAACTAGTTTTTTTGAGTTCACGGAGTGCTTGGATTGGTGAATGTATTTGTGTGCATCTAGTTCAAGCTAGTGTTTAATTGTTTTGTCCAAAAATGCGTTAGTTTTAACATTATTTGTGTTTGTTTCCTCGTCCCCCGCGCAGAAATTGGCAGACTTTTTTGATAAGAAACTAGTGCGCGTGACGTCACGACTTTACCACCTTTCAATCATCAAAAAGAAGTATGACCAACGTACATGTAACATAAGTATTAACTAATCCTGAGTTAATTCCAGTATGTCATCATCATCAATAAATTAGGGATGTCTACACTTTCAGTCACCAAAAAAACTAGACATTCAGTCATTTATAATTACGGATAAATACTGTCTGCCTGAACTAAAAATTCAAGATCACTTATTGGCAGGTACATGGTACATTTAGGTTCTTTCACTTTGTAATAACTTTATGTCTAGGGTGGTAATTTTTTTTAATAGGTACTAAATAGTACATTTTGATTACATTTTTTTATATATAAAATTGTTGAGGTTCACACGCGATTCTGACTCACCATATATCGAACCCTACTAAAACAAGTGTCTCAAATCTTTTCAAATTTGGTTCCGCCATTTTTACGGCGTTGCTTGCGTATCTGTCAATGTAAATGTAAATAAATAATAATAATAATCTGTCCTATCTTTATATTCTGATCGAAAGATTGCACCCAGTATTAAAAATAAATAAATAAAATAAAAATCATTTATTTCGGAAAACATAGGTTCCATATAAACATGTCATGTCGAAGCATTAAATAAAAAATAATAATAATAATAATAATAAAAAAATAATAATAATAATAATAAAAAAAAAAATATAAAAAAAAAGTATTAAGTAATTAACTTACTCTAAAATTATACAGTCTAAATAATCACATTACCCGTGGACTCGACATAGTGTCCAACAGAAGTATTTTTTTAAAAACAAACTTAAAAGTCACTAATTGAAAATCTTAAGCTGAGGAAGCAGAAGCTCAGAAAAAAAGGAGCTCCTCAATAACATAAATGTCTTAACAATCTATACAACAAAAAACACAGGCATTAATAATAATGGATAATATGTTTTTGGTGCTGTGCTGCAGAAAATTTAATGTGTCGTCATCAACGTAGATCTAAGTTTAGCTAGCGAGTAGGCGGCATAATTAAGATTTCCATAACACGCTGACAACTTGCTCTGTAGACATAACATGGCATCACAGAGGTCGCCTGACTCACCAGTCACTGCCTTCTAGATTGCCTTATAAGGGTCTATACGGCGAAAGTTTTGCGGACATAAACATTCCAGATTTAATTTGAGGAGGAATCTTGTTAAGCCTTTTTGGCGGGAATCCGAAGAGGGACGTCGTGTTTTTTGTATTATTCTCATGTTGCTGTTTATTTCGGGTTTTGACCCATTTAGTGCTAGTATATTAAGTGGCAAGTGTCCGCGAAAGTGTGCAGTGAATGGGAAATCCGATAAAATGCGAGGGATGGGCATTTTTTTATTGCTTCAAAAAGTCACAAGTCTCCTGTAAAAGTGCTATCATTTTGCTGTTGATAATCAGGCAATCATGTAGAAAGTTTTGAAGACACTAAATTTTAGTGCATGGTCTCTGAAGCAGAGCCATTTAACTAAGAATAAAGACTTGAAAACTAAATCACTTGACATTGACAAAATGCGGTGACAAAAAAAAACTTATATTAGATGATGGAATAAAAATAGGGAATCCAGACTCGTGCCTTGCTAATATTGACAATGGGAATGCGAAAACACATCTATCGTTAACACTTACGACAGAAAAATAACAAAAGAAACCGATTACGATAACCATTGAAACGTAGACAATAAGTAGTACCCCATAAGTAGAAACACTACTGACTCAGAGTAAACGGCTTCGTTTACAAGCTCCTACATTTTCAAATTAGCATAGATTAACAAGTAAAGTGCAGGAACATGAACAAACAGTAGGTGCACAAATTGAATTGCAATTGCTCTGCATCCAAACTGCCTATTAGGCGTAAAACTCGAATAAAATCTTAACAAGCGCTCGTGATCGTAAACACCCGATGAATCACGCGAGCAAGTCCGTATTAGTTGCTGAATTTACGACAAGAGTGCTGCATGACTTATCTTAAATAACAAATGTGGCAGAGCGAATCTGTTTTTGAACTACATTGGAAGTGTAGGGGTTTCTGAGAATTTCCCAGGACTGAAATACGAGGATGCAAACGTTGGGAGCTGTTTTGTTATCTTTGTTGACAGAAACGTCATACAGTTAAGTGGCTAATAGCCTAGCACTATTTTCTAATCGGTGGGCTCACAAAAGAGATTGTAAGACCATGCTTTCTTATGTGGAAAGATCCCAGATGATATCTCAGAAGTCAAGTTACGAGTGTTGGTAAAGATGATTTTAAAGTATGAACAATCCAGACTATTTATGATAAAATAGATGAAGATCATCATTATTATCCTCACTTGATAGCTTAGCACACTGCTGGGCTAAGGGTCTTTTCGCACACAAGAAGAAGTATGGAGCCATAATCTATCGCAAGCTCACCGTGGATTGGAAACGGTCAGACTTTTTCAAGCCACCCAAGAGTATCTGACATGGCTTAACGACTTCCATTGTAGGTAAATACAAATAAATAGATAGAAATTAAATGCTGAATTTAGTTAATAAATAAATAGTTATGTATCCTCATCTGACGAAAATAGAGATCAGATGACTTAACTCATAAGGAAAACGGGTTTCAAATAATGTATTAGGGTTATTTGTAAGAATCCATTCACCATGTAACAGCATCAATTATTACCGATGTCGTGTTTACATACAATTACTATGCTAAACATAGTCTTGTGGAGACAGAAGCCGTAAGTGCCCGTGGCGATAACAAACTAATAGCTCAACTTCCCTATTAGACCATTAATATTTTAAACTCATATGGAATATTGTCTTGGTAAATATACGATGACTCAGTACCTGATGACTTGGGAGTGTTTTGATAGGACTACATTTAGATTTTAACCATGTTACAAGTGTTTAGGTTTATCCCGGTTGGGCGTTAGCATAATAATATAAGAAATGATTGCAAACTGCATTAAATTTATCATGAAAATTAATACAAAAATTTATTCAGATAAGTACCTACGCATACATTAGAGATAGAATATTGTTACTTAATTAAGAAAATTTTGTAACTGATTTCGTTTGGCTGTTCGTTGATTCTGCCTATTTGGATCTTTGAAACTAAATAACAATGAGATAATTGGGGCAGACCTAACAAATGTCTTAGACACACAAGTTTAAAAAGAGATAGCGGAATTATTTAAATCTAGCTGTTTTCTACGCTAAATACTCCGAAGCGATGGTCAACAAACAATCAATTAATTGGCATCCTAATGAACCTACAAATCATTTATTTGCGCTACCATAAAAACCTTGACAGCCTTTTAAATTTATTACTCCTCCTAACACGCCAAATCATCTGAATATTTTTTATTCGATAACTAAAATGGAGTTGACTTCCTGAGGTCGTCTTCGTGAATCATACCTAATTGTTTTTTTCTATTATCAGTCGGTTCCTAGTCCAAGGTCAAGGATTAAAGTATTAACTATTCCTATCAGCATTTACTAGGTTAATGTAATAAAGTGTTATTTGATCAATTCTCTAATCACCTAGTTATATTGTTTTGGGCCTGATAAAATTTATTGGCATTGGGTTCGATTCTGCATTACAGCAACTAAACTTATTTTAGTTTATTTAGCCTACCCATTGAAAGGCTAATTAGGTGACAACACAAGCAGTCGGATTGATATCAAGAACTGTTGTTAAAAAGTGCCCTAAATCTCTGGCTGGTATTTTATAGACATACGCCTAAGACGACATGATATTTATAGCAGAGAGAGTGGGATGGTTCATAAAAACTTTACTGCCAAGGAAACACCCTATATTAGGCTGGTATTGCGTCACCTAATGACAATGATTTTCGCGTCATTTTCGTAGAAACCCGTAGGATATTACTCATCATGAGTAGCCAAACAAGTTATTTCGATAAAGGAAATGATTATACTTACAGATGGAACGAGTGATATTGCATAGATTGATAATGTTTTTCAATATATTGTGTAATTCTAAAATGACAGATGTGTTGTAGAAGATATTTTATTAAGGAATAATTCGTTCTTTTCTGGTGTCCGTTTTAAATTCTTGACAAATATAATTTTAGTAATTTTCATTTAACGTTGACTCGTCTTTTCGAAAGATGCGACATCTTATCAGATGTCTTTTGAAAAAATTTCGTTGTCTGTAAAGTCGACTTACGAATGATAATTTTACGTGATAACGTCATAAGAGTTGTTGAAAAATTGCATACTGGAGTGGAAGAGAGATAGATGCGTCACAAGCCGAACTCTTAGGCCGATCGTGCCTCTATCGCTTGTTCCGCGCTCTCGCTTGCACGCTCGGCTCAGGCAGCACGTGACACCTTTTCGTACGTGCAGCCGGCGTTCATCGATTTATAAGACGTTATCACGTCAAAAAGTCTGACAGCTAGCCACTAGCTCAAGCATCTTCCAATCTGCAGTGAGCTTGGTTATATGATGCTTCCCCATTTGTGAGGAAAGACCTATATGAAACTTACGTCAGTGATGGGCTCTCCGCATCCGTGGCAGCGTGGGCTGTGGTACTGAGCGAAGCAAGGCACGCAGGAGACGCCTCCATCGTGCTGGTGGAACTTGGCACCGTCGATGGGCTTATGACAAGTGTTGCACGTGAAGTGCTCCGGATGCCACTTCTTGTTCAGCGCCGTTACGATCTGTGAACGTGAAGTTATCAATGAGTTCTGTGTTTGCGATGACCTTATCCAGGTCTCGTTGGAAAATTGTAATAAACTAAATTGTTTCTAAAAGAAGGCACCCGACTGCTTGAAATATTACAATATTTATATATCTATACTTCTATACTAATATTATAAAGAGGAAAGCTTTGTTTTTTTGTGTGTTTCTATGTTTGTATATATACAAACATAGAAACACACAAAAAAACAAAGCTTTCCTCTTATTTAAGAATTTAGAATCGGTCCAGTAGTTTTTGAGTTTATAAACTCAAAAACTACTGGACCGATTCTAAATTCTTTCACAAATGGAAAGCTAGATTATCTCTGAGTAACATAGGCTATATTTCATTTCCGTATTCCCACGGGAACGGGAACTACACGGGTGAAACCGCACAGAACCGCTAATAAGTAACGGTATAGCATTATTTGATTATCCACTTTTAGATTCGCGAATGCCATATTTAAATATCACTTATACCTACTCTGTTATATATGTCTGTTCTGTTCTGTTCTGTTATGCTGCTCTGTTATGTTCGTCAATATTCAAAAGTCTTTAAACGTATTTGTACCGCGGCTAAAGCTAACCATGTAAGTAATAAAATCAAAAATAGCACAGACATTGTAAAAACTACATGGAAAATTATAAATAGCGAGACTGGAAAATTAAAATCTCAACATTTTGACTTTCAGTTGAAAGTTAACAATAGAATTTTAAGAAATGATAAAGATATATCTGAAGTGTTTGTAAATTTTTTCTCTGATATTCCAGTCTCGACGACCAAGTCACTTAACTCGTCACCCGCACTCGCTGAATCGCTACTACAAGAACATACCGCTGCATGTAATACACGCAATTTCGTATTCGATCATGTAAATCCTTGGGACATCCTAAAAGCATTCAAATCAATACAAATGAAAAATACTGCCGATCTCGACGGCTTATCTGTAAAAATCATATCATCCATAATAGACTTAATTGCCTCACCTCTAGCTTGGTTATTTAATAAATGCGTTGATGATGGCGTGTTTCCTGATCTGATGAAACATAGTAAAATTATTCCATTATTCAAAGCCGGTAGTAGATTAGACCCTTCTAACTTCAGACCAATATCAATTCTACCGACTCTTAGTAAAATTTTTGAGAAAATTATTCTATATCAGTTGAGTGCACATTTTTCTATCAACAGTATAATGTCTGTAAAGCAATTTGGATTTACTAGGGGTCGCTCGACAACCGATGCCGGTGTTGAGCTAGTAAATCATGTGTTTGATGCCTGGGAGGAGTCGCAGGATGCTGTTGGGGTTTTCTGTGATTTATCTAAGGCATTCGATTGTGTCCATCATGAAATTCTCATCAGAAAACTACGTCATTACGGAGTACAAGGCCGCGCTCTTGATTTAATAAAGTCCTACTTGAGAAGCCGGATACAGTGTGTTGATGTAAACGGTTCAAGGTCGTCTGGATCGGCGGTTTGTATTGGTGTACCGCAGGGCTCCATTTTAGGCCCCTTTCTATTTCTGGTCTATATAAATGACCTACCCAACCGAGTGCAACATGATATTGTACTGTTCGCAGATGATACATCTCTACTTTTTAAAATTAAACGACCTATTAAGTCTTATGACGAAGTGAACAGTGCAATTAATGATGTTGTCAGTTGGTTTAACGTTAATAATTTACTTCTCAACGAGAAAAAAACTAAATGTGTACATTTTTCTTTATCAAATGTTAAACGAACTTTAAACTCAGTTACAGATAAAAACGAAAAATTAGAATGTGTACACACTACAGTATTTCTAGGAATAACTCTAGACTCTAAGTTACAGTGGGGACCGCACATTGATACGTTGGCGAAAAGGCTCAGTTCTGCTGCATATGCCGTAAAAAAATACGTAATATGTCAAGCGTAGAAACAGCTAGACTTGTCTATTTCAGCTACTTCCACAGCTTAATGTCATATGGCATTCTACTGTGGGGGAATGCTGCTGATGTCCAGAGAATATTTATTTTGCAGAAACGAGCCATTCGTGCAATTTATAAAATGGGGTCTAGGATGTCTCTAAAGGAAAAATTCAAGGAAATTAATATACTGACACTGGCGTCACAGTATATTTACGAAAACGTATTGTATGTTAAAAAGAATATATCATTTTACAAAAAAAATTGTGACAGACATTGTATAAACACTAGAAATAAGAATGAACTGGCTGCTTGTGTTAGTCGATTATCTAAAGTTACCAAATCCTATAAGGGTCAATGTATACGTTTTTACAATAAGATTCCCATTGAATTACAAAATTTGCCTCTTGACAAATTTAAAATAATAGTTAAGCAAAAATTACATAAAAAAGGCTACTATAAAATTACAGACTACTTAGTAGACCAACATGCATGGGATTAACCGACTCGACGCTATGTAAGGCTATTAATTATAATTATTATTGTAAACGATATTTATTAGTAAGACATGAGTTTAAAAAGAGCTGCCCTTGAGTTTCTTGCTGGCTCTTCTCGGGGTACTGCATTCGGAACCAGCAGCTCGTCGGTGGAGATGGGCTGCTGTTTGCATTTAGCCAATCTTCATGGACGAGTTTAGAGTGCCTTGTTATTATAAAATATTGACGTTTCTAAGTGTATATTTTAATACCAATAGAAAATAAACGATTTTGAATTTGAATTTTGAATTTATACTCGCCCAAACAAGACGAAAGAAACATGACCCTTCTGGGGTAGTCTAGTAAAAGAAAGGGCAAGACGGCGGAGCCAAATTTCATAATACTGTTACAAATTAAGAATAAAAATACTGGAAAGTGGGTTCAATACCTTCAATTAACTGTATTTCATTGCAATAGTTTTACCTGTTGTTCATTCATGGAAGTTGTGGTTTGGTTTATCCGCTTCTAATATTAAGATCAGTTTACCGTTAACTTTCAATTTGTGATTCATCTTCATTCATCTCTATCAAAAAAGTTATCTGTGCTATTTCTATAATGAGTTTTTTAAAGACACTATTCGGAAGTTTCTGCTCAAGATTTACTGTTACATACACAACATATTTTTATTGTTGCATCTTTTGCTTTTGCTGGTTTTTCGTAATAACTATCTACCTAGTCTTCCAGTTTAACGGTTGATTGATGTGACTAAAGGTCTCCCAGTACAACTACTGTTTGTCCATTGCAAAGAGTCCTATTTACAATGGAAAAATCGTTGCTGAAAACATTCCATTCGTCCCACTTTGTTATCATGCCATATTAACAAACTATAACTCGCAATCGTTTATTGCTATTTCGTACTATTTTCTCTCCAATAGCAAGCTCTCAATCGTCCAACAGGCACATATGGCCTGAACTTGCTGCATTCCTCGTCTTACTTTAATATAGTGATGTATTAACTAGATATAGGTACTAGATAAGTTATCGATAGTGTAGAAAACAACTAGTATCTATGTATATCTTTAATGCCGAAACTATCTATCTTGATAGAGCATAAACGAATACTAATATCGTCAAAATTGTCTATACCATCGATGTTTTCTGTATCTTGTTACATGGTATTGTCGCATCTTAAAAGTATTTACACCTGACCTGAGCCATGTCATGTTACTTAGTAGGTACGAGTAACGTAACTGTGCGTGATGTTGATCGCTTGTTGAGGAAAACATTTTAGTGCAACCTTTTTTAATAGTTAGTATTACAATAAAAAAAGAAAAACATAGAAATACCTAAACCATTTCCTACATCTCCGACAAAATATCGATAGTATATGTTTCTGTAGTAAAATAGGTATTGAACATCATAATCATATCTTAAAGATCGCTTGTATCGACGGGGCTGTTGGCTCAGCTGTTAGTGACCCTGCCTCCTGAGTCGGAAGTCGCGGGTTCGATCCCCGCTCGGGGGCAACATTTGTGTTTATGAAGATATCTGTTGGCTTCGTGTCTGGGTGTTTAATATTTATTTAAGTATGTTTATCAGTTGTTTAGTACCCATAGTACAGGCTCTGCCTAGTTTGGGACTGAATAACCGTGTGTAAATTTATTTACGAGTATCATAAATTTTCTAAATTTCTGCAACATCAAACATCGATATCGGTAATTCAGCAGCACTACGCTGTAAATTTTCCCAGCTCAGTCTCCTACCAATGCTCAGCTAAACAATAGAACATAAAAATTGTGGACACGCTGAACGCATGTGGTCACTCAGGGTCAAGGTCAAGACAACAGCCGGTAACGAACTGGTGAGAGATGAGCTTGCTGAGGACATATGTATAAATAGAAACAAGACAGGAACACGTGCTGTCTCTGTTTGTCTCGTGATGAAATGT
Organism: Ethmia dodecea; assembly: GCA_963855545.1. Lineage (NCBI taxonomy): Eukaryota > Metazoa > Arthropoda > Insecta > Lepidoptera > Depressariidae > Ethmia > Ethmia dodecea. Next base: position 14,559,170 of record OY979450.1, on the reverse strand, counting down.
TTTGTTGAGATGTGACTTCACTTCAGTAATAGTAGTGCGATTGTTTTCACTTTGCGACGATTTAGAGGTCGTCGCGGATTTGGATACTCACGAATTGCATGGGTTGTACTTAGAGGTTGTATGTACAAATATTTTGTTTTATTTTAATTTGATTTGAGCTGTGATAGCCCTTACGGTTAAAGAGCCGGCCGAAAATCAGTGAGGCTCGGGTTCAGATCCTGGCATGTACCAATGAGTTTTTCAAAAACTTACGTACATATTTATCACTAGCTCGACGGTAAAGGAAAACATCGTGAGGAAACCCGCAGGTCTCAGAATTAATTCTGAGACATGTGTAAATAGACCCGGTCCAGCGATGGCCTCACCACCTATCACGTTTAGGGGTCCAATATATCTCGTGAAATGTGGGTATATCCAGTAATGGAATACCTCTGCCTACCCCCTCGGGGATGAAAGGCGTGAGATTATATTATTATTATTATTTAATTTGATTTTAGTTTAATTATATTTTTTAGTTGACCTATTATTTGACTATTTTTATGATAAACGACCATGACCCTGTAACTCATTTCTAGAATCCAGATTTGCGTGTGATTCACCATGCAAACTCATTTCAGTGACCCACCATAAATTGTTATATTTATACATGACAAACTCTCTTGCACTCGGCACTAACTTTTCTTTATCGCCGCTTTCATTGGTTTTGCCCACTTCTGGCTATCGTGGCTTATTTGATAACGACATATCTGAACCATCGATAGAGGTAAATTTCGCTCTCGAATAGATGGGTTTACATGCTCCGGTTTGCTCTAAACCGGAGCAAGAATAATCTGATATTGTGGATACTACTTCGGACCGATAGGTGTAAAAAAGTGACATTTTGCGTAAGCGACATTCTGCGTATCTGACATTATGCTCATTCGACATTTTGCGTATCCGAAATTTTGTGTATCTGACATTCTGCGATGGTTCCGTCAAAATCAATTGACGGGCCTGCTGGCTCAGTTGGTAGTGACCCTGCCTTCTGAGTCGGAGGTCGCGGGTTCGATCGACGCTTTGGGCCAACATTTGCGTGCCTGTCTGTTGGCTTCGTGTCTGGGTGTTTTATATTTATTTATGTATGTTTACCAGTTGTTTAGTATCCATAGTACAGGCTCTGCCTAGTTTGGGACAATTTATTTATTTCTTTAATTATGGCACCTGCGGGATTCCTCGCGATGTTTTCCTTCACTGTAGAGCTATTGATAAATGTTTAGACTGTTTTTTCAGAATATTGTCAAGTAACTAAACAAGCAGCGGTCAGACCGCGTTATGCACTTTGACATTTATTTTTATTCTTTGTGTATCTTAATAAACTTAGTACTTACTCTCCCATTGATCTCAGCATTGCAGCTGTTGCAAACAACTGGGCCGTCAGACTGGAACAAAAATGTTTAGTTTGTAATTTAACATAACAAAATTTAACATAATATTATGTACTATATTATTTGTAAAAGGAAATAAATTTAAAAATAGAATGTTGTCAAATCTAATCAAAAAGGTTTTATTCAATGTAGGTGCTAATAATGAAACTTTTGAAAATATTGCAAGCTATTGCAGCTACTATTAAATCTTATTCATAAGTACGGTGACAATAAAAGTTAATTAAAGAAATAATATGATATACAACACAAACTATTGAATAATTGTGAAGTTTAAACAGCCTTTTAAATGGAAAATACAGAAATTCTGTGCTTATTACTTTACAACTACAAATTTTATACTATTTTACCTACTATATCTGTGTATTTATTTTTTAATTTTCTAAATCTAATCGGTACCCGTGTATTACGGAATTCAACCAGTCTATTTTAAGAGAAATGAGCTAAAAACTTAAATCCACAAACCATCTATTGCATACTAATCGACATAATATCAATTCAAACATGATTGGCGATCGAGCGTAACAAAACATCGAACGCAATGACCTTGTGGGCGCGTGCAACGGTCATACCAATCGGAGATGACCGATAAGCGGAGCGATTTCGGCGATGATCGCATCACCACGAAGTGGGAATGACAGGATACGGTAGGCGGTGTCATCTGCCCAAAGAAGGGTTACAAGTCTTGTATGTTGTCTTTATATTTGTGTTAATGAGGTAACATTTTCTTATTGGTCACTTTTCGTGACTGGCAATAGCGGGCATCCTGCCTGTTTTGTATTTTTCCAATATCTGACACTGGCAGTAATGGTCGCACTAGTGCAAAATAAAAAAAAAGTTTTGTTTATTTGGTTTAAGTGTTTAGGGCATGAAATGTTTTGGGAGCTCGATTTGTTGAAGCCAAAAAATTTTGTGTCTCCGGTAATGTAAATATACCTACTTAGCTGGTATTCGTCCAACGTGGAGTAAGTTTTACCTTAAAGCTACAGCAAGGTCGGTTGAGGCAATAGATAAAATTTATCACCTAGTTAATTAAAAATAATGATAAAGGCAGGACACTACGCAGTAAATACATATAGTAAGTATGTATTAATTTATTTTATCAACATATATTTATTGCAGGGTTAAAATGAAAAAGAATCTCACGCCTTTCATCCCCGAGGAGGTAGGCAGAGGTATTCAATTACTGAATATACCTACATTTCACGAAATACCTTGGACCCCTAAACGTGATAGGTGGTGAGCCCATCGCCGGACCGGGTCTATTTACACATGTCTCAGAATTTCTGAGACCTGCGGGTTTCCTCACGATGCTTTCCTTCACCGTCGAGCTAGTGATAAATATGTAGGTATGAGCTCAAAGAACAACGCAGCCAGTCTTCATGGCTATCACACGATCAGACATGCATATGTTATGTCAATGTTTCTCACGCCTTTCATCCCCGAGGAGGTAGGCAGAGGTATTCAATTACTGGATATACCCACATTTCACGAAATACCTTGGACCCCTAAACGTGATAGGTGGTGAGCCCATCGCCGAACCGGGTCTATTTACACATGTCTCAGAATTTCTGAGACCTGCGGGTTTCCTCACGATGCTTTCCTTCACCGTCGAGCTAGTGATAAATATGTAGGTACGTAAGTTTTTGAAAAACTCATTGGTACATGCCAGGATTCGAACCCGAGCCTGATTTTCGACCGGCTCTTTAACCGTCCGGGCTATCACTGCTCAACTGTAGGGAGGGTTATGTTTCCTTAATTAGTAATATAATTTTTATTATTTACGGCCCATTCTGCCAAATTATTTCTGCTTAGCCTGATGGTTGACTAGTAGATAATGCCTTTAGGCATTAAGTTCCCCATGTGTACATTTTCTTGGTACATGAAGTTAAATAAATAAATACGTATAGCAATAACAAACAGTATCAGTAACAAACAATTAAAACAAAAACCGCTCCGTGTTTGCCTGTTGTTCATTATATCAATGCAGTTTTGAGCTCAAAGAATGTAACAACGCAGCCAGTCTTCATGGCTATCACACGATCAGACATGCATATGTTATGTCAATGTTGGCCAAGCAATGAACCTGCGGTACCATTGTAGTTTCGTCAAAGAAAGTGGCTCGTCACGTAATTATGTCACTCATATTTGGACGCTCATAACAAGTCGAAAAATGGCCCGCTTATATGGCTTGGCATAAAAATATTGGGTGGTACAAGTTTTTAAAGGGAGCGATAGCGGATTTTGGCTTTCAAATATATTCACATTCACGCTCATATGAGGCAGAAACATTTCTAGAAGTAAACTTTCTTTGATATTTACTCGTATGACATGAGATTCAAAAGAGCTGCCCTTGAGTTTCTTGCTGGTTCGTCTCGGGGTACTGCATTTGGAACCAGCAACTCGTCGGTGAAGATGGGCTGCTATTTAATTTAGGCAATCTTCATGGATGAGTTTAGAGTGCCTTGTTATTAGACTATTGACCTACGTGTAGTTTTAGTACCTACAGAAAATAAAAGATTTTTGACTTTGTATTTTGACTATGATTAAATACTGTTACAAATTCCACACGACGAATACAATTTTGAAATACATATATATTTTTTTATAGTCTGCTTATAGTATTTGTAATACCTGACTTAGGTCTTGAGAATATACATATTTGAAATCAGCTGTCAGATATTTAATAATTACTGTTAATAGGAAAAATCGGTTATTTGTGTATTTTTTAATAGCCAACAGACTTTGTGGCATTCCATTAAACATTAACAAGGCAAAACGAATTAATTTGTCTTGTAATAGTTATAATGACATACGTCATCACCGCGTCTGCCTATAACTTGTACGCGCTGTCGCGATCTAGGGCGCGCCGGCGCAAGGTCAAGGCGATCGGCTGCGGCCGCGACTGCGCATTGTGAAGACGAAAATATTGCGTGACTGTGAAATTCCTTCATATCCGTATTTAGAAAGGAAGTGCCGTGTGTTCAGAGGATCTATTCAATTGTACAATGTCCTATTTTCAACCGACTTCAAAAAAGGAGGAGGTTATCAATTCGACTGTACGTTTGTTACAGAAATTTCGACCGATTGGGTGAACCGATTTTTAAACCGACTTAAAAAAAGGAGGTTTCTCAATTCTACCGTTTTTTTTATGGTGTTCGCGGATAACTTCGTCGTTTATAAACCGATTTTGATTATTCTTTTTTTCTTGGTTTGTTTAAAATTATAGATTTTTTTAAGGCTGGTGTTCTTTCCGAGTGGTCCTATTACAATTTGGTCCAGTTCTGACAATGGCGTCCATTAAAAAACACAAGTCGTTTTTTTTGTTTTAAATTGTTCTTACTTCTATGGAGGAGCGGAGGTGGAATGCTCCTCCATCGTGAAAGGGAAGATCTTCCGCCAGGCGAGGTGATCGTGCCTGGCGACCGCGGTTCAACGGTTGATGTTGGACAGTTGTATTTGTACAAACTCATTAGAAAACTCCGATAGCGCGGTTTAGAACTCGGCCGTCTATTGGCGCGTTCTATGTAGTGTCGCTACACTTCTATTTCTGCGTGACAAAATTAATATTACCTACGTCACCGATACGTCCTCAATGTCCTCATATTCTGATACGGAGTTATAACAGGCTGTTTACTAGCCATTTACTACCTAGAACAAAGTGTCGAAATTAATAATCGGAGATAAAAAGCACTGTCCGGTTATCAATATCCTTTTTTATCTTTTTATCAGTCCACTTATTGATTAGGTTATTGTAGGTCATTGTTATTTTTATTTTTACCAACTCCGCTAGAAGGACAAAAGTTGTTCGGGTCAAAGATTATCACGCCTTATCCTTGGTAGAGGTATTCCAATCTTGGAAATACCCACTTTTTAACCGACTTCAAAAAAAGGAGGTTCTCAATTCGTAGCGTTTTTTTTTATATAATCTGGTCCAGTTCTGACAATGGCATCCATGAGAAAACCATATAAGTCTTAAATTTGCATTAAGTATGTGCGCGACAAATGAACGAATAACTCAATATCACGCCAACCGATTTCGATGTTTTTTTATTAACCGACTTCAAAAAAGGAAGAGGTTCTCAATTCGACTGTATTTTTAAGTATTATTCATTGAAGTCGGTTTTTTACTCTATTTACCAGTATATTTTAGGACCCCTGTAAACGTGTCACAGGTTCATGGCCAAAATACTGTTACAAGTGCCTCAAAATCCTTAAACTCTGGGGTATGCAGGTTTCCTCACGACGTTTTCCTTCACCATCGCGTCATAAATATGTACTTGAGTCAAAGAGTTTAAAATATAATAGGACATAGAGGGGGCATTGGGAATATTTTCATACAAAACTTTGAAGCATGTTTGAAGCTCAAGCGTCATGTCACGCGAGCTGTCATTCGGACGAAATTGTACTAGACTTATTCCACTTGGAATAACTTTTGGCTTCAAATTTACCTCGCTTTGACCCCTATATGCCCTATTATATTTTAATCTCTTTGACTTGAGTGATTGGATCAGAAAATTCCACCCCAAATATGTTACGAAAGTTTTGTTTGAAAGTTCATCATTTTCCGAATACTCATTGGTTAGTTAATTTATAAGTCGTATAAAACAAAAGAGACATTAGGTTGTAATGGAGTAAAAAAAATCTTGAAATAGCGCAGCTGTTGTACACAGAATTGTGTGGAGTCACCTCTAAAATTATCGCTGTCGTCGTGTATATATCTTAGCAAATTGTCTTTGGGGAGACGGTTATTGAACTGTGCCACTTCTGTGATTTGTTGTTCTATTTTTTACGGGTTTTTGCCGACTTTCCCATTTTGCCTACTTTTTGGTAAAGTTATACTTCTATTGCCGTTATGCCGTCTTATTAGATTTTATCGCCTTTTGTACCCTTTTGTGCAAAGGTTAGTTAGGTTAGTAGAAATATTCCATTTATTTATATAGAAAAACAAAGTTACATAATGTTATACAACCCTGGTTTGCTCTCCCACGACTTAATAACGTAACCCGATGTATCAATAGAACAATCACAATAAAATATGCGATGACAATGCATAAATACAATACAAAGTTTTACTAAAGGCCAAATACTCAATAATTCAGATAGCTATTCTTTGCCAACTGCAATGAAAGAAGTAGTTTTGCCTTGCATCCCTGTACTCTCCAGTCCGTCCGGCGAAAATAGACCTGCGTGGGCGCACATTGTAACGGCCCCTCCAGCCGAAGAGACGACACGACGATAGTTTTGGTCAGTGTTGCCAGTTTGTGAATTTATCTTTGGATAGGTACTAACCTTACCTATCCTTCCCATTTTTTTCAATTCTTTATTTTTTATTTTTATTTTATCTGTGCTATAAGACGTTGCTTAGCACCAAATTTCAAGTTTCTGAGTGAACCTACAGGAAGTATCCTGTAGGTTTTGATTCCCTTGCTAGTGCCGAAAATTTGCGGAAATTTGCGACATAAACGGCTGTATCTTTCGATTGCGTTGGCTTAGAAGGTTAATTTTTTCACAGCTCCAAGAGACAGTATACCTGAGTATTTGATATAAATTTCAGCTTGATACCTACACGCGTTCCTGAGAAAAAGGGTCTTGACAGACTGACAGACGGAAGGACGGACATCAAAGTGATCCTATAAGGGTTCCGTTTTTTCCTTTCAAGGTACGGAACCCTAATTATTTCAGGAATTGAAAGCTTACTTTTTAGGAGTATCTATCAGAGATCTACAGATGTTTTCTGAACGAAGAACTTCAAAATATTTGTTCGAAGTTTTCAAATTCGACCTAGCAGTACCGGTTTTGGCGGGAGACAGTTCTGAATAAGGGTCAAGGAACCATCGTAAAGGCGAATGTACATTTGAGCCAAAATAATAAACTTCGCTAAGATATTGCCGATGTCTAAGATGATACTGCAAATAGAAAATTCAAAGTCAGCGTGCATCTTCAAGGGCATACGATTGCAACATTGTAATTAATGTTCAAAGACCAAAGTAGACTACTAAACAATAAAACAAATATATACACGCCATCTGTATATTAAACTACATTTCACCAGTTGTTTTTTTAGACGCCTAAACGTGACAAGGCGGATTTAGTGCTAAATAAAAATAATTTTACACCTTTATTTTAGACTGTGGAGATGTGCTCCAAATGCTTTCCTTACTCTGTGGTTATAAAAATGAAATGCTTTGCAAAATCAGGTTTCTAAAAGTTGAAGTTTATTTTTCCATTTGTTCTTTATAATCTAAATAATAATAAAATCTCAAAATGGTAGGGCGTTTTTTTCGTACGAAAATGGCGTATCAAAAAGTAGATGATCATTATAAACTAACGACGTCGCCGCAACCTCGCTACACTTCTGTTTATTTATATGATACTAGCTATGTAGAGATTCCCCCGGGAACGTAAACAACGCGGGTGAAACCGCGCTGAACAGCTAGTCTACATCTACACTAATCATCACTATCACTATCACTACATCACTACATAGTATAAAACAAAGTCGCTTTCTCTGTCTCTATATCCCTATGTCCCTATGTATGCTTAAATCTTTAAAACTACGCAACGGATTTTGATGCGGTTTTTTTTAATAGATAGAGTGATTCAAGAAGAAGGTTTTAGTATTAGCATTGCACCCGTGCAAAGCCGGGGCGGGTCTTTAGTATTATTATAAATAGGAAAGATTTTTGTATGTTTGTTACGAATAAACTCATAAACTACTGGACCGATTTTTTTAATTCTTTATCCGGTGGAAACCTACATTATCACAGAGTAACATAGGCTATATTTCATTCCCGTATTCCCACGGGAACGGGAACAGCTATTAGGTGATATTTATACAGGTATCTCGTAGATGACTAATCGCGGTCATCTAAATCGCGAGGTGTTTCGTATTTATAATTGTTTCGACTGAATCCAGCAAACTTCATGCTTGGACGCAAATAGACGCACATTTTGATGCGACGTTATAATTCTAGCTGTGGGCTGTAGCTTCGGGCGGAATTTGGGATCAACCCTTTTTGTATTTTCCTAAAAATATATTACATAGCAGTTCTACGCGGTTTCACATGCGTAGTTCCCATTTTTTTTCTTCTCTGTTTTCCACAGCAGCTGCTTATCTCAGCAATTGAAGCGTTTGACATGAAATGAGACGCTTCATGAATGTATGGAGACTGGGCCTGCACCATGTAGACCAGTTTTTTAGATAAATATAAATAAAATTACTATAGTTTTATTAATAATTTTGCTCATATTTGTCTAGTTTCGTTGTACAATAAACTTTAATTTTTATTAAACTGGCATCGCGGCGACCGAAAAAAAAGTGCGACCGGCGTAGGTATTCAGGGAGCTTCGATATTCGATATCGGAAAATCTGTCGAATCCTTATGTCAAATATGACATCTGTGTATAGGAGATGGGCTATACACAGATGTCATATTTGACATAAGGATTCGACAGATTTTCCGATATCGAGTATCGAATCTCTGTGAATACGCCCGCTGACCGGTAAAATGACAATTGAAAAGAGACATTATTTTGATGTTTGTCGGACTAATTCATAATAACATGGAAATTGGGCTTAAGAAGTTAGAAATAGTATTATTTCAATATGATTTCATGCGGATCCATTGAAGTTTAATTACTTTTGCGGAAGTTAAATAGATGGAAATGATTTTTTTAAATATATTTTTTTCTGATAATCTCTAGATCTTTAACGCTGGTGTACAATGTGCAGGCCCAAAATGGAACGTCTCCTTTGTGATAATTTTAAAGGCCGGCAACGCACTCGTGACTCTCGAGTTGCAGGTGTCGATGGGCGACGGTAGTCACTTAACATCAGATGACCCGTCTGGTCGTTTTTCCTAATCGCATTCAGCTTTCCTAAAAGTATGACGTAACTTTCTTTCTTATAACAGATTTTATTGAATGCCATCGGGTCAAGGTTGCTTTAAGGGCAACAACATTTGCACTTAACGGTTAACCTTTACAGATATATCAATGAATTTGTTTTCCTCAATTCTGGAAATGAAGTTTGTTAACCTTATATAGGTAGTTTATCATTTTTATTTTTTTTTACCTTCCTCTTAACTAAGGGTGGATGGACTTTCTCATTGCATACGGAAAATAGTTTTTCGCGATTTGTAAAAAAATCTGAATTGATGTTCGCACTATTTTTATGATTCAGAGTTTAATCTTGGATGAAATACCGATGAACCGAGCGAATCCGTCATAGAAAATCACGATTCATGTTTTTAGGGTTCCCTACCCAAAGGTTTACCCTATTACTATAATTCCGCTGTCCGTACGTCTGTCTATCTGTCTGTCTGGCCGTCTGTCACAAGGTCTCATGAACCGTTATCACGGTCTTTCTTAACTTTGACCCGGCCGGTTTTTATTTTACGAAAGTGAGTTTTAATACTCAAATAATAATACAAAAGTCTGTTTACACATGTCTCAGAATTAATTCTGAGACCTGCGGGTTTCCTAACGATGTTTTCCGTAATTACGAACGTATAATTTTTTGAAAAACTCATTGGTACATGCTAGGATTCGAACCCGAGCCTCACTGATTTTCGGCCGGCTCTTTAACCGTTCGGGCTATCACTGCTCGATTAGATTTATATAAATATGTTTTAAATTAGATCTTCAACAGAAATCGTTAATTGGTTCTTGTTATTCGCAACAGCGCGACCGTGAGAAAGAATGTTATCAGAACGATAGCTTCCAGATGTAGTTGAGCGGTCAACTCAGGCGCACTATGCTAACCTAACTATGTTTAGATTGTGATTTACCTAGTTAACATACCTTCATGTATCAATAACTAGCAGCGCCCCGCGGTTTCACCCGCGTAGTTTCCGTTCCCGTGGGAACACGCGGATAAAATACAGCCTATGTGTTATTCTGATGTATGAGCTATTAAACTGTAAAGTTTCATCAAAATCCGTTCAGTAGTTTTTGCGTGAAAGAGGAAAAAACATCCATATATCTATAAATCCACACATACAAACTTTCGCGTTTATAATATCAGTAGGATAATAGAAAGTGCCAAGCGGAGGTTCTCTTATAGTTTTATACCGTTCCCGTGGAAATTTCGAAAAATCATTTCATATCCGATCGATGCCTAGGTCACATGGCTCTTCTACTGCTTTCAAATTTCAAGTCGACCGATAAATAAATTTCATCCACAATTGATTGATAAACGTCAATATTTATTATAGTTCCAAGTATTGCATCGAATCGATTACGACTTTTTATGATCTATGTACAAGATAAGGGGCATTTTAAAATAACATACACGATTAACTCCAAATTTTTTATGTCAAAAAGGATTTAGATAATTCTAAAGTGTTACCTATCAAACAACATAAAAGCCGGCCAAGTGGGAGTTGGGGGGGCTAAGATGATTCCGTCTGTATCATGTATTAAATAACATTGAACTCTTAAAAAACCGACTTCAACGAATTATACTAAAAAAAATACAGTCGAAAGTTCTGAGGTAATAATAATAATAAATAATATAATCTCTCTCACGCCTTTTATCCCCGAGGGGGTAGGCAGAGTTCTGAGGTAACAAACATAAAATAACATACGAACGAAACGAAGTCGGTTAAAAAGGAGGAGGTTCAATTTGACTGTATGTTTTTTTTTATGTCTGTTACCTCAGAACTGAACCGATTTTGATGATTCTTTTTTATTTGAAAGCTGGTGCTTTCCGTGTGGTCCGATTTCAATTTGGTCCAGTTCTGACAATGGCGGCCATGAGAATTTATTTTCATCTGTCTTAAATTTGCATTAAGTAGGTATGTGCGCGACAAATGGACGAATAACTCAATATCACGCCAACCGATATCGATGATTATTTTTGTAACCGACTTCAAAAAAGGAAGAGGTTCTCAATTCGACTGAATTTTTTTAGTATTATTCGTTGAAGACGGTTTTTTACTCTGTATAGTTCTATGTTATTATATTTCGTTTCGTCGGATATTTATTTATCTTTGGACGACTGTCGTCTAATTGTTGTGTCGTGACGAAAGTACAGATCCATACGACTCAAGCCACGAACGCTTTAGACGACACGATAATCTGTCATCGAGACAGTGGGAACGCGCCCTAAGAGCGTTTTCACATTATCCGATCCGATATCGGAGTCGGATGCCGATACGATATCGGAGGCAGTAAAATGTGTGAAATATGTATCTACCTTTCACATTGTCTGCTCCGATATCGGTTATATTTCATACATTTTACTTGCCCTGATATCGTATCGGCATCCGACTCCCATATCGGATCGGATAGTGTGGAAACGCTCTTACACTAGCTCCGATTACACCCAATTGGGTAGTTGACAGCATTGAAATTAAATTGCGAGTAGTCATAAATTAAAAAGATTATCCCAAAACACCTCAAAATATGTATTTCGATTTTCAATTTACAATTATAGCAAAATTTAAAAATAATAAAACAATCAAAAAAAGAGCTGCAATTGAGTACTACAAACTATGACGTCACGGTTTGCTATTTCAGTACATTTTCCATAATAAAATTTCGTTTTGACAGATCGTAAAAAGTAACTGATTTGACTAGGTAGGACACAACCCTATTAGGTGAACAAATCTACATTACAATTTAGTAAGGTTATATTTGGTCAAACAGCTTGGTGTAAATGACTAGTTTTCCTTCTACAAGAATAAACTGACACGTAATGTGTTGCGCACAGATAATTAATTACAAAAATAACATTAGGTATTGCTGTGGGAATTCAAGTTGGTTGATGTATTAATCCACTTAAATTGAATAAAGTATCGTTTTCACTTCTCATGTTCTAAGAGTGACCACTTTAGTCTCTAGGGAGTGAAAAGTAATTAGGTGTTTTTATTTTTTTTCACTTCTCATGCTCTAAAAGTACGCCAATATAGCCCTATGAAGCGGGACTAAAGTGACCACTTTAGTCCCTAGGGAGTATAAGAGTGATTTTCAAAATAGGGGTACGTAACACAAAGGAAAATACATATTATGTTATACAAAAGAAAAAAATGTTACACAGAGGAATTTGTAAAGGACAGTTCATACTTATTCCTGTTTCAACAGCTGTTCTTTAAGTAGGTAGGTAATCAAAAAAGTTATTCTAATTCAGTGTTCAAATTGTATTTTTTGTAAGACAACCTAATTACTTGATCAATTGATATCAAAATAAAACATTTCAGTACGTATTTATGGTGCCACCTAGTTTATTAATGTTTAAAAATCATTATTTATCAGTATACATGCAGCTTTATCCTTTGTGTAACGTTACACAGTGTTACACACAGGATTGTGTAACGATCGGCGTTACACAAAGTAACAATGATTTCATGGCGCTAACATAAAATATAAGACATTAAAGAAAAAATATAAGAGATTGACTTCTACTTTTGCTTGTATACTTTTACTGTTAAACAAAACTACAATAATCAATGAAGTAATTGTGTAATTTAGATTTACTCATATTTTGAATTCACGTTTCACAAATGAAATAAAATTGAGCCAAAACACACGCGCACCGAATTCGACTGAATGACAATAAAAATAAAATTGCTGCGTTGTCATTCGCTAAGTTGGTAGTACCGAACAGTATTGAGAGGCTAAAATGACTTATGGATGCGTTCAAAGTCAAACAAACTTACGTGATATTGTCGTTACACGTAGGAGTTACACAAAAGAACAAAAAATGTGACATTTATTTAAAATTTAATTTCTCGCGTATTTAAATATACTTTGACTATTCTTATTTATATTTGTATAAAACAGTATCTCAGCTGATGCAATCCATTCTAAAAGTTTTAATAATTTACAGTTACAGTCATCACTGATCACGTTTAGAGAAAAAAAATCCTGGGGGACAACATCATTTAGTATGGAAAGGCAATAAGAGACAAATTTGATTTTGTCATTATATGTGAAGCAGATAGAATTACAGGTCTAAAATAATTGAAAGGTCTGGATAGAAGTATAAAATAACAATAAATAACAACAAAATTGAATTTACTGGCCACGGACATATCATTACATTTTTTTTTGGGCAAATACAAATTATTTTAAGAAAATGTACAACCATTTTGAAATTCACTCATAAAGTATTTTTTTTTTAATTTCCTTAATGAGAAAAAGACAACCTCAAACAGCCAGTAAATATCTGTAGAGTGTGGACCATCTTCATTGCGAAAATGTGAAGAGTTTTAGTTCCATGGTTTTTCCGCGAAGAAGGTGGCGCCATGTGTTTTAAATTGTTTACCTGAAAGGAGATTTAAATCTCTTTGTTAATCTGTGACAGCCTGACAGGTTTAGAAGAAAAAAATGACCGCGAAAATTTCTGAATTTTTGTCGAGTGTAAATTTGTTGGGTTTTAAATAAATTTGTACTAAATTGACAATTTTTCTCGCACTCAAAGTGAAAAGTACAGTTTCCACCTCGAGACTAAACGCCAACTTAATATACCCTCGGTTTCACTGACTGACAACTCTGGTATAATATGGCTTCGTTTAATCCCTCGATATAAAATATACTATACACTAGCGGCCCGCGCGGATCCCGTTTTTTGACTTTCCAAAAATCCCTTCTTAGAGCTCACTTACGTCATGTACGGAACCTTTCTCACTTGCGTCAGTCAGCCATTCTTTTTTCTCTTTTATATAAATAGATAGACAGTTTTTGATGACATCATAAAAATCATCATAAAAAGTTAATAAACCGAAAATACCCAGCTCTTGTTTTGATACAATAGTTTGTTTTTGGCGACAGCTTCAACCTAAATGCTCTCGGTTTTATTTCTCTGTAAAATATTATTTCTGTAAACTGGAGCGAGTTCTTGTTATTGGTCTAACTATAGGTCAGAAAGAGCGGTACCTACATAAACATGACATTATAAAAAATACATAAGTACTTTAAATTTTAGAACAGCAAATTTTAAGCAACAATTAATTATGTTGTCTTGTTTTGAGATCACATGAACTAAATTCGAATAATAAGTAAGTATAGTTTGAAAACCTTCAAACACATTGTGAGGAAACCAGGTCCCAGAATTGATTCCGAAACATCTGGTACGTCGATATCTCTGTCTACCCACCCCCGCAGGGACAAAAGGCGTGAGATTTTTTGTTTTTAATTTTCATGAACTAATAGACCAGGGTAGAAGCCTTTAAAAATAATAAAAAGTGAAGAAAAGAAGTTGGTATGTTTTCTGTTCGTTGAAATCTCTACTTTCCGATGGTGAAAAAAAAATATGTAACCATAGTAAATCTTCTCAGAAAATTCAAAAAATCTTGTACTAAAATATCATTTAATTTCAATCTTTAGGTCATGTTACGTTAAGCATACTATTTTTTAAAGAAAATATTACGATTTTTATGTTTGAGTTGATTGATACAGATAGAAACAAATAAAAATCGTAATATTTTCTTTAAAAAATAGTATGCTCTATTATTATTATTATTTATTATTTCACTCGTCAGTCTACCGATATCGGCGCAATATTCAGTTGATTTCCCTAGATGAAGTTCAGAATTCCACTGCGCTATTTCCAACGGTTTGGAAATACGCTAGTGGAACCCGTAAACATTGTGCGTCTAATAATAGCTCAGTTTAGTTCACCGTCGTTATCATTGTAGCTGTTGATGTAAACCCTACAATTTTAATATACAATATTATTGTTTATTTACCCAATACTACTAATTTACCCATACTATAGGTACAGTAAATAGTTAAATACATCTACTATATAAAAATAAGTCGGGTTTTCCTTCCTGACGCTATATAACTCCAGAACGCACGAACCGATTTCCACGGTTTTGCATTCGTTGGAAAGGTCTCGGGCTCCGTGAGGTTTATAGCAAAGAAAATTCAGGAAAAATTTCAACAGAAAAGCGGGAAAATCTTATAAGCATTGCACCCGTGCGAAGCCGGGGCGGGTCGCTAGTACATCTATAAATATAATAAAACTGTAATGAGACCGTAACCGGTAAACGTTATCGAAAGAAGGTTACAAAAGAGATATTTATAAATCCTAAATATACCTAAGCGCAATTTTTTCGGATAGAGTTCATTAATTGTAATAAAAATGTTGACTTCATTTACAACTAATCTATATCACTACATAGTATAAAACAAAGTCGCCTTCTCTGTCCCTATATCCCTATGTCCCTTTGTATGCTTAAATCTTTAAAACTACGCAACGGATTTTGATGCGGTTTTTTTTAATAGATAGAGTGATTCAAGAGGAAGGTTTTAGTGTTAGCATTGCACCCGTGCGAAGCCGGGGCGGGTCGCTAGTACCTATATAAAGTGATAAACTGACTGACTGATTGGTGATACATCAACGCACAGCCTAAACCGCTGGGTCTAGATGAAATTTTGCACATATACAGTGTTGGCATCCACTAAGATGGATTTTGCAAACTTCCACCCCTAAGGGGGTGAAATAAACGTGAGTGAGCGAAGCCGCGGGTAAAAGCTGGTATACAATATTATGTTTATTTACACAATACCCATACTATAGGTACGGTAAATATATACATGTGTACTAATATTATAAAGAGGAAAGATTTAAATTTTTGTATTGTTGGTGTTTGTTACGAATAAACTGAAAAACAACTGAACCGATTTTAAAAAATATTTCCCCAATGGAAAGCTAGAGTATCCCTGAGTAATATAGGCTATATTTTATTCCCGTATTTCTACGGGAACGGCAACTATCCGTAGAAGTTATCCATAGAAGTTTACAAAATGGATGTTTAAAAATCGTATAAGGGCTATTTTTTCGGATCGAGTTCATTAATTGTAATGAAAATTTTGACTTCATTTAGGTACAACTAATACAACATAAATTGCAACTTCAAAAACAAGACTACAAATAGTGCACTAAAAGGATAAAAAAATGTTATTGTAGTTATGGTTCAGTGAAGACGAACACCTTTTGCTATGGACACCTTTCACTTCAAAATCTGTCAAACTGTTTAGGTGACCCGCAGGCGTATTCACGGAGGCTCGATACCGTTTCCGTTCGATTCAGATCGAGTGAAAAATTTTCCGAATCCTTATGTCACATATGACATTAGTTTTCGACACCAACATCAGCCCATCTCGAAAGTGTTCGACAGATTTTCTGATTCCGAGTCGAATATCGAATATCGAAGATCCGTGAATACGCCTGCAGGTGCGCAAAACAATACACCCGACACAATCTAGGATATAACAACAATCTAGGATATAAATATTATTACACCCGACACCCATTAAAATAATTAGGCTCACATTAGTTACCAGTTGATATTTGAATTGAATCATCTACAATGATTTATGTTAGTTGGAATATATATGGGCCTGTTGGCTCAGCAGGCGTATTCAGGGAGCTTCGATGATATCGGAAAATCTGTCGAACACTTTCGAGATGGGCTGATGTTGGTGTCGAAAACTTTCGAGATGGGCTGATGTTGGTATTGAAAACTAATGTCATATGTGACATAAGGATTCGGAAAATTTTCCGTGACTGTCAGAAACGCCTAGAATAAAGTTTCCGAAGTCGATAGATTCGACATCGGAAAATTTTTCACTCGATCTGAATCAAACGGAAACGGTATCGAGTCTCCGTGAATACCTACGCAGTTGGTAGTAACCCTGCTTATTGAGTCGGAGATCGCAGATGCGATTCCCGTTTGGGGCCAGTATTTGTGTGCATTCATGATCATGTCTGTTGCTTTCGTGTCTGGATGTTTAATATTCATTTAAGTATATTTCGTGGGCTTATTGGTAATACCAACTAACTCGAGATTTTTGCGAAATTGAGTTAATAATGCCACTCTACTCTGAATTTTTTCCTCTTTCTACTGGTAATACCGACTAACCTATGCGACGCCTGGTTTCGGAGATATAGAAACCAAAAACCAACTATCTAAGCTTTTTTATGGCTACTTTTCGTGTGAAAAACTAATAGTTCTTGTTAATCAAAGTTTTTTCTTTTTTGTATCGACGTCTAACCAAATACCTATACTTAATCAGTTTTAAATCTATAAACTCTCTAGCAGAAATACGTAATATTATCGAAATAAAACCGTCTTAACTTGTTTAGTTGGTTTTAACACTGAAAATTAACATAAAGCAGCATTATTTTCTAATGTTAATAACAACTACTAAAGGTTAGTAGCTTTTACCTTTCGATTTATAATAAATATGTACACAATCTTACCAAGATATTGGTTGAGATAGTTGGTAAATTTAATTTTCATGAAGATTTTATGGTTGTTATATCGAAAAATGCAATATTATAGAGCCCAAATGACTCTACTTACTGTAATTACTCATGTTACTTTATTATTATTGTTAATTTTAATAATCATTAGTAAAAACAATTACAATACTAGCTGTTCCACGCGGTTTCACCCGCGTAGTTTCCGTTCCCGTGGGAATACGGGGATAAAATATAGCCTATTTTACTTCCTGATAATGTAGCTTTCCATTGGTGAAATATTTTTTTAAATCGGTCCAGTAATTTCGGAGCCTATTCAATACAAAGAAACAAAAAATTAAATCTTTGCTTTTTATAGGTAGTACTATTTATTTAAAGAAAAACATATTTTTTTATTTATACGTCTTCTTCATTTTCAAAAGTAATGGTCGGTCTGAAAAAGAAAATGTGACAATGAAGTAAACTATAATGTTACCGTAATATAACATCATAATTCACCTAATCTATACTAATACTAGTGGCCCGGGCAGACGTCGTTCTGCCACCGTATAAACCATCCCTGGACCCACTCTAACCCACACAAAAAGTTTCATCAAAATCTGTCCAGCCGTTCTGGAGTTTTAATCAGACTAACGAACATCAATTCATTTTTATTTATATAGATTATAAAGTAAGATTTGTATTGATTTGTTACGAATAAACTCAAAAACTAGTGGACCGATTTTAAAAATTCTTTCACCAATAGAAAGCTAGAATATCACTAAGTAACATAGGCTATATTTTATTCCCGTAATTTCACGGAAACGGGAACTACGCGGGTGAATCCGCGCAGAACCGCTAGTAATAATATAATAGCAGACCTCATGTAAAGCCCGATCGTCTCTTCATCTTACAGGATGTCTTATACTGCGCTTATCTAAACGTGACCTCCACTCCTGTATCCGTTTACCCCAAAGGTTGATCATGCAACAACTCCGCTACTAAGACGATATCATCGGCAACTTGCAAGTGCTAGATATAGAACATGTTGTTGTTATAAGACGTACAAAAAGAGATTTGTTCTGAAACTACAAACCGATTTCATTCTCATAACTGTTTTCCAGGGTTATTAAGACTATTGGCAATACATCGAAGTGCAGTGAAGCCACTATGTTCATCTAAGTCCAGAAGCAGCAGTCTGAATCTATCCACTTGCACCGTGGAGTGGGACAAGGGGTTGTAATATCCCCTATATTGTTTACGAATGCACTGGAAGATATGTTTAAGACGCTGCACTGATTTGGAATGTATTGGGCAATAACATCAATGGCAGACACATCTCGCACTTGCGACTATGATATGTAGTAGCGGAGTAGTTAATATTGTATGTAACCGACGAGCAAGTATGATTCCTGTAATGGGTGTGGATGAAGTACGAGAGATTTGCCAAGTTCGTAGCAGGTGGCAGGCTGTTGTGCTTGCCTATCCCGACGAGTTTCTGTATTCCACCATTAACTTGACTAAATTGCTGAACAGATTTGAAATAATGGGGTATAGTTAGATTCTTAACATCATCCTGAATGACATGGAATAAAAAAAAACAATATGGCTGATGTATTATTTTTATACTTCTTAGTTCGTTTCTTTAACGATGCCATGTTAAAGAAACGATTACACATTTAATTTTATGGCAGGAAAAAATTTTTTTTTAGGGAAACATCTTAACTTTGTTAAAATTTCTACAGAATTCAGGAACTAAAAGCAACTAAAATTTAGTTTTTTGGGCCTTTCTCAAAAATTTAAAGGTTTATTGAAGAAAAGAAATGATAACTCCCTATAAATACCTAAACTAAGAAATATAAAGCACTTAAAGGAAACCCCTAGTTTCTAAAATAAAGGCTTTTTTTTATATCGCGGTAAAAGCAACTAAATAAGAGGTTTTAGATAAAAAAATGCAATTTGCAGCGGAACCGTATAACTTTTGTTCAAGCAACTATAAATGATAACGTACTAGATAAGATAATAAAGTAAATACTATTTACGAATAATAACATTCCTAAAGCAATCAACGAAATTTTGGGGTTCAAACCTTCAAAACGCCATAACTCGAAATCAGTTTTTTAGCATTTAGTCGGTTTTACTTCTAAGCCCACGATTTATCGGTTGTTTAGTAACCATTGTACATGCCCTGCTTAATTTGGGACTGAATAACCGTGTGTGAATTGATGTACTATTATTATTATTTACCTCTTATTAGGGGCGGTCTAACAAATCACAGCTTATTAAAATCAGATTGCCTTATTAAAGTCATAACACTGACTCATTGTCATAACAACCGTAACAAAAAAAGTGATTTGCATTTAAAAATACAACCATTGCAAATGCTTTGAGTCTTTTTATCATTATAATAATATTATGTCCTCTATTCTTCCTTCTATTTGAAAACAATATTTTGGTATTATTCATAACGTGTAAATTTTTTCCGTATTAATTTATTTACAAAGCTAGAATATTATAAATAGCTTTTCCCGTTCCCGTGAGAATACGGGAATAAAACTATGTTACTTAGTGATAATCTAGCTTTCCATTGGTGAAAGATTTTTTAAAATCCGTCCAGTACTTTTTTGAGTTTATTCGTTACAAACATACAAAAATAACAAACATACAAATCGAAAGATGAAACTCTTTATAATATTAGTGGAGATGTAGATTAGACACTTTCCCTCTACTATAATACACTATCTAAAAACCTACAAGATTTGTTTCAAAACACCGGCTGATATGCGTTCCAATCAAAACTAAAATCAATTAAAAACCGTACAGAAACTCTCTCAACACTCCTAACAAACTCTACGCCGAATAAGTATTCTTTCAACCAACGTGAATTACCCGAAAAATCGGTAAAATCAAAGTGTACTCACCATATTCACCGGTGGTCAAGCACGATCGGTCACGACACACGCGTTTGTAATGCGCAAAGGCAGTCCGCGGACTGGAGTGGCGATGGCGGGCGGAGGATGCGCGCGGCGGTCGGTGCTATCGGTGACATCACACGCAGGGCTACAGACAACCTTCGGGACATAAGGGATACATAAATCATGGATATGTCAAAGAACATTTATTGTATAGGTATTGATTAAAATATATTATAGAGGAATTTGCAACCAACCTGTCATTTTAGTGACCTATATTTGGTTTCGAAAATATATTAAGATAAGGTTAGTTTCAAAACCGCCTTAGAATAACAGTTTATTTTCAAAACCCACTAAAATGACAGGTATGTTGTATATTGATTGTTTAAAAAAATAATGTGTTGAGGAGTTTCTTGCCCCGCTTCTTCTCCTGAACTATACATACCGAAGCGGTGGAGTCGCAATGACTTTAAATAAGAGGACTTTTAAGCCCCTACATTGAATAAAAACTTGTGACTTTTTAAATGATCGGATTGACCGGTTGTTGACTCCCCCATAAAGACTCATATTTGGCACAAGGTTTCCTTCAGCACATCTCAATACGACATAGAATAACAGTTTGGTTGTCTGTAAAGTCGGTTTACGGTTATTTTACGTGATAAGAAAACATTGATGAAAAATTTAATACTGGAGTGGAAGAGAGATGCGTCACAAGCTAAACGCTTAGGCCGATCGTGCCTCTCTATCGCTTGTTCCGCGCTCTCGCTTGCACGCTCGGCTCACATGACACTTTTTCGTGCGTGTATGTAGAATTTAGTATTAATATGATTTTTTTTAAAGAATAATGTGTTGTAGAGTTTCTTGCCCCGCTTCTTCTCTTCAACTATACATGGTGAATAGCATGGCCATCGATGACATCACTCGCAGGTCTGCAGACGACCTTCGGGACGTGACCTGGGTACATAAGGGATAAATAAATCATGGACATGTCGGAGAATGATCGGTCCCTACTGCATTTGGAATAAAAATCAAAAGACTAGAATAGGAATTTAAAAAAAATCTGACGCCTTTTATCCCCGATGGGGATTCTATTTCTGGATGGACCCAATTTTTACGAGATGTTCTTTGGACCCCTAAACGTGATAGGTGGTGAGCCCATCGCCGGACCGGGTCTTTTACACATGTCTCAGAGTTAATTCTGGGACATGCTGGTTTCCTATCGATGTTTTCCTTCACCGTCGAGCTAGTGATTAATAAGTAAAAAATAATATAACTATGTAGGTATACTGGAATAGGACTAATTTCAGAAACGGCGCGCCTCCCACAAGGACTCATATTTGGTAGCAGATTACCTCTCTTTCGGCCGCCTATGTAACTGTGTTTTGTTACAAAAGAAGAATTTTTCCTCTTTTTAACCGATTTAAAAAAAATAGGTAGCGTAAGTATGTTTTTTTTTATGTTTGTCACCTCAGAACTTTCGACTGGGTGAACCGATAATGGCATCTGTGAAAACCATATAAGTTGAAGTCGGTTTTTTTACTCTTTACATTTCTAAGTTATCAGTTAAATCAGTCAAGCACCGTGCGGTGCCAATGCTCTACAGAACAATTAAAATGTGTTTCATTTTCTTGGCTATTATTTTTAAGCAGTTGGGTTTTTTATTTTATTTATTTATCAGTCTGTATTGCCTGCAGGGTCCAGATCCAGCCGGTTGCGAGGTAACCAGGCTTTTGAGGCAGCTGTGTGGAGGTGACACTATGGGGTAAGACTTTTTCTACACACATATAACGAACGAACTACAACTTACGGTTAATGAGCCCGCTTCTCGTGATGATAACCAGTGAGACTCGGATTCAAATCCTGGCATGTACCAATGAGTTTTTCAAAACATACGTATTCATTACTAGCTCGACGGTGAAGAAAAGCATCGTGAGGAAACCTGCAGGTCTCAGAATTAGCTCCGAGGCATGTGTATTTCACGAGATATATTGGACCCCTAAACGTGATAGGTGGTGAGCCCATCGCCGAACCGGGTCTGTTGCATTGCGCATGCCTCAGAATTAATTCTGAGACCTGCGAGTTTCTTCACGATATTTTCCGTGTCGATTAAGTCATAAATATGTACGGAAGCTTTTTTAAAAACTCAATGGATGTACTTTTGAGCCGGGATTCGAACCCGAGCCCCAGGAATGAAAAGCGTACTCTTTAACAACTGGTCTATTACTGGTACTACAAACTACTGTCACAAATTTGAAAAACAGCATTTTTAAACATACTTATAATAAATTTGGATTGGTGTAAGTACTGTGAAACTGACAACTTTATTTAATCGACCTGTATTCCAAAAGGTGGTATTTGCCTCTCTATCTCAATCTAAAGTATTGATAGAGACAAATGCAATCAACGAAGCCGGGAGTGTGTTGGGTCGACGCTTTAAGGTTCCGTAGACCGCCCGATTCGTCCAAACGCAAAAGTACCTATAGCTGACACCATTATTGTGTTAACCCTTCAATTTCAATTTCATTTATTTGCTTATCTATCACATGGTACTTAAAAGATATTACAAATGATTGAGATCAATGACATGTGACGCCCTGTAAGGGTACTGCAAAACTGATGGAGAGATTATAGGGTAATTATAATAAAAAATTAGGAACTATAAATTTCTCCTAGTACTCTTTTGACCAATAATAATTTATATGACAGTGGGCGGGGGGTTATTATTAAATTTAGGGGGAGGGGGAGTGATCTAGTGCTGTTAGTGCTCTAGCACCAAGTAATTGATTTTGTGGTTTTTTTTTAGATGTTTGTATCCCTGCGATGACAATGTATTTGAGCATTTTAGCGATTGAATTGTATATCGAGCGGATTCGTGTTTCGGTAGGCACGTTACGCCGTTGATCCCGGTTTTAGATGTGTTTACGCCATGTC
Organism: Ethmia dodecea; assembly: GCA_963855545.1. Taxonomy (NCBI): domain Eukaryota; kingdom Metazoa; phylum Arthropoda; class Insecta; order Lepidoptera; family Depressariidae; genus Ethmia; species Ethmia dodecea. The sequence goes on along the minus strand of OY979450.1, from coordinate 14,535,711 downwards.
AGATACCCTTGGGTGGCTTGAAAAAGTCTGACAGTTAGACGACCACTAGCCTAACACCATCTCCCAATCCGCGTTGGGCTCGCGTGGGAGATTATAGCCCATACTTAGCACTGGTCTGTTACGAGTTGCTGATGATGATATTTTTAGAAGGTAACCTCTAGGTTGACGCATCAAATAGTTTTAGAATCCGCACGGAACCCCAAAATTTTGGTAGTAGAGCTGTCGCACCTACGCCCCGTCAGCCTTATACGGAACTCTGACTAATTGAGCTAGATGGGAGCGATAACCTGCGATGGCTAACCAGGATTTAAGAGGTTTTAAGAGGGTTTTCACTAGGACACGGTCATTTATCATTCTTAAGTACGCGTCAGGATTTTTGACTATTATTTTAAACGGTAAATAACTCTATTGGATTTTCTGCTTCTAGAGCATATCAAAAGTTCAAAAAATCTTTTATTTTTATTGTTCTTCTCTTTCTTACAGTCCATGTATTTTGTACCTGATACCTAATGAATTAATTAATTCTATGAATTTCAGTAGAAATAGATAAAATACTAGAATTTTTGTTCCTAAAAAAGTAGCTAATATAAATATTCTTCCTTAAGAACATCTCTGAAAAATTTCATTCTGATTTGTTTAGTAGTTTAGACTGTCTTCTCTGTTATGAAAATAACAGAGAAGACAGTCAGATTCTTTCGCATTTTAATATAAAAAAAAATATGGGCTTATAAGTCCACTTATTGTAATAATATTTATGTGTATAGAGGCCTATTATACTATTTGAAAATATGATTAGTGAATTATACAATATGTGTTCAGTATCGAGTACTAATACTACTAAACGATTTCAGCTATTTTTAATATGTGTTAAATTTTTCCGAAAAATGAATTAGCATAACAAAATTTAAGGCTACAAAGCGTACACTTATTGCTCTTTATTTAAGAAACTAGCGGATGCCCCGCGGCGTTGCCCGCGCGGATTCCGTTTATTCCCGTTCCCGTGGGAATTTCCAAAAATCCCTTTATACCAATTTCCTATGACATATCAGACACCTTCATACTATTTTTCAAGTTTCTATGTGTAATCGTTTCGGAGTAGTAGGTACGTATTTCTCTTTTTAAGCAGTTTTTATATTTTCCCGTGGGAATGAGATATTTTCCTGGAATAAAAAGTACCCTAGATGTTGACCCGGGTACTCAGTTATCTCCATACCAAATTTCATCAAAATCCGTCCAGTAGTTTTTGAGTGATGCGTGCACAACCAGACAGACAGACAGACAGACAGACAGACAGACAGACAAAAATTCCAAAAATTGGTGTTTCGGTATCTATATCGATAACTATATACACTACCGTTAAAATTTTCAAAAAATATTTAATGTGCAGACACGGCCCCGTTAGAGTTTTATTATATGTATATAGATTTGGTTAGACGAACTAAAGTAATAATGCATAATATTTATACTCGTATTAATCTAGTAATTGGGGTGTATGAGGAATTGCGCCTATTCTGTGACGCGTTTTATATATATCATACTAGATGTCGCGCGGTGCGCGAGGCCGCAAGCGGCCACGCGTGTCTCTGTGGGGTCGTATTTTGACAGAAAAATAGTCTAATTTTGGGCGCCCATCTTGTTTTAGCCATTTAAAATCGAAAAACAAAAAAAAAATGTTAAATATTTTTTTTCATGGCAACACTGTTTACTGAGACCCACAATCGCTCCATACAAGTCAACTTTCCAAAGTGTTGCCAACTGGCTAAAAAAGCCGATTATTATTATGAAAATTTAAATTTTTCAGTAAAACAAAAATAACGGGGCGGCCATCTTGTTTTTTCAGATTTTCGGGATTTTCTGGTAAACTACAGGATATACCCTATGCGGTGACACCAAACACATCCCTGTAGCATATCGGCATCTGGGAGATCAATTCGGGTCAAGTGGGGTCTAAAACCACTCCAACTTTGAAGCACTATTCCGCGGTCGCCATTTTGTTTTTTCAAATTTTTAAATTATTTTCGTAAATCATACAAGCGATCCTACAGATGCCGAAAATTAGAACCGAATCGGCCGGAAAACAAAAGAAATACGATAAGCAAGTCTGGCCGCCATTTTGTTTTTTTGAAAAGTCGGAATTTTCCCTGGGTCACCCCGCCATCTTGAACACTTTTCTCATATATGACTTGACTCCAAAACGACTCCTTCTGGGAGAACAATTATGTCAATCAGTCAGTGAGTGAGTGAGTCAGTGGTAGTCGAGCTTTATATATTATAAATATGTAAAACCTTTTCCTTAAATCTATAAAAAGCAATAAATTCTATAGATATACGTATTATAAATATTTTATTTTGCCTTTAATACCTTGTTTGGACTGATAGCACTCAATAGCGACCACACATACTGCGAACTTATCATACTTTGATTTTACTTAACAGATTACTCATTGAACTACTCATATAATATGTCTTGGGGTTATTGAAAAAAAAACTACTTTAAACAGGAAACTAAGAAAAGTAAAAAAAACACTAGTCGCCACTACGATTTTCGAAGGTTCCCCTCGATTTCTCTGGGATGCCATCATCAGATCCTGGTGTCCTTATCATGGTACCACGTTCAGATAATATTTATTCAACACATTGTTCTTTTTAAACATTCAGTATAATACAAAGTGCAAGTTACATGACTTTAGTGTGCTGTGCTGGAGAAAATTTACAACAAACAAAATTGTCATTGAAATATTCATCTAACTTATAATATATTATTACCTATGTCATTTTGCATAAAACCATTTTCATGTGACTATTGAACATTTCTGGCAAATCTACAACAACTTGAACATTTTTAAACATTATTGAACATTTCTGGCAAATCTACAACAACTTGAGGTAATTAAAAGCCGTAATATTAAAATTTCGCTGTGGTAAGTATTATAATTGCAAAGAATTTTTCAATCGTCTCCGTTTCATACAATGTCACGGTATAGTACCTAAGTTCAAGAAAGGGCGCAAACAATACAATCATGGATATGACACAAAATAACATACTAACCCTTTTACTAATCACAACAACATAATAAATCAGTATGATAATGAAAACATGATTGGCCGTAAAAAATAATATTGTTATTGTTATAGTTAAATAAGTAAACAGCAGAGAAAGGAAGAATTATCCTGTCAGTAATTTATGATGGAGTTCCATTTTTTTTTATATTTGTCCTCGTTTCCAATATAAGTAATTTAAATAACAAAAGTATCTATTTAACCTAAAGACTGATTACTGATTGATTGACTAGTAAATAAAATGAAAATTAAATACTTAAAACAAAATACTTTAGACAGGGGCATCCATATTTTGTTAGTTAAGCTTATGAAAGACTATGAATACAAATGATTGATTAAATTGCTTATAATGTTGGGCCTTAGTAAGGGTGTCTCTTCGCTGTGTTTAACAGTGGACGTTGTGTAGTAGAAACGATGATGACAATACCCACCTAAAGTCATCATCATCATTAACCAGTAATAGTCCACTGCTGAGCTAAGGGACTTTTAAGATGAAGTACGCCATAATCTGCCACGCGAGCCTACCACGGATTGCAAAACAGTCTTAGACCACCCAAAGTATTAAATAGGGTCTCAGTTCGCTATGTTCAACAGCGGACGTTGTAACGTAGGAACGATATTTGTTTCTATCTGTATCAATCAACTCAAACATAAAAATCGTAATATTTTCTTTAAAAAATAGTATGCTTAACGTAACATAACCTAAAGATTGAAATTAAATGATAAGTATTTTAGTACAAGATTTTTTGCATTTTCTTAGAAGATTTACTATAGTAACATATTTTTTTTCACCATCGGAAAGTAGAGATTTAAACGAACAGAAAACATACCAACTTTTTGAAAAAAGTTGATATTTTGACGGGTGAGTTTTCGATTGAAAATTAGGGTGTTTTTTCGATATTAATTGAAAATAAGGTGAAAAAGAAATATTTTTAATCAAATAAATTACAGCGCATTTGGAACATAAAAAGGAAAGTTTTCACCAAATTTAGTTAAAAAAAAAAATTTGTAAAAGATAAAAATAAAAAACCAAAAACTTGGTTTTTTGAATTTTTCACATAAATTTTAAGGTTATGTATTACCTACAACTTTGCTATTTGACTTTTTTCGATAGGACTTTTAGTTTTGCCGGAAATCGAGAAAAACCGTTTTTTACCCTTAAAAACTCACCCCCATCCCCTTCCCGACCTCAGATCGCCCGTAATTTATTTTTCTTTTCATTTTTATAATATTCGCCTCCTTTTCTAATGGGCTTCATCCTACTAGGTATTATTGTTTTTGGTTTTAAAAATTATCGACCCTGGTCTATAAACACAAGATCCATAGTTACTGTAGTGTAGACCATGAGCTGTTTTACTGCGTAAAGTTTATCAATATTATCGAACCATTTATCAGCTTTAGATTGTTTTCTGGAAATGTTTTGTTTTTCAATAATCTCTGGAACATTCTTTAGTTTGTAGGTATGTACATATTAATTGTTAATACATCTACTATCGGCTATAATATAACACTTTTGTGGTTAACCAGAAATATGATACTAAGGCTTTTTATTTGGTTGGTTTGCTTTTAGTTAAGGTGGTAACTGTATTATCTTGTTTATTTCTATTACTACTTCTTGTTCATGTCTGTCTGTCTGCTCACTACAAACTATGCAATTAATTTTTCAGCGTTCTAACTGATGTCACAAAGGTTGTCAGTTTCATCCATCCTAAGGTTGTCTGGAAGAGATCGCTAAAAGCGATAGGACCGCCCATTGTACTTTAGTTAATGTTGGTATCCATATTGTGTTGTTTTTAGTGTACAATAAAGAGTTATTGTATTGTATTGTTGGCGAAAGAATCGGTGACTTCTCTGCTCTTACACACAAGCTACACCATTTTCCATCAAATGGCTCGTCTGCCCAAAAATTTTTGTCTATTGACAAATTTAAAACAATAGTTTAGCAATAAATGCATATAAAAGGCTAATATGAAATTACATAAATTGAAATTGCATGCATGAGTCGTTTGATGGATGTGGTGGAAGCGCGAGAGATCTGCCAGGTTCGTAGCAAGTGGCGGTCTGTTGTCTCTGCCTACCCCAATGGGAAATAGACGTGAGATTATGTATGTATGTATGTATGAAATTACAAACTACCTAGTAGACTAACATGCATGGGATTAACGGACTCGACGCTATGTTAGGCTATTAATATATTGTTGTAGATCAAAAGGCTACTATAAAATCACAGACTACTTAGTAGACCAACATGCATGGGATTAACGAACTCGACGACGACGCAATTATAATTATTATCGTAAACCATATTTACTAGTAAGACATGAGACTAAAAAGGGCTGCCCTTTAGTTTCTTGCTGGCTCTTCTCAAGATACTGCATTAGGAACCAGCATTTTGTCAGTGGAGATGGGCTGCTGTTTATATTTAGCCAATCCTCATAGACGAGTTTAGTTTGCCTAGTATTGACGTTTCAAAGTGTATTTTATAAACCTACTGAAATAAATGAATTTTGAATTTGAATTTTTTGAATTTTGAAACATGACATTAAAAAGAGCTGGCCTTGAGTTTCTTGCTGGTTCTCCTCGGAGTACTGCATTTGGAACCAGCAACTCGTTGGGGACGATAGGCTTCTGTTTACATTCAGCCAATCTCTATTGGACGGAAGAGTTTAGAGTCCCTTGTTAATTGCTGGTGGAGTTGAAATGACGTTCAATAATTGGACTTGTAAGTCCCTACTTTGAAACATTTTTTACTAAGCTTTTTGTTTCCAACATATTTTTTTAATTGAATTACTCCTTCGGAATACAAGGCGTGGGTTTTTTTTTGTATAAATTAATAAACTGCCAAGTACTTCTTAAATACAAATATACATCACGTATTGCATTGTGCATTCCAACTTGTCCTAACCTTTCCCAATACGTGCTTAATGTGCCCCATTGTTTCGCTATGGCTATCTGACTCCATACACAAGGCCTGTGGTGATGACCACGTGTGTTTAGGTCACCCTAGGTCTTAGATCATCATAATTAATTAGCATATAGCCTCCATTCACTCCAGCCTCCTTTGACATGGACACGAAGCATTTGGTTCTACTAAAAACTATATTTTAATAAAACATAATCTATTATAATATAAAATGATAAACTGACTGACTGATTGGTGATGTATCAACGCACTGCCTAAACGACTAGGTCTAGAGACTTGAAATTTTGCACATAGATAGCTAGCTTATACAGTGTAGGCATCCACTAAGTAAGGATTTTACAAAATTCAACCCCTAAGGGGGTGAAATAAACGTGCGCGAGCGAAGCTGCGGGTAAAAGCTAGTGTAACATACGCTCAGACCTTCTTAACATACAATATAATCTCACGCATATTTCCAATTGGGGTAGGCAGAGGAAACAGACTGCCACTTGCTACGAATCTGGCAGATCTCTCGTGCTCGGTGGTTTCGGGTACCCTCTTCAGTATATCGCCGATCTGGTCAATTCTACCGACTCGCTCATTTGCATATATTTTGTCTCGTTAAGCGCCTTTTCATTCATCCACTATGATCAAACCACCTCAGCATTCCTTTTTCAATCGATAGTCACTACTTATAACGTTTTCCACGTGATTAAACTCAGAATTACGGTTAATTAGCGGACCCTGATAATTATATCTCTAGAGAATAGTAGGTAATCCGTATACCTTTGTCAATTCCCTTTCGGATAAGGTGTAAGTGCATATTACCAAATCAATAGATTCTTGTATTCCTGAACATTTTCCGCATTCTATGTTATCGTGCGAGCGAATACAGGCGGTGATGTCATTCCAAATGTTGCTGAATGCCTATAGTCGATTTAAGTTTAACGGTACCAAGCTGTTGGGATAGGGCTGCCAAACACATCATAATAATCTTTATATGTATAATTCTTTTGTTCGTGTGTATATCACGTAACTGCTTTTAAACCGCTCTCGTCCAATTTGTATGAAATTTTGTGTGTATATTTGAGTGGATGCCTGGATGGTTGTTTGATACACAATCGGACCCGATAGGTGGCGATTTTGTCTGTGGCAAGACAATATCTGCCCTTGCCACTAGTATCATTATAATTTTTTTTTTGTTTTTTTTTTCGTTGTGTTTACGCACAATGGAAGTCTTTAAGCCATGTCGGATACACTTATGTGGCTTGCAACATTCTATGTTGTTACTAGCCTAACACGATTTCCCAATCCCCATCTCTCTCCAAAAAAAGACCCATTCATCAATAGTGGGCTGTTTCGGGTTGATGATAATGAAGTATTATTTAGGTTAATTTGCTATCTTATCGCCATTACTATAATCTTGTTCAACGGCGCCCTCTATCTCCCATATTTATCTGCCATTCAAACCTAAACGAAAAAAAGCAAGGGACTAAATCTTTTTTTTTTTTAATTAAATTGTGCTTTTCTAGCCTTTTTTATCGGAAAATTCTCTTATTAAGACTCCATAAGTCCGTCCATGTTTTCCGAAATTTCATATTCGATTAACAAAGTTGCCAAAACTGTCGATCTAGATTGAGATATTGTCGATCGCAGATAGGATTTCATCAGCTCACGGTAGGAAAAACTCCTCATACCACTACCAAATCGTTACAGCTATTATAGTGATCTTGTGGCGCCCCTTTATGTCGCCCTACCCTATAACGCCGCTACTGATACACATCCTACTCTGTCTACGCTGGTCGAGTTGTGACAGCCCTACTCCGGTGCCAGCCGGTCCCGTCGTCTCCGCCGGCTTGTCTCCATAGCACATCTTCCATTTCCGTTTCATTTCCGCAGTCAAGGTCAAACTAACGGGGATCGATTTGCCCCCGACATGCAAGTACAGTCAAGAGCAAGTCAAGCTTTACACTACCAAGTTTAAGCTGAGCTCTGATTTATGCTGCGTGCCATAGAATACAGGGTTCAAAGTCCAAAGTGTCAAGCTTAGCGTGCTCTTGACTGTACCAGGGCTACAGGAGATTTTATGTAGCATACTAGCGGGTGCCAACGGCGTTGCTCGCGCGGGTCCCGTTTATTCTTGTTCCCGTGAGAATTTCCAAACAGATCTTAGTGCTACTTCCGTCATTTTAAATCGGTTTTGAGCGTAATTACGCACAATTCACACGTACCGGTTTCCGCCGGTCCGGCGGTCCGGCCGGCGGCGAAATGTATGGCCGATTGCCCGGTTGCCGGTACGTATGAAAGCGAACGTACATGGCCATATACTTCGCCGCGCGCCGGCTCGGCGGAAACCGGTACGTGTGAAAAGGCAGTAAAAGTCATTAAGACATGTCATATATTACCCTTAGGTGGCTTCTGAAAAGTTGAAAAGAAAAAATTCTGGCAGTTAGTAGTGGCAGTATAGCACTATCCCCTAAACCGCTGTATAGGAGATGATGACCCATACTTCTTCATGAGCTAGCTAAAACCCTTACGAGTTGACGATGATGAGATCAGGCAGTCAGCCAGTAACAAAAGGCAGGTTAGCCAAAGATATTAAAGTAAGGATGAGTTATATTCATACTGCTTGCGTTTGAAAATTGATCCCCTACGAGTGTGCTACAACATGTACATACTTACTTCTTAGCGTATTTATAGGATACAACAATGACGGGGAAAGATGATACGGAACGAATAATGAAGAAAAGAGAGCTATCTGTTAAGAGTTGCGCTTAAAATACGACTTGAAATACAATGCGACTAAATAAAATGTGGTTAATTAACTACATTTGTCGGCCTCATTTTCCGTGCTCTAGTAACATATCTACGTCTTTCTATATATAATATCTTTGAGGTTAGCTTTCAAACCAAAAGGTTGAGAAATATATCCTTAGATACTGAAGTTCATCATCATCATCATCATAATCAACTGAAAGACGACCACTGTTGAACGAAGGCCTCCCCCTTAGAACGCCACAACGAACGGCAACTTGCCGCTTGCATCCACCAGTTACCCGCGACCTTGACGATGGCGTCGGTCCACCTGGTAGGAGGCCTACCAACGCTGCGTCTTCTGGTTCGTGGTCGCCACTCAAGAACCTTTCTTTCCCATCGGTTCTTCGAGCGATGTGGCCTGTCCATTTAAGTAATTATTATACCTACCGACATTGCCGTCCATAGACCTATAATTAACATACAAATGTCTATGTTGGCGTCGCAGTATATTTACGAAAACATATTGTATGTTAAAAAGAATATATCACTTTACAAAAAAAAACACGGGTTGCACTCCGGGAGTGCCGGCAGAAGTGAAACTTGATTATCGATTTCGGTGCTACAACACTACTCTCCGTAACCGTCTTACGGTTTTTCGATTAGCACACGTGACCTGACGCGAGTTTTACAGTTTTTACCCATCCCACAAAAGTGCTCAACGCCGCTAAAGAAGTTTTCACTTCAAAAAATGTAACAGACATTGTATAAACACTAGAAATAAGAATGAACTGGCCGCTTATGTTAGTCGATTATCTAAATTTACCAAATCATATATATAAGGTTTTACAATAAGATTCTCATTGAATTACAAAATTTACGTCTTGACAAATTTAAAACAATAGATCAAAAATTACATAAAAAAGGCTACTATGAAATTACAGACTACTTAGTTGGCCAACGTGCATGGGATTAACCTATTCGACGCTATGTAAGACTATAAATTATAATCACTACATAGTATAAAACAAAGTCGCTTTCTCTGTCCCTATATCCCTATGTATGCTTAAATCTTTAAAACTACGCAACGGATTTTAAAGCGGTTTTTTTTAATAGATAGATTGATTCAAGAGGAAGGTTTTAGTATTAGCATTGCACCCGTGCGAAGCCGGGGCGGGTCGCTAGTTACAGAATAAAATACATTTTCATTTGTCATTTAAGCTACTGATACTAAGCTATAGATACTGCAGTTCATGAATTGCAAAGTGCAATAAAACTGATTATCTTACAAACAGTGACATCAGTCCTTGGCAAGGTCTAGCCAATCTAAAACACATTTCATAAAGTATCCCAACTAGTCCGGCCATTATCCTATTATTTGGTTTACACAAAATTGTGATAACAGTCTCGCGTTTTTACATGCATACATGAATTGATAACTATTTAAAAATAAAATAAATAAATAATCTTACGACTTTTATCCCTAAGGGGGTGGGCAGAGGTAGTCCATTTCTGGAAATATCCACCTTACCAGTATATTATTTGGACCCCTAAACGTGATAGACCCCATCGCCGGTCCGCGGTGCTGTTATACATGCCTCAGAATTAATTCTGGGAGCTGCGGGTTTCCTCACAATGTTTTCCTTCACCGTTGAGCTTTCTACACTAATATTATGGAAAGATTTGTATGTTTGTAACGAATACTAACGATAATACGAACGAAAGCTACATTATCACTGAGTAACATAGGCTATATTTTATTCCCATACTCCCACGGGAATGGGAACTACGCGGGTGAAACCGGGCGGAACAGATAGTGAAAAATGTTTTAGCAGTTTTTTTTTATAAACTGAAGATTGGATTTAAATCATCCAATTAGATTAAATGCTTATAATTGAAATATATATTTTTTGAATTGGAATCAAAGTTTCCCTCCCTTATGTTTCTAATTAGCTAATGACACTTAATTAATAGCGAAAAGAATATAAATTACAATGAGAAAGTGAACGTCATATGAATTATGCGCTAGGGCGGGACGAACCCCAAGGCGCGTCGTCTAGACTGCTAACATGACGCCATCCGCACACGCTGTGTTGACATAAAACCACTAGCGGACTAAAGTAGGGGCGGAAGGGGCGGTCCGCCCCAGGCCTCTGGCCCTGGAGGGCCTCCAAATTTAGCTAAAAGTTCTCTTAATCAAATCCTAAACAAGGATAAAAGGTGTTGGTTGAAGGCACCATAGATACAAATACGGTTAAAGCTACACTAAATTTGGAGTCCCCCCCCAGGACTAGAGAGGCCCGCTTGAGGTCTGAGGGGCTTCCAAATTTATCGAAAAGTTCTCTTAATCAAATCCTTAACAAGGATAAGAGGCAGTTGGGTATTGGCTGGAGGCTTCATAGATACAAATACGACTAAAGCTACGCTAAATTTGGGGCCCTCCTAGGACCAGAGGCCCGTCCTGGGCCTGGAGAGGCCTCCAAATCCAAAAGTTCTATGACCGGGGGCCTCATTCAGTTTTTCCGCCCCGGGCCTCCGACAGGCTTAGTCCGCCACTGCATAAAACTATAATGAGTTTATGCTATGTACAGTCAGAGCACATGAAGCTTTACACTTGTAGTGTGAGTCTGACCTCTAAGGCGATTGTAATAAGAACGTTAACTCCAGTGTGTCAAGCTGCACGTGCTCTTGACTGTACTGTACCCTTATTATAGATAAATCCTGACATTTACCAATTATTTTTTCAAAACATACGTACATATTTATCACTAGCTCGACGGTGAAGGAAAACATCGTGAGGAAACCCGCAGGAATCAGAATTAATTATGAGGCATGTGTAACAGACCCGTTTCGGCGATGGGCTCACCAACTATCACGTTTAGGGGTCCAAATAATATCTCGTGAAAAGTGGGTATATCCAGAAATGGAATACCTCTGCTTACCCCCTCGGGATAAAAGGCGTGAGATTAATGTTATTATAATTCCCTGAAATTTTACAAGTACCGAAGAGCATACACGGTTTATTAAAGTCTGTGTTTTGGGTATTGAAGATGCACGACAATGTTTGTCTTCCTATTTGTAAGCTTGATTGTGATTGCGCACCAATTAATTGCACCCTTTTCTGTCTTGGTACTAACAGGACGGAGCGCGTGGCAGGCAATAAGAATGTTCAACTGCTGTGCGTGAACGGAGGCAGCCCTCGGCAGCCCAGCACACCTCAGCTATTGCGGGTACGTAGCTACGCCATTAACAACGTACCTAATTCTTCATCTCTCCGTACGGAAAGCGTCAACTTGCGGCCCGGACGAAAATTGTCTAACTTGGTTCAGCCGTCGCGGCGTGATTGATCAACAAATATGCAAACTTTTTCATTCATTCACGCTTTTGGTCGCGACTTCGTCTGAATGAGGAGTTTTCGGTGACAGCTGTCACTTGAGTATTCAAAGGTGTCAATAGATGGTGCTGATAAGCCTTGGGTTTTTTTTTTACCTAATCTATGGTCGCAAGAATTTGTCAAACAAAAAAAAACAATCTGACTTTTTATCAAAATAAGGTTACGTACTCATTGCCTTGTATTTTATTTATTGTTCTGTTTGTACATTGTTTACGAGTGGTTTGTGTTACAACAAAAGATCCGAATCCACGATAAACAAAAACTCAGTCTCCTTCATCTGCGAAAATGCGTGGACCATGTATAGTGTATGGGTGTAAAATACGAAGGAACCGAAGCTCGACTCGACGCACTAGGAATTTAGGTACCTAAAACAAGATCTGTTTTATTGCGTTGCCTGCTGACGCGTTACACTCACTCACACACAACACAACAACGGCACATGACATGACGGACGGATGTGTCACGTAAAGCGACACATCAGTGTTGCCAATTTCTAATTCCCAATGTTAATCAGCGCCATCTAGTTCAATTTTAAGAATGTCATTGAAAATTCCTCATTCCGAAATATAAAGTAGGCTACATTACATCACTAGGTACCCAGTCTTTCACCTGTCTCCATGAAAAAAACAGGTCGTTTTGTTGCTTCGTTGCTGCTTTAAGGAAGAACAAACACACCTATAACGTACTAGCATTTAAAATATTTTAGCAGGAATAGAAGTAGTAGGTCAGAATAATAAAAGAGGATAGTAACTTGGAATCACAATCACTCATTAACCATATGCTCCGGCAGATACTGGAAGAGACAATCCAGAAGAAGGTCCCCAAGTCGATGTACAAGAAGCGGAAGCCGAAGGACGCGGAGCGACTCCGGCTGACATTCAATATCCCCGATCATACAGCGGAGAACCTCTTCCAGTATCGAACCAAGTTCGTTCAGCACATGCTGACTAGCACCATGTACGCAAACAGCACCATTGGGAAACCCTGGGAGATCATTGGCAGGTAAGATCAGGTATAATACACCCCAAAACGGCTTAACGATGACCTGATGACCTTCAGTGTATGGACAATGGACAAAATCAGAGAGCTCTGACGTAGATGTTACTGATGTCCACATTTTAGGTTCGTAATCTATTTTATACAAAATGGCATAATAGACCAGGGTAGAAGCCTTTAAAAATAATAAAAAGTGAAAAAAAATAATAGTAGAATGAAACCCATTACAAAAGGAGGGGAATATTATAAAAATGAAAGGAAAAATAAATTACGGGTGATCTGAGGTCGGGAAGGGGATGGGGGTGCGTTTTTTAGGGTAAAAAACGGTTTTTCTCGGTTTCCGGCAAAACTAAAAGTCCTATCGAAGAAAGTCAAATGGCAAAGTTGTAGGTAATAAAAAGATCTAAAACTTTTGTATTTACACTTTTTTCACATAACCTCAAAATTTATGTGAAAAATTCAAAAAACCAAGTTCTTGGTTTTTTATTTTTATCTTGTACTATTTTTTTTTATTTTTAACGAAATTTTGGTGAAAACTTATTGGTAAACGGTTATGTTACGTTAAGCCTACTATTTATTAAAGAAAATATAACGATTTTTATTTGTTTCTATCTGTATCAATCAACTCAAACATAAAAATCGTAATATTTTCTTTAAAAAACAGTATGCTTAACATAACATAACCTAAAGATTGAAATTAAATGATATTTTAGTACAAGATTTTTTGCATTTTCTGCGAAGATTTACTATAGTAACATATATTTTTTTTTCACTATCGGAAAGTAGAGATTTCAACGAACAGAAAACATACCAACTTTTTGAAAAAAGCTGATATTTTGACGGGTGAATTTTCGATTGAAAATTAGGGTATTTTTTAGATATTTACTTAAAATATGGTGAAAAAATAAATATTTTTAATCAAATAAATTACAGCGTATTTGGGACATAATAAGGTAAGTTTTCACCAAATTTCGTTAAAAATAAAAAAAAAATGTACAAGATAAGAATAAAAAACCAAAAACTTGGTTTTTTGAATTTTTCACATAAATTTTGAGGTTATGTGAAAAAAGTGTAAATACAAAAGTTTTAGATCTTTTTATTACCTACAACTTTGCCATTTGACTTTCTTCGATAGGACTTTTAGTTTTGCCGGAAATCGAGAAAAACCGTTTTTTACCCTAAAATACTCCCCCCCACCCCTTCCCGACCTCAGATCGCCCGTAATTTATTTTTCCTTTCATTTTTATAATATTCCCCTCCTTTTCTAATGGGTTTCATCCTACTATTATTTTTTTTGGTTTTAAAAATTATCGAGCCTGGTCTATAATACGGTCTTAAAAATTTATTTCCTAAGATGGTATCTCTATTGACTCTAAAATAAATATTGTTTAGGTACTGAAAATGAAAAATGAAAATGTATTTATTAGTGTAGAATCACACTTAGAAAAGTCAATAGTCTGATAACAAGGCACTCGTCCATGAAAATTGGCTAAATGTAAACAGCAGCCCATCTCCACCGACGAGTTGTTGGTTGGTACTTCCCTTGTGTATTGCCCTTGCCGCCTCTTACCAAAAGGCACTTTTGCAATGATAATAGTACAAGGAACCACACGGTCCAATACGCTATATATACCAGTTATAGCATCTCTTTTTTGTCTTTCATTTGTGCATTCGTTTCCAGTATATCGGAGAATATTATCGACGAGCTTCTATTGAAGTGCGCCAAAGAGATGGAGATTCAGGACTACATCCAGAAGCTATATAAGAGTGAGCTGGCTTAATGTTTTTCTATGTCTGTTTATCGATTTTTTTATTGTTGATAATAAAGTTTCATTTTTGTTATAACCTGACTTTACCAAATAAAAAAAAAATGTCTTTGTAAAGTACCTATCTATATATTTGTTATAAGAATTACAATATCTACATTTAATACTAAGTTTTCAATAAAACACTTGCTCTGAACACTTCAGTCTTTCGGGGATTTGTTGTTATCTAAATGCAGTCTCTAAAACTTACATCTAAAATTCGTATCATAATTCACTTTAAAATCTGAACGTACTCATAAATAAGGCACTTAAAAATACGACTAGGCTTGTACACCCGGAAGCAGTTGTAAACCACAAAACCTGAATCAGTTTGTTCATACCATATCGTCCTTGTTAAAACTTAACCGAATTGAATACAAAACTTGTCCAAACTTATCTTTCTGTCTTTTAAGAGTATCATTCTTCTCCATCTTTGGCAATTTAGGTATGCTCTCTATACTAGAATTATCAGTTTGGTAAGCTTCTTCTGGCGTTGGCGGATTTGACTTCATTAGTTTTGGTTTCAAAGGTTTCGGTCCACCTGAGGCGAAAATAGACTCCAATTTAAACTTCAAGTCTTCTCTGCTCATGCTTGAGTCTGTTCCTACTTCGTCATCTCCATTATTGTCTTCTTCTATATCATCATTATTCTCTTCAGCATTGACTGGTCGTAAGTTTGGTGTAGATTTTATTGCCATTATGTCCTTTTTCAAGTCTATGGGGAGAAACAGAGCGGGTCTTTGTCTATTCAATGCAAATTCGGGCGCTTCTTCTATATGTCCAGTAGAATTTGACCTTTTTCGCGGTTCTTCTCCGTCCGATGACATTTTATTCTGGAATATATTGTTCAGTTTGGACATAAAACTCATTTGTCTGTCACTACCAAATACAATGGTACCGTCGTCTTGTGAATAATTAGAATGAACACTTTCTCTTGGTTTTAATATCTCCTCTTCGATAGACTTCTGTCGATTAGGCCTTGATGGTATCGTGTAAGATTTCTTAAAATAGGGACTCGCGAAATAATTTTCATCTAATGGCGGTGGTGGCGGCGGCACCGGTATATTTGATACATCTTCTTGTGTGTCCTCTGTGGAATCATTAATTCCATTTCTATCCAATGTATCAGAATACCCCGACTCGTCTGTACGCGAATTCGATTCACTTTCGTTAAATGCCGTTACTTGTTCATAGTCTTCATTGTTACCATTACCTTCGACTTCTTTGTCACTTTTCTCTTCTTCTTCACTTAACTTTTGCAAATCCTCTCTATGTACTTGTGCTATAACATCATATTTAGATAATACTTGAATTCCACATGATGCATCTGATCCGGCATCTGATAGCTCGCTTAACGACTTTCTGTGAGGTATAGAGCCACTGACTGGTGTGATCTCTTCTTCTTGTAAAGGTTCTACTTCTTTTTGGTCCTTCAAGTTCACTATTTCTACGTAGCTGTCTTCTGCCGCTTGCAAAACTTGATCGAGTAAATCTATTATTTTCGCTTCTTTTTCTTCATTGTTTTCTATCACAGCATGTTGAACGGTTATTTCATTTGTCTTTGCCAATTCTTCATGTTTGATATCATTCTCATGTATATGTATATCATTAGATTCCTCTTGTCTCTGGTCACTGGATATATTTCCTCCGTCACTACTTCGCTTTAACGTATCTGTAGGAGTAGGAGACTCAACAATAATTTGAACTGGGGTTTTGCCGTTTTTGTGTTCGTGTGATTCTTCTCCATATTTGCTCTTATTACGTTTGTAACAGCATACACATAGGGCATATATTGGAATACCTGAAAACAGGATTCAGTTACAAAACATTTACAACGTCACAAATTAATATCAAGAAACTACCTATATATTTACCAATAACAATCCAAATGATGACACGGATCCAAGTCTGGATATTGACGATAATCATCAGGTGGACGTTGACGTAGATGCTGAGACAAGGGACGACTGGTACCAGAGGCGTCTATAAAAAAAAAAATTGTTTCTGTAAAGTCGGTTTACGGACGATAATTTTACGTGATAACGTCATAAGAAAACATTGATGAAAAATTGCACACTGCAGTTGAAGAGAGATACGAGTATTATGCCTCTCTATCGCTTGTTCCGGGCCCTCGCTTGCATGCTCGGCTCAGGTCGAACGTGCCACTTTTTCGTGAGTGCAGCCGGCGTTCATCGATTTACCACGACAAAACTAGCAAATAGAGTTATAATGATCACATAAAACTGAAACGGTATTTGACAGCTTTACTTGACAGACAAACCCCATTCATACTGGATGATTTTTTTTACCGTCTGGAAAAAAATATGACGTATAAGGTATCTAGAGCCGAAGTTATACACGAGATTAATTGATATAATCATGTTTAGTGCAATTTACAAAATCTAGAAAACTACGCACAGTACTACGCGCAGCTTGCGGTTGTTGGTAGTTTGCTCAAAAATGGAAGCTACGAGCCTGTTTCTTATTAAAATACTGTTTCAAATATCTCAGTGTGTATTATTGACTACAATTGAGCAATGTATATTAGTACAAGCAAGAAAAAAAAATTTTGAGAAAAAAAATTTTTTTTTCAATAACTTTACCAAATGAATCTATTACACTTACGTATCACACCACATTTTTTTCAAGACGGTAAAAAAGTCACCCTGTATAGATAGGTATGTACATATATATACAGTTCTATTACATACATAAATAGAATCTAAAGGCAGTAGTTTCATACAAATCTAAACTAAATGGCAAATGAGAACGTGACCTATTTGTTGTACATACATGCTAGGTACTTGTAAGGACCATGTAAAATGCAAATAAATGTACAGTCAACAAAGTTGTTACGGTTACATGGCCATAAACTAAGATTCAGTTTTCTCTTATAGCCTTAAATGTATTTATAGTTTTTTTTATAGTAAATTATAGGGTTCGAAAGATACCTTTAGAAATAAACATTAATCTATTGATTAATGTTTATTTCTAAAGGTATATTATTAAGGTAGATTATTTATGACTGCCCAAGAAAAATGAGTTCTTAGTTACTGGCTATGTTACCCTAACAACTTTGTTGACTGTACAAAGTAGGTATATTATTTGTGTTACAATAGACGCCCGTGATGGATAAATTGTGATTAGTACTAAAATAATCCGAAGTAGGGGTAAATAAAGTAGAGGTATGGGTAGTGGTAATTTTATTTACCTAATTACATACCATACGTCTTCCAGGTATTTAAGGTCAAGAGTGAATCGGGGGGACAACAAGCGAATGCGAATACCTCGTTGTCCCACCAGGGGAACATTACAGGGGGACCACGAGTCTGTAGAGCGGTATCATCATCAGCCTACATTTGTCCACTGCTGGACATTTGCCTCCCCTTATGAGCGCCATAGCGCCCTGTCTTCGGCTTGGCGCATCTGCCTGCAGCCTTTTGCAGTCGCGGTCTCCACTCCAATAAATAGGATATTGATTGATAATAATTGTTCGGACCACGGCTCTACATCCTACTAATATTATAAACGTGAAAGTTTGTTTGGATGGATGTATGGATGTTTGTTCCTCTTTCACGCCAAAACTACAGAACGGATTTTGATGTAACTTCACAGTTATATAGCTTATACATCAGAATAGCGCATAAGCTATATTTTATCCGCGTATTCCCATGGGAACGGGAACTACGCGGGTGAAACCGCGGGGCGCTGCTAGTCTAAATATAAAGTAAATCTGTACAGTTAACAATTACCTTAAAAACCAGTTCCTCCTTGGACTGTGGTTGCAGCATGATGACCAATAACAGACCCACCGCCACCACGTGTAACACCACTACCACTACAGGCTGCTCCAAGTTTACCCCCACCAGTGCCGTCACCACACACACGCAAACTGCAATGATAAAAAATTACTATTTTAAAGAGAGCAGTGATAGCCTAACGGTTAGAGAAAGCCTTAAAGAGTCGCCGGCTTGTGACTGTGAGGCACCTCAACAAACAGTTTCACACATCGTGGAGGAGTGCCCCAACCGACGTTTTCATGGTGGCATCAAGGAGCTCAGCGAGTGTTCTGAGGCGGCTATAGACTGGCTAAAAAATTTAGATTTTGATTTATAGCAGGACTATCCTACAAAGGCCGTACGATAATAATAATAATAGACCCCGCTTCTCAAGACGATAATCAGTGAGGCTCGCTTTCAAATCCTGACACCAATGAGTTTTTCAAAACTTACGTACATATTCATCACTAGCGCGACGGTGAAGGAACACATCGTGAGGAAACCCGCAGGTCCCAGAATTAATTCTGAGGCATGTGTAACAAATCCGGTCCAGCGACGGGCGCTCACCACGTATCGCGTTTAGGGGTCCATAGAATATGATTACTTAATCTTTGTAATTCCTACTAATAACAATTATAGAGCCTGTTTACTTACTAAATAGAAAAAGCGTTATCTTGACAATCCTAGATGTAATCTTCGAGGGTGACTTGTCTCCGCAGCCGAGGATCTGCTTCATGATGCCTGGTTTTACCTCTGGCTTGTATTTTGAACTGAACTCGTATCTACAACATTACAGACGAGAACAATCAGTTTATGTACCTAATACTAGCGGTTTTGCGCAGTTCCTGTGGGAATACGGGAAGAAATTATAGCCTATGTTACTCAGGGATATTCTTTAGCTCTCCATCGGTGAAAGAAATTTTAAAATCGGTTCAGTAGTTTTTGAAATTATTCGTAACAAACATACAAAAATAAAAATCTTTCCTATTTATAATACCTATTAGATTTTAGAAAGTTCGATATACCTACTCGTAGCAAAGATTGTTAGCGTCACTACTCGTAAGATTATTATTAAAGTAGCTGTTCTCTGTTTTTGTTCCTGTGGGAATACGGGGATAAGGATAGGAATATAGCCTTCACTTTGAACTGGTGAATAAATTTATATAATAGGTATAGCAGTTTCGGAGCATATTCAATACAAACAAATCTTTCTTCTATAAAATATTATGATAGAAAAGGACAGAGATATGGAATCGGTTAGAAAAGGTCGTCTACATAATTAAGATAAGGCATAATAGACCTTAATACGACGACACAAGCCGCAACGATGGTGTACGAGAGGAGGGTCCCGGAACACATCATCAGGATCAGCTGTTCCAGCTCAAAGACGGCTGCCAATACAGCTGTAAGTAGAAACGGTATATTTTGATAATCGACTAAAATTCCAGATAATAATATTATGATCATTGGGTAGTTGACAGCATCGAAATTAAATTGCGAGTAGTCATACATTAAAAAGATTATCCCAAAACACCTCAAAATATGTATTTCGATTTTCAATTTACAATTACAGCAAATTTAAAAATAATAAAACAATAAAAAAAAGTGCTGCAATTGAGTACTACAAACTATGACGTCACGGTTTGCTATTTCAGTACATTTTCCATAATAAAATTCCGTTTTGACAGATCGTAAAAAGTAACTGATTTGAATAGGTAGGACACAACCCTATTATAGTGCCTGTTAGCATCTGATGAGAATAATTTAGGACAGACCTCGAAGCTGGCATACTTTATAATGTTAAGTACGCGACAACTTTAAAAAGTAACTTAGTACCCCGAAAATTTGGGTAAGTATATTCTGGAGAGACTACTGATGAAGTAGTAGTAGTAGATACCATAGCATTTCTCACTTAATGCGAATAGGGGGACAATGTTTTTGCTGTTTTCCTATTATTTGAGGTCGGCGCAGTATGTCCTTTTCTTCCTTTTATCACTACCAACCATCATGTACATTCATTTCCATATTGCAAATATTATCCTTCATTATAATCCATTCATCGTTTCTTTGGTCATTCCTGACGGCAAATAAAAAGTTGAATTCCTGTGGTGTTATACTATTATATATTTTATGTGGTGTTATACTATTATATATTATAAACAATTACCAATAACGCATGCTGGTACCAAGGTGGCGACGACTGGCGTCTTTCTTGAGGTGCTGACCTTGGCAAACCAGTGCAGCAGCAGCCCGTCAGAAGCCATGGCATACAGCAGTCGGGGCAGAGGAAACATGGCACCGAACATACTTTAAACAATCCACGTATCATACTTAATATATGACTTATGATCCTAAGTCTCCCCTAAGATGGGGCAGAGTGCATCAACAGTGCCGTATCGTCTTGAGCTCAGGGTGGATGAGGGAAAATTGATAATCCTATTGTTTGCATCTGTGATTTGACTTGGACCATTATAGGTGAACGATGTCCGGAGCGAAAGCTTGTAGGTACCTACACATCATCAGAAGATTGACAATAGCCTTTGAGTATTAAAGCAACAGGAGACGTCACGCGCACTAGTTTCTTTGCAAAAAAGTCTGCCAATTTCTGCGGGGGGACGAGGAAACAAACACAAATAATGTTAAAACAAACGCATTTTTTGACAAAACAATTAAACGCTAGCTTGAACTAGACGCACACAAATACATTCACCAATCCAAGCACTCCGTGAACTCAAAAAAACTAGTTGTATATAACAGGTATGATCGTTGACCGACATTTTTTTTTTTTGGCAGGGCTTGTCAGTGGCGTCTCCGGTTGGTTTAATACTCAAAGACAATAGCAGATCTAATAGAACCATCAATAACATGCCTCTGAAGCCACTTTTTCACGTAACGAGCTCGGTCAGACTTGGGTGCTCCGCGTATCGTGTAAGCACCTGATCCGAGTGTACTCGGACGCCGGCAGCCAATCAGTGGATCAGCCGGTGTTCTATTGACACATCCGAGCCCACTCCTTCCTAGCGCACGGGTTAACCTTGGTGATACGATCTCCTTATCTATTTAGGCGAAAGATTATTTCCAGAATGTGGCTATTGGAAAATTGTTACTGGTGAATGGTTACCTCGCAGAGATACCGAAGACAGCGCCGACGGATACAATCCACCGCGCCCATTCCCAGTTGACGTACGTAAACGCCGTGGCCACGGCCGCAACTTTGTCCTGGAATCGATTCAATAAACATAATATTAGAAAATTACGTCATCATTTCGATTTATCACTCCCCTCGGGGGACGATTATAACTATATTCATTTATTCATTGCCAGTCATGTATTCACCTAGGTGTTACAGGCTAAAGAAGAACAATGACGGGCCTGTTGGCTCTGTTGGTAGTGGCCCTGCCTTCTGAGTGGGAGGTCTTCGATCCCCGCTCGGGGCCAACCTTTGTGTGCATGAACATGTCTGTTGGCTTCGTGTCTGGTCGTTTAAATGTTGATCAGTTGTTTAGTACCCATAGAACAGTCTGCCTAGTTTGGGATTGAATTACCGTGTGTGAATTGTGTCCCACAATTTATACAACGCGTCACAGAATAATCGCAATTCCTCATACTCCCCAATTAGTAAATTAATATTAAAAAAAACTTAAAAGCAAATTTCTTAAATATAGAGCAATAATAGTACGGTTTCCACAGGCAGCCCTAAATTCAGTTATGCTAATTCTTTTAACAAAAATTTAACACATAATAAAATAGCTAGTCGATACTGAACAAACTAATTTCAGGAATTACGCTTATTCTGTTACATATTGTACCCACTGCAGAGTTAAGAGCTAAGAAACCTCACCAGCAAGTAGTAGGGCACCATCATGGTGACGATCGTGGCGACGCCAGCGTACGCGACGAAGACTAACCCCAACACCGTCAGGATTGCCTCCGGGATCGTTCGCCGCGGATGGCGCACCTGGAACCAATGACAGTTCACTCGAAGCTAATGGACCATTTCCACGAGGCCATTAAATGAGCCATTTCAGCAGTGGCGGACTAAGCCTGTCGGAGGCCCCCCAGGTCTAAGAACTTTTGGATTTGAAATTTAGTGTAGCTTTTATCGTTGTAACTCTGAAGCCTCGTACCAAAACCAAACTGCCTCTTATCCTTGTTTAGGATTTGATCTAGAGAACTTTTCGCTAAATTTGGAAGCCTGGAAAGGCCTGGGGCTCTAGCCCTGAGAGACCTCCAAATTTAGTGTAGCTTTAATCGTATTTGTATCTATGGTGCCTCCAACCAAGACCAAACTACCTTTTATCCTTGTTTAGGATTCTCAGGTTAGATAGAATATAGTTTAAAATCTAAAATCTTTGACAAAACATTTCTTTCTTAACTACGTCAACACCTACAAAATTTTATTCCACCGATTATTAACACCCTGAAAAGTTCGAGCTTTTTACACCTACGAAAGTTAATTCCATCCCTTGTGGACACCTATAGTAACAAATAATCTGTTTTACTAACAAACATTAGGTAACTAGTAGTCGACTGAATATATTTCAATGGAAATCGTTCCGTAACAACTCACACGCCGCACTGTCGTGTACATTGTTCTTTGACTAAACAATGATATAACACACTTTATTATAGGAAATCACAAGGAATCATGAGTTAAGACATACCTTGTATGGAGACAGCTATTTTATCACTAACATTCTGTGATAAGAATGTTTTTGTTTCGATGTGTACCTACTGATGGGAAATATGTAAGAATCCGGAATTCTTTTGACAGTTCTTGAATTATGCGAAATAAGTTTGTTGTGGAGAAACCGGCATTAGTACTAAAGAACACGTAAAATCATTAATTATTATTTCGTTTTATCTTAATGTACGAATGAGCGAAAAAGTACGAGGGAGTTGTGAATAAGCGAGTCAGTAACGGATGACCTAGGCGTACCTACATCCACCAGATCGACGATGTCCTATTAAAGAAAAGCCAGTTAGAGAGTACCCGAAACCGACGAGTTTGATATACTAGTAGATGGATGAAGCACGAGAGATCTGCTAGGTTCGCAGAGGCAATTTATTGTATCTATGCCTATCCCAATGGGAAATGACCCTGAGATTGTATATGTAGTTTTGTTTAATTTAGAAATTATATCAACTGTGGCCCTGGAGTGTGATGTAGTCGCGGATGCATGGACGAGGGTGTGTCGTGAGTGTATGGTGTTTTGCGAGCGAGATGTATAAATGATTTAGTTTATCCCTACTTTATTTTTATTTTTTATTTCCCTGTGTACTTTTTTATAACTTTTGTTGCCTTGTCTAGCGCCCTAGGTTTGAAAATTGAATAAATAAATAAACTGTTATCCGCACCTCTTCCCCTGTGGCGCTGATCACGTCAAACCCCACGAACCCATAGAAGCAGATGGCCGCTCCCTTCAGCATGCCCCACACCCCGTACGGGAAGAAACCTCCTGTCCCGAACCCAACAGGGACCTCTCCAGCAGGAATGCTCCAATTCTTCGCATTAGCTGCAGAATAAATAAATAAATAACTAATAAATGAGACACAATTTCCCACCAGGATATTAAACGCCAAACAAGGCAGCACCTATACTATCGAATGAGCAGTGATTTAATCAATGATTTCCTGTTCCCATGGGAATTTCCAAAAATCCATTCTTGCTGCTCATTTTCGTCAATTAAGGAACCTTTATTAACCTGTCCGTGTCGATCGATCAGTCAGTAAGATAATCAGTTTCTTCTATTTGTGTGCACGGACATGTCTGTTGGCATCGTGTCTAGGTGTTAATATTTGTTTAAAATCGTCTATCAGTTGTTTAGTACCCATACTACAGGCTCCTGCCTAGTTTGAGACTGAATAACCGTGTGAATCGTGGGACACAATATTATCTATTACAATAATAAATTACAATGATCCGTATTGCTAATTTTCCTGTACTTTTTACATTCAGTGACACACTTGCAGATTCTGTTCTACAATAGGACAGGTACTTCACAAAATAAGAGATTTTTTTAAATGAAATTCTCTGAAATAATTTTAGGATGTAATCAAAAGAAATAAAACTACAAGACCTAAATATTAGTCACATAGTCAATCTATTTTACCTCAGATAATTACTTAAACTGGTGTGTGATTTAACTTAGACCAGGATTACTACGCAACGTAGAATTGGTATATTTAATACTAACAGGAACGTAGCTAAAAAAACTTAGTAAGTACCTAAAAGTATTACATAATCCCGAATAAAGAATCTGGGAATTGCAACAACAGAAAGAATATACAAAAAAAAGTTTTAAAACATACCAGTAAATGCGCCTGCGACGATTACGAACAGAATAACGGCCATGTTGAGTACAGCGAAAACGTTGTTCACGGTAGACGACTCCCGCGCACCAACCGCCAGCAGCACTAGACAATAACATCATTACTTCACACAAACATCATTCTCTGTTTGTTTTTACCTGCGTTTTACTTCTCAATAAACTCTGCACATCTATTGCAATATACAACTTATGTTCACAAGGGGTAAGGCAGAGGTTGCTCTATTGCTGGAAATACCCACATTTCACAGTATATTTCCAACAGAATTAAAAGATGGAGGTGGTTATCAATTCGGCTGTATATTTTTTACCTAAGAACTTTCTACTAGTTAACCGATTTTGATGACTCTTTTTTTAACTGAAAGCTGGTGCTTTCCGTTTGGTCCCATTGTAATTTTGTTCAGTTCAATAACAATGGCATGCAACCGTATAAGTTAAGTCGTTTTGTTCACTCTCTAGAGTTCTATGTTATTTGAACACCTAAACGTTACAGACTCACCTCCCAAGATGAGAACGAGGATGAAGGAGAAGAAGTCAAAGTGTCCGGAAATGTAGTCGCCGGTGGAAAGTGGCGCTATTGACGCAAACCAACTTGACATGGCTCCTCCCACCATTGAGTCTAGATATGAGCTCAACCCTCGGGCGACGCTCGCCGTACCTGTGATACGAAGTACCTACACTTACTGACATTCTCATGAACTCGAGGTCTTCTGACGAACTGTAATGGACCATTTACACGTGGCCAATGGCCAAGAAAATCCACTGAGACAATCCAATAATCGCCTAGTGTAAATAGAGACAGTCCACTGGATTGGATTGTCCTCAAGCCTTTTATGTTCGCAGTTTGAATTGGTTTATTGGAATGGCTCATGGAATGGCCTCGTGTATGTGGTCAATAATAAAAAAAAGGTTGTGTTATTTAAAATATCCTTTACTGTATGTACACTTTAGGTGGTAATTCATCAAAAGGTTATCTAAAAAAAAGTGGAACTGTTGAGTACTAACGTAATGATGACGTCACGGAGTAGAATTCCTTTTATTTCCGTAATAAAGCGTTCTGACAAATCATAACATGAACCTGGCAGTCAATTACCCCATTGCTCTGAATATCCTCACCGAAAATCGCCTCGAGAATCATGTTCCACCCGATGAGGAAGGCGACGAACTCTCCGACGGTGACGTAAGAGTAGATGTAGGCCGAACCGGCCCTCGGCACCCGAGACCCGAACTCCGCATAGCACAGCCCTGGAAGAACACAATGACTCTTATACCCAACAATAGTGTGACTGGTGATTCGAGGAAATCCTCTAAGATCCAAGAAATACTCGATCTTCCACCTTTTATTCCCGAGGGGGTAGGCGGAGGTATTCCATTTCTGGAGATACCCACTTCTCACCAGAATATTCGACCCCTAATCGTGATAGGTGATGAGCCTATCGTCGGACCAGGTGTGTTACACATGCCACAGAATTAATTCTGAGACCTGCGGGTTTCCTCACGATATTTTCCTTCGCCGTCGAGCTAGTTATGAATATGTTCGTAAATTTAGAAAAACTCATTTATTATCTGTAGGTACAAAAGGTACACTTAGATATATATTACGTCAATAGTCTTATAACAAGGCACTCTAAACTCGTTCATGAAGATTGGCTAAATGTAAACAGCAGCGAATCTCCACCGACGAGTTGCTGGTTGGATGCTCTACCGTAATAACATGATCTCATAGCATTATTGAATTTGAATGTACCTAGGTATTGTCTACCTCTACTAGTTATACAGCGATGTGGGTGACGCTGATGTAATTTCCACATAAAAATTGTGTTTTTCTTCAGTTTCCAAAACAATTTCTTAATTAACAAGTTTCATAGATGCCGCTTGAATATACAAGAGCAGTGATACCCAGTGGTTAGTAAGTCTGCCTCAAATGAGCGGGTCTAATTGTGTCAGGGCAAGTAGCAATAAGACCTCATGTGTGAGGAAAAACCCTTAGCTCAGCAGTGGGCTATTACTGGTTGATGATGATGATGAAGTACTTACCAATAAGTTTTGCTAAAACGTATTCGGAAAACATCTTCAGGAAACCAGCTTATCCCAGAATTCTGAGGCACGGGAGCGCTTGACGCTCACATAAAGCGCGCATTATTTTTTTTATAGTGTGGGGGTAAACGAGCAAACGGTACCTTATGGTAAGTGCCTACCGTCGCCTATGGACACCTGCAACTCGAGAGTCACAAGTGACTTTGAGGTGGGAGTAAGCTCTCTTCTTGAAGGTTTGAAGGTCATGATAAAAAACAGGTATTTCCAGTGCGTTTCTATACTAATATTATAAAGAGGAAAGATTAATATTTTAGTACAATACAATAACCACTAGACCGAATCAAAAAAATCTTTCGACGATGGAAAGCTAAAAGATCTCTGAGTAACAGAGGCTCTATTTTATTCCTGTATTCCCACGGGAACGGGAACTACGCGGGTGAAACCGCTCAGAAACGCTAATTTTATATACAAAGTACAGTCAAGAGCATGTCAAGCTTGACACTACCAGTTTACGCTGAGCTCTGATTTGTACTGCGCGCTATAGAACACAGGGCCGGGTCAAAGTCCAAAGTGTCAAGCTTAGCGTGCTCTTGACTGTACCTAACATTAATGAATACCAACCTGCGAATAGTGAGGCGAGAGCTGCTATAAAGAAGGACAGCACTATAGAAGGTCCCGCCACGCTCAACCCCACTGAGCCCACCAGCACGTAGATGCCCACGCCGAGAGTGCTGCCGAGCCCCAGCCCAGTCAGGTCCCAGCGGCCCAGGCATCTAGAAAACCATACATTTAAGTTTTTTACCTCAGAACTTTCGACTGGGTGAACCGATTTTGATGTTTTTTTTTATTTGAAACCTGGTGTTTCCCGTATGGTAAAATTTCAATTGGGTCCAGTTCTGAAAACGGCACCCATGAGAAAACCATATAAGTTGAAGTCGGTTTTTACTCTTTAAAGGTCTATGTCATCACTCATAATTTAATGTCATTACAGTGAAACAGCTGGTTTTGTCATTTAGAAAGTATGGATGAAAGAAAAGTAACGAAAGAGATTTATGGTGCGAATGTTGAAGGATGCAAGGAATGAGGACTCCCCAGAAGGACGTTCACAGATCAAATAATTGACGTCCTTCAGAAAGCTGGGGTCCAGAGTACGAAGAATAAAAGAGCGTTCATGAAAAGTGTTATGGATGTGAAGGAAGCGAAAGAAGTATGCAGAGATCGAGCAATGTAGCGATCCATCGTCTCTGCTTACCCTGTGGGACAAGCGTCAGCTTTATGTATGTATATATGTACAGTGAAATACCCTATTACAAAACGAATTCGTGATTACCTCCGAAGGCCGCTGTCCTCCAGCTGCTCCTCCTGGAAGACCCGTTTCCGCTGCAGGGTCTTGCGGAAGGCGTGCCACTTGCCAGCCATCACTCAACCCTCATCTGCCCAACGCCATCCCCACGATACCACACTGCAATCATAGAGGATCAACTGCAATTTCAATTCAAATTAAAATAAATTAAGAGTAAAAAATATTTTTTAAAACAAGCTTTTATTTTAATGCGCTAAAAAGAATAAAATAAAGTTTTCCATTAAAACTTTGACTATCCTTAAACGTCATTACACAATTTACTATGTAATAAAAGGTTGTCGCGAGATTTAAGTACTCGTTCGTATTTAAGTAAAAGAATTTTCTTTTCAGACTAAGTAAATATCATCATCAACCCGTAACAGCCCACTGCTGAGCTAAGGGTCTTTCCTCACACATGAGGAAGTGTGGGCTATAATCTCCCACGCGAGCCCACTGCGGATTGGGAGATGGTGTTAAGCTAGTGGCCACTTAACAGTCAGAATTTTTCAAGCCACCCAAGGGTATCTGACATGGCTTAACGACTTCCATTGTGCGTAACACAACGAAAACCGGGACCAACAATTTAACGTGCCTTCCGAAACACGGAAGCGCTCGTAATATAAATGCCACTAGGCGGTCACCCATCCACTGACTGACCGCACCCAACTTTGCTTAACCAGTGTGATCGTTACAAACACACTGGCACCGCAGGGCTACGAGCGCTTCTAGAGAAGTAAATATAAGTTTAAGAAAAAAATTAATTCAATCAGTTATAGATATTAATATATTTTAGTCCAGTCAAAATAGACATTTCAAATAACAATAATTCCCACAGAGTCAAATTTTGGTGGACAGCTGGGGTTTACCATTACAAATAAAGTTTTAAAAATCCCCATCGATCCTATAAAAATAAAATAAAATAAATAAATAATCTCACGCCTTTCATCCCCGAGGGGGTAGGCAGAGGTATTCCATTACTGGATATACCCACATTTCACGAGATACATTGGACCCCTAAACGTGATAGGTGGTGAGCCCATCGCCGGACCGGGTCTGTTTACACCTGTTTCAGAATTAATTCTGAGACCTGCGGGTTTCCTCACGATGTTTTCCTTCACCGTCGAGCTAGTGATAAATATGTACGTAAGTTTTGAAAAACTCATTGGTACATGCCAGGATTCGAACCCGAGCCTCACTGATTTTCGGCCGGCTCTTTAACCGTCCGGGCTACCACTGCTCTGTCCTATGTGTGCTATGTGTGCTAAAAAAGTTATTCTGGTCGAAAGGTCAAAGTTTGAAGTTCTAGATATTGATATTGCTATTGATTATTGGGTTAACTAATTGTTTTGATTCCTTTAGATATTTTTATCAGATTCATACTCTTGAAAGTCTGTTCTTATAATGTAAATATTCAATATTTATATTACTATTATATATCAATGTAATCCTCAAGATTACTACATCCAATTATGTAAAACTATCATAATGTCCAAAGTTTGATGCGACGACAAATCGACATGAAAAAATAGGGTATTTCGTCGGTTTTTCGCTATGATTTTACTGTTTTTTTTTTTGAGAACTTTTAATTATTAGTTGTAATTTTCTTTTTATATACATTGGTTCTGCATATAATAAGCTATCCCTACGTCGTTTTTATTTCCGTGTAGCTGTAGTAGTTCGACTGCTATCATATTTTTAGTAACAAGGTAGCGGCCGCTTGGTGTGTTTTTCCTTGAATCGCGAAGGCGAGCGCTCAAGGCAATTGTGACTCTTAGAATCGCGATATCTCAGGAATGGTAACTCTTAGGAAAAAAATTATAAGGACCATTTTAGTAGATAATTTTAAGATCTACAAGTTTGGTTTAAGGTTCTTTTTGATAAAACTTACCGTTTTCGAGAAAAATCCAAAAAACCTCAAACTTTGACCTTTCGACCCGAATAACTTTTTTAGCACACATAGGATCGATGGGGATTTTTAAAACTTTATTTGTAATGGTAAACCCCAGCTGTCCACTAAAATTTGGCTCTGTGGGAATTATTGTTATTTAACCACAATTTTTATGTCTAAATTGACCGGACTATTTACTATATGAGTAGATATATCTCGCGACAAGCTTTTATTACATAGTAAATTTTATTGTGTAATGACGTTTAAGGATAGTCAAAGTTTTAATGGAAAACTTTATTTTATTCTTTTTAGCGCATTAAAATAAAAGCTTGTTTTAAAAAATATTTTTTACTCTTAATTTATTTTTTACTTTTTAGTTGGATTTAGAATGACGTCACATGGCTAACCATGCATATATACAAAATTACTCGTAAAGACAAATCATACGAGCCCAAACTCGATGTGGTTGTGTCGTTTAATTACCTAGTTCCCATAGCCATCTTCCAGCTCCATCATCAGACCCTGGTTACCATCTAATGCCAAAGTACTCGTCAAGGCGAATCATACGAGCCCAAACTCGAGGGGTTTACGAGTAGTCATAGAGGAGTTGCCACATCCACCTCCTGGCTCCATCATCAGATCAGCTCGGTGGTGCCATAATATTGCATTGTCACCGAACTTACATAAGTATACCAAATTTCAGCTCAATAGGTTGAAGATATCTGCTTCAAAATTTAGTTGCAAGATTCCACCCCAACATACATAGCGACATACATTCATTGCAAGTTAAATAAAAGCTTTTAAAAATAAAAATTGAATATCAAAAAATAATACTTAAACCTTCTTTATTTCAGCGAACTATATTCTTAAACTTAATGTAAATGCACCTAAGTAATTTTGAGGCGCGATTCAATCGCAATGGAAGTCGTCCGTATCAGATACCCTGGCGTGGGTGGGTTGAATAATTCTGACAGTTAGGCGAACACTAGCCTAAGACCATCTCCCAATCCGCGCTGGACTGGAGATTATAGCCCATACTTCCTTATGTGCGAGAAACGACCCTTAGCTCAGCAGTTCGCTGTTACGGGTTGGTGATGATAACATTTTAATTCAATATCTCTACATAGTATTATGGATGACCGGAGGGAAGATCTTCCCTTAGGCGAGGTGATCGTGCCTGGGGACCGCGCTCCAACATTTGATGTTAGCCAGTTGTATTTATACAAACTCATTAGAAAACTTTGATAGCGCGGTTTAGAACTCGGCCGTATTGGCGCGTTCTATACCTAGTGTCGCTACAGTATCAAACAAAGTCGCTTCCCGCCGTCTATACGCTTACCACGCATTTGATTTTGATGCGGTTTTCTAACATATAATATCATTGCGGTTTTCACCAAAAGAAACAGCGATATATAAAGGACAACAGATCGTTGGTAGAGAATAGCGACTAACACTGGCTCGGTCTAGTTTACAAATTATTATACTAAATTCACTTCAGTATGATCACAATATTGCCAGAATCCCGTACCTACATACCTAGTGAAGAATGTATACGACGGTAAAGCAAGTAAAAGTGTTCTGTGCGGTAAAGTCATGGTGACTGACAAAAGAGTCAGCTGTCATATGACATTGGTTGCAAAGAAATGTAAGCTTTCGATTTCAGTTGCTGTCAAAATAGGTTTTATTTCAATTTCAACCGACTTCAAAACGGAGGTTTTTCAATTCGACCGTATAGGTGAGGAATGCGGATATACGAGAGAAGTGTGGTTTGAAAGAAGATGTAGTCACAAGGATAGAGAAGGTTGTTAAGCTGATTTGGTCATTTAGAACGTATGGATATAAGAAGAGTAACGAAAGAGATTTATGGTGTGAATGTTCAAGGATTCAAGGCAAGAGGACGCCTCAGAAGAACGTTCACGGATCAAGTTAGGGACGTCTTTCAAAAAGCTGGGGTCAAGAGTGCGAAGAATAAAGGAGCGTGCATGAAAAGGTTTATGGATATGAAGGAAGCGAGGGAAGTGTGCGGATATCGGGCCAAGTGGCGATCCATCGTCTCTGCCTACTCCTTTGGGAAGAAGGCGTGAGCTGTATGTATGTATGTAGGTATAATATATTTTTTAGATGTGTTCGCGGATAACTTCGTCGTTTATGAACCGATTTTGATTATTCTTTTTTTGCTGGATAGGAGATATCCCACAGGTAGTACTATGATAAGGAAACCAGGATCTGATGATGGCATCCCAGAAAAATCGATCGGAACCTTCGAATATCGTAGCGGCGACTAGTGCTTTTTTATACTTTGTTTTCCTGTTAGAAGTAGTTTTTTTTTGTTTAAATTTATATAGAATCGGTTGAATAAAGAGAAGAGGAAAAAACTAAGTTCACCATGGAGAACGGGGTCACTAACCGCAGAGCTATCTGTTGCACTGATTAATAAGTCACATTATCTACACTGAAGAGGAAAGATTTGTATTTTTGTGTTTGTAACGAATAATAATAAATAATAAATTGTGGGACACAATTCACACACAATTATTTAGTCCCAAACTAGGCAGGGCCTGAACTATGGGTACTATGTTTATCTTGTTGTTGCTTAGTAAAGCAACAACAAGATAAACATACTTAAATACATATTTAACAGCCAGACATGAAGCCAACAGACATGTTCATGCACATAAATGTTGCCCCGAGCGGGAATCCAACCCGTGACCTCCGACTCAGAAGGCAGGGTGACTACCAACTGCGCCAACAGGCCCGTCACACATAAATAAATAAACTCAAAGACTCCTGTACCGATTTCTGAATTCTTTCACCTTTAGAATGCTACAATATCCCTGAGTAACAATCAAAGCGGGTGAAACCGCGCGGAACAGCATATTATATTATAAAGAGGAAAAGATTTGTATTATTGTAACGAATAAACTCAAGAACTAGTGGAAATTACCTCTTAGCTCAGCAGTGGGCTGTTACGGGTTGGTGATGATGATGATGATAGATAGATTATTCCCATTCCCACTCACGCCAACATCGCTAACAGCTATTCCACTTCATCGTATGTACCGATTGTTAATCTCAAAACGTTTCATTGTACCGTTATCACCTAGTTCAATCTTATCTTATGGTTAACTCCTTCCATTCCACTTTGCATCACAATTCTATTGCTACTGTATCGTTTATGGCTTTATAATCAAAAATGATTCCACGCGTTAGAAAATAATCATCTCTATATGCTGACGTCTTGAATTTTGATAAAATTTTAATGAGTAGTCTGAAGTATGATCCACCAAACGAAAAAGAATCGTCAAAATCGGTTCATAATTGGCGGAATACCTAATCGCGTAACATACGTACAAAAATACAGTCGAATTGAAAACCTCATTTTTTGAAGTCGGTTGAAAATATTTAAAAGCAATCATACCCAATCCTATTAGGAATGCATGAGATCCTTTGACTAAGGAACAATCTTACTTGCTCAAGTTACTTAGTCTAACACAAAATTTAGATCATGCCTGATTATGAATCATTTCAGATTGTAGGCAAATTGATGATAACAAACACACAGTACCTACAAGTGTTTATATAAAGTGTGATTATAATTTATTATCATGATTATCAAAGGATAAAATGCCTATGTAATTACCTCACTTATAATTCAACCGATTGTCTTAAATCTTCACGTAACTTCAAAACTACACAGTTCACATCTCGCATTGAATGTAGTCGAGAAACTAAACACTAAGATAACACTGTACTTTGATAAGATAAAAAAAATAATCGGAAGATTCACTGAGATTGTGAAAACTTCATTTACAGAGCGTTCGCTCGGTCCTATTTATTACCTACTTAAATGGAGTCACCTAGTTTGGTTCTCCCTGGAGATTGACAAAAACAGTCTTTTTCGAAACTCCCTAATTTAATTTACAATAATTATCTATTATATTTTTGTTACTTTTTACAATTACAAAACAATTTCTTTTTGTATGTAACGTATTTAATTATTTGTTTATTGCATTCATTTTGTAGGTACATAATCCTACTAATATTATAAAGGCGAAAGTTTGTATGGATGGATGTCTGGATGTATGGATGGATGTTTGTTCCTCTTTCACGCAAAAACTACTGAACGGATTTTTATGAAACTTTACAATCCTATCCTACTAATATTATAAAGGCGAAAGTTTGTATGGATGGATGTCTGGATGTATGGATGGATGTTTGTTCCTCTTTCACGCAAAAACTACTGAACGGATTTTTATGAAACTTTACAATGATATAGCTTATACATCAGAATAACACATAGACTATATTTTATCCCCGTATTCCCACGGGAACGGGAACTACGCGGGTGAAACCGCGGGGCGCTGCTAGTATTATATATAGCTTCAACACGAAGGTTTTACTGTAATGTTGCAAATTGGTATGAAATAAATAAATTTAAAAAAACTCCACTGTACTTTTTCGACCCCTAGACATGGCGGGTACCTACAGAATGTCTCAGAATCAATTGTGGGTTCTTGATAGGTGTAAAAATATATATTGTATGCAGCGTTGCCAGTTTTTTTTTTTTTTGACAAGTCGGGATTTTGGAAATTTTTGTGTGAAAAAAGCGGTATTCTTACGTCGAAAGCGGGACATAGTAAAAAAAACTTATACATATAATCGGAAATTTTTAAATATTTATCATTTTATTTGAATTTTCTTTTCTAATTAATATAAAAAAAAAAACAGAAATCAGAATCAAAAAAGTTGTAGTGATTAGAAAAATATGGCGTTTCAAACAGTCTGAGGAGTGTGTTACAAATTGCAACTTACAATAAGAAAATAATTATTTACAATAATTAGACTTATTATCTACTAGCGGATGCCCAGCGGCGTTGCCTGCGCGGATTCCGTTTATTCCCGTTCCCGTGGGAATTTGCGAAAATCCCTTCATAGTGGTTGCCTACGACATATTTAAGACACCTACATACCATATTTCAAATAGCGGTTGCCCAGCGGCGTTTTCCCGCTTGGATTTAGTTTATTCCCGTTCCCGTGGGAAATTACGAAAATCCCTTCATAGTGGTTGCCTACGACATACTTAAGACACCTACATACCATATTTCAAATAGCGGGTGCCCAGCGGCGTTTTCCCGCTTGGATTTAGTTTATTCCCGTTCCCGTGGGAATTTCCAAAAATCCCTTCATACCAATTTCCTGTGACATATCAGACACCTTCATACAATTTTTCAAGTTTCTAGGTGTTATCGTTTCGGAGTAGTACGTATTTCTCTTTTTAACCAGTTTTTTTATTTTCCCGTGGGAATGAGATATTTTCCTGGAATAAAAAGTACCCTAGATGTTGACCCGGGTACTCAGTTATCTCCATACCAAATTTCATCAAAATCCGTCCAGTAGTTTTTGAGTGATGCGTGCACAACCAGACAGACAGACAGACAGACAGACAAGACAAAATTTCCAAAAATTGGTGTTTCGGTATCTATATCGATAACTATATACACTACCGTTAAAATTTTCAAAAAATATTTAATGTACAGACACGGCCCCGTTAGAATTTCATTATATGTAAAGATTTATGACATTTCTGAGAAGATTTTTAACTTCTTTTAAAGTTTCTTTTTTCTCTTTTATAAAAATTAAGAACTCTTCACAGAGTACATACCTGTAGATTAAAATCGATGAGAAATTCTGCTCTTATTAAATTTACGAAGCCTTTATTTCTGACATCCGACCATTTTAAATTCATCTTATACCCAAAAAGTGGGACTGAGCCTGTCCCGCGCGGGACATTAAATTTTGATTTAAAAATCGGGACGTCTGGCAACGCTGATTGTATGGCAAACAGTATGTATTGCATGGCTGTGCCTTCTGTAGATTTCCGATATTCAATTGAATTAAAAAATAGATTACTATATCCTTCTCCGTGACGAAACCATTGTTACGCCAATTATTATGGTAATCTACTTTGACAGGATTAACCTAACATACTTCTGTTTGATTTACCTAAATTGGGGTTCTGACAATCTCAATTGTGTTTTCGTATAAGTATTTAATGTTTAATAGCCGTTGAAATACTGACTGATAAGTAGGTATATTATCGTCATTTTCTAGGAGTAGAGGTTCTGAAGTATCGGTACCTTTACCAAGTACCTAACGTTTTCCACCCTTTGAGTATTAAACCAACAGGAGACTTACAAAAAAATCTGCCAATTTCTGCGCGGGGGACGAGGAAACAAACACAAATAATGTTAAAACAAACGCATTTTTTGACAAAACAATTAAACACTAGCTTGAACTAGATGCACACAAATACATTCACTAATCCAAGCACTCAGTGAACTCAAAAAAACTAGTTGTATATAACAGGTATGCGCGTTGACCGACACTTTTTTGGCATAGGGGAACGCCTGCCAGTGGCGTCTCCGGTTGGTTTAATACTCAAAGTTTCCACCTTATTCCAATCATCATCAACCCAGCCCACTGCTGAGCTAAGAGTCTTTCCTCACAAACCCGGAAGTAATGGGTCATAATCTCCACGACCCCACTGAGGATGGGGAGAATGGTGTTAGGCTAGTGGCCAACTCATTGTCAGAATTTTTCTAGCTACCCAAATGTATCGGACCTGACTTAAGGACTAAAACTATCACTAAGTATAAATCTAACACAGACTTACAGACAACGCACACCCTAAGCCTAAAAGTCTAATAGCACGAAAATTTTGAAAGGATTATTGAAAATTCGTCTCCCAAGGGAGTTAAAAAGATGAAAGAGTTTGTGTAGAAGTTCGTCATTTATCAAAATCCCATTGAGGACACGGCTAGTAGTATTTAAAAACCTATAAACCAATCAAATCTCTTTGTATACCATAACACCTCACCTTCCTAACACCATATCAGCCTGCGTAGCGTGAGATGGGTGAGATCGACGATCGTCTACACTTCAAATATGATGTTATTCTGTAATATCGACAAACGTTAATCTTCATACTTTTGGAAGAATTGTCGCTTCAAAGCTTAAGTTTTTAGTACCCCAACCCTAATTAGAGTTAAACAATCAGAAGCCAGTAGCACCGTCTCTTTTTCGATTCAGATTTATTCATCGACCCGAAGTGGTCATAAACATAAAAGAAACCCTTTTTTGTAATTGTCATCACTTCACTATCACTATCACTACATAGTATAAAATAAAGTCGTTTTCTCTGTTCCTATATCCCTATGTCCCTTTGTATGCTTAAATCTTTAAAACTACGCAACGGATGTTGATGCGGTTTTTTAATAGATAGAGCGATTCAAGAGGTAGGTTTTAGTGTTAGCATTGCATCCGTGCGAAGCCGTGGCGGGTCGCTAGTAGTATAATAAGAGAGGGTTTTGTTTGCACGGCGTCGGAATAGATAGCTGCTCCCAAAAATGACACTAAAGTGTATCAAGCAGAACTTTTACTGATATAGCACATGCAGAATTGATGTTTAGATGTGGCATATTGTCGCTCTCATCATTTTTTCCAAGATGAACTTAACTCACCTCTTGCCGACAAAAATACTGATTCACTAGCTATATTTTGAATATTCAGATAAAGAACTATTTGCACTAAAGCACTCTCTATCGATTCTTTAAATTCACTTATCTGAAGAACTGAACTATACAAGACAACACTTTATACAATTTGGCATAGGATCTGGTTACACCAACAGCACAAACAAGCTACAATTAACATAGTACTCTATTAAAACAGTTTTGATAACAACTATGCAATGATATCTGCATAAAATGAAGTCTAACACGTGAGCGTAATGACAATAGGAATGACACTGGCTAAAGTAGTCTGTTATCAGATATCGGTTCTCGTTTGATTATTATTTTAAGTGGCGGCGAATTGTGGAGTAATTTAGAGATGTGATGCCGATAGAGGGATAACGTTTCTCTGTATATGTATGTTTTTATTATTAACTAGCTGTTCTTCGAGGTTTCACCAGCGTATTTCCCGTATCCACGGGAATACGGGAATAAAATAAAGATCCCTGAATATATAAAATATATTCAGGGATCTTTTAGCTTCCCATTGGTGAAATAATTTTTGAAATCGGTCCTGTAGTTTTTGAGTTTATTCGTAACAAACATACAAAAATACAAACATACAAAAATACAAAATATCTTTCTTCTTTTTATTATGGATAATATGGATGGGCTTACTCTTGACCCCAGACTAGCCCGAAGGCAAAGATGAAATGAAAATGTATTTTAATTGTAAAGTTTCACGAAAATCCGTTCAGTAGTTTTTGCGAGTAAGAGGAACAAACATCCATACATCCATCCATACAAACTTTCGCTTTTACAATATTAGTAGGATTAATTTATTTTTAATTTAATTATATTTTTTTCGGTAGGCCCTGTATCGCCATAGCGAGCAGACGGCGCGCCTGTCCCGCAGTGATTATATTCCGGTCCTAATAAAATTACACATTACTTATCATTTTAATCCAAAAAAGACAGATAATTCGGCCTTAATCGATATTAACATAAGTCATTGTGAAAATAAATAAGTTATGTGGAAAAGTTAACTAAATACGATAAGATAACTAGAAATTCCAATTGCATGACTTTCTACACAATTTACTTATTGAAGATTGTTAGCAAATAATTCGTAACGAGTTATTGCTCGCACTAAATAAATAGGCGCTTTAATAGTACATTATGGTACAAGTGAGTAAAGTTGGTGATTACCGCTGAGGCGCCATTGAGACCCGAGCCGTAGGCGAGGGTCATAAGAGAGCCGAGGACGGTAATCATCAATACACACGTGTATCATACGACGTTTTTCAACACACTTGTGAATAAATAATACTAAAAAATCATTTTAAAATAATCATTCGCAATGGCGGGGAAAATTAATTGGTTTTCCAATTTTTTATTTATATAATTTGGAAAAGGCAAAAGGATCTAGGCCCATACAGCCTCGTTTTCCTATGCGCTCGCATCTTACAATGGCGATCGGCCATGGACTAAAAAAATTAGGTTTCTTTTTCTTTGGTTTGTCGTGGATAGCGTTTTAGCCACGTACAAAATGGGGTATTTAAAGTTTTTACAGAGAAAACCAAAGTTATATTTGAGTGAAAGTTTTGTTTATTAAACACGTACAAGTTGAAATGATCTATTTAAATACGAAGTTGCATGAAATGAGCAAGCCATATTTGTGTATTAATTTATTAGTACGATTGAATACGATCTTTTTTGTATCGAAACTTTTTTAAGAACAAAGCAACTCTAGCAACAAAATTGAAAAAAAAAATCTATAACTCACTAGTGAATAATAGCAAACAAAAAGTCTCAGTTTGATTATAGGTGTCATTATGTGCCTAATTGCAGTGAAATTAGAGCCACTTTATGAGCAAGTGTGTTGAAAAATATATTATTTTATAAATCAATGGATATTCAGATGCAAATAATTATGATACTACTCGACGCATAGATACTTATTATAGAAACCACGTGTTTACAATTATTAATTATAGAACAGTTATGTATTAATCAGGTGTTATATAACTTAGACTATTGCCAACGACGCAATATTTAGGTAATTCAAATCAATTTAATATGCGACTTGAATTTTAATTCACTAAATTTTTAATAGCTTTCTTCTGCATTTCGGGATAAAAAGTATCATGTTAAACTATTTGTGTCAAATTTCAATTCCAAACCCGTTCTGCAGTTTTTTGTGATTTAGCACCTAAGTACTAAGGACCTACCTAATAAACTTACAATCTTTCGCATGCATAATATTAGGAAGATTTCTTATCCTTTTGTTAAATATTTATTTCCGAAAAACTTGCCCTACTGTTCCTGGGTTCGATTCAGTCGGAACAGAAAGGTTTCATCCTATCACCTCAATATTTTTTTTTGTGCGTGTCTGTCCGTTTTTTTTTTCGCAAATCACTCAAAATCAAAAAATACTGCACTAAATTGGACAGTTTTCACAGTTGTACTGTCGTAAAAACAAAGTTATCTAAACATGTCTTTTAGTACCGGAACGCAGTCACAAACTATAGTTATTATATCACCGCCATGACCCACTGTCAGATGTACCTACCCTCATTAATGGAGTCCCCTCTCTGCGCGCACGCAAGATAAGGTGAAGGTTGCGCGCGCGGCTGCTCGACGCTGCCGTAACATAGTTCGGCCGATGGCCAAGACTGTCATACTAAACGTCATTAAAATATTTGGCAGTAAGTTTGCTGTTATTGTTTTAGAGATGAGAAAATGAAATGCTTTCTCTTAGAAAGACAGGAAGAAATATCGAAAAAGCGAGTAAAGGAACAAATAAAATCGGCCAAGTGCGAGTCGAATTCGAACTCAAAGATACTACCTTACATTAAAAAAAATTAGCCGTTAGGTACCCTTTTTAATACCAGTGTCACGCGATTTCACGTAGTTCCCGTTCCCATGGGAGTAGGTACGGGAGTAAAATAAGTATATCATATGTTTCTCACTGATAACAGAGACCAGTTGATAATGTAGTTTTCCATTGGTGAAATAATTTTTAAAGGCGTAAACATAACAAACAAGCTAAATTTTGCATTTATGATAAGTATTTAGGATTTTACATACATATTTTATATTGTCTGTTGTTAAAGCGGGAATATTATAATTGAAATACACATTTTGTGAAAATTTCAACTGTCTACCTACGGTTGATGAGTTACAGTCCACTGACAGACATACAGAGAAGGCTTAGTAGATAATAGGGTCCCGTTGGCACTATTTGGGTATGGAACCCTAAAAACGGCCAAGTATATATATATATATATATATATATATATGCTAGTTCTCTACGGCTTTTCCTAAAAATCCCGATTTGAATGAAATAAAACATAATATGTTAAGTCTTGAAAGGTTTATTCGTAAATCTCTATCTTAAATATGTTGTGGGGTACGGAACATTAGAAGCTAGAGTAACACTCGCACTTATCTGGTTTTGTACAGAATATACTTACAAGGTGCGATAAAACTATCTAAAACAACTTTTCAATAGGTAATGAACTTGTTATAAGGAAGCACCTTCAGAAACTTGAAAACGAATTACTTACCTATAGTTTTACAAAACTACTTATAAAACACGCTACGTGTATGTGTTACGACATCTAGCGATTCTAAATAGACCTAACTAAATCACCATATACAAGTTCTAAAAGTCCCTATCGAAGTTTCTAATGAGTTTGTATAAATACAACTGTCCAACATGTCCAACCACAGTTTAACAATCATAACTGTGACATCAACCGTTGGAGAATAAGTAGTTCCCACTAGTCCCCAGGCACGATCACCTCGCCTAAAGGAAGATCTTCCCTTTTCACAATGGAGCAGCATTCCACACCCGCTCCTCCATGTATGTATGGCACAGAAACAAATCTAATAATCTCAATCTCGAGGCATTTACAAGTACCTACCCTTTTAACAGGCCACGGTCCTTTTAACAAACATCTGTTTACTTTTAGGTGTCACAGACAGCCCTCTGTGCAGAGCGTGCATGGAGGCAGAAGAAACGGCTGTGCACGTGCTGCTGGAGTGCGAAGGCGTGGCTCAAAACCGGGCGAAGCACCTTGGATCCCCGAGGTCGCTCCCAGAAGCCCTCAAGGACGTCAAGTCGCTGCTGGGCTTCCTGGAGAAGCTGGGATGGCAAGAGTAAAGTTATTCCCACCATCACGCAAAATAGGCGCAGAAATGACGTCGAGTTGCGGAAACAAGCCCGCGTTACCATACCATACCAAGTACCTACCCTTGAGGAATTTTGCCATCCATCTTCTGGTTCCATCATCAGATTAGCTAGATGATACCACATTATAGTAATGTCCTCGAAACTACATAAACCTGCAAAAGTTTCATGTTCCAAGATTTGCGACTTCCAAGGTTTAGTTAGATACCTACTTACATAGTTTGTTACATGTAAAGCTAATATAAATCGTGTATAAAAACAAATATTCTTTACAAAAGTAGTGGTAGTGGTTAAGAAGCCCTCTTCTCATTCGCGAGGCTCGAGTTCAATCCTTTCGAGGGCATTTACCTACCAATGAGTTTTTTTCAAAAACTTAAACGTACATATTTATCACTAGCAGTTCAAATGTCAAGGAAAACATCGTAAGGAAACCCGCTGGTCCCAGAATTAATTCTGAGACACGTGTAACAGCACCCCGGTCCGTCGACGGGCTCACCACTGATCACGTGTGGTGCAAATGGCGAAACGTGGGTATTTCCAGAAATGGAATACCTCTGCCTACCCAATCGGAGATAAATGTCGTGAGATTATAAAAGTCCTAAGCCCATAGTGACACTTGGTTCGATTTGGTTCCACCGGGGATCAAACCCGCGACCTGACTCATGTAGGGCCAATCAATACCAACATTACCAACAGCAACGTCTTCCATG
This sequence comes from Ethmia dodecea, assembly GCA_963855545.1. Classification (NCBI taxonomy): domain Eukaryota; kingdom Metazoa; phylum Arthropoda; class Insecta; order Lepidoptera; family Depressariidae; genus Ethmia; species Ethmia dodecea. Next base: position 14,493,009 of record OY979450.1, on the reverse strand, counting down.
TCGCCACTGGTGCTGGTGTTGCAATCCCAAATCACTTTCGGAACTAACACCAAATGATATCAAGACAGTTGCGTAAGCACAAAAGGGTTATTCGCAAGTCCAAACAGATCGCGCGATCCATTAAACACTTATTGGGTTCGATTCTGCTTTATAGCGACTAAACTTATTTTAGTTTTCTTTTCAGATAGTTGCTGTCCACTGCTTTTTTTTTATAAGAAAAAGGGGGCAACCGAACAGACGGGTCACCTGATGGTAAGTGACTACCGTCGCCCATGGACACCTGCAACTCAAGAGTCACAACTGCGTTGCCGGCCTTAGGAGGTGGGAATAGTGGGAGGGGGGAGGGGTGGGGAGGGGGAGGGGATTGGGGCCTCCGGTTACCTGACTCACTCAACGAAACGCAATGCAAGCATTGCTTTACGCTGGTTTTCTGTGAGGCCGTGGTATCACTCCGGTCGAGCCGGCCCAAGCGTGCCGAAGCATGACTAAACTGCTGGACAAAAGTCTCCCCCAAGGAGCGCCAACGATTCCGGTCCTGGGCAGCCCGCATCCTTCCATTGCCAGCCACCTTCTTTAGGTCATCGGTCTATCGTGCCGCAGTTTTAGTTTACTCCTGTCATTTTCTTTCTCCTAGAAAAGAAAAGAGACGAGATAGTCCTGTCAAATTAAAATTAGTCCTGTCAACTAAGGCATTTTATAACGTGTTTAGTGCATAAGTAAAGAAGTCACGACTAAAATACAGCCTCTGACAGGACTAAATTCGGTAGGTTATCTTCTATCCCTTTTCTTTTTTTGAAAAATAAGTTTAGTCGCTGTAAAGCGGAATCAAACGCAGTGTCTATTTATAATTGTAATCGTCTTTATTTGGCAATTGTTACGCGATCAGGGGGCCAATTCTACTAAATGACAGCGGTGATAGTTGTATGATTGTGGTCACTCAATGGTGATATTATGTCAAATTTTGACACTTTTCGTATTCTGTTATCTGTCAGTTTTCACAATCATTCAACTATCATTGTTGACCACTTTTGGTATTCTACTATTCCTACCATGGAATGGCGCTGTCCAGTGATTGCTTTTTTCCCTTATTTTAAGGCATTGGCAATTTAGCCATCAGCCCTAAACACGACACGAAATTCAGATTTTAGCTTTGCTTCAGAGTCTATGCACAAAAATACACAAGTTTCTTCAAAACTTATCGAAATGTCACATGTACCATAAATAAAATCAATCATCTAAAGATTTTAGTGCCGAAAACCCGAAATAAAACTAATGACACGCATGGTAGTAATAGTTATATATGGTAGGCAACACCTAACGTAGTCCATAGTCATTCCATTGTTATGCCACTATGATTTTAGTGAATTACAAATTAGATGTCATAGTTGCCAGTTGCAGCATAATGGAATGATAGTTCGATGACAATGGCTGACATTTAGTGGAATTGGCCCCCAGTGCTTGCTCCATTTTCACTGGCTGTATTGACAGATGTACGGAAGAAGCAACGTATACTACGGCCGTTTTAACTTGGCTTCTCTGAACATAGGCTTCGCCTGCGCAAACCCCCTCCTACCGTAGGGCTTTCGAATACCGGATTTTTTGAATACCGGTATCAATACCGGAAAGATTTTTTCCAATACCGGGATCCCGGGATCCCGGTATTGAAATTGTGTTCAGATTTTTTTTTCTTTTCAAGCAGCAAATGCCAAATTTTATGAAGAAAATAACACAAACTATCAGTTGTTTTACTGAAAATCACCTTTTGTTAATAATATCACTTTAAATGTAAACGAAAACCTATTCCAGGACTAATCCTGGAATAGGTTTTCGTTTACATTTAAAAAAAAAAAACATTAATAAACAATAAACATAAAAAAGACATTAATTCCTGTTGTGACTAATCACAACAGGAATTAATGTCTTTTTTTATGATTAATCGTATTCTACGTAGAAAATATAACAAAAGAAAAAAATCTCTTTTATTTGCGTTTATGCTAATTTGCTAAGTATTGTGTACAATAAAGATGCTGTGAATATTCAGTTAATCTTCAGTATTTGGTAATTTTGTTTAAGATTCGATATTCGGTCGAATATTATGAACAAAGTTGCCGAATAGCAAATTATCAATTAAACGGTACGATGTTTTCCTTTGGACGAACTGAAGTAAAATAAAGAAATAATGCGTGTGTGACATGATTAATTCCTAAATGAAACAAATAAACCCCTCTGCACGCCCTATTTGTGTTGCTTGCACAGCGCATGCATTAGAAAGAGAATGTAGGTATTTCCATCAAAGCAGAATATTCGGCGCTTGGGTCAAGACCGTGACCGGTTATTCGGTATTCAGCCAAATCACTATACGTGTCATCTCTTATGTACAATGTATAACTGAAAAATTACATAGGTATCTATTTATAATTAAAACTTTAAAATATCATCTTCAATAGTTAAACCAAGTACTTAAGTACCTACTTCAGGTAAGTTTCATTTTCATATCCAAAATGTTGAATGAACTACTAAACTACTGATAAAAGCAAATAAAATAAGGCACGAATTGTGGAATCACTAACTTTACTTAAATCTGACCCCTTAAAAATATGAAAGGGAACAACAGATAGGTTATACCGTAAGAATAAACTGTTTTCTTCAGGAGAATCATTTTTGACAAAAGATTATGCCTAGCAACAACGAGGATGGGCGTGCAAACCTTGATATGAACTGAATAACTGGTGTAAAGCCTACATTTATACAAAATAAGTACAATAAAATATGTACAACTATTATTAATATGCTCTTGTATGTGTAACTGTAAAGTTTATACTAAAAATAAAACTAAATAACCAATACCGGGATCCCGGTATTAGACACTTCAATACCGGTATTGAAAAAAGGCAAAAAAAGTCCGGGATCCCGGTATTGGAAGCCCTACAGTACCGCCAAATGGTCGCTAAAAAATGTTACTGCGCAGCCATTTGCGCAACTTCAGAGTGGTCAAGTTATAACGGCCGGGGTGTAAGTCAAAATGAAGACGATTGCGATTACAATTAGAAATAGACCAATAAGGCCCCAGATCGCGCTTTCAGAAAACTTTATTCCCAAAAATTATAAATTATCGACCGATTTTGTGGTTTTCTTCGTCAACTCCAAGTTATACAACATGTTACAGAATTCCTGAAATTAGTTTGTTCAGTATCCACTAATTAATCGATTGCAGCTATTTTTAATATGTGTTAATTTTTTCCCAAAAGTGAATAATCGTAGCTGAATTTAGTGCTTTTTATGGAAATCGTGCTATTATTAATCGATATTTAAGAAAATTGGTTGGACACAACTAACATTCGATTGCATCATTTTTTTTTAAATTAATATACTAATTGGGGTGTATGAGGAATTGCGCTTTTTCTGTTACGCGTTGTATATTCTGATTGCAAAACCTTGAAATGTTGCTCCAAATATCAAATCACTTATGGAGGAGCGGTGGTGGAATGCTCCTGTATCGTGAAAAGCGAAGGTCTTCCGCCTGGCGACGTGATCCTGCCTGGGGACCGCGGTCCGACGGTTGATGTTGGACAGTTGTATTTATTTAGAAAACTTCGATAGCGCGGTTTTGGAACTTGCCCATCTTTTTTTATTTCGGAGCCATTTGTGCAACTTCAGAGCTGCCAAGTTAAAACGGAAGTAGGTACTGTAGCATCGGATCGCGTGATCGTGGGAATAACCCGCGCAAGAAATGGAGCAGCAATGTAAGCGGAGTTCCAACAAACTATCACCCGTTCACTACGACCACTACTGCGCTCAGTAAGCGATTCGTATGCGCGGGATTCGGTCGAGTTGACACGCGCGTGACCATCGATTTTTCAGCAAAGAATTTTTGTATCGCAGTGCAGTGGGACGAAAGATTTTTATGTGGATTACTGTGTTTGAATACAAATTCGAAAGGTATTTTTTGTGTTTTTATATTTTATTTTTTATTCTTGAGGGTAACCAGGTTTTTCGCAAAATTAAATGCATGTTTATAAGTTTGTCCAGCTGATATAATAATGGTTTTAAGTTAAAACTGCCAATAGTATATTTTGTTAAAGTTGATTAAAAAAAACTTTTTTTGTAGTCGGGTCCTTTTCAAATAATATTATGATTTAGTGATATGATTTATTATAGTGTGCCGACTTAGTATAAACTATGCACTATACATACCAAAAAAACTATACAACTAGGTCAATACGGTTAAAACAGTTGATATTAAAAAAAAATGTTCGATTCGATTTGTCGTTATAAAAATGCGATCATCAATTCACATCATTTCCGGAATCTAATTAAAAACAAATAAAATGATTTAATAGGTAATGGATCGCCATAACTATAACGATGGCAGTAATTAATTCGGACACAGCGTTGCGCTCGCGCACGTTTGATTTCACGTTAGACTTTAATTGATCACTGCGGTGACCATTCGTTCACAATTCTCAAGACACGTACCTATTACAAGCGAAAGTCATACTAGGAATATCCCGTGACTTGTTCCGCTCCAGGTTATATATCATACAACTCGAAAGAGTAAAAAATACAGTCGAATTAAGAACCTCTTCCTTTTTTTAAGTCGGTTAAAAACTAATTATCGAAATCGGTTAGCGTGACATTGTGTTATTCGTCCATTTGTCGCGCACATAATTAATGCAAATTTGAGACTTATATGGTTTTTTTCATGGATGCCATTGTCAGAACTAGACCAAATTAAAATGGGATAACACGGGAAGTACCAGCTTTTAAATAAAAAAAAAACATCCAAATCGATTCATCCAGTCGAAGATAACAAACATAAAAAAAACTGTCGAATTGATAACGTCCTCCTTTTTGAAGTCGGTTGAAAAATAGCTTAATATGCTTCCTATGAAAAGAAACAAACAGATAGTATGACCCAGTGAATAGAGAGCTTATACCTTACAAACGGTCCGGTAGTTCTAAATTTTTTACATGTTGTCTAGGATGGTTGTTAAGTGTTTAAAATGCAAAATGCACAATTCCCCCCCCCCCCCTCCGCGCCCTCCGCCATCTTGAAAAAACCGAAAAAAAATCGGCACTTTTTTTAGATTTTCACTTATATCTTTGTTTCGGTGCATTTTAGCTACAAAACAGGGGGCCAATTCTACTAAATGTCTACGGTTACAGTTGGATGACAATGACAATGACATGGTGAGTCGATGGTGTTATTTGCTCTGAAAAGTGTCAAAATAACACCATTGTCTGACCATTGATATGTCATTGTCATCCAACTATAACCGTTGACATTTAGTAGAATTGGACCCCTGTTGTATTCAATGTTGTAGAGAATGAAATTCCCTATAATATACTCGTACGTGTTAAATTTTGTTTGTAGGGCAGATAGTTCACGAGATATGATATTTTAAAAAATATAAAAATTACGCATTTTTTCAAACTTTTTTTCAAATTTTTCAAACTTCTAACTTTAGAATGCTGTAATTCAATTTTGGCCTATTTGAGAAAAACAAGTATTAAGAATAAAAAATGTAGGGAATTTAATTACCTACAAAATGGATGTATACTTTTTTAACCAACCTTACGGAGGGGGCAGTAAGCATTAAAATGAAAACAACGGCATATTGTTTATTTGATAAGTTTGAAAAATTTCCGGAAAATGCGTATTTTTTTATATTTTTAAAAATATCATATCTTGTGAACTATCTGCCCTACAAACAAAATTTAACACGTATATTATAGGGAATTTTATTCTCTACAACATTGAATAGAACTGTTTTGTAGCTAAAATGCACCGAAACAAAGATATAAGTGAAAATCTAAAAAAGTACCGATTTTTTTCGGTTTTTTCAAGATGGCGGCGGGCGCGGAGGGGGGGGAATTGTGCATTTTGCATTTTAAACACTTAACAACCATCCTAGACAACATGTAAAAAATTTAGAACTACCGGACCGTTTGTAAGGTAACCCCCCTTATTTGGTCTCTATTCACTGTACTAGTAAGGTACTTTTGAATATTGTGTAAGGCGCAATTTTGTTTTCAAGGAAAACCTGTTTCCTGCTTACCTATTTAGCTATTCTGTGCCTTGGGCCAATTACAGGAAAAGATAGGAATGAACAAAATACTGTTAGTATTTTTATAACATAATATAAAAAAACACACACAAATGCTATATTTATACTCCAACATAAACCACAAAAATGTAAAAAAAAATGTTCTCTTCCAATCATCTCAAATGAGACAACCCTACTAATAGTAACTACTGGTAACTACCAATAGTACATACACTACATCATAGATTGTAGATGAACGGTAGGTATAATTACCTACTATGTAGTATGCTATACTAAGAAACGGACCTAAGGTAGGTACCTTACAAAAGATCCGGTAGTTCTGGATTTTTGAAAAACTGCAAAAAGTGCCAGTTTTCTAAAGATTTTCCAAGATGGCGCGATTTTCCAAGATGGTGGACGAAGCGCACGATGTTTGTTGACGAAAACTATAAATCCAGAACTAACCTTTTGTTGAATAAAACTCCTCCCTCTACCACTGTCTGGACTAAAATGGGGGTATTTTTTTTAAAATGCCGAAAGTCTGGTCATTCTCATCACGTGCGCTGCAGAAGACGATTTCAGTCCAATGATGTAAGTTCAATGTACATCTCGATTGAAATAAAAATAGATGTCTACGTTGTCACCGTCTTATAAACATTGTAAATATTGAGCAATAGGCTATCTCAGTAATGTATAAGCCCACTAATTATAATAATAAACCGTGGCACACAATTCACATGTGTTATTTAGACCGTTTGGGTCTAAATAACATAGGCAGAACTTGTACTCTAGGGAATTATAAACATGTCAACAGATTCCCAATACCTGAATCAGCACGCCGTAACAGCCCACTAGTGAGCTAAGGGCTTTTCCTCAAACATCAGGAAGTATCCTACTATCCTACTTATATTGTAAACGCGAAAATCTTTATGGATGGATGTATGGATGTTTGTTCCACTGTCACGCAAAAACTACCAAACGGATTTTGATAAAACTTGACAGTTATATAGCATAAACGTCAGAATAATACATAGGCTATATTTAATCCCCGAATTCCCACGGGGACGGGACCTATGCAGGGCGCTCTGCTAGTGTGCTATAATCACGTGAGCTCACCGCGGATTGGGAGATGGTGTTAGGCTAGTGGCCACCTAACTGTCAGAATTTTTCAAGCCGTCACCCAAGGGTATCTTACATGGCTTAACGACTTCTGTTGTGCGTAAACACAACGAAAACCGGGACCAACGGTTTATCATGCATCCCGAAACAACTGATAAACATAAAATAAAATTAAAATGCTCATGCATTTATATCCGAAAGCTTTTTTGAGGTAATTCACTAGTTTTAATGAAATTTGAGACAACAGTTTACACATTGAGTAGGCAACTTTTCATACTCAAGGGGACGATACCCTAAATTCATCATCGACATAGAACCTATTTTCAAAATGACACGTTGTCGTAAAAGGAGCTATTTAAACTCAAAAATCATTTATTTTCATATTTCCGGACGAATAGCGGGAAATTTCAGACCGCTGCGCTAAACGAAGTTGCTGCTCTCCGCCTCCGTCGATAAGAAAAAAAGACGTGTGGCACTCGGAGACTGCCGCGGTAAAGCTATTGCATAGCATTTTGTATCAACAAGACTGCCGAAAAGAAACGACGTTAGACAATGCACGGCCTTCAAGCCACACCTCCGTGCCCGTCGGAGTGGGGAGCGTGAGGTTTTTTTTCGTTACGGAATTTCTGGATTCGGTCCCCGCGCTCAAGGCCCTCGATAGAAGCTATGCAATAGCTTAAAAAGTATATACACCTCGGGAACTTCCCTACTACTTTTCTAGCTGTCTGTAATATACTACTTCTGTAGGTATAAAAAGTACCTACACTTAAAAAGGTCAATATTCTAATAACAAGGCACTCTAAACTCGACCATGAAGACTGGCTGAATGTAAACAGCATTCGCTGAGGGCTTTCTCTGTAAATACCTTCTTTTCTTAAGAAATCATAAGTTATTCGTACAATCTTTGCAATTACACATAACAAAACAAATATTGTACAATTTCTTAAAAACAAAAAAACTTAATAAAAATCTGTTCAAACGTTTGGGAGCTACGATGGACAGGCAGACATACAGATAGTCGGGGATTTAAAAAAACCGGCCAAGTGCGAGTCGGACTCGCTCACGAAGGGTTCCGTACCATTAAATAAATATTTATTTTATTTTGTTTTTAGTATTTGTTGTCATAGTGGCAACAGAAATACATAATTTGTGAAAATTTCAACCGTCTTAGCTATCGGACGGACGGACGGACGGACAGACAGTTAAGCCTTATTAATAGGGTCACGTTTTTACCATTTGGTTACGGAACCCTAAAAATTAGTAATATAATTAAGGTGGAAAGTGATTTCTTTTTAATAAATCCTTTAGTTACCTAATTTATACATTTGTAAATAATAAATAGGTTCTTATCTCCGCAATCGCAAAGGAGAAAGTCAAATGTTAATCGTAAATTACTTGTCTTGGGGTTTATCCTCAAAGAGACAGCGGGTTATTCCCAGTATTTTAAAATGCTACTTATATAACTATATAATATATTATAAATGACGTTTAACGTTTGACGTTTTTACGTCATCAATTTTATTACCTTTTGTTCTGTTTCAAGTACCTACTTACATGTTATCTGAGCATCTCAAAACCATTGATAATGGTTGCGTGTCAAATCTACTAAACTAAGTATACTACGCGTTTAACGGCACGTCACGTGATGTTAGAGTATAGCACGTTTGGGACGGTTGTCGAGAAAATTTGTGATTTAAGAGATATTTACTTATTAGGTACTGTAACTCATAAATGTCTATGTGTCTATATACTTCTAATATTTAATTTAGCATGATCTCTCTATTATCTATTCTAAATATATGATACCATACTACTTGATATACCAGAATTGAACCATATTGACTGCATATAATCAATAGTTTCCATATCACGCCTTTTATCCCCGAGGGGGTAGGCAGAAGACCCCTTGGACCCCTAAGTATGGGTGGTGAGCCCATCGCCAGACCGGGTCTGTACACATGCCTCAGAATTAATCCTGGGACCTGCGTGTTTCTTCACGATGTTTTCCTTCACCGTCGAGCTAATGATGTAGTTTCATTTAGTTTAATTAATCGAAGCATGATTAATCGATTCACAAGAAAATCGACATCTAAGAGTGATCTTCAGAAAATATATTGTTACCGTATTGTTTTGGAACTTTTAAAACTTGCGAAGTCAGAGACTAGATGATTTCATCATCAAGAAACCACCGTAGCATATACAAGTAGATTCCTTGTACGATGTAAGTACCCGCTAAGAAAGGCTTTTTTGGAAATCCCCACTTGAACAGGAAAAACGTGATAGCGGAAGCAACTACTGACTTAAATTAATCACTAAGCTACTCTATCACAATCAATATTGAATAAAATTAATTTATACATATTCAAATACATCGTTAAAATTATTTACAAGCACGATGGGCCTCATACATATTTATCACTAGCTCGACGGTGAAGGAAATCATCGTGAGGAAACCCGCAGGTCTCAGAATTAATTCTGAGACATGTGTAAATAGACCCGGTCCGGCGATGGGCTCACCGCCTATCACGTTTAGGGTCCAATGTATCTCGTGAAATGTTGGGTATATCCAGTAATGGAATACCTCTGCCTACCCCCACGGGGATGAAAGGCGTGAGATTATTATTTATGGGCCTCTAACGACTTCAGAAGAATGATAAATACATGTAAAAAGTTCAAATCAATGCATGGGTCAATGTATGGGTCGTATTCTCACGACTAATAACGATTTAATCAATTAATTTAGTTACTCAAAGATAAATCTGTAACCAAGGACCGATTTGTCCATTCGTCACTACTTGCCACATAATACTATCACTATTATGAGCCAGAACTCAACAAGAAAATGAAAATCTTACAACAAAACATTAACTTACTTCTCTCTTCGGATTACAAAATATCAAAAAAGGAATTGTATTTTCCTTTTCTAAATATCAAAGCAAAATATTCATCACAGTAATAGCATTAAAACCTCTTTGGACTTTATATTAAGAAAGATAAAAATAAGATCAGCTGTTTAGCGCCATTCCATTAGATTGCACTTTTTGAAATCATGTCACGAGATTTGCCGCCAAAATGAAGTTCAAAACCTTCCTCTTGAATCACCCGCATCAAAATTCGTTGCGTAGTTTCAAAGATCTAAGCATACATGGGGACCGACAGACAGGGCGACTTTGTTTTATACTTACTGTAATATTATGTTGTACTTATGTACTTTTCGAGTAAAGCGAGATATGAACCACAAAATTAAATTCATTTTTGAAAGTTGTAGGTTATGCATAAGTGGTAAAAAAACATAAATTATAAGTTAGATGAGTATCTATACTTCAATAATAAGCAAATAGTAGGTACGAGGTTTTTTATGATATTGCCTGAAATAAATGTTTTTTTGTAAAACAAAAAAATATCCTAGCGGTTCTGAGCTGTTTTACCCGCGTAGTTCCCGTTCCCGTGGGAATACGGGAATAAAATATAGCCTGTGTTACTCAGGGATCAGCTTTCCATTGCTGAGTACGCTCAGAAAATTTTCTCCAGCTTAGCACTGAAAACAAAACCATGTGACTGTTATGTAGGTACATTGCATTGTTAAAATGTTATTCCTCATAGCATGTGAGGAAAAACCATTAGATCAGCACCTGCCGTTACATGTTCATGATGATTAAAAGGAATGTGTCATTGCCGAGTTTCTTTTGGCACTTCCCTGTAAGGTATAACAGATAGAAGCGGTAGTAGCTTCAATGACTTTCAATAAGTGTACTTTTAACTGCCAAGATTTTGAACGAGTGATTTTTGGTGTATGTTAACTCTTGAAACAAGGGCGGATCAGGTGTATACATTTTTTTTCGATCAGAAAACAATGAACTCTGACGATGTTATCGAATGGAGCAGTTTTACAAACATGGCCGCCGGAAACATTGGCCAATGTTTGCACGTGCGCACGCTTCCTCTATTAAACAAATCTTCCATTAAAAGTGGGGACTTCCATAAATGGAATAGGACTGCTATCTCGCTCGGGAAGAAGGCGGGCGGGCGTATTCACGGAGATTCGATACTCGATATTCGACTCGGAATCGGAAAATCTGTCGAAAGGTTTCGAGATGGGCTATACACAGATGTCAATTTGACTTATGGATTCGACAGATTTTCCGATATCGAGTATCGAATCTCCGTGAATACCTACGCTGATCATTTTTATTTGGTATCTGCAAAATTGCATGAAACTTCAGATCAAAACATGATCTGTACGAAAAACTTGATGTTATAATGTCATAATAGTAAGTATTATATTATGGTTTATAAATGCCATTACCATTTCAGGTTTTTCAAGACTCTTAATTCTCTTTAAACCGAAAAAAATTACGTGGCATATGTCTGGCATACAGCAAGCACGACGGTGGCACGACCAAAGAAATTTTTTTTATCGAAAATAGGATTTACCTGAATTTAGGCAGATGGCTATATTTCCAGAACAACAAAAAAACATCTGTCTATACAAGAAATTGCGGTTATGAAATTTAAAAAAATATGAACCTCTGTCTGATATTCGAAAAAAAACGGATTAGGTGTCTACTCGACAACACAGATCAAAAACAGGGGTGGCCACGCTGCTGTCGCGCTATAGTCACGTTTAAAAGCAAACGTGACTATAAACCCAGTCCTGGACTAGCCTATAAGCTATTTAAGCAATTGCTTAGGGCATCCCTAGCACCAGAGACGACCGAAAAAAACCGAGAACACGAAAAATTTCAAAATCCGCACGTTTTAAATTGTCGTTCACGTTCGGTTCGGTCGCATCTTATGACAACATGTAATCAAGTCATGTTGTGCCTAGCATGGGATAAGTGTAGGAGGAACAACACATACATATTCTACCTACGATACGTATTAACATTTTTTTTGTTTTGTAGTTTTTTAAGGATACAGGGCCCACGGGGAAAGATTGCTTAGGATATCAAGTTACCTTAATCCGGCACTGCATTTACCCCACGCAAAAGCTGCACCAGACTTAACAATGTCCGCGGTTGCATCATATTTTTTGCCAATCTTTTCTTCATGTGTGCAGTGTGGTAATCATAAGTAAGAGTTATTCTGTAAAACCTGTTCAATTTATCAACGAGTTGTTGAAAAACTCGTTAGGTATGCCCATACCTTATGAGTTTTTCAACAACTTACGTGTGATATATTTATCACTAGCGCGACGATGAAGGAAAACATGGTGAGGAAACCCGGAAACCCCAGGAGTGACTCGGAGGCATGTGACGACTTACCACCTGTGACTTTTAAGGGTAAAATAATACAGTTAAAAAATATATACTCTCGCTTTAATCTCCGTGGGGGTGGGGATGGTGTAAAGTGGGTATTTCTAGAAATGGGAGTACCCTCGCTTTAATCTCCGTGGGGGTGGGGATGGTGTAAAGTGGGTATTTCTAGGAATGGGAGTACCTCTGCGGATTCCCACGGAGATTAAAGTGAAAGCATATATTTTTTAAATTTTCTTTATTAACGAACTTGGGTCAAATTCTATCGAGAAAAATACGGTCCACTTTTTGTTTGTTGGAAAAAATCTGGATTCTGCGCAGTGACCCTTTGTCGGTACTATCTGACTATGACTAATTCAGTTACAATGTATTACAAACCTTATTGTAAAGGCAACGAGTGATGTAATTATGGTGTATACTTTTCTACAGCATGCAATAAAGTAAACCATTATTACAATCGGTTCTAAGTAACTTCACCTATTTGAAGTACATTCATTTGAGTCTCAATCAAGATTATTAGTAGTACTTATGTAAAAGGCAAGCCAAGCAATGACTATTTCACTACATAGTATAAAACAAAGTCGCTTTCTCTGTCCCTATATCTCTATGTCCCTATGTATGCTTAAATCTTTAAAACTACGCAACGGATTTCGAAGCGGTTTTTTTTTAATAGATAGAGTGATTCGAGGAAGGTTTTAGTATTAGCATTGCACCCGTGCGAAGCCGGGGCGGGTCGCTAGTTATTATATAAAGGGAGAAAACCTGACTATTTATTTATTTATTTATTTATTGGAGAACAAACGGATACAGACATTTGTGACACAAAAGCTAACAAAAAAAGAAAAATTCTTAGCCTTACCCTTCACCGTTCCCACTGAGAACACAATAAAACAGGTATCAGTAACAACACTAACCTACTACGAGTACAATATTCTGAAAGACTATATTTTACAAATAAGAACATCCACACAAAAAAAAAAATTACAAATCATGAATTTTATGATATGCATCGTATAAACAGCAGTTCACAACAATTTTTGGCGTTAATTTTGGAACAACAGTCAGACATTTCAATTATTTCATCTTACTACCTTACATAGAAATTACATCGCCGGTGGCATCGTCGTCCCTAGTGTTTGCATTCAATAACCGTTCGACATTTCGCTTGAAAACTACACGCGAGGTGTTGAAAATATCTGTAGAACTCAGGTATTTGTTATAGAAGTGACAGACTCTGTATAGAGGGTTCCGCTCGCCCGCGTTTGTTGAACGCGCTGGCAAAGAAAATAGGGTCGTGGACCGAGTTCGCCGAGATGGAGCACTAAAATTTATCTTGGAGAGAAGCTCAGTGCAATTATAGTTACCTCTACAGATGTTAAATAGAACAACCGCATCAGCTTGGGTTCTTCTTGTTGCTAATGAAGTGAGATTATAGTGCTTGAGCAAATTCTTGTAAGACGATGGTTTCCCAGTTATTCTAAAATGTAGTCCACGTAGGAACTTCTTTTGGATGCTTTCCACCCTATTTGTGTAAATACTATAATGGGGACTCCAAATGGTCGAAGCATATTCGAGTTGAGATTGAACTAACGCTTTGTACAGCAGAATATAAGAAGATGCTTTTTTAAATGGTTTAGCTATTCGTAGAATGAATCCTAGCATTTTATAGGCTTTATTCACTATTGATTCTATGTGCTTATCCAGTGTGAGTTTATCATCGAATATGACTCCTAGGTCACGTACGTTAAAAACTCTTTTCACTAATTCGTTACCTAAGTAGTAATTCTTAATAAATTTTTTTTTATTGCGAGTTATGGAAATTTGTTGACACTTTTCAAATGCTAAGAATAGTTTGTTATTTGAACAGTATTGTACAAAGCGATTCAGGTCTTCTTGAACTAGGGAACAGTCGATTTCACTCCTTATTTTGCAAAATATTTTGAGATCATCGGCGAACATTAAAATATTGGAATGGTGGAAGCAGTCGGAGATGTCATTGATAAATATAGTATATAATAAAGGACCTAATATCGAGCCCTGGATTACGCCTGAGGTAACATCCCTGGTGTCCGATTCGTAGCCGTTGATAACCACTGTCTGGAGTCGGTGGCTTAAGTATGAAGAAAACCACCTCAATAAATTCCCTCTGATCCCATTATATGCCAGTTTTTGTAGCAGCAAAACATGGTCTACTTTGTCAAATGCCTTTTTGAAGTCTGTGTAGATAACATCTACTTGAGTTCTAGAGTCTAAAGACTTAAAAATAAAGTTACTATACAGCAAGAGATTGGTTACAGTTGATTTGTTTTTCATGAAGCCATGTTGTTGCTCAATTATAACACGTTCAAGTAGTGGGGCAACTATTCCTTTAACTAGAGACTCAAAAATTTTGGGAATGCATGATTGAACCGATATTGGTCTGTAATTGATTATATCGTTCTTATTACCAGATTTATGAATTGGGGTGATGTAGGCCAACTTCCATTTATCTGGAAACATTCCCTCATTAAGGCATTTGTTAAATATAATAGTAAGGGGTGTGGCTATTACTAATCTTATATTCTTTATAAAATGTGGCGTAAGTTTATCCGGTCCAGCACCTTTACTGGTATTTAGGCCCATTAGATGCTTATCAACATCATACACGTGCAACGATACATCAGAAATAATTTCAGCTACTGGGTTCACTGGAACATTACCGTAGTCGGCAACATCACGACTTTTGGACTCAAAAACAGAGCTAAAAAACTCTGAAAACAGATTAGCGATACTTTTAGGCGAATTTGCAATTATTTCATTGTAAGACATGGTACTAGGGAACCCTGTACTCGATTTTTTATGTGACGATACATATGACCAGAAACATTTGATATCATTCATCATAGCCTCTTCGGTGTTATGTACATAACTTCTAAAGCATTCATGTATTAATCTTTTACAACGAGCACGGAGAAGGCCGAATTCCGAGTAATCATCACGGGACCCGTATACTTTCCACTTTATCCAGACCTTTTCTTTCCGTTTCAGGGTTCTTTTTAGCGCTGGCGAGAACCATTTACCAGACTAGCACAAAAAAAACTACTAAACTAACTACTGAAGCTAGCGATTTAAAAGGGACAAAAAATTGAGACACTCTGTTATTAGTAATTACAGTTGCAAGAAGAAAATTAAGTCAAATTGGAATTGTTACAAAATTAGTCGCTAATGCATCTCCGTCCGTCAGTGACCCTAATTATGACAGTAGGTTAAACCTACTTAAAACTATGTCTCCTATTTTCAAGGTATTGGCAATTTAGCCATCATTAAGCATGACACGAATTCGAAATTCAAGATTTTTAGCTGTGCTTCAGAGTCTATGCACATAAATTATATATTTTTTTTGGAAATGTCACTTGGGTAACTATAAAACGTCAATCGAATTTCCTATTCAGTATACACCATCACGGGCATTTGCCACATAACGCACTATCATTATTATAAGCCAAAACCCAAAACACACAGGAAAATGAAAATTTTACAAAAAAACATTTCGTCTATCTTCGGATTCCCGCCGAAATGACCAAAATGGGAAATAGGCGCGAGGTATGTAGATAACCTTTCAAACTGTATATCTGTACTTCGAACGGCACTTGTGCAAAGCCGCAGAAATCGATAAATGGAATCGATTTAGCCAACACACGCACTACCAGTTCCTTGGGAATCGAAGTACAGATCTAGAAAGTTGTTATGATAATATGTTACAAATGCCGACCTGTTGATGTGGCGCCGCATATAATTCTATAAATAAGTAAATAAGTACTAGATGATAACCCGGCTTCGCTCGGGTAAAAGGTAGACTCACTATAATATTCCTATTTTTTTTTGTAAATGATACTTC